>JASDDO010000019.1:238785982-239379813 GCA_030015575.1 Agapanthus africanus
CCAGTAGGACAGTCTTACTCGAGATGATAGTATGCTATCTGGTTTATCTTTATCATCGTGTACTGCTTTAGGTGACCTGACATGTCGCTATTACACGTTGATAGAGCCCCTAGGATTCTTGCTTGACCACCAGCAGTATGAGGGCGATCATATAAGTGGGAGCTGGGGTCTATAAGCACATCCTTAAAAGGTCCCTAGTCGTGGGAGTTTCGAGACAGGGCATCGATACTCCAGAGTAGACTAGTGTATACAGTCGAGACCCCGACGAGGGGCGGTGGCCAGTCTTACAAGCCACTGGTGTCAATTGGTTCACCTAAGATGTATACATGTGCTCATTGGGTTATGAGTACACCGGACAGGACTCGGTTTTATACCTGACGTCAGATAGCAGTTCCCTGGTGACATGTGTACAGGTTAGTTCATCGACCTGATGATCGTCATTTGTCTCGTGTGAGTTCCCACTGTACTTTGATTACTACCCTACCATGCTCAAAGGAGATGTGCAAACAGGTTTTAGTTGGGTACAGTCCCGAGCCACATGGAGGCAGTGAGCGGATCTTCAGGGGTTCGTCTCTCCCGGTATTAGGGGTGAGGTCGCGCTGTGTCTAGGAGAGCCATTACACGAAGCCCTCGGCCGAGGCAGGAGATTTACTGGTAGGTGTTCCAGTAGTATCTCAGGGTGTTCTGGGCTACACTCCGACACGACTTGTACCGCTTTTGGGGGTCTGACTTTACCAACCCCCTAGGCCCGCCATGCGATGCTCATAGACGAACGGACCGGACTGTACGGATATTGTCACTGACAGGCTCGGTAGGGTGTCAGGATGAGTTCGCTCATCGATGTCCCTTTTGGTCAATACCTGGTTGCCCGTTACGTATTGGCTTATACCTCTGACGTGCTAGTGGTTAAATCCACAACCAAGGTGTTGACGAGTCTTTAGAGTCCCCCACATTCAGTTGCTCAGGTTTTCGGGCGAAAAGCTGTAGAGGCCGTATGGAGATATGGCAGGGTTCGATTAGATACGTGCGGTATTGCACGGATCATGATCGGACGGGTTTATACTAGCGGGCTTTGGTTTAAGCCGGATCCTAGTATAGTACAGTGTAGATTTTGTCTCATTGCATTTGTATTTCGGTCGGAATACAAATGCGGGTGTGTATACACAGTAGCGGGGTTTTCCTGTAATTTATTACAGGATCAGTTTTCAGGAGTTGCCAGTTTGCTTTCCGTTTCGGCCATATTTGTTTGTATCCTTCATTGGCCGAAAATTGGTGGAGGAGGGCTTATTTGCATTTGTGCAAATAAGTATTTGTGGAGGGGGTCTCTGCTTATTATTGTATCATGATGGTGCACCATCCATTGACTTGACTTTTTGCTTCATGATGGTTTTCATGATTGCAAGACTTTGGATATCATGATGGATGTGGTGGAGTGTTGGTTTTAGCTTGTTATCATGCTTGAACATGATAGCCTTTTCTCTCTCTTCCTTGGGTTATTGGTTGGCTCACTCATTCACACACTCACCACACTCTTATTCTTCTCCTTTCCATTTCTAGTGTGGCCGGCCATAGGAGATGGGGCTGCCCATTTTATTTTGGTGGGGATTTTGGTATCTTTGGCTTTGTAAAATCCCTACAACTCCATCTTCAAAAGTCCATATCATTTCCTCCACCAATATGGCAATTCCACAAACCCCAAAGTGAGACATGAGCACTACACACCATTCTACAGCAAACCTTGGGCACGTCGGCTCGCCAACTTCGTGCCCGAGTTGCCTCGGTATAGAGGTGGGAGCCCGTAAAAGAAGCCGGCGACGTGGTGCCCTTCCGGCGACGAGGTGGAGACCGGAGCCTCCGCGGGAGATCGGGACGATGACGAGAAGACCGGAGGACACGGATCAGTCGGTATATCTCTCTTCCCCATCTTGTAGTTAGCTAGGACTAGTTAATGGTTCGATCCGGGTTTTAGTACGCGGTGGTGCCGGTTCATGAAAAATTTAAAGTTAACCACCGCTTCCGCATTTGGCCTCGGGATGGAGGCCGGGGCACCGCCGTTCACTTACAGTGGTATCAGAGCCTCGCCATTAACATAGTCTAGCTTTGTCTAATGTGTTTTTCACTTCCGATCGAACAAATGTTCCAAAACCGTGTTTTTCAAAACAACAGTTTTCTGTCGAAATTTTTTTGTGTCGAAAAATTTTTCAGGTAGTCTCAGAATACTGTACATGGAAGTATAAGCCTACTGTAGAAATTTGGTGGCGAGATCCCATTATTCGACCGCGGAACCGCGGCTAAACCCCTGCTTGGGCCGCGGTTCTGCCGCTGTTTTGAGTGATCAGTGCACCAATTTTTTACAGAGGCCTCCAGACTTGAAAATAGGATTTTTGGAACATTCTTTTTGGGCCCAGAATTTCTTGATATGCTACAGTAGTACTTGGGGGCCCACTTGGTAAAATTTTTGATCGATCGGACATTTTAAATACATTAGTTCACAGTTTTTACATTATATCTGTGACCGTGAATGTCACTTGATCGGTAAATCCAGTCTAACTGCTATAGCTCGGTTAGACGGATTTGCGAACGTGACATTCACGTTGATGTTTTGTGATTTTGCTGTGATGTTGCGGATCGGTCGTGGGGATAGCCTGGATGCAATGCTAGTACAGTTGTGGTTGTATTATGTACATTTGATATTGCGGGGCGACCGTCCGACATGTGGACTGCCGTCACTGCCTGTTTGTATTATTATTTTGGGGGCACGACCAGGTTGCGGTCGATGCACCCGTTGTATGTTATTTTACTTTCTGTACTAGGATTACCCCAAGGAGGGGTGCACGGATAGCCGGGTTCTAGAGGGCAACAAGCCCGCATCTCATGGCATTGAGACGGAGGGGGCTTTACTCTAGAATTGGCGGGCTATTCGCCGCACTCGTAGGGGGTACAGGTTGACCCAGGAGGGGTGCCCAAGTTACCGGATTCCGTGAAGTGCTGGGTGGTCCATTCACGTTGCTGAAGGGGGCTGCCTCGCTTCAGGTTTTGGCGGGTAACTTGTCGCGGCCGTAGGGGTCTAGGATTTCATTGCACAGGCTATCCACACGACCAGGGGAACGTCGGGTTTCAGCGGCTCTGTGAAACCCGGGGATCCCAGATATCTGTATAGTTCTATGATGCTGTACATTTCTGTGATGTTGCATTTTTTATCACGCCTTGAGCGAATATAATATATTGGTATATATATTAGTAGATGTTGTATATGTTTTGCATCCGCGCTAGTCCAGTCCCCGCTCTGTCGTTAGTTAGCTAACCTAACGGGTAATGACAGGACCCAGTGGCGAATGCGGATGGCATATACGTACATCAGTATATTTTCGTTCTTTGTGGTGTGATCAATTGATGGGACTGCGTTGATTCGGATCAATGCAAGTTAAAAACAAACCTAATCTGATGTTGTTGGAACAACTTTTCAAAAAGCTGTTATTTGCAAGGACGTTCACTTTTGTTTTGCACAGTGGTATTCAGTTGGAATATTCTGCTCCTCAGTCGACGAGGCAAGGGCCAAGATCCCTTCACCGGGAGTGACCCCTTGGACAAAAAGTTTGCGTCAGGGCAATAACTTCACTATAGCCGATTACTTTTGCTTTTCATCGTGGTATTCAGTTGGAATATCCTGCACCTCATTCTATGGGGAAAGAGCCGAGATCCCTTCACCGGGAGTGACCTCTTTAGCAAAGGTTTTCGTCACTATATTTTTATAAAGCTATCCGTTCCTTCAACGATATCAAGTTCATTACGTTAAAGGTTTTCGCCAGAAACCATTCGTAGCCCTCCGTCGTTTCATATGGGTAGTCAATAGTATTCAAGCTGTGTTTGTTGGCCAAAGTCAAGGCACAGTGTTTGGTAGCTGTTGGTTATTCATATGCAGCATAGATAGATGCGTTGGTTTGGAAAAGTCGTACTGCCTTGTTGGCCAAAGTCAAGGGTAGGTACGGGTGGATTCAAAACAACCTGGAGAATGACGGGTAGAACTTGACATGTGACTTATGATTTGTTGGCCAAAGTCAAGGTCATAAGAGCATGGGGTAAAAATCACATCGGGAGTTTCAAAAGAACTGAAACTTGCCAGATATGCGCATACCTTCTGGAGTGTGATGACGTGAGCGGATTCCGTCACGTTATCATGCGATGATAGTTGGATCCCGATTCCCGCTGATGAGTTGGTTTACTCCTCGGGTGATCCCGACTAATTCTTCTTTCAGGTTTGGAGGAGAATTTGACGGTACAGTGGGAGGTTTCCAGATTAGATAAATTGGTAACCATTCTGATCTAGGTTAGAGTGCACGCTGAGTGTTTCTTTTCTCTCTCTCTTCGGCAGCGACCATTGATCCGACCCTAAGACTATGACTCAGAGACCAAAATTAACCGAACCTTCTTAAACACTGGCTTTTGGATTGTCAGAGTTGCAAACCTCATTACCACTCCTACTTTTACCCTTTTCTCCAGGACACCCCGTATTACTACGAACGTCCACTTCCATTGGAAAAAACCATAGTATGGTTAGATACGAACTCGAAAGAATTTATTTGAGGATGGTTTTAGGTTCTGGAGAAAACGGATAGGACTATTCAGTTGTCTTTTCCTTTTACCTTCTCTCAAGTTGCGAGTACTCCTTGGTTTAGGAGATAGTACACCTATTACGCAAATTGGATAGTCTTCTTCCAAACCTTAGGCTGGTGCCGACCGGTAGGGAATGAAGAAAACCAATTAGCATAACGATGGTGTACAGAAGGTATTAAGTTAAGACAAAGAAAGGGATTAGTAAGAGGGCAAAATAAATTGCAACTGATATTCACGACCAAACCAAATATTTCTTCGCCAATCCTGAATTTACCTTTGTATTTCTTCAGAACACTCCGTATCACTACGAAGATCCACTGTTTACTGGATACTCCATCGTATGGTTATATACGAACTCGAAAGGAACTTGTTCCAGTTCGGGGATGGATTTTGGTTCAGGAGAAATAGGAATAAGGTTTATTCGGTTGTCTTTTATCTTCACCTTCTCTCGCATTGCGAGTGCACCTAGGATTAGGACAGTACACCCATTATGCTTATTGGATAGTCTTCTTCCAAATCATAGGCTGGTGCCGAACGGTAGGGAAGAAAGAAAACCATTTGGCCTAAGGGGTGTGCAGAAGGTAATGACTAAAGACATATAAAGGGATTTGGAGAGGTGGCAAAGAATTATACGGTTACAGTCATGAATCTGGAAGAGGCATTACTAGGAATACCGGGATACCCCGTCGAAACATTTTAATGTTTCAGTTTCACTGTGTACTGTTAAAGGAAAACTGATTTCCCAATTAGTCCTTACTCCAGGGTATGTATTTACCAGGTACGATTCTCACATCTGTATGGTTTTACAGATGATGAGTGGGAGTAAGTTATTGGGAATTGGGTGATCATCCTCATTATATCAGGATTCGTTGTAATCGGTGATATTTGAGGAAGTCACCTGGACTGTTTGCCGGTCGGCAAATATTTGGTTTTGAATATCCGCTGTCATGCACCAATTTCAAATTGATATATCTGTACGTCTATTTTCATAGAGTGAGATATGCCTTTTTGAAATTATGTCTACGACATTTACCTATATCAGTGGATGGTTAGGTAAGGAGCATTAAACAGCGGTGTAATTCTTCTTAACCATAAGTACAGTTTTCAACCTACGACACACAGTGAGTGAGTTATAAGACTCAAGGGACTTGTACAGAGTATTGTATATTGTCCAGTGTCCATCAGGACAGAGGGGTTGGTCCTCGTACTATATTCGGTTTACTTATGACTTCTCTAGGTTTTAGACAGGTGTTTCATGGAAACACAGGGTCCGAATTTTGAGAAATTATAGGTATTTGAATAAAGTAGAGAACCAGGTATTGCATGTATCAGGATTCTTCAAAGTGATCGAAGATGTAGATACTTGTGTATGGTATTCAGTTGATAGTGATGGTTAAGAGAACTTGCTTCTCTTTCAGGTTACTCATAATTGGAAGCATTCCTAAGTTGAGTAACGCTGATCGGCCTCCTTCCATTTAGTTGACATGCACTGGAGACAGCTGCATGATTTGAATCTGGTTCAATTAAATCAGTGCCTCTGGTCCTATATTGGATATAGAACAGTTCATATCTTAACGATGTTAAGGTACGGGGAGTTGTCCGGTTTATGATTAAAACCAGACACTGGACAACTCAAGGCACGTTTCTGTAATGGCTGTTTGTGGGTTAACACAGGCTATGACGAGGGTTGACTTTCTACCATCTGGAAGATTAATAGTGATATTGTTCTAAACTCGCCACAGTTTTAATAAAAATGGATTTTTTCAGAAAACAGTAGTGGGGGTATGGTAGAACTGGAAGTGATTCCAGAACCACAAACGATTACTAAAAATTTGATAGGAACCTAGAGATTCAATCTGGTTTGACATTCCATTGGCCACTCCGCAGATAAAGTAGGTAACCTCAGGCACCCGAGAGGTACTTCAGTATGCTCAAGGACGGTGGCAGGGAGGTTCTTGTTTACCCAGACTTGCCATTGCTGTTGTTCCAGACTGTGAGACCCGGCGGGAGGATGAGTATAGCGTCATTCTAAACTATCTTTAGAAGTGTACGTGTATATGACTCTGCCAGAGGGTTGTCGTAGTCAGTGGGAGCAGCGGAAGCATTGGTGGACAGGTGGCTTATGTCTATTTATAGACTAAAGCAGATATAGCGGAGATAGATCATCAATTTATGATGTAACAGTCATAGGTTTGACTTCATCAGAATAGGGGATGGATCTGTTAAGAAGGTAGTAGGGTGTGATGTCATGGTATTTGGATGACATACACAGAGTAGGAAGTGACATTCCTATACTACGATCGGTTATACTTCGGTCGTCACACAGTGGTTTCTCCACATGGAACTTGGACATTATATCAGACATACTGCTTACTAGATCTATGATATTAGATCTAGATTTGGGTGGTTTCCCAATTAAGGGTACTTAGACAGCATTCTAAGAGTATTTAGAATGGACGACTCCTGGCACGGTAGTATACCTGCAGGTGATGGAGTCACCCTCTCTAAAGGTGTCCTACAGACTAAAGGGAAGAGGGATGTACATGAGTGGCAGATCACTTGCTCAGGCAATTGAGTCAATCATGAGATGTCAAGTACCACACCAGATGTTGTTCTTACACTAGATGCAATAAGTTGACATTGATCCAATCCTGGAGAAACAGTCGGAAGCAGTTTTAGAACATAAGTGGATGTTCTAGGGATATGATAACGACAGCCTCTTTCGGGAGACAGTTATCATTCCAGGCTTCCAAGGTGACCTAGACAACAAGGAGGTTGTCAGAGTTATAGTTTTCCCTCTGACGATGGGCAGTATTTTGGACAGGTGGTCCAAGGCAATACTGAGGGAGGCATGGCGTAGGATACTGATTAAGTTCAGTTGACGATACAGTCTAAGAAGTTTGGATTTGGAGTTCATTTATAAGCTAGGTCCCATCAGACATCCAGACACATTCTAAGACAGGTATTGCTCATTTCGGGAGATGGCTTTCTCGACGAACATGAGATATAGAGAGACATAGAAAGAAACTTCAAGGCGGATCCACTCACTGAGGCTGTTCCTCGAACGCAATAGTTTCGCAAACGAGCTTTGTGAGACTGACTAGTAAAGGAGTTGGGTGTTCGGTATCACACGGGCTGTGAGTATGCGACATCGCAATAATTAGGCTTGAGTGCAAGTGGGAGATTGTTGGAGATAGTGCCCTCAGAGTCAATTATTGGATCACAGGCAC
This sequence comes from Agapanthus africanus, assembly GCA_030015575.1. Taxonomy (NCBI): domain Eukaryota; kingdom Viridiplantae; phylum Streptophyta; class Magnoliopsida; order Asparagales; family Amaryllidaceae; genus Agapanthus; species Agapanthus africanus. The sequence continues at coordinate 238,793,827 of JASDDO010000019.1, forward strand.
GTGATTGCAATGATTGAGGGAGGACCTGTCCCAGTAGGACAGTCTTACTCGAGATGATAGTATGCTATCTGGTTTATCTTTATCATCGTGTACTGTTTTAGGTGACCTGACATGTCGCTATTACACGTTGATAGAGCCCCTAGGATTCTTGCTTGACCACCAGCAGTATAAGGGCGATCATATAAGTGGGAGCTGGGGTCTATAAGCACATCCTTAAAAGGTCCCTAGTCGTGGGAGTTTCGAGACAGGGCATCGATACTCCAGAGTAGACTAGCGTATACAGTCGAGACCCCGACGAGGGGCGGTGGCCGGTCTCACAAGCCACTGGTGTCAGTTGGTTCACCTAAGATGTATACAGGTGCTCATTGGGTTATGAGTACACCGGACAGGACTCGCCGGGAACATGCTAGTTGGTCTTATACCTGACGTCAGATAGCAGTTCCCTGGTGACATGTGTACAGGTTAGTTCATCGACCTGATGATCGTCATTTGTCTCGTGTGAGTTCCCACTGTACTTTGATTACTACCCTACCACGCTCAAAGGAGACGTGCAAACAGGTTTTAGTTGGGTACAGTCCCGAGCCACATGGAGGCAGTGAGCGGATCTTCAGGGGTTCGTCTCTCCCGGTATTGGGGGTGAGGTCGCGCTGTGTCTAGGAGAGCCACTACACGAAGCCCTCGGCCGAGGCAGGAGATTTACTGGTAGGTATTCCAGTAGTATCTCAGGGTGTTCTGGGCTACACTCCGACACGACTTGTACCGCTTTTGGGGGTCTGACTTTACCAACACCCTAGGCCCGCCATGCGATGCTCATAGACGAACGGACCGGACGTACGGATATTGTCACTGACAGGCTCGGTAGGGTGTCAGGATGAGTTCGCTCATCGACGTCCCTTTTGGTCAATACCTGGTAGCCCGTTACGTATTGGCTTATACCTCTGACGTGCTAGTGGTTAAATCCACAACCAAGGTGTTGACGAGTGTTTAGAGTCCCCCACATTCAGTTGCTCAGGTTTTCGGGCGAAAAGCTGTAGAGGCCGTATGGAGATATGGCAGGGTTCGATCAGATACGTGCGGTATTGCACGGATCATGATCGGACGGGTTTATACTAGCGGGCTTTGGTTTAAGCCGGATCCTAGTATAGTACAGTGTAGATTTTGTCTCATTGTATTTGTATTTCGGTCGGAATACAAATGCGGGTGTGTATACACAGTAGCGGGGTTTTCCTGTAATTTATTACAGGATCAGTTTTCAGGAGTTGCCAGTTTGCTTTCCGTTTCGGCCATATTTCTTTGTATCCTTCATTGGCCGAAGATTGGTGGAGGAGGGCTTATTTGCATTTGTGCAAATAAGTATTTGTGGAGGGGGTCTTTGCTTATTATTGTATCATGATGGTGCATCATCCATTGACTTGACTTTTTGGTTCATGATGGTTTTCATGATTGCTTGACTTTGGATATCATGATGGATGTGGTGGAGTGTTGGTTTTAGCTTGTTATCATGCTTGAACATGATAGCCTTTTCTCTCTCTTCCTTGGGTTATTGGTTGGCTCACTCATTCACACACTCACCACACTCTTATTCTTCTCCTCTCCATTTCTAGTGTGGCCGACCATAGGAGATGGGGCTGCCCATTTTATTTTGGTGGGGATTTTGGTATCTTTGGCTTTGTAAAATCCCTACAACTCCATCTTCAAAAGTCCATATCATTTCCTCCACCAATATGGCAATTCCACAAACACCAAAGTGAGACATGAGCACTACACACCATTCTACAGCAAACCTTGAGCACGTCGGCTCGCCAACTTCGCGCCCGAGTTGCCTCGGTATAGAGGTGGGAGCCCGTAAAAGAAGCCGGCGACGTGGTGCCCTTCCGGCGACGAGGTGGAGACCGGAGCCTCCGCGGGAGATCGGGACGATGACGAGAAGACCGGAGGACACGGATCAGTCGGTATATCTCTCTTCCCCATCTTGTAGTTAGCTTGAACTAGTTAATGGCCCGATCCGGGTTTTAGTGCGCGGTGGTGCCGGTTCAAGAAAATTTAAAGTAAACTATCGCTTCCGCATTTGGCCTCGGGATGGAGGCCGGGGCACCGCCGTGCACTTATAATATTTATGCCTGCCTGTACCGGTAGGGAACTGGCCGATCATGTCCAATCCCCACTGGGCGAACGGCCATGGGGATGTTAGGGCGGTCAGCTCGGTAGCGGGGAGGCGAGTGATGCTGCCGTGGAGCTGGCAACTCTTGTATCTCCTGACTCGCTTCTGGGCGTCCTTATGAATAGTGGGCCAGTAGTATGCCTGGAGCAACTCCTTTTGGATCAAGATTCGGGCCCCTTGGTGCGCACCGCCAACCCCCTCACGGACTTCCCGAAGGACGTAATCGGCTTCGTGGGAGTCAATGCACCGGAATAGGGGCTGAGTGAAGGACTTCTTGTAGAGGTTCCCTTTGCTCCAGATGAAGTGGCGGGCTTTGGCTCGGAGACGATGAGCAGCTCCCCGATCTCCTGGGAGCGTACCGTCCTTCAGGAATTCCACAAGGGACTTCCTCCAGTCTTGGTCGCCTTCCTGCGCCGCATATACGTGGAGTGTTGTCGCTCCGTCTTCCACGCTGGGCTGAGACAAGGTTTCGAAGAGGATAGACCGCTTATTGTTGGCTAAGTATGACGAGGCCAGCTTGCTCAAGGCATCAGCTTGAGCATTCAGCTGCCTGGGTATTTGTTCTACTTGGACTTCGTCAAAATTCCTCCGGAGTTTCCTCACCTTGTCCAGGTACCTCATCATCAGAGGCTCCCGAGCTTCAAAGCGACCGGTCACTTGACCGACGACAAGGGCCGAGTCGCTGCGAATTCGAATTATCTTTAGTCCCAGTCCGGCGGCCATGCGCAGTCCGGCCAGGAGGGCCTCATACTCTGCCGCGTTGTTCGAGGCTTTGAAGCCGAGCTTCAGAGAGTACTCCATTTCTGCTTCGTTCGGGCCCCAGATAATGAGCCCGGCACCACAGCCATCCTCGGTTGAAGACCCGTCGACGTAGATGCCCCACTCAGGAACCAAGCAAGGCCTCTCTGCGATGGGATACTGAGTTGCGAGGGGCGGCGTGGACTCCGGTTTCTTGCTAGGGATGGTGCATTCGACGATGAAATCGGCCAGGGCCTGCGCTTTGATGGCCTGCCTCGGCGATATTTTATGTCAAACTGAGATAGTTCCCACCTCCACTTTTCTAAGCGGCCCGAGGACTCCGGCGATGCAAGGATAGCCCCCAACGGGTGCTCGGTGAGGACGATGATGGTGTGTGCTTGAAAGTAGTGCCGCAGCTTCCTCGAGGCCACCACGAGGGCCAAGACAATCTTCTCTACGGCTGGATATTTCGTTTCTACGTCCTTAAATATGTGGCTCACATAGTACACCGGCTTCTACGCTCCACCGACCTCCTGGACGACCACCGACCTTGCTGCTTGGTCGGATACCGCCAGATACAGCGACAGCTCGTCTCCTTCAACTGGTCGGGTAAGCAGCGGTGGCGTTGTAAGGTGCTTCTTCATTTGGTCAAAGGCGGCTTGGCACTCCTCCGACCACTCGAACATCGGGATCTTCCTCAGAGCCTTAAAGAACGGGAGGCATTTCTCCCCTGACCTGGACATGAAATGGCTCAGAGCGGCGACTCGTCCCGTGAGTCGCATGATCTCGACGTTGGTCTTGGGCACGGCCATGTTGAGGATAGCGTCGATCTTCTCAGGGTTAGCTTTGATTCCACGGTGAGTGACCATGAAACCGAGGAACTTTCCCCCAGTGACTCCGAATGCGCATTTGGCGGGGTTTAGCTTCATCTTGAACTTGCAGAGCACTTCGAAAGCCTCGCCCAGATCCCTGGCATGGTCGGTCGACAAGACGGATTTGACTAGCATATCGTCAACATAGACCTCCATATTCCTGCCGATCTGCGGCTTGAACATGCGATTGACCAACCGTTGGTACGTGGCCCCGGCGTTCTTAAGGCCGAAGGGCATCACCTTGTAGCAATATACCCCCCGATCCGTTGTGAACGCGGTGAGATCTTCATCTTCCGGATTCATACGGATCTGGTTGTAGCCGGAGAAAGTATCCATGAAGCTCAACAGCTCGTGGCCGGCCGAGCTGTCGACGAGCTGATCTATCCGAGGGAGTGGATAGTTGTCCTTGGGGCAGGCCTTATTGAGGTCGGTGAAGTCGACGCACATGCGCCACTTCCCGCTTGACTTCTTGACCAGAACTACGTTCGCCAGCCACTCCGAGTAGGGTACATTCCTGATGAAGTTGGCGGCGAGAAGTCGAACAACCTCCTCTTCGATAGCCTTCTGTTTGACCGGGGCGAAGCTTCGCTTCTTCTGTCTGACGGGTCAGGCCGCAGGATCAACCCCGAGGTTGTGGGAGATGATTTTGGGGTCAATCCCAGGCATGTCAGCAGGCGCCCAGGCGAATACGTCGGAGTTACTTCTGAGGAATCTGACCAGGTCATCTCGCTTAGTCTCTATCAGGAGTGATCCGACCTGGACGGTTTTTTCCTCGTCCCCTTCCGTCAGGGGCACCTCGGTCAGTGGTTCGACCGGTGTCCCCCAGACTTCTTTTCACTCGTCTCGAGTGTCCAGAGAACCCTCGATGTCGTTATTTACCTCAGCATCGTTGGCCGGCTGTTCGGGCGAAGATGTTTCGGTAAGGCATACCTTCGCGGACGGCTGGTTCCCATAGACTCGACCTATCCCGCCCTAATCGAGAAGGAACTTCATCGCCAGGTGGTAGGTCGATATCTGGGCATGGAGGGAGTTCAGCGTCGAGCGGCCGAGGAGGACGTTGTAGGCCGATGGGACCTTTGCTATGATGAAGTCCACAGGCAAGGTACATGTGCGGCCGGGCTCCCTGACGTTGAACAGCAGGGTGACCACCCCTTGCGCTGGGATGGAGTGGTTGGTGAACCCTGAAAGGATGTGGGAGGTCGGTTTCAAGTCTGCTGGGGTGAGCCCCATGCGCAGAAAGCAGTCGTGGAAGAGGATGTCTGCAGAGCTGCCCGAGTCGACAAGTATCCGGTGGACCTCGTACCGGTAGATTCGGTCCGTGATCACCAGAGGGTCATTGTGGGGCATGGATATGCCGTGGAGGTCTCCGTCGCCAAAGGTGATAGGCTCGTGGCCCCTGGCCTTTTTACTCGGGCGGCTGTTGGCGTTTGTTGCCGGCATGCGGCGCCGAGTCTCCCAGGAGCTCGATAGGCCCCCTGTCGTCATGACCATAGTTCTTGATGGGCCTCGGTTCCTTCCGGTGAGGTCCCCTAGGCTCCGGGGTAGGGTGGTCCCCGAGCTGCCTCGGTGGGCTTCATGGGCGTGACCCTGTCGAGGGAGGGGATGCCGGTCGTGCCTGGAAGCAGGCGAGCTGACCGCCACTGCCTCAGTAAGGACAGGGGGCGACAAGGCCTGAGGCGAGGCTCTTCGATGTGGGACTTCGAGGTTGAATGAGAAGGATCGAGGGGCCCGCGACCGCCGGAGTCCGTGAGGCGGTGGCCGGCGGAGGAGTCGATGACATTCGGTTGAGGTTCACCCGCGCCTCCAGTGAGGGGGAGGTGGCGGCTGGTACCTGGATCTTCAGGGTGATTGCTTGCCGTGTGGATGGAGATCGGAAGGCCAACTTTGTTTTCATGGAGTTTGCGTATCCCACAGATGGCGCCAACTGATGGAGGTCCTTTTCGAGTCTCCCTCAGATGTTGTCTTCTGTCGATCTCCCGGTGGATTTGGAAGGTGATCTCCTGTTGCGTGCGGGTCTCAATGGGTTTTGAGGAGATTGGTGATTTGAGGAGTTTAACGCCGAGTACCTGCAAAGAAGTCCCGGGATGGTTTGGTACCACCGTGGACCCTCCGGCGATCAAGTTAGTACGAGATCCGAGCAGAGTAACGGCTAAGTGGAGTAAAAATGGCTTACTTGACCCCTCTGTGATGGGGGTTTATATAGTGGCGGCAGCACGCAGCAGTAGGTGCGAGAATCTCGCCGGCAGTTACGCTCCCGACGTCACGCCCGCGTAAAGAGCGGATCGCCCATTAATGGGGATCGTGATGGCGTGGAACGTGGGATGTTGCTGGCGGAGAATCTGCGCGTGGCGAGATTTGCTGAGCGACGGTTATGCCTGTGAGTGGTGGAATTGGTCGGTCGGAGGACCGAGGAAGATGGCCTCGGCTGGGGGGCTCGGGAATGAGCGGGAGGGCCGTGGAGACTTGGTCCTGAGGCAGCTCGGGGTGAGCTGGGAGGCCGAGGAGGCCAAATTTTAGGGGGCTCTGAGGTGAGCCAGCTTGTGCTTGTAGGTCGGGTACAGGGGTGGCCTGGTCGGCCCCTGTGGCCCTTTCTTCTGAGTTCTGGGATCTGCCACGTGTCCTGATCTTGGAGACCGCCAATATTGAGCATCAGCTTCCATTTAAAGACTTTAGTCAGGTTATTACGTTTTTCTCACGACTTTATAGAACCCCACCATATTGCCAAACTATATGGGCAAGTTAGGATAATGGAGAAGGGAGCAATTTGGTAAAATCTTAGCACCATAATGGTGTGAAGTGTAATCATCAGTGTTAACTGTAGAGTGTTTTTCGTCACCATGTTAAGATGGATGCACACGTTCTTCGAGCGTGTACATATTTCCCCTGCCCCCATAACAGGCAGGAGTTTATTGATTGTGGGATTCTAATCTCCGGCAGCCGCGGACAAAATTGTGGTTAATTATCCCTCACTTTGACGAGAGGGAACCTCCGATTGATAAGTCATGTGTATCATGCAAACTCATTCTGTGATATGTGTGTTGCACTTGAAAACACTATTAGATCTCTTTGAACTCCGATTGATGGGTCATGTGTATCATGCGAACTCATTCTGTGATATATGTGTTGTGCTTGAAGACACTATTAGACCTCTTTGAACGTATTGCGCAGCATCATACGGGGGTCCCGCTGTCCGGTCAGCGAGCGAGAGTCAACGGGGCTAGCGGCCCCCTTGAAAGACTTGGGACAGCGCCCCGAAACAAAAATTTATTTGGAGGGAGTTGACTTGAGTGTGTCGGAATGCTCCCGAGAGAGAAAAGAGAGAAAGATGGTCGAAACGATAGAACCCCTAAAAGGAAGGTCCTGAAGCGGTGGGGGGGTCCCAAGGTCAGGAGACCCTTTTTATGAGGGGTCCCGAAGTCGGGAGCCTTCTTTGGAGGGTCCCGAGATCGGGAGCTTCTATTAAGGGAGCTTCGAAACGGGGACCCGGGAGGGGTCCCAAAATAAGGAACCCTTTTGGGGTTTCTACAAAAGAAATCCTTTTTGAGGGGATTCCTAAACAGGGGACCCGAGAGGGGTCCCGAAGTTAAATATGGATGGATCCTGTGTTCGAAGCTTGAAGGAGGAACACCCTGCGGATCCCATGAAGAATCCAGCTGTGAGGAGGCTTGGCAAGGCGAAAGTTGTCAAGTTTGTAAGTTTTGAGGGTGAAACCAATGGTTCACTGTTATTCTTCGTCCATGGTGCTTGGAGTTTTCCTTTTTTCTATTTTCTTAAATTTGATGAAGAAAAGCAAAGTCTTCTCTCTTGATTTGGGCCTTGGTGTAGTTTTATTTAGATTTTTGAGAAGAAAAGAAGTCTTTTTATCGGTTTTCTTGAGGTTGAAGATGAAATTGAAAGAGACTTGCATCTTTCTTGACGGAGGCTCCAAAACCCTAGCAAATTTTATGGGTAGGGAAAAACTTCACATTTTTTGTTATTGTTGGGTTTAAATACCCATTACAATTTGCAACTTAGCCATTAGGCTTTATATAATTGCGTTTTGTTTCTCTCGTACCTATATGCTCATTTCTTTTTGCACATAAGTCATGGGCTTTACATGATCTTGGCTTTCTGCCTATTTGTATTACATTTTTACACTAATTTGCATACAATATATTACAGATTTCTCTCCTTCTTCTTCTTCGAAGGCCGGTCGGTTTCGATTGGACTTGAGACGGCTTAGACGTGGGCTCACATGCTTAGGCTTGGGCCCTGGTTAGTCGGCCTTGGGTCCACTTGTTTGGATGTTGACTTTATTTTTCGACTTTGACTTTGATCTTTTTGATCTTTAATTTTGATTTTGACCTTTTGACTTTGACTTTATTTTTTGACTTTTTTGATATTATGATAATCTCCTTTCTGATATTTGATTGTCGTGACTTATTGGGTGTAAGATAGTCGCCTGAAAGCTTAATCTCATGAATTTTGGGGACTTAATGTGGATCAAGCAAAAACATTCCTTTACATGTGAGGTTTTTCAGCCATGTGTAAAGGCCTCCGCCTCATACACATGAAATCAGAATAGATGGTCAGGTTTTTATATATTATTTATTTAGTATTATACTTCTTATACATGATCAGGTTTTATATATTTATATATATCCCTCCACCTTGCACATGAGCTGCTTGGGAAATTGGAATACATGATCTGATTAGCACGATCTTATATAAGTATTTAATATTTATATGGGTATTTATAAATTCGCACAATCTTATGTAGGCTCGGGTTTTATAGAATATGAATAGATTATTGTGCTCTCTGGTTCTTATGCATGATCGGGTTCTATAAATATTTTATATATGCACAATCTTGAAGTTATGTAGACTAGTTTAGACCAGCTGAGAGAAAACACAAGGAACTGCCTTATCTATGTCTTCTACGGCATTTATAACTGCCAATTTATTTCCAAGAATATAATGAGCAACTGAAATCACCAGTCCTAGTTCAACCCAAATCCATCAGGAAATGAGCTTTCGGTGCTCAAGAATATAGACACTTCGACTGCATTCCCTTTTCGATGCATCCACAGTAAAATATAAGACGACTTATGTGTGTGCTCAAGACTAAGTATTTTAACCCTTAGATGCAAAGACCGCGTCATTATGTCGCTATTAAATAAGTAATTCAGGTCAGAGTAACTAGCCTTGTTAGTTCGCGAAAATCAATCTCTCCTGTTTTTGAATTACTAACAAAAGGCGGTTTAAAATACCATGCCATCTTCCGGCTGGTATTTAAATCTTATCTTAGCCTAGTTTCCCCTTATTCATTAAGCTCCTCCAAAGGGATGAAAGTTTCTACACCATGCTTCTAGTTAAGTTCGTATCGGCCATCAACTAGATGCACTGATAAACTATCAAAATTTCACCGCGCTTTCAATCTGCTCAAAGATATTACCATTATGGGATGATACTCTAACTTATTTTTAAGCATTTCTATTTATATTTTCAAGTTGGACAATAGCATGCGAGAAAAGGTAATGAGCTCAATATATATAACTGATTGATGGAGCTCCTTTTTCGGGCCTCCGTCAGATGTTGTCTTCCGTTGATCTCGATGTGAACTTGGTTGATTGTCCTTCGTTGCGTGTGGGTCTCAATGGGTTTTGAGAGGAGAAGGCGGGATGAGGAGGCTGTCGCCGAGTATCTGCAAAGAAGTCCCGGGATGGTTTGGTACCACCGAGGACCCTCCGACGCTCAAGTCAGTGATGAGATCCGAGCAGAGTAACGGCGTAAAGTGTAAAAAATGGCGTACTTGATCCCTCTGTGATGGGGGTTTATATAGCGGTGGTGGCATGCAGTAGCAGGCGCGAGAATCTCGCCGGCAGTTACGCTCCCGACGTCACGCCCACGTAAAGAGCGGATCGCCCATTAATGGGGATCGTGATGGCGTGGAACGTGGGATGCTGCTGGCGGAGAATCCGTGCATGGCTAGATTTGAGGAACGGCGGTTACGCCTGTGAGTGGTGGAGTCGGTCGGAGGACCGAGGAAGACGGCCTCGGCAGGGGCTCGAGGAGGCCGAGGAATCTTGGTCTTGTGGCAGCTCGGGGCGAGCTGAGTGGCCGAGGAGGCATATTCGCAGGGGGTCCCGAGGTGGGCCAGTTTGCGCTTGCAGGTCGGGCACTGGGTGGTCTGGTCGGCCCCTGTGGGCCGTTTCTTCTGAGCCTTGGGACACGTCATCTGCCACGTGTCCTGATCTTGGAGGTCGCCAATATCGAGCATTATCATTAGCCACCCACTCTTGTCCCGACCAGCTTGTGGTCAGGTCAGGAGTGGACTGCCGGGCCTCCTGAGGCGAGATCCCTTCTATGGTTTCGTCGGGGCGAGCTCTCGGTCCATTGGTCGTCTTTTCTGCTAGCGAACCAAGGCGAGGTCTCCGCACCTTAAAGGGGGTGTGCCGATTCGAGCACTATGTAACTGAAGCAATGGTCCACGTGTCAAAGGGCGACTGGCCGGTGCGATGTACGCGGGCCTACAGCGCCCGATTGGGTGCAATCCAGTACAGGACCGACAGGTGGAGCGATCGGAACCGTTGGTCGCGAGCAGTCGTTTCAGCGGGAGTTGACGGGCGCCGTTGGATGCGGTGATAAGACGGTGGCGGGGTCCGCCCTAGGGCCCCCAACCTTTCATCTCCCTTCCTCCTCGAGTCGCTATCGCTCGGCGTTCTTCCTCCTTCGTGAGACATGGTTCGCTCCCATTTTTCGGACGGCTCGCGCCGGGGGGAAGCTAGTGGCGTAGCCAAGCCCCCGGCTAACTTGCGCCCTCCGCCTGATTCTCCGCCGACGGCAGGGCCGTCCGTCTCGTCGGCGGCATCTGGGAGCTTCTCTGGTGGCCGGAGTCGTCAGCCGTTACCCGAGTCCCAGACTGGTGACGAGAGGAAGGGCGAGGGCCGGCCCCTTCCTAAGAGGAAAAGGACGATTTCTCGTGCGCCGCCGTCGACGGCCCTCGAAGGGATTCCCGTGCGGGAAGGGGGCTCTGTCTTCACTGTTCCGTCTGGGCTTTCTGTCGCCACTGGTCTGCTCGCCGGGATGGAGGAATCGGCTGGGGGAAAGCTCCCGTGTGGCTTCTTGAGGGACCAATTGGAGGCCATGGCCCAAGGGGCGGTCCAGGTACGAATCCTTCTACGCGCATTTGCCTTGGTATGCCTTTCCTTGGTTCGGATGCTTCCTGGTTTCTCATCTGCTTTCTGTCAGGTTCTTCAGCACTGTGCTCTCGCCATTCGCATGGAGGCCGAGGGGGCGTTCCACGCCCCGAGGCCAGTGGAGGCGTTTCCTTCGGAGGTCGAGATCTTGCAACGCGACCTGCGCCGGGAGAGGGACAAGGCCAACGTCGTGGCTGGCCGGGAGGAGGCTGCGGAGCTCGCCAACTCGGCGACTCGGGGTGCCCTTCGCCGTCTTAACGGGTCTCTCCGGGTCGCCGATAGGAAGCTAGCGGACCTGGCCGGACGCTTTGCGGCACTGGAGAAGGAAAAGGACGCGAGCAGGGGGGATGCTGAGGCGGCGCTGCTGAAGGCTCAGGTTACCGAGGCTCGGGCTAAGAAAGCTGTGGCCGAGTACAAGGCATCGGAGCAGTTTTACGCCGAGCTCGGGGAGTATTCTGCCGTTGCGTGGAATAAGGCTTTGGATGCCGTGCAGGAACAGCTTCCCGAGTTCGACGATGGTGAACTCCGCACTCGGGTTCCGCTTCCGGCGATGAGGTCTCCGGTGAGGGATGACGAGGGAAGCCGGGTGCGCCCTTGGTGGCAAAGTCTTCGGTGGTAGGGCCCTGTGCCGTGACGCCAACGATGAAGTGGCCGAAGTAAGCCTCCGGGCAGTTTGTAGGACTGGGGGGCCCCAAAGTACCCTTTGTAAAGATATTGATTTTGGCAATAAAAGAAAAAAAAAGAACCCTTGATTCGTCGGTTTGTGTTTTTTTCTCTTCTCTTTTTTTTGTGTGAATGACGTTCGTAGGACGTCCTTATTTGTATTGTTGTGTTTCCGTGTAAGATTGGCCATATGTCCGGCAATCTCCTGTCTAGTTTACCAGTCGGCGAGGGTGCCAAGCCCTGCCGTGGAGGTATCCTCATGTACCCCCTAGGTCGATGGGGAGATCGTTCAGATTCGGATGAACCGGCCGTCCTTCCGGGTGTCTCAGATCCTTAAGCGCAGCAACAGGGCAGCCGCCGGGCCGTCGTTTGGTTGCCGCTTGGTGAAGGATCTGATCTCTGGCGTCGTAGGTAGGCAACTACCAGCCGGAGTTTTTGACGAGCAGGGTAGCTGCTCGGTTGCCTCTTGCGAGGGCCTTTGATCCTTCAGGACGGTGGTAGGAAGCTACCAGCCATCGATGGTTAGGCAAATACCCGACCGCTTCGGGGAGGAATTTTGATCCTCGATGTGTGGCAGGGAAGCTGCCCGCTGGGGATAGCCGAGCGAGGGAACCTCGGGCTCGGCTGCCTCTGGGAGGGCTTTCAGATCCTTCAGGACGGGGACCGAGCAGGGTTACTGCTGTAGGGTTCCTAGGCACACTAATAAGGTCTCACAAGGCATCAACCATGCTAATTTCAAATTTTACAAGTGCCGAGAAACCCTAATACGGATCGTTAACTAGAATTTTAGGCGAAAAAGAAACTAGTTAAAAACTTAACTAAAAGAAAGAGGCTACAACCTTTGTAGATCCGGTTCTCCACTTCCTTAGCTCTACGTAGACGTCCCTCCGCTGTACAAATCGGATCTTGGACTCTAGTGTCGGCTTCATCGGAGAAATGGGCGGGCTAGGTCATCGACTACGATGCCGAAGATGATCTACGTCGAGGCATCACAAGATCAAGCTCCCACTTCACCAAGTCATGAAACTTGTGAAGAAAACACCCTATACTACTTGGCAAGAGGTAGAGGATGAAGAAATAGGAAGTGGGTTCACTTTAGAATTGGATTTCTCACTCTTTTCATCAAGTTGCCATTAATGGAGGCAAGCTTTTCTTCTTGAAGAAGAAGAAGAAGATGATGATGATAATATGATAAGTGTTATATTAAAAAAGAAAATAATATGAATACTTATCATATACTAACCATGGTTATGTGTAGAGAATGAACTATGGTTAGTTTGAATGGTTAGGGTTAAGCATGAGACAAAATGGTCACTTAGTCAAAGCTTCATGAAGCTTCAACTACAAACAAAGAAAGCCACCATTTTCGCCTTATCTTTTCCAAAATAAATAAATAAATAAATAGATATGAAAATCAAAACCCTAACCATTTAAATAACCATGGTTTAATCTTTACACAAACTCAAGTAAGCATGTATCATCAAACATGATACAATCAAGTGCACAAAAGTATATCACATATACAACTTGTGTACATCAAGTGAGAAAAACCTTTTAAAGTGAACCAATACTAGTTAATGCAAAGTAATATATCAAATATATAATTATGCATTAAATCACTAAATCAACACTTGATTTAACGATCCGGTCATATCGCATATGACCGACTAATATTCAATGTATCGGCTTATCAAATCAATCCTTGATTTGATAACTAGGTTATATCGCATACAACCAATCGATACATTCATCGCGAGAATAGAATACGGTATCACATACACGCATTATTCTCGGTCCCGCACATATCTCATATGCGCTCCTATTTCGTTTCGCTTGAGCCAGGAAACCTCTGTGTAGGACTCTAAAGACTCGTCAATACGCCGGCAGCAGGTGATGATCATATCAAACACCCACAAGCCGCAAGCGGTCTGCTAAACGTAACGGCCACCCGGGTATTGAGCGATCAGAAGATCGACGAGCAAGCCCGCTCATACTCCTGTGAATCCAACCAGTAACACTTACCGTACAGTCCGGTCTCGTCGTCTGATATGTCGCATATCTCGCCTAGGGGTGGTAAACGTCAGACCCCAATAGCTCGATAAGTCGTGTCGATATGAGAACTATAACTGTTTCCTGATTTAAAATCAGGAAAGCTTCTGGGAAAAGCTTCAGAAGAGGGTCACGTGCTTACACGTGACTAGCGGTCACGTGTTGGCACGTGACACCTAAAAACATCATCAAGGCAAGTTCAGTTTCCTGACTACGTTGAAGAAAAGGGGGGCTTCAGAAAGAGTCACGTGCTCCCACGTGACCCGGGTCACGTGGCGACACGTGACATTTAAATGCAAGCGTCAAAAGGCACACCAGTTCCCTGATCAAGTCAAGGAAAAGGCTTCAGAAGAGGTCACGTGCTTCCACGTGACCAGGGTCACGTGTTGCCACGTGACGTTCAAGACAGCAGACTCGTTCTCCAGTTGAACCAAGGAAAGAGAGAGTTCAAACAAGGGTCACGTGCTCACACGTGACCAGGGGTCACGTGGCAGCACGTGACGTTCAAGCAGCAATAAGAAGACAGAGCGCAAAAGAAAGGAAAATGCTCATTCCAAAAGGGGTCACGTGACCATGAGTCACGTGGTCACACGTGACCGGCTTTCAAAGCCCATTGTGTTAACAGAATTAAATTCTGAAAGAAATTCAAATCTTTCCAAAGGAAAGCAACTATCTGGAACCAATCGAATTAAAGATTCAGAGGTGATCTATCTATGGGAAAATCTCGGGTTTGGAAAGATTTCCCCTTTAAATCTAACCGAAACAACAAAGGAAAAACCCCTGGATTTGAAATCCAATGGTGAATAAAATTCACCCAACAATCTAAAGGTCCAAAATGAATGATGGATGCAAATCAAATCTTTCACGAAGATTCGTCAAAAACTGATTGATTCGGCTGCTTCTCCTATAAATAGGAGCCAAGAGACATACAGAGAGAAAGATACGCAGAGAAGAAAAAAGAAAAGGAGGAGAGCTTTGATATTTTGAAAAGACTCGGATCTTCTGCAAAAAACCCTAGGTAAGAAAGGGAAGGCCTTTTGAAAGAAAGAGAATTTAATTCTCAACAGAGTTTAACTCTGATAATGTAAAAACAGAAGAACATATTTCTTCTCTCTTTGATAGAGGATTTGCAAAGTGCACATCTCCCCTTAAGGTTGAGAATTTAATTCTCAATGGGTTGAGATCCTGCCATGCAGATCCAAAACATAGAGAAGGAATGCAAGCACGAGAATTTAATTCTCACAGAACTATAGGAATTTAATTCCTTTAAAATAAAATTAGGGCTTGCCCCTGTATCATGGGAATTTAATTCCTTCAGAATAAAAAGAAACAGGGTTTAACCCTAATTAAGAACCTAGTTCTGTTGCAGCAGCGGGAATTTAATTCCCTTAATCATAATTTAACAGAGGATGGAAGTTTAAACTCCTTAAAAAAGCTTTGTTAGGGTTTAACCCTATTTGGTTCTTCACATATATGAGGAATTTAATTCCTACAGAAAATTCAGAGTTAAACTCTATCCCAGAATATAAGTCTTCGAAAGGAAGTAGGAATTTAATTCCTCTGAAATTTACAGCTCGAGGAATTTAATTCCTGAAAAAAGATTAACAAAGCCTCTAAACAAAATACATAGAGGCAGGGTCACGTGTCATCACGTGACCCCCCAAGAGATCTACAGAAAGTCCCTTTGAGGCAGCACCCCACGTGATCCACGTGATCCTTGGCAGAAGCTCTAATACATAGGCATTTGAATGCCCATCACGTGATGGCACGTGATGCTCTGAAAGATGCGATAATCTCAGCAGAATAAATGAAGGGAGGGCGCTCTCACGTGCTGCCACGTGACCCCTCTTGTCTCAGTGTTTAACACTAAATTGAAACTCTCGAACCCAGTGTTAAAACACTGTTGGGCCTTAGTGTTCAACACTAATTAAAAAGCTTTATCTGCAGTGTTCAACACTGATCTGTTTTAGTGTTTAACACTAATTTGAAAAGCCTTGTTGCTGGTGTTTAACACCAATTATCTCTTAGTGTTAAACACTAACTTGTCAACCTCATTCCCAGTGTTCAACACTGATTGCTCTGTAGTGTTTAACACTAGACTTCGGCCCAATTGACTAAATGGATGGAGGCAAAGCCTCTCCTGATTGGACTTAGCCCAAGATGGCCATAAGTCCTCAATTTGTGATTAACTGGGCCAATGGACTCATAACATAATTAATTCGTCTTGATCCCAAATTGGGCCAAGGACTATTTAATCCACTCCGGTTCTAGGGTACATCTCTTCACTCCTTTGATACTTGGCATTGTAATCCCTCAATGTCTTCAAAGAGGTGACGGGTCCCGACGACCACACATTGATACGGACTGCGGGGTCCTTAAACCCGTGTTTAATGCAAATTCCTGGTTACGTGGAACGCGGATAATGTCACTCTTTGACCCCGTGGAAAACGTCCAGAGCGGAGCCTGGTCCTCGCAGAGCACGGCAGTGAACCCGCGTGAAGCATCCACAGCACATAATGGACTGTGGGGTCCTTAAACCCATGGACTACGACGTCCTTAACCTTGACCGAGATGTCTTAAAACTAACAATGGACTGTGGGGTCCTTAAGCCCATGGACTACGACGTCCTTAACCTTGACCGAGATGTCTTAAAACTAACAATGGACCGCAATGTCCTTAAACTACCCATGGACCGCAACGTCTTTAAACTAGAACAATGGAGCCCCCAAATGCTCTTTTGTCGGATCTAAACGATCCCGTTTAAGTTGATCTTAGCCTCGAAGATGGCTAACGTATCCTTAAAACTTCAAACAGACTGGACTATGAATCCCCCCAATTGACTCTGGCTCGAGGGTACATCACTGAACTCCTCTGACATCCGTCGTTGTAATCCTTCAACGTCGTCAGAGAGGTGATGGGTCCCGACGGCCATACATACGATGGACCACTACGTCCCTAAACTGGAACAATAGAGCCCCGTATGCTCTTTTGTCGGATCTAAACGATCCCGTTAAGTTGATCTTAGTCTCAAAGTTAGACTAACGTATCCTTAACAAACGTTTGAGTTGATCTTAACCTCAAGTATGGCTGACGTATCCTCAAACCAAACCCCCAAACCCAAATCTAAGATAATACGGATTTGGACTAGTCCACGCCCTACGGGCGACGACGTAACTCAGTCTCCGTAAACAATCCACGGGCAACAAAACAAACACTCACGATACGAAGTGACCATCTGGAGAAGGAGAAAGTTGTTACCGCAATGCGGTAGCGTAATTAACTGCAGGGGCTTGCGCCTGCAGGGAAGAGCGTCCCCACAATCAAAAACCCCTCAAACGAGGGGGAATCTGACGAAGTCTGCTACATCGGACGCATCCGTCTAAACCTTCGATACATGGTGCCATAATTCAACTTGGCATCTTCGGAGAGGTAGACGGATAGCACCAATTAGCATCTGCCCCGAATCTCAGGCGAGATGCCGCGTCTCGGCCGTCTTTCGGAGGGGAACAGATTCTGGCACGCCCGGTGGGACCTTTTCCTCTTTCCACTCCACACTTCGTGTGTCGTGACTCGCGAACCAATCGCGGTTCGCTAATGGTTGCCCTTGGGTTTTAAGACACTAAGAATTGGCGTCTTGCTTATTGCAGAAAGCAAAGGATCGATGGCTTCTACTTCCGTGAAACTCTCCAACTGCTCAGACTGCAATTGCAACCAACGCTCTGCCTCGCCAGGAGGTATAGCCTACGGACCCCAAGCTGCTTCGCTATTCACAATGCCCGTGGAACAGGTCATTCGCGCCACCACAGGATTGTTCTTTGGGACCATGCTCCTGCCGACAAACTTCACCGCTCCAGTGCTGACAACGGAAGCTCTTAAGAAGTCGGTCTTTGATCGTCTTACCCCTGTCGCGGCTCCTCTCAACGAGTCGCCCATCGTCAACGCCTCGGTCTTCTCTAGATTGGGCCAGAAATCCTGCAAACCCATCATGGGGCCTACAATCTCAGAGAAGGCTGCTTCTAAGAAAGTGGCTGCTCCTGCTCCCGAAATCGTCAAGGCGGCTTCTCCGGCCAAAAGGTCGGTCTTTACAAGATTGACGGCTCCCGCTCCCGCTCCTGCTGCCCAAAGGACGTCGGTCTTTGACAGGCTAACACCAACAGCGACCCCCCACCCAGACAGGGGGCAAGACGAAACCATTCTTACCGCTGACCCTACACCGTCCGCTCGACACGCTCGACGTCGCCATTGGCGCCGAGTAAGGAAGGCTGGGGGCAACTCCCCCTCCGGGTTGACTCCATCGGCCCCGGTGGCAGAAGTTAATGCTGCTGTTCCAACTGGGAACAGCTTCGAAATGCTAAACAAGGTGCGAAGGAATTCTCCTACTACAGTGCTGAAGAGGTCTCCTCCCCCATTAAAAAAGGTTGTGGAAATAAAATCAGAACAGCCCCGATCTCCTCAACGGCTGTCTTCCAAAATCTATAAGGTTTGGCGGCAGGCCCGGGACTCGATCATCGATCCAAACTTCTCCCGCCAGCACAAGAAGCCGAAAATCCAACCGGAAGCGGGTCACCAGGCTAAACCCCAAAAGGCTTTCTGGACGCCCACCTCAACGGCCCCCTCAACCTCCATGGCTCATAAAAGGAGGAGGCCAGAGAAGACCCCCCAGCATGCAACGACGGCTAAAAGTACCGAGCCCAGACGCCCTAAGTCTGGAGGCATGGTGGTGCACACTGTTTACATGGCCTCTGGAAAGGAGGAAAGCCGCACTTCTACGGGCCACCGACCGCTAACCCGATCCGTGACGAAGGCCCAGGAGCAGCAACAAAAGCTTCAAGAAATGATGAATGCTATGGCCGCGCTCACCGGGCCAAAAGAAAATCCGGAAACGTCCTCAGACGCACGCCGAGAGGAAGAAACCGACGCTGAATTCCTTCGCCGGACACTGGAGAAAAAGGACAAAGAGGCTGCTGAACAAGCGGCCAACATACAACGTATGGGCCTTCTCTTCCAAGATATGATAGGAATGATGATCCAGCAGGACTTACCCGTCGAGGATCCCCCAATAGTTCTTGAAGACGACCGAGGAGAAACGTCAAATCCACCGCCGGCCCTCTCAACGGCCAAGGAGGAGGCAATCTCTAAGGCTGACTTGGCTGACTACATAGCCCAGCAAATCCGGGTTCATCACGCGACTGAGGCAGCTGGTCAAGTCGTGAAAACGGGGCGGCCGTATCCGAGCTGGTACGACCAAATCAAATACCCGCAAGGCTACACGATACCAAAATTCCACGTGTATAAGGGGACCGGCAATCCCCATCAACATGTCGCCCAGTTCCGGGCCCTCTGCGGTAACACCGGCGGTGATGATAAACTGTTGCTCCGCCAGTTCGTGGGCAGCTTATCAGAAACAGCGTTCGAATGGTATTCGGAACTCCCGAACGATTCTATCAAAACGTTCGCTGAAATGGAGTTGTTGTTCACTTAGCGATTCGCAAGTGCCAGCGAACGCACTCCAATAACTGCACTTATTAACGCCAGGGTAAAACCGGGCGAAACTTGGGTCCAGTACGCTATACGCTGGCGGAACTTGTGGTCGAGATGTGAGCAACGCATTGAGGAAGCACCTGCGGTGGGCATGTTCGTAGGAACTCTAGACCCTCACGCAACTATCTCCCAGTTTATGATGTTCTTTAAGCCAACCACATTCCAGGCTTTGATCGACAAGTTGGCTCAGATGGACCAGATGGGTCATAGACCACCTCCCCCGAAGTCGGAACCTCGGAATGACAAGGGTAAAGGAAGGGCAACCTTTGTTGCAAATGCCCAACAGCAACCTAACGCCCCGAAACCGGCAGATCGACTGGAGGAAAGACGTCGGTATTATAATGAGAATGAAGCGTCCCTACTCGTTCCCACGGGACAAGACGAAACGGTTATTCGAGCTGGCAATACGCAACAGACTTATAAACCTACCAAATCCAAGGCGACCGCCGCAACCCACGGAAGTGAATAACCCTAATTATTGCCCTTACCATCAAGCGGTAAGTCATCCGATCGAAGATTGCTTCGTCTTCAAAGGATGGATTGAAGATCAGTACCTCCAGGGGAAGTTTGTACTGTCCGAAAAGTGGAAGGTAAACCCACCACAGCCGCATGCTCCTAGGAAAGCGGATACACCGGGGGAAACATGTTCTTTTATTGAAGAAGCTCCATGGGAGGTCGTGCTATCAACTAAAACCAAAAGAATGCTGAGAGACCTTCATGCATGCCCTGCGATCGAATGGAAGGACCCTCTTGAACCTCAAATTATCGAAGGGATGCTAAGGCGCCGCCCGACTACAAAGACCCACGATAAGAGCCCAGATACTCACGCCCAATCGTCAAAATCTTCGAAGAAAAAGAAGAAGAAATCCAAGAAGTCCGTGAAGCCTGGAAAAGAGCACACGAACTTGCAGAAGCAAATCGACGCGCTGGAAGAGTACAATCAAAAGGCGCGAACTCCTGTCACACTGCAAGAGTTCCTCAACCACATCTTTCAAGAGGAAGATGATGGAGAAAGCTCGTCGGATGAATCCGAAGGATATGTGGCGAGTTGTAACGTAATCTCCCACTCGTTTACCGATGATGGGAAAACTCCTGGCATTAAGAAGCTGGAGGCATAGCCTGTACCAGAACGTGCGTGGACAACAGATGAAATGATCGACGCTTTTCTAGACGAGATTCGTCTAAAATGTAAAGCGGACCAGGAGCGTGAGATGGCCACATCAGAAGGAGCCAAGTGCGGGCAACTGAACGAAAGAGTTGAACTACCCCTGCCAGAGCGAAAGGCATCCGAAGTAGACAAGAAGATACTCAAGACGAGGAAAAGGTTTGCCAAAGCCATGTCAATGGGAATGAAGCTACCACCCTCGGAAGGAAATACACACGATGGGGTAGAGACGCACCCTGACTATTGCGCATATCATCGGAAAATATCACATCCCATGGAGGAGTGCGACGCCTTTAAGATATGGTGGCAAGGATATGTTGCTCATCGGCAACATTTTAAGCGCATGAAACGCAAGATCCGCCGAGAGCGAAGAAGTACCGTCGATGGGCAAAACAGAACTACTGGCAACTGCTACATGGTTAACGCCGGGGGGTCACAAGTTCTCACCTTTGGGAGCGACTCTAACGAAGAAATGGCTCTGGGCCCTCTCTTTAAAGAATCCGCTTTAGGGAAAGAGGAGAAATCGGAGATCTGCGAGAACATTCAGCTGCGCAATCGCACACTCCCAGAGAAGAATCTCAGGCCCGGGAATAGAAAGGATAAGGGAAAGGAAAAGGTCACTGAAGATATCACTTTAGATGACCAAGTCATTAGAGAGCTGGCTGCCAAAGACCCTCCTAGGAAGGGTAAGGTGGACTATAACATCCTCGCGCACCTAAGGAGGCTACCTTCTCAACTTAGCATTCTCGATGCCCTCCTATTATCAAAAGAAGCGCGAGACTCACTAATTAAGGCATTACAAGAACCGGAGCAATTCCAAGCCTTCCTCGCCACTGAAAAGATGAAGGATGAACTGGAGGAAGTGCATACGGCCGACATCACTTTCGGTAATGAAGACCTCCTTCTCGGAACGTGCGATCACAACCGTCCCCTGTATGTCTCCGGATACTGCCATGATGTCAAGATAGGAAAGATTCTGGTGGATAATGGGTCCTCCGTCAATCTCCTCAATGTTCGGGTATTGAAGGAAATCTGCATGAGCGTGCAACACCTCGCTCGTGACAAAATTACTATCTCCGGTTTCGATTCACAATCGTCACAGACTCTCGGATCTGTGATACTAACATTACGCTTTGGACTTCTCGTCACAGACATCAAATTCCATGTCATTGACGCCAAGACTTGCTACAACGCCTTGCTCGGTCGTCCTTGGTTACACGAATACAACATCATCCCTTCTACACAACATCAGTGTATGAAGTACTTTAAGGATGGTTTCGAGTATACCGTAACAGGTGAGTTAAACCCATTTTCCGTGAACGAAGTCCGCAAATACGAAGATGCGAAGTACTTTTTGCCAGATTTCGAGGATACAGAAAGGTGTCGCAATCCGGAGAACAAAGCCGCCGCCACCATCCCTATTTTCGGGAGCGGTACCGAAGAAGAAGAAGAGATAGTTTATGCAGGGCCATCTCAACGCAACAACATGGGGACGCCCGCCCCCGTGTTGGTCTTCGGAAGTGATTCAGAAGATGAAGTTAATGCTGTGTTCTCCAATCGGCTGTCAATACAAGCACCCTCTAGCGATGACCATAGTTTGCAAATCACCATGGTACCGCGAGAACACTACAAGGATCTTGACACGCTTCAGCCTCACAACGTGCAGGACCTGCAAACATTCTACGTCCCTCCCAGGCGAAGGGGTGAGAAGGTGATCCTATTCTACCGATCCTCAGAGTCGAAAATAGAGAAAGAGATCTGGCATGGCGCGGATGCTACACTTGACAGGCTCCAACCCATCCGTCTGCCCAGATACTATACAAATGGATTAAAAAAGCTATTGAAGCGCCAAGGAGTACCCTTAGAACAGACCGTTCGGCAGGCGCGGTTCTACAACAGGATTTGGGATGTCCCCGGGACTCAACGCAAATTCCCCAACGGGAAGATGGAAACACTCGGGCTTGGATACGCAAGAGCCGGAAAACGGGAAGAGGAGGACGCCCTGTCAGGAGATGCCAACCACCCATCAAAACTAGACCCCGCGATTAAAGCGCCGAGTCCGTCGTTTGAAGAGCGAGTGGGCAAGCCTATCAGGAAAATGGGTCAGAAAGCTCGGGAAGACCACAACCGCGAAATGGCCATCTACGAGATGGCCAGGACGCAACATCTATCGCAACGTGCCGCAAAAGACAAAGACGCTTATCCTCGTCAATCCATTGTACGAAAGACCCGACGCAGAGACGGAAATAAATTAAGAAGCGGCTCGGGTTTGTCCCTCATGAGTCGAGCGTACTCCTTCCCCCGAGACAAGACGGAGAGGTTACTCAACCTCGCTATAAAACATCAAATGATCACGCTTCCAGAGTCTAGACATCCTGAGCAAGCTAGCAAGGCTTCTCATCCGAGTTATTGCTCTTATCACCAAGCCATAGGACATCCTACCGAAGACTGCTTCACCTTCAAGAACTGGGTCGAGGACCAGTACCGACAGGGCAGATTCGCTTTATCCGACGGCTGGAGGGTAACGCCGCCACAAAAGCATGAACCCAAGGCCGCAAGAGCAGAACCGGGTCCACCCCAGTCCGGGGAGCGGGTTCGCACCTGTTATACTATTACGATATTAAGAAAAGAGCCCGAGAACGTAGATGACCTTCCCTGGTGCTTTGACAACAGCGATGATGAGGTGATCTCGGAATTTCCGCCCGCTCCGAAAGAACTGGAAGATGGCATACATACTACTGCAGATAACCTCAAGAAGATTGAGTTGGGATCGGCAGACGACCCGCGACCGACATTTGTCAGCGAGCTGTTATCCGAAGAGAGGGTGGCTGCGTTAAAGAACGTGCTTCTACGGCATAAAGACTGCTTCGCGTGGAACTACTCCGAGATGCCAGGATTAGATCCGGAGATTGCTGTGCATAGATTAGCAATATCCCCAGATATCAAGCCAGTCAAGCAGGCGCCGAGAAGAATGCGGCTCGAGCTTGAAATGAGCATCAACGCCGAAGTCAAGAAGCTGATCGATTCTGGATTTATCCAAGAAGTCCAATATCCCGACTGGATCGCCAATATCGTCCCGGTAATGAAGAAGAATGGGACGGTACGCATATGCGTGGATTTCAGGGATCTCAATAAAGCCTGTCCCAAGGATGATTTCCCAGTACCAGTAACCGAGCTAATGATAGATAACACGTCCACTCACGAGGTTTTCTCCTTTATGGATGGTTCGTCAGGATACAACCAGATAAAGATGCATCCCGAAGACCAGAAGCATACCGCTTTCCGGACCCCTTTGGGTATATTCTGCTACAGAGTTATGCCCTTTGGCCTAAAGAACGCTGGCGCTACCTATCAAAGAGCCATGACAAAGATCTTCGACGATCTCATACATGACATCGTCGAGTGCTATATCGATGACCTTGTAGTGAAGAGCATGTCGTACGAAGAGCATTTAAAACATCTGGAGACTGTATTTCGACGCCTTCGGCAATATAATTTGAAAATGAATCCCCTCAAATGCGCGTTTGGAGTCTCCTCGGGCAAATTTCTGGGATTCATCGTTCGACACCGAGGTATTGAAATAGATCCGTCAAAGATTAAAGCGATCATGGAAATGCCTTCGCCAAGAACCCTCAAACAGTTGCGGTCTCTCCAAGGGAAGCTCGCATACATCCGGCGGTTTATCGCCAATCTTTCAGGCAAATGCCGTCCTTACAGCCACCTGATGAAGAAGGGAACTCCATTCGTTTGGAACCACAAATGTCAAGGTGCACTAGACGAGATCAAGCAGTACCTGCAGAACCCTCCGGTATTGGTCGCGCCGGTCAAGGGAAAACCCCTCATTCTTTATACGACCGCCCTCGAAGGTTCCTTGGGCGCATTATGGGCACAAGAGAACAATCAGGGGAAAGAAAGAGCACTTTACTACTTAAGTCGAGTGCTGCTGGGGGCAGAAAGCAACTACTCTCCCGTTGAAAAACATTGCTTGGCGTTAATCTTCGCGATAACAAATCTCAGGCACTATGCGTTGGCACACGAAGTCCGTCTCATCTCAAAGGTGGACCCTCTTAAATCCTTGATGTCAAAAGCCATATTGACGGGACGACTCGCTAGATGGGCCCTGCTCTTGATGGAGTTCTCGATAACGTATCAACCTCTCAAGACGGTAAAGGCCAGGCCATTGCCGATTTCCTCGCTGAACACCCGATACCGGCCGATTCTCCTCTGAACTGCGATTTGCCGGACGAGCATGCATTTGATGCGATTGGCGACAATAGTATCCGATGGGAACTCTATTTCGATGGAGCGTCCTCCATAAAGAAGCAGAAACAAGGTATCCCAATGATCAAATCAGGGATAGGCCTCATCTTTACAACTCTACAAGGAGGGATAATGCGCTTCGCTTTCTCCTTAACAGAGCCGAGGACAAACAATGAAGCTGAATACGAAGCTCTGATAGCAGGCCTCGAGATCGCCATCGACATGGGAATTGAAGACCTCCTTATATACGGGGATTCTCAGCTGGTCGTTAGTCAAGTAAATGGTGACTACCAAACGTGCAAGCCGGAGTCGGTGAAGTACGGCGAAAGGGTGCAACAACTGTTGACCCAAATTCCCTCCTATATTTTGGAGAACATACCGCGCGCGGAAAACAGCAAAGCAGACGCGTTGGCAAAACTTGCTAAAGAACTGGCTGACGAGAACCTCGATGACGTCAGAATCGTGGTACAAAGCCGTCGAGTGCTCGCCCCGGCAGAAATATCTCCGGAATCATGCAAAGAAAAGGGAACGACTGAGCAGACGACCCTACAAATAAAAGATCATGAGAAGGCCGAAGACTGGAGGGAAGTCTTCATAGACTACTTTAAGTCCCACCGAATGCCCAAAGAAGCGTCCTCAAGACATCAGCTCATGAAACGAGCTCTATCCTTCGCTTTCGTCAACGATATTCTATACAAGAGATCGTTTGATTCCCTATGGCTGAGATGCTTAGGACCTGACGAAGCAGAAAGAGTCATTCAGGAAGTTCATGACGGACTTTGCGGTTCTCACCAAGCAGGCCCAAAGATGAAGTTAAAAATCAAACGGATGGGTTACTATTGGCCCACGATGACCCAGGATTGCCTCGAGTATGCGAAGCAATGCCACACATGCCAGATTCATGGAGACTTCATCCACCAACATCCGAATCCACTGCACCCAACGGTAGCTAGCTGGCCATTCGAAATGTGGGGGACTGACATAGTCGGCCCCATTGAGCCAGCATCGTCCCGGGGACACCGTTTTATCCTGGCGACAACTGATTACTTCTCCAAATGGGCAGAAGCAGTACCACTGAGGGAAGTGAAGATGGAGAATATCCTCCATTTCTTCAAGACGCATGTCATCTACCGGTTTGGGACCCCACGGCGGATTATCTCCGATAATGGGCCGGCCTACCGAAGCCATAAGATTAGCCGCTTCGCACAGCAGCACAATATAGACTGGAGATATTCTTCGGTTTACAATCCACGAGCTAATGGTCTAGCCGAGGCCTTCAATAAGACCTTGACGAAGATCATAAAAAAGACCGTTTCCAGGAATAAGAAAGACTGGCACGAAAGGCTGCAAGAAGCCCTTTGGGCTTATCGAACTACGTTCAAGACGGCCACAAACACAACGCCGTACACGTTGGTATTTGGGACGGAAGCAGTGCTCCCCCTCGAGATAGAGTTACCCTCTCTACGAGTAGCAGTCCACCACGAGCTGACGAACGAAGAAAATGCTCACCTTCGGCTTGAGGAGCTTGATGCCCTCGACGAAACCCGGCTCATAGCGCAACAATATCTAGAGGCCTACAAAGCAAAGATGACGCGCTCATACGAAAGATTGACCAGGCCGAGGACATTCCTCCAAGGCGAACTTGTACTAGTGGTCAAAAGACCTATAATCCCCAATCGTGCCAAGCGAGGAAAATTTTAGCCAAACTACGAAGGCCCGTACATCATAGACAAGGTCTACCAGGGTGGAGCCTACCTACTCATGGACATGCACGGTGAAAGGCCTTTCAGGCCAATAAACGGCCGCTTCTTGAAGAAATACTATGCTTAATAAGCCGCAGCCTGGGTCAATGATAGATGACGACGACTATGTCCGCTCACTATCTTCCTAGGCTCAGACTTTAAAAGCAGCAGCCGGCCTTCCCATGACGACGGACCGAAACGTCCTTAAACTAACGACGGACCGAAACGTCCTTAAACTAACGACGGACCGAAACGTCCTTAAACTATCAACGGACCGAAACGTCCCTAAAACTACTACCGCAGCATCTTTAAGCTGATGAGATAAAAAAAGAGGAGAGAGAAAAGAAAAAAAAAATAAAAAAAAAGTGAAAAAGAATAAAAAAAAACGGTATGTCTATAAGCAAAATGGGTACGGATGAAAACCCGAAAGGGCTCCGTGAGTAAAAACAGCAGGACTACCGGCGAGTGTTTGTGAAAACCCGAAAGGGCGCAACCTCGTTAAAAGACACTTGTAGGGTCCTCTCGACCTTGTAAGGAGAAACCACCTGCGTGAGATCCTTACGACTCACAAAGGAGCAACGCACTTGGGGATCCTCACGATTCCTAAGGAGAAAATGCACTTGCGAGATCCTTACGACTCGTAAGGAGAATTCTCTTGTGGGACCCTCACGGCCCATGAGATTTGAAAGTCTTAAGTTACAGAAACCTAAACCTGTTCTTAAGCAAATCCTCCACAACCTCCGATGTTGCCCTACAAGAGGCTCAATACTGACCCTTGTATACAATCCACGGGCGCGAATAAACATTTCCCCAGCAAAGTCTAACCCTTGTAGGTCCCCTCGACCCATAAGGAGAAAACCCTCTTGTAGGATCCTTACGACTTACAGAGGAACATACACTTAGGAATCCTCACGATCCCTAAGGAGAAAATACACCTGCAAGATCCTCACGACTTGTAGGGAGAAATACCTTTGTGAGACCCTTACGGCTCATGAAGTCAAAAGCCTTAGTCGACAGGACCTTAACCCTGTTTGCTAAGCCACCTTTGTTCAACATCGACAGAGGCAAATGATGATTCGCTCCTGGCAATATTCCAGTCGCCGCGATGCTGATGCCTAAACCGGTATCAAATCCCAAGTTCTTTCATGGCAAATGATGATTCGCTCCTGGCAACATCCCAGTTGCAGCGATGCTGATGCCGAAATCGGTGTCCAAAATCCGAGCTTGCGGCGAAAAAGCTAGCAGGCCACACATGCCTACGAAATAGCCGAAATGATGGGGCAACTTGCAATAAAAAGCAGCAAGTAAAAATGTATGCATGAAAAATAGCCAAAATGATGGGGCAACTCGCAATAAAAAGCAGCGAGTAAAAATAAAACAAATAGCGGAAATGATTGGGCACCGCGAAAAATAGCCGAAATGATTGGGCAATCGCGACCTTCGCGATATAAAAAGCTGAAATGATAGAGCATCGCGGAAAGAATAAAAGAAATGATGGAAAAATGAAACCTTTTTGCCCTACAGGTGATGCTACATCAATCCCTGTATACAATCCAGGGGCGCAAACAAAGAAGGAGTCGTACTCCTCCCCCAGGTTTCATCATGAGAGGAAGCCAAATCTCGACGGTTCACAAGTAACCTGGAGATCATCTCGACGCAGCAGACACAACATCAAGCGAAATGGAACAGCGGCAACCCCCAGTTCCATGGCTCGGTGATATACGTATCACCAAGAGTCAAACCTCCATTCCGTGAAATGCGGATACAATCGATAAAATTCCTGGTTACGTGGAACGCGGATAATGACCCCGTGGAAAACGTCCAGAGCGGATCCTGGTCCTCGCAGAGCATGGCAGTGAACCCGTGCGAAGCATCCAGAGCGGAGCCTAGTCCTCGCCTAACGCGGCAGTGAACCCGTGTGAAGCATCTAGTGCAAAATTCCTGGTCACGTGGAACGCGGATAACGTCACTCTTTGACCCCGTGGAAAACGTCCAGAGCGGATCCTGGTCCTCGCAGAGCATGGCAGTGAACCCATGCGAAGCATCCAGAGCGGAGCCTAGTCCTCGCCGAGCACGGCAGTGAACCCGTGTGAAGCATCTAGTGCAAAATTCCTGGTCACGTGGAACGCGGATAATGTCACTCTTTGACCCCGTGGAAAACGTCCAGAGCGGAGCCTAGTCCTCGCCTAACGCGGCAGTGAACCCGTGTGAAGCATCTAGTGCAAAATTCCTGGTCACGTGGAACGCGGATAATGTCACTCTTTGACCCCGTGGAAAACGTCCAGAGCGGATCCTGGTCCTCGCAGAGCATGGCAGTGAACCCGTGCGAAGCATCCAGAGCGGAGCCTAGTCCTCGCCGAGCACGGCAGTGAACCCGTGTGAAGCATCTAGTGCAAAATTCCTGGTCACGTGGAACGCGGATAATGTCACTCTTTGACCCCGTGGAAAACGTCCAGAGCGGATCCTGGTCCTCGCAGAGCATGGCAGTGAACCCGTGCGAAGCATCCAGAGCGGAGCCTAGTCCTCACCTAACGCGGCAGTGAACCCGTGTGAAGCATCTAGTGCAAAATTCCTGGTCACTTGGAACGCGGATAATGTCACTCTTTGACCCCGTGGAAAACGTCCAGAGCGGATCCTGGTCCTCACAGAGCATGGCAGTGAACCCATGCGAAGCATCCAGAGCGGAGCCTAGTCCTCGCCTAACGCGGCAGTGAACCCGTGTGAAGCATCTAGTGCAAAATTCCTGGTTACGTGGAACGCGGACAATGTCACTCTTTGACCCCGTGGAAAACGTCCAGAGCGGAGCCTGGTCCTCGCCAAGCGCGGCAGTGAACCAGTGTGAAGCATCCAGAGCAAATACCGGACTGTGGAGTCCTTAAAATCCATGGACTATGACGTCCTTAACCTCGACCGTGATGTCTTAAAACTAACGATCAACCACCCCGATTCCCTACAGACTTTGCCTTGGTTTAAGGGTACATCTCTTCACTCCTTTGATGCCCGGCGTTGTAATTCCTCAACGTCTTCAAAGAGGTGACGGGTCCCTGCAACCAAACACCGGACTGTGGATTCCCTAAATCCACGGACTATGAGGTCCTTAACCTTGACCGTGATGTCTTAAAACTAACAGCGGACTGTGGAGTCCCTAAATCCACGGACTATGAGGTCCTTAACCTTGACCGTGATGTCTTAAAACTAACATCGGACTGTGGAGTCCCTAAATCCACGGACTATGAGGTCCTTAACCTTGACCGTGACGTCTTTAAACTACGATACCTTGAGAAACTCCCGACTCCGTAAAACACGGACAAGGGTGACCGCATCCAACACTTGCAGGCCCTCACGACCTGTAAGGAAGAAAAAACTCTCTGGTGAGATCCCTACGACTCTCAAGGGAAAACCCGCTTAAGAATCCTCACGATTTTTAAGAAGAACTTACACCTATGGGATCCTCTCGACCTATAGGGAGAAAAACTCTTTATGAGACCCTCGTGGCTCATAAAATGCAAAAGCCTTAGGAAGCAGATCCTAACCCTGTATCCTAAGCCATCACTGTCCTGCAAGGAGATCAAGATAGAATATCCGCAGAATACATTCAATGAAAAGGGGACACATCATTGAGAAGAAAAAATGTATCTTTTATTCATAAACCAAAATGGGTACAAAGTACAATTCATGAAAGAAACAAAAAGAAAATACTCTCATCCATGAGTATGTACAAAAGGGAAGAAAAAGATACAAATGTTTCAGGCCGACGGGCGATTCAGCAGCTTGGTCAGCTCATCCTGCTTTTGCTGAGCCACGGCTTCATGACGCAAGATCTCCAGAAGACGAGCCTCCGCTTGAGCTTGCTGAGCCTGATACGAAGCGAGCCGGGCTTCAAGCTCTTTCTCAGTGGCCTTATGAGCCTCAACCCTCTCACGAGTAAACGTGGCAGCTTTGTCGAGAGCCACCACCTCTTTGATGGACTCCTGAAGCACCCGCCAGAGTTCATACGCTTTGTTGGCCCTGGCTGTGAGATTGGCTTGAAGCTCGCTCAGCGCCTTGGAGGCTAGCTCCCTTTCCGAGAACTTGCGACCGAGCCTCTTCTCATATGACGTTATGTTGGCCGCGCACCGTGCTATTAGCCCTCGTAACTCCGCCTTTGCAGCCACGGCCTCCGAGGAAAGGCGAGAACACTCGAGAGTGTGCAGGCAAGCCTCCACTCGCCGGTAGAACTCTACCCAGACTCGCACCACCTCTTCGCTGTGGTAGGTGGCAAGAAAAGGAAGAGAACCGTTAGCCTCGGCAGCGAATGCTTCAGCCGTGGTCGTGCTGCCAGCACGAAGCTCCTCGATCAGAGACGACAAGGAGACGAGGCTTAATTGGGCTAAGCGTTCTGAAGCCCGCAAGGCATAAGGGCCGGGTGGCGTCACGATGCGCGACTCCAACGCCGTGGAGACTGGCAGAGCTGTTCAAATTTGGAAGACGTCAGAAAAATTATTAATCAAAGAACGAGTGAGAGTGCAATGAGATGTTACTCACCGACAGTCGTGCAAGTAGGAGCTGAAGGCTCCCCTGGCCCTTCAAGAACCTCGACCTCATCATCGGCTTCCAGAACTGTAGAAAACATCAATGTCAGTACGCAAAATAACGACGATGCTATGAGAAGGGATGGACGACACCAACCTTGCCCAGACGAGAGGACAATGCGTTGAGGGGAGATCGCCTGCGGAGCTGCCATCTCCAATAAACGCTGAAATGACTGTCGAGGCGACAGATCCGCGATCGTGGCCGCCAAACCGCGCAATTCTGAGAAAGATAAAAGAGTTCAGACTATGAAGGGGTTGCTAAACTAAAACGCAGAGGGATATCTTCAACACTCCTCCCATTCTGAGCCGGGGGGATAGCAGCTTCAACGGTTTCTGCCGTGACCTCAGGCTCCAACAAAGGGAGAGCAGTCCCGACTACCTCGCTCCCAGCCTTTGGGTTGCCCTCGGTAAGAGTCATTAGGGCGGCGGCCTCCAAAGGAGCCTCCCCCAGAGGGGCAGGCACTCCCTGGTCAAGAACCGCCGCTGGAAGTTCCACCATGAGAGGAGCAGCCTCGTCAGCCCCCTCCATATCCAGCAAGGCCTCATTGAGAATTTTGGCGGGCTTTAACTTTAATGGGCCCGTAGGGAGCTCCCCCAGCATCGAAGATTCTGCACGATTCAAATAAGAGTAATGATATATATGCACAGGCATAAATAATCGGAGAGACTACAAAGGAAGCACAACATACCTATACGCAAAGAAGCCCTCAACATGGCTTCTTCAAGCCGCTGCTCCTTCTCAAGGAGGTGGGCTCGCCGAGGTTCGAGGGTGGACTCATGGCCTCCGGTCCACAAAGAAAGTGCGTCAGCTGCATCCTCTGAAGCGGCCTGCTTCAAAGCCCTTTCCCCCCATTCCTCCAAAGGGCCGATAAATCGCCGCCGAATCCACGAAGGGTCTTCGTAGAAGATTACAGCGGGGTAAGACTTCTTCGGAACCTTGGCGTTATGAGAAGCGTCTTTTGAGCGCCGTATGGCCTCGGCCAACTGCGCAGCCTCCTCATCAGCTGAACTCGGGAAGAGAAGTCCCGCGTCTGACCCTTGCAGGGCCAATGGTTCGTCTTCAAGGATAGGCTCAGACTCCACCACAGAATCAAGCGGGGCAGTAGCCGCTTTCCTCCGCCGTTTAGACCCGGAGCCGGTCGCTGAGAATGACCGCTTCCTCCCTCGCGAAGCCTTATGGCGGCGCTGGCCCACATCGCCCTCAGCGCCCTCATCCCTGTTACTATCGCTCGGTGCCACAACCGAGGACGATATCGCCATTGTCGACACCACGAGGGGCGGTGCCGCCACCGGCAGGGGTGCTACCACCGGAGCCCGTTTGCCCCGTGATCGAGAACCCAAGGGCATACCAGCTATTGGAGTAAGGTCTACCCCGGACTCCCCCGGAATGAGCGCGGTGCCAATCTCCCTCAAAGGAAAGCGGACTGGAACCCTCGGTCGTAGCTTAGCCCCAGGAACCAGAGGAGGGGCATCGTGGCCGAGAAGCACCCTCCTCTCCTCGAGAATGATTGGGCTAACCCGATGAAGATACCAACCCGTAAATGCACCTACACATCGGGGCATGTACTCAGCTTCAGGGACCATGAAATAAGAGCCGGTGTTCAGCCTCATGAAATGATGAGCGGCATCGCGAACAGCATCGAGCGAAGGGATCGGGGCAACTATAAAAGCCTCGAAAGGAACGCCCTGGTCGTATCCGAGTTGTCGGGCAAATCGATGCGGATTGTACCGCATGAAAAGAGCCGCACTGTCCTGGCAAAACACCAAGTAACCCGGTCTAATTGCATACAAATGCGTGGCCTCCCGGGGCTTCAGAGAAGGCGCGTTGTCTTTCGACTGGTCCCAGAGTTGTTGGACGGGACCCGAAGGAGTAGACAAGACCCGATCAGTAAAAACCAACCCGCCAGCGGTGGCATGAGGAGAAATTAGCACCCGAATAGCCCCGAATTGAGTCGGGTCGGCGGCAGAAGCATCCACTAGCCGCATAAGTCGTGGAAAGGGGTAGGCATCGTAAAATGAGGGCCTCTGATGCATGGCGAAAGCCCCCAATACGTGCATTTCGATCCAGGACGTGAAATAATGAAGCGAAAAGTTTACCACATCCACGCCAGGTGTAGAGGTATTAGCTGCGGTGCCCAATCCATTATAGAGGTGCGCCAAGGCCGGGATGCCGATGGCCAATCGCGTCCCCTCAGCAATACGATGAGCCGGGTAGATGACCGAGGCTCTCATGAAGCGGCGATGCATGGGGATAACGAACCAGCTAAGCCAAACGCTGACAAACCCCACAAAGAATGTTTCATTATCCATACCGGGTGCCGCAACGGACTCAAAAGACATCGACGACACGATGGGAATATAATATTGTGGCAGGTCCGATTCGGCAGTCGGTAGCTTCTTCGGACCAAACCCAAAGGGGTCTCTGATGTTAGCAAACTTCGGAGCAGTCTTCGATATGATATCCTCACGAAGGAAGCAGGAAATGAAGCTTTTAAAAGTGACACCCTGCTCCTCGGACTCGGTGAATAATCGGTCGAAGATGCCTAGGGCCTTAATTAAACTGGGGCGCTTATGGCGAACAGCATTCTCAGCGGACAGGCCGTCAACCGGTGCAGACTCGAGCTTGAAGACATACTCGTCAGGAGGCAACAACTCCTCATACAGTGCGCCCCTGATTGGCAATCCCGAGATTTCATAAAACTCTGCAAGAGAGATCGAGACCTCACGATCTCCTAAGATGAAAGTGTTGGTAGGAAGATTCCATTGGTTTAAAAACGCCTTAACCCACCAGACATGCGGGGACTTATAATGAAAGAGTGACGCGTATATGGCCTGATAAAGCCCGACTTTCTGCAACCGCGCCCGATGAGCAGAAAGGATGTACGAGCCCAGAGAAGGTAACCCGTAGGATGCCTAGGAGTGAGCCCTATCTTATAAATTTGCCCCCACGGGTGGGCCTCACCCTGGCAGATACGCCGTCCCAAGATGTCTATGGCCGGGATCGGGTGATTCGGTATGCCGGTCGTCGAAGGCTCCAGCCTCCCCGTTGGAGTTCAGTTGGGCATTTCCACAGCAAAAACCGTCCTCGGAGGATCCATCGGTAAAAATGGGAAAGTGGGTTCCGTCGGCACCGCGCAAAGAAAACTCCGGCGGCGCTGAATAATCTGACTATACCAAGATCCCCACTGAAGAAGGTTGGTGCAGTTCGGATCATGAGCCCGAATCATCGCCATCGCTTCCTCATCAGATGGTGACTGAGGAAAAGCGGCCTCCGAGCGAGAAAAGGGAAAGCGTGGAACAGAAGCCATTGCACCTGAAATCCGGTAAAGGAAGACCGTTAAAAAGAAAGTTAGCAATATATATTCATGCACGAACATGAAGACTAGTCGAAGAAAACAACAGCAAAGTTTCCTGGGACCATTGGCCACAAAACATATGGGCCCCACAGAATCCGGATGACGGCTCATTAATAATGAGACCAAACAGTTACAATAAAACAAAGGGAATATCCTCATTTAATAAAAAATGATGACCATGCACATTCCCCTCAACAAGATCCGTCTAGGGCTCTACAACGAACCCAACAAAATCAAAGGAATTAAATTCCCACAGAAGACATCATTGCAAAACCCCCATCGCATTAATTGCAGAAGAACAATCTCGGGCCAAGAGACCCCAGGAAGCCTCTGTGTGAAGAAATCGAGTTCTTCGTTGGAATTAAATTCCTTATTGATAAAAGGGAATTAAATTCCCAGAAACATGTTTTTTGATGGAATTAAATTCCATGGAGTTGAGACGCTATCATCATCTCCCCAAGGATCATCTAAACCTTAAAAGATCTACAGTTTGAAGATTAAGCAGTTTCATGTTCTTATGGAAAAATATGAAGAGAAAAGGGTAAAGAACCCTTGTTTTGGATTTAAAATCCAGAGAAATGTGAAGGTCCATCGTTGTCCAAGAACATTACCTGAGGAAAAAGGATTCCTTTCGAACAGAGTTAAACTCTGAAGATTGTTCAAGACAGAGAACTAAGCTCTGAAAGCGAGAATTAAATTCTCAAAGAAGAAGTTCTCAGAAGAAGAAGAAGAACAAAGTGAAGGCTCCTATGAAGAGACAGAGGTATTTATATAAGACAATGAAAACGTTTCGTCTCCCCAGATCCCTAGAGGAATCCAACGGTCACAAGAGGTGACAGCGTTGCACTCACGTGCAGACACGTGAGAACAACGCTGTGGGGGCATTTGTTTCCTGATTTAAAATCAGGAAAGCTTCTGGGAAAAGCTTCAGAAGAGGGTCACGTGCTTACACGTGACTAGCGGTCACGTGTTGGCACGTGACACCTAAAAACATCATCAAGGCAAGTTCAGTTTCCTGACTACGTTGAAGAAAAGGGAGGCTTCAGAAAGAGTCACGTGCTCCCACGTGACCCGGGTCACGTGGCGACACGTGACATTTAAATGCAAGCATCAAAAGGCACACCAGTTCCCTGATCAAGTCAAGGAAAAGGCTTCAGAAGAGGTCACGTGCTTCCACGTGACCAGGGTCACGTGTTGCCACGTGACGTTCAAGACAGCAGACTCGTTCTCCAGTTGAACCAAGGAAAGAGAGAGTTCAAACAAGGGTCACGTGCTCACACGTGACCAGGGGTCACGTGGCAGCACGTGACGTTCAAGCAGCAATAAGAAGACAGAGCGCAAAAGAAAGGAAAAGGCTCATTCCAAAGGGGGTCACGTGACCATGAGTCACGTGGTCACACGTGACCGGATTTCAAAGCCCATTGTGTTAACAGAATTAAATTCTGAAAGAAATTCAAATCTTTCCAAAGGAAAGCAACTATCTGGAACCAATCGAATTAAAGATTCAGAGGTGATCTATCTATGGGAAAATCTCGGGTTTGGAAAGATTTCCCCTTTAAATCTAACCGAAACAACAAAGGAAAAACCCCTGGATTTGAAATCCAATGGTGAATAAAATTCACCCAACAATCTAAAGGTCCAAAATGAATGATGGATGCAAATCAAATCTTTCACGAAGATTCGTCAAAAACTGATTGATTCGGCTGCTTCTCCTATAAATAGGAGCCAAGAGACATACAGAGAGAAAGATACGCAGAGAAGAAAAAAGAAAAGGAGGAGAGCTTTGATATTTTGAAAAGACTCGGATCTTCTGCAAAAAACCCTAGGTAAGAAAGGGAAGGCCTTTTGAAAGAAAGAGAATTTAATTCTCAACAGAGTTTAACTCTGATAATGTAAAAACAGAAGAACATATTTCTTCTCTCTTTGATAGAGGATCTGCAAAGTGCACATCTCCCCTTAAGGTTGAGAATTTAATTCTCAATGGGTTGAGATCCTGCCATGCAGATCCAAAACATAGAGAAGGAATGCAAGCACGAGAATTTAATTCTCACAGAACTATAGGAATTTAATTCCTTTAAAATAAAATTAGGGCTTGCCCCTGTATCATGGGAATTTAATTCCTTCATAATAAAAAGAAACAGGGTTTAACCCTAATTAAGAACCTAGTTCTGTTGCAGCAGCGGGAATTTAATTCCCTTAATCATAATTTAACAGAGGATGGAAGTTTAAACTCCTTAAAAAAGCTTTGTTAGGGTTTAACCCTATTTGGTTCTTCACATATATGAGGAATTTAATTCCTACAGAAAATTCAGAGTTAAACTCTATCCCAGAATATAAGTCTTCGAAAGGAAGTAGGAATTTAATTCCTCTGAAATTTACAGCTCGAGGAATTTAATTCCTGAAAAAAGATTAACAAAGTCTCTAAACAAAATACATAGAGGCATGGTCACGTGTCATCACGTGACCCCCCAAGAGATCTACAGAAAGTCCCTTTGAGGCAGCACCCCACGTGATCCACGTGATCCTTGGCAGAAGCTCTAATACATAGGCATTTGAATGCCCATCACGTGATGGCACGTGATGCTCTGAAAGATGCGATAATCTCAGCAGAATAAATGAAGGGAGGGCGCTCTCACGTGCTGCCACGTGACCCCTCTTGTCTCAGTGTTTAACACTAAATTGAAACTCTCGAACCCAGTGTTAAAACACTGTTGGGCCTTAGTGTTCAACACTAATTAAAAAGCTTTATCTGCAGTGTTCAACACTGATCTGTTTTAGTGTTTAACACTAATTTGAAAAGCCTTGTTGCTGGTGTTTAACACCAATTATCTCTTAGTGTTAAACACTAACTTGTCAACCTCATTCCCAGTGTTCAACACTGATTGCTCTGTAGTGTTTAACACTAGACTTCGGCCCAATTGACTAAATGGATGGAGGCAAAGCCTCTCCTGATTGGACTTAGCCCAAGATGGCCATAAGTCCTCAATTTGTGATTAACTGGGCCAATGGACTCATAACATAATTAATTCGTCTTGATCCCAAATTGGGCCAAGGACTATTTAATCCACTCCGGTTCTAGGGTACATCTCTTCACTCCTTTGATACTTGGCATTGTAACCCCTCAATGTCTTCAAAGAGGTGACGGGTCCCGACGACCACACATTGATACGGACTGCGGGGTCCTTAAACCCGTGTTTAATGCAAATTCCTGGTTACGTGGAACGCGGATAATGTCACTCTTTGACCCCGTGGAAAACGTCCAGAGCGGAGCCTGGTCCTCGCAGAGCACGTCAGTGAACCCGCGTGAAGCATCCAGAGCACATAATGGACTGTGGGGTCCTTAAACCCATGGACTACGACGTCCTTAACCTTGACCGAGATGTCTTAAAACTAACAATGGACTGTGGGGTCCTTAAGCCCATGGACTACGACGTCCTTAACCTTGACCGAGATGTTTTAAAACTAACAATGGACCGCAATGTCCTTAAACTACCCATGGACCGCAACGTCTTTAAACTAGAACAATGGAGCCCCCAAATGCTCTTTTGTCGGATCTAAACGATCCCGTTTAAGTTGATCTTAGCCTCGAAGATGGCTAACGTATCCTTAAAACTTCAAACAGACTGGACTATGAATCCCCCCAATTGACTCTGGCTTGAGGGTACATCTCTGAACTCCTCTGACATCCGTCGTTGTAATCCTTCAACGTCGTCAGAGAGGTGATGGGTCCCGACGGCCATACATACGATGGACCACTATGTCCCTAAACTGGAACAATAGAGCCCAAATGCTCTTTTGTCGGATCTAAACGATCCCGTTAAGTTGATCTTAGTCTCAAAGTTAGACTAACGTATCCTTAACAAACGTTTGAGTTGATCTTAGCCTCGAGTACGGCTGACGTATCCTCAAACCAAACCCCCAAACCCAAATCTAAGATAATACGGATTTGGACTAGTCCACGCCCTACGGGCGACGACATAACTCAGTCTCCGTAAACAATCCACGGGCAACAAAACAAACACTCACGACACGAAGTGACCATCTGGAGAAGGAGAAAGTTGTTACCGCAATGCGGTAGCATAATTAACTGCAGGGGCTTGCGCCTGCAGGGAAGAGCGTCCCCACAATCAAAAACCCCTCAAACGAGGGAGAATCTGACGAAGTCAGCTACATCGGACGCATCCGTCTAAACCTTCGATACATGGTGCCATAATTCAACTTGGCATCTTCGGAGAGGTGGACGGATAGCACCAATTAGCATCTGCCCCGAATCTCAGGCGAGACGCCGCGTCTCGGCCATCTTTCGGAGGGGAACAATAACATTTCGAGAAACTACAGGTAACACTTACCAGTAAATCTCAGCAACCCTGGCCAGGGATTTCCGGTTATAGCCAATCGAACACAGCGCAACATCAACTCCCTATACCGGGAGAGACGAATCCCCTCCTATCGCTCATTGCCTCCATGTGACTCGGGACTGTACCCAAAAACCACCGTTTTGCACGCCTTCTTGGACGTGGTAAGGTGGAAATCAAAGCACAGTGGGAACCACACAAGACTCTATGACGATCTCGGGTCAACAGACTACTCTGTACCGGTGTCACCAGAGAACTGCCATCTGACGTAAGGTATAATACCATCTGGGAGTTCTCGGCTAGTCCGTCCAGTGTACCCAGTCTCCACTGAGCACCCGTATATCATCTCTGATGTCAAACACCAATGGATATGGGATCATCTATCGCCCATCTGTATGGGTCGAGAAGGTATACGCTAGTCTACTCTGGTATATCGATGCCCCGTCTCGATACACCCACGACTAGGGACCTTGAAGGATGTACTTATGGACTACCATGTCCCCACTAGTATGATCCGCATCATAGTCCAGGTAGTCAAGTACACATCCTAAGGGCTTTACCAACATGTAACTGAGAGACAATCAGTGTACACGTTAAGGTAAAGAGCAACCAGATAGCATACTATCATGTCGAGCAAGAAAGTCCTCCCTATATATGTCCAAGCATCCACTACAATATACATCCTATGTATAGTAATGGCCTCTAGGGCATACATATAACTAACAATCTCCCACTTGCACTAGGGCCATCTGATAGCAGTGGTTGTAGTATCTTATACTCAACCATCCCATAAAAGTCTCTCTCTGGGAAAAGGCCTTTGTGAGTGGATCCGCCGTGTTGTCCTCTGAGTCTACTCTCCTAACCTCGATCACCCTGGAGATCAACTATCTCCATGATCAGGTGATACTGCCTTAGAATATGTCTGGATCACTGATGGGACGGACGTTCCTTGGCATAAGCCACAACTCCATTGTCACACAATGGGAGGAACTAAGTTCATCTCATGAACAAATATACACCCAAACAGCCTCTTTGGTAGCATCTTAAGTAGCGATGTATCCAGCCTTTATCGTCTAGTATGCCACGGTATCTAGCTTGGAACTCTTCCAACATACCGTCGCTTTACTGAGGGTAAAGACAATGCCTGTGACTGACTTTCAGTCGTCCTTATCACCCTAGAACCCTTCCAGTGATTCTCCCCAGGATCGGTTGATACCATCTCACTACAACTAGTGAGAATCCTAACATCCAATTAAATCTATCTCATAGATCCAAAACCCAGGATTTAGGAGGTATCACTTTGATCCTATATGGAGAATCATTGTGATAAGAGGAGATTGACCGAGCGTAGCATAGGAAACTTCTTCCCTATCAAGAGCATGTCATCCACGTACTCTACGAGGATCGTCACTATACTCCCTACTACCTTTTTGTTTATACAAGGTTCATCTACCATTTTGATGATGTCAAACTCTTTGACTAACACATCAAAACAGATGTTCCAACTCCGCGATGCCTGCTTTAACCTATAAAGCATCTTGTGCACGTTTCCGCTGCTCCCACTGTCTACGAAGCCCTCTGGCTGTGTACTTATAGACGTTCTCTTCTAAAACATCATTTAGAAAAGCAGTCATGGCACCCAACCGCCAGATATCGTAGTCATGGTATGTAGCCGTGGCAAGTAGGATCTGGATGGACTTAAGCATAGCCACTTAAAAAGGTTTCATCATTATCCACGCCTGGTCGATGACGAAAAGCTTTAACAAGTCTAGTTTTGAAAGTCTCAACTTTTCCATCTACACCAAGTAATCTTCTCAAGATATACTTGCTCCTGATGGGGATTTAACCCTTCAGATAAAGCATCCAAAGTCCATATTTTGTTGGTGTACATGGATTCCATCTCAGATCGCTAAGCATCCAGCCATTCTTACAGAGTCCCACTCCTGATGGCCGGCTCGAAAATAGTTGGGTCATCATCTCATGATGCAATCCTCGCTCCCACTGTCATAGAGAAACCTAAGTATCTCTCAGGCGGGTGAGGAACCTTACTAGATCGGCGGAGAGGCTGAGGTTCGTTGGTAACTATTGAATCCTTTAGTTCTGTCAAATCATCAGCTGCAGTTTTGTATAGCTGGAACATTTTCAGTTTTACATAACAGACCTTGCTTCGAGTTTGTCCGGATTTTGCTTTTAGACATAGGCCGGACAACCCCAAATCTTAACTAACTTAAGAGATGGGCTCTTCCCTTTCCATATCACATATGAAGCGGTAGGCAACTGATTTGATTGGAACCCAATTCAATTGGTATGCAGCTTCTCAAGTGCATAACTCCCAAAAGGAAATAGGAAACACAGTAGTACTCATCATAGAGCACACCATATCACATAGGGTGCTATTGCTCCGCCCCGATATACCATCGTGCTATGGTTTATACGGAGGAGTAATGCTGAGAGAGAATCTCATTCTCCTTTAGAATAGTCCACGAATTCGGTGCTCAAGTATTCTCCTCCCTGATCACATCAAAGGACATAATACTTATACCCTTATTGGTTCCCTACTTCTAACTTATATTCTGTGAATATCTCAAAAGGTTCGGACTTGTGTTTCAACAGGAACATATGTCTGAATCTAAAGAGATCATCAGAGAATGTAATGAAGTACAAAGAACCGGTCTTGGCATGTGTAGACTGGGGACCTACATACATCAATATGTATCGTCCCAAGAGTTTACCAACTCTTTCTCTGTTACCAATAAACAGAGCTGTGGTCATATAATCTTTGTGACATGACTGGCAAGTTTCACAAGATATAAATTCAAACTGATTTAAATATGCATCTTTATGTAACTTCAGCCAGTCGGATCGCATTGATATGACCTAGTCTACAATGCCTCAAGAAGAATTCGTTCATTTCTGAACTCTTCCTCTTGTGTGTGTTCTGTATACTAAAAACTGTAGTTTGATTTAGAACATCAATGCTTTTAGATAACGTGCCTGATCCGATCAACTTTTGATATAGGAAATGTTCAAAACATTATCCAACAATACAAAATTTTATCGTTTCTTTACTAATAAAGAGACAGATATGATTTTGTATATCAGGTTCGGTATCTAATAACATTCGTTCAGAATCAATGTATTTGTAATACAGGGTGACAGTGACCAACAGACTTGGCTGCAACACTTCCCCCGTTTTCTGCCTCATGAAACTTATCACCCGTTCTCAGTTCTCTACCTAGCTGTAGCCCTATGTAACAGATTACATATCTGGGATCCTGATCTGGTATCACATACCCAGGATGCGGAGGATACTGAGAAACAGTTCTTTGTAATGAACACACCCGAAGATGATGCATCAACATGCAATCTCTTCGTTTGGGCGGCACGGGAATTCTGGTAATCCCCAATTTCCTGCTCTGTCTTATAACAATTATAAGTTGGAGCGGGACCAACGTTCCCCAGCTCAGTATAACAAGCGGGTTCGGTCAATACATCCATATTATTATCTTGATTAAGGCATGATATGGACGCTACCTGGAGAGAGAGAGAAGAAAACACTCAGTGTGCGCTCTTGCAAGAATAGATTGGTTATTATTTTATCTAATCAGGATGGCTCCCACTGTTTTTATCAAATCTTCCTTCAAACCCTAAAAGGAAAGACTATCCGGGATTAATTACACGCTACAAGTTCGCCAATCTTTCAGCCAGGCCAGTGTCGGTACTTTGAGGGAGGTCCCCCGTGCTTTCGCACGAACCTAATTAATGTAAACCTCGTTTTCCCAGAGGCGTAACCTCGTTAACACCTTTCTAGACACCTACTTGATCGGCTAACTGTAATGTATAAAACTCTCCCAGGAGTAACAATTACTCGCAGTAGGTATCGGGATCCAACTATCTCATAGAAGGTATGCAATCTCATTGCAAATTTCAACACTTGAAATTTCCGATAATTTTGCCCCTAGCGTCCTATGACCTTGACGCAGGCCAACAAACCATAGTGCGCTAGTCAAGTTCAACCCGTCATTTCCTGATTGAATTAAACCCACCCGCACGACCCTTGACGCAGGCCAACAAAGTCGCACGACTACCTTAATCCAATCTGCATCATATGCATAAGCAGATAAATACTAGTTAGCTACCGCACACTACGCCTTGACGCAGGCCAACAAACGTAGCACGAATACTAACTAGCACTTATCTGAAATGACGGAGGGCTACGACAGGTTTTTTCTGAAAACCTATTGCGTAATGAACTTGATATCGTTATAGAATCAAATGATTTTAAAATGGAGTGTTTTTGAAGCTTTTCTAGTTTTGCTAAAGGAGTCACTCCCAGTGAAGGGATCGTCGGTCCTTTCCTCGTCGAATGAGGTGCGGGATATATCATATATATCACTGTGCAAAGCAAAAACTCTTAAAAGCAATCAAAAGACAAACCGAGTGTGTAGCATCTGCCAGTTATTGCTAAAGGAGTCACTCCCGGTGAAGGGATCTCGGTCCTTTCCTCATCGAATAAGGTGCAGGATATATCACATATACCGCTGTGCAAAGCAAGAACTGTAGCTACCTGTTTTATTTTTGAAATTCGATTCTACAACATCTTAGGTTTCTTTTATTTCATTAATCACATTAATGAAGTCCCATAATTTAAGTACCTAAATATCGCAGATAAATACGACGTACACTTATGCCATCCGCATTCGCCTCGATGTCCCCTCATGCACCGTTAGGTTAGGTAACTAACGGCAGAGCAGGGCAGGGCTAGCACGGGTGTAAAACATAAGTAACATCTATATAATATATTATATATACTATATACAGTATCCATCACAGAACATCACATGATCACATCACAGATATCGCAGCAGAAGAAACATATGAAATATTGGATATACTAGGACGTCCGTGTTTTCAATACGAGCCAGTATAAAATACGGATTCCACGGTCGCGATGAATAGCCAAACCCACACCCCTAGACCCCTACGAGAGCGGCAAGCAACCCTTCCAATTCTAGAGTTAGGAGACCCGGACTCGACTCCTCGAGTTGGTCTCCGACTGGACTCCAGAACCCGGTTACTTGTGCTCCCCTCCTTGGGTCTATCCTAGTGCGGAAAAGTAAATAATATACAAAAGGTGACATCTTCCGCAACCTGGAAGTGCCACAATAAAAGAATATTATATACAAGTTTTTACATGAATGAAAATGAAAAACACTCATCTCACATAAAAAAACCCGGCTATTCAAACACGACGATCCAATATAACATATCCAGTAACACATAACATCATATGTCATCAACGTAAGTAAATATGCGCATCCCAATTGTCGTTGGCATATAGCAACGAAACCGGCGATATCACATATTACACTTACGGTCACAGAAAAGAAAGTGTAAAACTACAACAGTTGGAATCCGCAACATCCTCAGACATCGCATGCCTGACTAAATGAATTCCTTAGATATCGCATGCCTAACAATTATAAACCTCGCATTTTAGTCTCATTATCGAAAACACTTTTCAATATCAAGTCGGGTAATTCAACAAGATTCCCGACATCCTGATCGAATGCTCGTCGCAAACTTCAGTAGACGGCCGCACCCCCGATACCGTCGACGAAGTGCACCAAGGCGGAACACCGCTACCGCGAGCACCCGGACGGATGCTTTCGGCGACGGGGTTCTCCTATAGTCACTTGGTCGGGGCTAAAGGGTGTAGCTGTCTATTAAGTTTATCCGGCGAGTATCCGCGTACGCCACGTGATTGCGACGGACTTTTGATCACATCAAAATTCCGTGGCAATCGATCAAGTGAG
Organism: Agapanthus africanus; assembly: GCA_030015575.1. Lineage (NCBI taxonomy): Eukaryota > Viridiplantae > Streptophyta > Magnoliopsida > Asparagales > Amaryllidaceae > Agapanthus > Agapanthus africanus. Next base: position 238,838,294 of record JASDDO010000019.1, read on the forward strand.
ACTAAACTGCTATGTTTATAACATTCATTCAGTTATCTCATAACTTCTTGTGAATTCCAATTATTGTATCCCATTCCAGATAAATAGAAAATGTTAAACTTTCCGATCGAACATCCAAACACCCAAGTTTTCCCGAAACAGCTCAACACATGAAACAAGTTTAAAAACATCCAGTTCATGCCTCGGTACCAACGGTCCAGCCGTAGAAGGGTCAAGCCAACGCCTCACATGTGGCACGCCGTACTGCCCCAAACCCGAAGGTTCAAAGGGCAGTTCAAGACGGTCATATAATCGAGTTAAGGTTTGTTGTCTTCTAGAGGGTCCATCGCGTTATTTGCACTACTTAGAACGTTATTAAACCACGGAAAGATCCAACATTTGGAAATTTCCCAACAGGGAAAAAAGTGGGTATTTATATCCGATCGAACTTTTTAACATATTCTAAATATCCGGAAAACAAATAGACAAAGTCCGATAATCCGATCGAATCTACGAACCCCCAATACAACCCAGAAAATTCAACTCTTGAATAAATTTTAAAAATTCCCATAAAATACAGCACATCCAGAAACTAATTACTGTGCAAACCAAGTGCATTGATTCAGCACTTTGGCCGCGGAACCGCCGCACAAGGCAGGGTGGGGCCACGGTTCCGCGGCTCTTCTGTCGAATCAATGTCACGTGCTTCACAGTAATTCATAATATTCCCTGCTGAATTTTTTAGCAATTTTTAATGTGGAAAAATCCCTGAAATTGAAAAATGTACAGAGAGCAATTTTGGGTTTAGGGTTTCGGTTCGATCGGGTTTCTAACATCGTCTAAGCATCGCCTAAGGCTCTAGCTAGGCTCTGATACCACTGTAGGGTTCCTAGGCACACTAATGAGGTCTCACAAGGCATCAACCATGCCAATTTCAAATTTTACAAGTGCCGAGAAACCCTAATACGGATCGTTAACTAGAATTTTAGGCGAAAAAGAAACTAGTTAACAACTTAACTAAAAGAAAGAGGCTACAACCTTTGTAGATCCGGTTCTCCATTTCCTTAGCTCTACGTAGACGTCCCTCCGCTGTATAAATCGGATCTTGGACTCTAGTGTCGGCTTCATCGGAGAAATGGGCGGGCTAGGTCATCGACTACGATGCCGAAGATGATCTACGTCGAGACATCACAAGATCAAGCTCCCACTTCACCAAGTCATGAAACTTGTGAATAAAACACCCTATACTACTTGGCAAGAGGTAGAGGATGAAGAAATAGGAAGTGGGTTCACTTTAGAATTGGATTTCTCACTCTTTTCATCAAGTTGCCATTAATGGAGGCAAGCTTTTCTTCTTGAAGAAGAAGAAGAAGATGATGATGATAATATGATAAGTGTTATATTAAAAAAGAAAATAATATGAATACTTATCATATACTAACCATGGTTATGTGTAGAGAATGAACTATGGTTAGTTTGAATGGTTAGGGTTAAGCATGAGACAAAATTGTCACTTAGTCAAAGCTTCATGAAGCTTCAACTACAAACAAAAAAAGCCAACATTTTCTCTTTATCTTTTCCAAAATAAATAAATAAATAAATAGATATGAAAATCAAAACCCTAACCATTTAAATAACCATGGTTTAATCTTTACACAAACTCAAGTAAGCATGTATCATCAAACATGATACAATCAAGTGCACAAAAGTATATCACATATACAACTTGTGTACATCAAGTGAGAAAAACCTTTTAAAGTGAACCAATACTAGTTAATGCAAAGTAATATATCAAATATATAATTATGCATTAAATCACTAAATCAACACTTGATTTAACGATCCGGTCATATCGCATATGACCGACTAATATTCAATGTATCGGCTTATCAAATCAATCCTTGATTCGATAACTAGGTTATATCGCATACAACCAATCGATACATTCATCGCGAGAATAGAATACGGTATCACATACACGCATTATTCTCGGTCACGCACATATCTCATATGCGCTCCTATTTCGTTTCGCTTGAGCCAGGAAACCTCTGTGTAGGACTCTAAAGACTCGTCAATACGCCGGCAGCAGGTGATGATCATATCAAACACCCACAAGCCGCAAGCGGTCTGCTAAACGTAACGGCCACCCGGGTATTGAGCGATCAGAAGATCGACGAGCAAGCCCGCTCATACTCCTGTAAATCCAACCAGTAACACTTACCGTACAGTCCGGTCTCGTCGTCTGATATGTCGCATATCTCGCCTAGGGGTGGTAAACGTCAGACCCCAATAGCTCGATAAGTCATGCCGATATGAGGACTATAACATTTCGAGGAACTACAGGTAACACTTACCAGTAAATCTCAGCAACCCTGGCCAGGGATTTCCGGTTATAGCCAATCGAACACAGCGCAACATCAACTCCCTATACCGGGAGAGACGAATCCCCTCCTATCGCTCATTGCCTCCATGTGACTCGGGACTGTACCCAAAAACCACCGTTTTGCACGCCCTCTTGGACGTGGTAAGGTGGAAATCAAAGCACAGTGGGAACCACACAAGACTCTATGACGATCTCGGGTCAACAGACTACTCTGTACCGGTGTCACCAGAGAACTGCCATCTGACGTAAGGTATAATACCATCTGGGAGTTCTCGGCGAGTCCGTCCAGTGTACCCAGTCTCCACTGAGCATCCGTATATCATATCTGATGTCAAACACCAATGGATATGGGATCATCCATCGCCCATCTGTATGGGTCGAGAAGGTATACGCTAGTCTACTCTGGTATATCGATGCCCCGTCTCGATACACCCACGACTAGGGACCTTGAAGGATGTACTTATGGACTACCATGTCCCCACTAATATGATCCGCATCATAGTCCAGGTAGTCAAGTACACATCCTAAGGGCTTTACCAACATATAACTGAGAGACAATCAGTGTACACGTTAAGATAAAGAGCAACCAGATAGCATACTATCATGTCGAGCAAGAAAGTCCTCCCTATATATTTCCAAGCATCCACTACAATATACATCCTATGTATAGTAATGGCCTCTAGGGCATACATATAACTAACAACTGCCCAGTGCCTCTTGGCGAGGACTTTGATCTCTGTCGGTTGTGGTAGGAACCTACCAGCCGGGGATAGCCGGGCAAGGACCCGACTGCCTCTGGGAGGACTTTAGCCCTTGGCGCGAGGAAAGCTATAAGGCTGTAGGAAGCCCACCAAGGCCCCTTGGCCGGGTAGGGTTACTGTCCGGTGCCTCTGGGCGATGGCTTTTGTCCTGAAAGATAGACAAGCGAGGGAACCTCTGGCCTCGACTGCCTCTGGGAGGGCTTTTTAATCCCCGGCGTTGTGGCAGGGAAGCTGCCCGCGGGGGATAGCCGAGCGAGGGAACCTCGGGCCTCGACTGCCTCTGGGAGGGCTTTTCGATCCCCGGCGTTGTGGCAGGGAAGCTGCCAGCGGGGGATAGCCGAGCGAGGGAACCTCGGGTCTCGACTGCCTCTGAGAGGGCTTTTCGATCCCCGGCGTTGTGGCAGTGAAGCTGCCCACGGGGGATAGCCGAGCGAGGGAATCTCGGGCTCGGCTGCCTTTGAGAGGGCTTGATTCCTGGCGCCGTGGCAGGGAAGCTGCCCGCTGGAGATAGCCGAGCGAGGGAACCTCGGGCCCGACCATCTCTGGGAGACCCTTCTCATTGTACAGGGGGAACCCTACCGGGAAAAAAGGTTCGAAAGTTTCTTTATTCGTATGAATAGGAATTTTAGACAACGCTATACACCATCATTTCAAAGGGAGATTTTGAGCGGTAGCCGGGGTACGGCGCTTTGCTAGTTTTGACTTCATAGGTATAGCTTGAGCTTCTCCGCGTTGTAAGGCCGAGGTAGCTTCCGTCCGCCCGCATCTTGCAGGCGATAGGCTCCGCCGGGGAGCACTTCGAAGACGAGGAAGGGATCTTCCCACTTTGGGGAGAACTTGTGAAGCCTGCCTTGGTCGATGAACTCGTTCCGCCGCAGGACTAGGTCCCCGGCCTTGAAGGATCGGTGCTTTACCCGAGCGTTGTAGTACCAGGCAATTTGTTGTTGATAGGCGGCGGCTCTGATCTGGGCCCGATCCCTTTTCTCCAACAATACGTCGAGCTTGGTTCGTAGTGCCATGGTGTTTGCTTCATCGTCAAAGTGCTCGACTCGGTGGCTGGGTAGCCCGATCTTTGCCGGGACCATTGCTTCGGTCCCGTAGCAGAGGCTGAAAGGGGTCTCCCCGGTAGGAGTCTTTTTTGACGTGCGCAGGGCCCATAAGACCCGGGGTAGTTCCTCGACCCAATTGTCTTACCTCTCTTCCAGGCGTGTTCGGAGGCCCCTGAGGACGTCCCGGTTAGCGACCTCGTCCTGCCCGTTACATTGGGGGTGCGCGACCGCGGCAAACTTCATGAGGATGTGGTATTCTTTGCAGAAGTCCCTTACTTTCTCGTTCTCGAAGTTCGTCCCGTGGTCGGTGATGATGCACCTTGGGATCCCGAACCGGTGAATCAGGTTGTTTTGGAGGAACTTGATGGTGTGTGCTTGGAAGTAGTGCTGCAGCTTCCGCGAGGTTACTACGAGGGCCAGGACGATCTTCTCTATGGCGGGGTATTTCGTCTCCGCGTCTTTGAATACATGGCTCACATAGTACACTGGCCTCTGCACCCCCTCGGCCTCTCGGACGAGCACCGACCCTGCTGCTTGGTCGGATACCGCCAGGTACAGTGACAGCTCGTCCCCTTCCACGGGCCGGGTGAGTAGGGGCGGCGTTGCGAGGTGCCTCTTCAGTTAGTCGAAGGCGGCTTGGCAATCTTCTGACCACTCGAACCTTGGGATTTTCCTCAGCGCCTTGAAGAACGGGAGGCACTTATCCCCCGACCTGGACATGAAACGGCTCAGAGCGGCGATCCGCCCTGTGAGCCGCATGATTTCGACGTTGCTCCGGGGTGCGGTCATGTTCAGGATAGCGTCGATCTTCTCCGGGTTAGCTTCAATCCCGTGGTGAGTGACCATGAACCCGAGGAATTTCCTTCCGGTAACTCCAAACGCACACTTGGCGGGGTTCAGTTTCATGTTGAACTTGCGGAGCACCTTGAACGCCTCATCCAGGTCCTTGACATGGTCGGCCGACGAGACGGACTTGACGAGCATGTCATCGACGTAGACCTCCATATTTCTACCGATCTGCGGCTTGAACATGCGGTTGACCAGCCTCTGGTATGTGGCCACGGCATTCTTGACGCCGAATGGCATCACCCTGTAACAGCACACACCCCGGTCCGTCGTGAATGCGGTCATGTCTTCGTCGTCAGGGTTCATGCGGATTTGGTTGTAGCCGGAGAAAGCGAGCTGAGTGGCCGAGTTTGCGCTTGCAGGTCGGGCACTGGGTGGTCTGGTCGGTCCCTGTGGGCCCTTTCTTCTGAGCCTTGGGACACGTCATCTACCACGTGTCATGTTCTTGGAGGTCGCCAATATCGAGCATTATCACTGATCAAACCTGTTCGATGCCTTTCTTAATAGCTTGCACGGCTATAAAGGTTTGGAGGATGCGTCCTTAAACTTAGTTTTCCCATCGCCCAAAAGCGGTGCAAAGGAGACGAAATAGGCTCCATTCTGCTGACAAGCTCCCTGAACTGAAGAATCCCTGCAATATTATTTTTTGCACTTAAAACCGTATCCCAAATTTTTAATCAGATATTAACAAAAGAAACCAAAAACTAAAGGAGCATGCACGCCTAATACGATAAAGATGCAGATTAATTTATACGAAAATAAGTTATGGAAGAATCAAACATATATATGAAAATAATTTTGAAACGCCATGGTATAATGCGTGCAATGCTCCATGTATGCAAAGCCTATGGCAAAAGAGTATTCTAACAGGAAAGAATATCTATAGAACCAAAATGATGTATCGCCCATTATTCATAATTTAGCGAACAAAAGTAGCAACAGCAAACCAGAGATTACAAGCATCATAAAACTTCAAGTAGTGACAACTCATTTATCCTTAATTCTTTACTTTATACTTAACTCATTGAAAATATGAAAATTGTACCGAGTGTTGTAAATACTGAATAAAAGGTGCTGCAGGGATTCTTTTGGAAGAGATGTCAGACACCCTCCTTAGGCATGTTGTTCATCACATAAAATTGCATGTTAATACCGCTAATTCGTTATCATTTTTGTGATATATCGGCACTGTTAATCCGTGTCTGCTTAATAAATATATGATACAGGTATTCATGACAAAACACTGGAAACACACTGAAATTGCACGGATACAATATTTGTGTGCCGATACTGAAACCGGAACAGAAAACCGATCAAGATCAAGAAGGTTTCGCAACAAATCAAGTGCACAACATTTTTAGCAAGATTAGTCCAACACGCTACAATGATTTTTATAAGTGTGAACACAATATTATAGTACATGAACCAGCCATGAGTCAAATGTGAACTCAAGTGGGCAAGTGGAGTCGCAAGTGGACATGTAATAAGTGATTTGGAAAGAATTGATATGATAAATTCAAAAGTTAACATTTTCCCACCAAATCCCCCAGATAACACCCTGGTGAGAATTAGAAGAAATAATAAAGAGAAGAAGATGATATTGAAGATAGAAGACTACACTGAGAAAACGGGCCCCACCACCGCAGATTTATTAAAAATGGCCGCAAATTGCGGTCCCAACTTGTCCTTTTGGTCTCGTTTTTCTTCTGAGCTCTCCTCTTTGTACATCACCTCACTTTTATAATTTATTTTTGGAGATGACCCTATAAATACCTGATCAGCGAGCAAACTTGAAGGTCTACTTCATGCCGCTTTAGTTTCTAAATTTTGTAATTTTATTTGAAGTTCTTGTACATAGTAGACAGGTGTGTTTGAGTTCTTTGCTTTTATATAATCTTGCAACCTCTTAACTTAGCTTGCAAAGTTAGATTTTAGTATTTTGAATTCATTATCTTGTACTTCTCATTTGAACTTTAATGAAGTCTTTATTTTAATGCACTTTGGTTCCTAATATTTCTTATCTTTACTTACTTGCAATTTTCTAACCTTGTTATTTACTTGCAATATTTTATTCGATGTATTCTTCTCTCTTGTGTTTCTTTTTTATGGTTTGTGAGTAGTTTCATTCTTGTTGGGAGATGAGAAGGGTTATTGTTTGAGTTAGGATTCTCTTTATGTCTCTCTTTGCTCGATACCTTGTTAATTGAACTTCGTCCAAATTTCACACAAGCGCTCCGTTAGACACCCTATTCTACCACGATGGTGGTGATTCCTAATCGTGACCGGTTACGTTTGGTTTGGCCGGAGACAAAAGTTAAGAGACAACGGTAGGAGAAGGGTCAATAAGTCAGATTTCGGCACAATCACCGTGCTTAAACACCCTAATCCATATTGTTGCTGATTACCCTAATGTCAATAATCAAGTAAGGCGCAAAATAAAGCATACGGATTTTCAAAACCTAAACTAATCTAACTCCATCCTTAACGAGCGTTATCTTGTATTACAAAACACTCAGGATAGAATTGAACAAATTTTGTCTTTTGACTTAATTCGTAAGAACAAGAACCGAAAACGTACCTTCTCTCCCGTACTCATCATGGCTAGCCACACACGATACCGTCTTGATTACGATAACTTAAAACTTAGTACGACATAGCAAATTTATTTCAATCAAATAGCGTCGTTGCAGGAAAGACAATAACGCTTTTATTCTTATAATCTCGGGTTAATTTGTGTAGATCTTGTTCATAACACTAACTCTCTTTCAGAAAAACAAAATAAAAATCGAAAGAATTTCAAAAACCGAAACAAAAATCTCACCGTTTTAACTTTTTGCTCTCCGTTATTTTGATCTGCTATCATTCTGAGAATAATTGAAAATTTTAAACTATAAATTTGGAACACTAGTAGAACAAAAAGTAGACAGTAGAAACTTGGAACCACAATTCCTCAAGTCGACCGCCAAAATATTCATATTGGCCGCAATTGGCGGCCAATTCTTCTCTGTTTTGTCCAATTCTTTGCTGTACACTCCTTTGTTCTATTATTGATCCATTTTTATAGTTTAAATTTCATGATTTTGTATGTGCAAGAGTTTGGCTACTTATATCGTTTTTTCGCACTAAATATCCGTTTTTCCAACATTTGTAAATTTTACGGAATTGTGAACTGCGATCGTGCGGAGTAAAGTGCAAATTCACATTCAAGACGATAGAAAACTACAACGACAAAGATCCGGATAGTTTGACCCACGCAAGCAAACATTCAAGCACTCGGGGATCACTTCAACGGGGGGTTTTCTTAACCCAAAATATATCGGTATGTATTTTCTAACACCTTTCTCAAATCTGATGCGTCCATTATTCCATCATTGCAGGATTTTTTAAAAGTTCGCCGTCCAAACCTAAATTGACTAACTCGTATTTGTTGCGGCGCAACGCTTAAACTTTAAAAAATGATTATTTGATGTTATGAAAAACTTTTTATTGATTTGTGCATTGCATCCATTAATACGGACTTAAGGGCAAGCGAACCCCACAACATACGGTAAAGAATTTCATCATATTTATTGTGGCCTACAAATCACGAAATCAAGCATATCTTATCCGCACAAATTTTAAAAGAAACCAGACTTTAAACCTTTAAGGATTTCGCGCTCATTAGGAGAACTTAACCGTAATTAGAACACCGCTTAATATTATATTGTTCACAGGGTGTCTAGAAAAGTGTTCACGGCGCAACCGCCAAAAGAGAAAAGATTATTCTAATTAAAGCGTTGGAAAACCTCCCTTATCTCTGTACTTAAATGGCCTCGTGATCAATATATCTTGAGCCCGTTTCTCGACTCAGTTTTTCTTCAACAATCAAGTTCTGAAGCAGATTTGGTTGACCTAGGTGACCCTAGACTATTTAGGTGTGTGTGTTCCCCTCCGAAAGACGGCGCGACATGACGTCTCGCCTGAGATTCGGGGCAGATGCTAATTGGTGCTATCCGTCCACCTCTCCGAAGATGCCAAGTTGATTTATGGCACCATATATCGAAGGTTTAGACGGATGCGTCCGATGTAGCAGACTTCGTCAGATTCCCCCTCGTTTGAGGGGTTTTTGATTGTGGGGACGCTCTTCCCTGCAGGCGCAAGCCCCTGCAGTTAATTACGCTACCGCATTGCGGTAACAACTTTCTCCTTCTCCAGATGGTCGCTTCGTGTCGTGGGTGTTTGTTTTGTTGCCCGTGGATTGTTTACGGAGACTGAATTATGTCGTCGCTCGTAGGGCGTGGACTAGTCCAAATCCGTATTATCTTAGATTTGGATTTGGGGGTTTGGTTTGAGGATACGTCAGCCCTACTTGAGGCTAAGATCAACTCAAACGTTTGTTAAGGATACGTTAGTCCGGTTTGAGACTAAGATCGACTTAACGGGATCGTTTAGATCCGACAAAAGAGCAATTGGCTCTAATGTTCCAGTTTAGGGACCTAGTGGTCCATTAAATGTATAGCCGTCGGGACCCGTCACCTCTCTGACGACGTTGAAGGATTACAACGACAGATGTCAGAGGAGTTCAGAGATGTACCCTCGAGCCAGAGTTAATTAGGGGGATTCATAGTCCAGTCTGTTTGAACGTTTAAGGATACGTTAGCCATCTTTGAGGGTAAGATCAACTTAAACGGGACCGTTTAGATCCGACAAAAGAGCATATGGGGCTCCATTGCTCCAGTTTAAGGACATTGCGGTCAATGGGTAGTTTAAGGACGTTGCGGTCCATTGTTAGTTTTAAGACATCTCGGTCAAGGTTAAGGACGTCGTAGTCCATGGGTTTAAGGACCCCACAGTCCATTGTTAGTTTTAAGACATCTCGGTCAAGGTTAAGGACGTCGTAGTCCATGGGTTTAAGGACCCCACAGTCCGGTATGTGCTCTGGATGCTTCACACGGGTTCACTGTCGTGCTCTGCGAGGACCAGGCTCCGCTCTGGACGTCTTCCACGGGGTCAAAGAGTGACATTATCCGCGTTCCACGTAACCAGGAATTTTGTATTAAACACGGGTTTAAGGACCCCACAGTCCGTGTTGATGTGGGGTCGTCGGGACCCGTCACCTCTTTGAAGACATTGAGGGATTACAATGCCAAGTATCAAAGGAGTGAAGAGATGTACCCTAGAACCGGAGTGGATTAAATAGTTCTTGGCCCAATTTGGGATCAAGACCGATTAATTATGTTATGAGCCCATTGGCCCAGTTAATCACAAATTGAGGACTTATGGCCATCTTGGGCTAAGTCCAATCAGGAGAGGCTTTGCCTCTATCCATTTAGGCCAATTGGGCCAAAGCCTAGTGTTAAACACTACAGAGCAGTCAGTGTTGAACACTGGGAATGAGGTTAACAAGTTAGTGTTTAACACTAAGAGATAATTGGTGTTTAACACCGGCAACAAGGCTTTTCAAATTAGTGTTAAACACTAAAACAGATCAGTGTTAAACACTGCAAATAAATCTTTTTAATTAGTGTTGAACACTAAGGCCCAACAGTGTTTTAACACTGGGTTCAAGGGTTTTAATTTAGTGTTAAACACTAAGGCAAGAGGGGTCACGTGGCAGCACGTGAGAGCGCCCTCCCTTCATTTATTCTGCTGAGATTATCGCATCTTTCAGAGCATCACGTGCCATCACGTGATGGGCATTCAAATGCCTGTGTATTAAAGCTTCTGTCAAGGGTCACGTGGGTCACGTGGGGTGCTGCCTCAAAGGGGTTTTCTGTAGATCTCCTGGGGGGGTCACGTGGTGACACGTGACGCTGCCTCTACGTATATTGTTTAGAGAATCTGTTAATCTTTTCCAGGAATTAAATTCCTCGTAGGGTTAAACCCTGACAGTAATTTCAGAGGAATTAAATTCCTACTTCCTTTTGAAGGTTTTATATTCTGAATAGAGTTGAACTCTGAATTTTCCGTAGGAATTAAATTCCTCATACATGTGAAGAACCCGATAGGGTTAAACCCTAACAAAAGCTTTTTAGGGAATTTGAACTTCCATCCTCTGTTAAATTATGATTAAAGGAATTAAATTCCCGCTGTTTCAACAGAACTAGGTTCTTAATTAGGGTTAAACCCTGTTTCTTTTTGTTCTGAAGGAATTAAATTCCCATGATACAGGGTCAAGCCCTAGTTTTATTTTAAAGGAATTAAATTCCTATAGTTCTGTGAGAATTAAATTCTCGTGCTTGTATTCCCTCTCTATGTTTTGGATCTGCATGGCAGGATCTCAACCCATTGAGAATTAAATTCTCAACCTTAAGGGGAGATGTGCACTTTGCAGATCCTCTATCAAGGAGAGAAGAAATATGTTCTTCTGTTTTATATATCAGAGTTAAACTCTGTCGAGAATTAAATTCTCTTTTTCTTTCAAGGAGCTTTTCCCTTTCTTACCTAGGTTTTTGCAGAAGATCCAAGTTTCTCCAAGTATCGAAGCTTTCTTCCTTTTCTTTTTCTCTCCCTGTCTCTGTATATATCTCCCTTTTTTGTGTCTCTTGGCTCCTATTTATAGGAGAAGCAGCCGAATCAATCAGTTTTTGACGAATCTTCATTGAGAGATTTGATTTGCATCCATCATTCGTTTTGGACCTTTGGATTATTAGGTGAATTTTATTCACCATTGGATTTCAAATCCAGGGATTTTTCCTTTGTTGTTTCGGTTAGATTTAAAGGGGAAATCTTTCCAAACCCGAGATTTTCCCATAGATAGATGATATTTCACCACCTCTGAATCTTTAATTCGATTGGTTCCAGATAGCCGCTTTCCTTTGGAAAGATTTGAATTTCTTTCAGAATTTAATTCTGTTAACACAATGGGCTTTGAAAGCCGATCACGTGTGACCACGTGACCCCTGGTCACGTGTGGGCACGTGACCCCCCTTTGGAATGAGCCTTATTCTTTCTTTTTGCGTTGTCTTCTGGTTGTTGCTTGGTCATCACGTGCCAACACGTGACCCCTGGTCACGTGTGAGCACGTGACCCTTGTCTGGAGCCTCTTTCCTTGGTTCAACTGGAGAACGAGTCTGCTGCTTTGAACGTGCCAACACGTGACCCTGGTCACGTGGGAGCACGTGACCTCTTCTGAAGCCTTTTCCTTGACTTGATCAGGGAACCGGTTTGCCTTTGACATTTGCATTTAAATGTCATGTGTTGCCACGTGACCCTGATCACGTGGGAGCACGTGACTCTTTCTGAAGCCCCTTTTCTTCAACGTAGTCAGGAAACTGGACTTGCCCTGATGATGTGCTTAGGTGTCACGTGCCAACACGTGACCGCTAGTCACGTGTAAGCACGTGACCCTCTTCTGAAGCTTGTCCCAGAAGCTTTCCTGATTTTAAATCAGGAAACAGTGTGGTATTTGTGTTGTGATTGTTTTTGTTTTATGTTTTTTTTGGGTGTATACTTTTTGTTCATTCTTTTGTTTATAACAAAAACAAAAAAAACTCCACCACATTTTTCCTCCCCTTTTCCTTTTCCATTCATGGGTATCCAAAACAACCAACTCTTGCTAAACTTTGGTACTCTCAACCAGACATTTCATCATACGGGTCTTGCTTTGGTAAAACTTCAAACGATTCATCCATGTCCAAAATTTCTTTAAAACATCGGATAGACGCTTCTACAAACACCACTTAGACACCACAATCCACGTCATATCAACCGTTCCAAACTTTCACCCCTTCTTATGTTGATACCGCTTATGAGGGTAATGTGGCAACTCTTAAACCCATGTCTATTGATGAACGTATTGCACAATCCCATGGCCGATTTTTCACGCCTTTCACCACTCGAAATTCTTTAGAACAACAATTCCAAGCATTTTCCTATTAAGATATTGATCATAATACTACCCATTCTAAACATCCATTCAATTCCTGCCAATCCTACCCGACTTTCACACCCTCACTGACATTACCTCTGAACATCAATTTGGGAATTTCATGTATCCAAATGAATTCGAATTTTTTATTGAAACCCCTTCACAACCCATGTCTAGTCTTTGAAAGAACATTAGATCCGGACGGTTTCGTGACGACACATGGATGAATTGAATGCATCCATGACCGCACTCATACAGCCTAACGAACTATTTCAAGATTTTACACTGTATGATGTGGCGATAGAACAAATTGACGATTTGAGTAGTGAAAATGAGCAGTGCACCCTTCAAATTCAAACCTATCCTTACCAATTGAATTCCACAGCTCCAATTCTGAAAGTTTATCGAATAAACCAAATGATTCATAAATTGAAGATAGCATGTTTAATGAGTTGTGCGACTATGTTGTGTTTGATTTACCCGATTGTGAAGGGACCCCTTCAAGTGAAACCAACACCACTTTCTTTGATCTCTATATCTTGAATCTAGAAAAACAACCGATTGAAAACCATAATTTTGATGAGATGTCTGAGAAATTAATGTTTGACTTGATTGAGAACATTGATATTGGGGATAATTTTGATGATGAACCTGCAGTCTTGGATGGATTTTTCTTACCAATTCAATACTTTTCTTCAGATCTGTATGGGCATCATCCCGAATCGTTAACTGTTTTTCCCGAACCCCATTTGTGTCTGGATATTATTGATGATGATTTGATCGATTGAATGGATAAGCTTAATTTTGAGGAGAATCTTGAGTATATGTTAGAGGATGAACCCATTTTATTGGATGATTCGGATTTTCCGATTTATCATATCCCCTCCATTGACTGTGAATATACTCCTGAGCTTCTATATTTCTCGGTTACTTTCCTCTATCTCTCCCATCGTTTTCAAACCGCAAGACGACTTGATACTTTCATCTTCTACATCTGGTTCACCAAGTTCAAGCCCATGTTTTCTTGCGAATCTTGACAGGTTTGATACCATTTCTCAACATATTGATAAATTAGGATAGTTAAAAAACTCCAGTTTCAAATCATTACAAACTATGCTAATTCATTCAATCAATTTACAGCATCAACTTCGTATTCCATTTTCTTCCCCCTTTCGTTCATCTTTTCATCTACCGAGACCATACACCACTTCTGTTCATACACGGTCTTGCGTATTCTTCATTTTTTTCTCCACACATTCTTTCACCAACCCGAGTCTAATCATGATAAAATTTTGAATGGTTGGTACTAACTTTTGGTCCGTGTAAGGCTTTATATAGACTGATGATGTTCCCTCCCTCCTAAATACTAACTTCAACTCTTAGACAGTGGAAACACTGTTTCACTTAAAGTTTTGGGGGCCTTTTGTGTATATATTTTGTTTGTTTTTTCTTGTATATAAAAAAAGAGAAACCGAATTTTTTTGACCCCTTAACAATTTTGGACGCTCGTTGTGTGGTATGACAGTGAGGGCACTATCAAGTTTAAGTTTGGGGGTGTGCTCGGTAAGCATTCTATCTTTTGCATTTATTTGAATATTCTGCATTTATATTTGAAAAACCTATAAAAATCAGAAAGTTTCCCAAACAGAAAAACTTTATCATCAAGTTAGCTAGTAAGAAAACTTAGATTTGAAATTCCGACGGTTTAGTTTGATAAGATAGGAACAACTAAATCTTATTTTTAGATATTGAAAACCCGAAAGATAACATTAAGTTTAACCGTAGCTAATATACGTCTTTGCATCACACTACACATGTCATGAGTTTTGAAAATTAGATGACAAGTTTGATATGTTTTAAAAAAAATTAAAATTGATAACATTTTTTTAGGATTAAACAGATTTGTTTTGAAATAGTTTATAAGGTGAAGTGGATATGAAAGAATATTATTGAAGGTTTAATGGAAGCTGAGTTTGAAAAATAACCCATTTGGAACTTGATTGGAGTGATTACACACCTGATCTACACACACTTCTTTTATCTTAAAAATAATTGAACAACTGATTCTATATGTTCCTATTAAATTGTTATGATTTTCACACCAAAATGAGTCCTTTTGTCTTAGGACATAGGGGACTTGGGCAATTAAGTCCACCGGGATGTTTATACATCTAATGCTCTAAAACCAACTGCTTTGAGTGCATTGGCCCAAATCTCACTAAGAAACCTAGAAAGTCCATTTTAAAAAAAAGTCCAGCAAGTGTTCTCTCCGACTTAAAAGTCCTCACGGTTCTTTGTGTGAGAATAATCTTGACTAAGACGAGTTTTTATATACTTTTAACGGAGATATGAAGATTTTATCCGATGATAAAAGACTATTGCATGTCACGAAGGTGTGTATGAACAAAAACAAGTAAAAAGTGGGGTGAAGAATAAAACTTGGTTTTCTGTTAAAGATAATAGAAATTCTGAATTTAAAACCAAGGTAGAGAACAAAACTTGAGATATGCTTAACCCTTTACAAACTTGTGTGATCCTTTTGAAGTTTTATTCGGTCCGTATTTTGTGACATGATGACTCTGAATCGAAGTTTTTAAAACGTAACGACGCTATTTGCACCACACGTAAAGACGTATAGGATCTTAAGTTAAATAAGAAGTGAGGTGTGAAAATACTGACCGCTGATCTTTCCAGTAGCCACGCACGTGACCCGCTGGCGCTACCGACCACGCGCCGGGCACGTGACCCACTAGCGCCCACGCGTCACACAAGTGACCCGCTGGTGTCCAGTGATCACGTGTTGTCTTACGCGTCCTTAGAACACTCCCCACCACTCTTTTCCCACATGTTCCACACTCAAAACACATTCTCTATTAGAAAAAATTTCTAACCGGACGCTGCCCCGCACCCCACAAGGGGACTGCTAGCCCCTTTGATCTCCAGCCTGCTATCCGGGTAGCGGGCCCCCCGTAAACTCTGCGAGGCCCCTGATGTGTCTAAAGCAACTTCAAAACAAAACACACGTATACTGCACATTGAGTTCGCATGACCAGTTTTACCCGTCAATCGGAGGTTCTCTTGCTCCAAAAGCGATAGGTAATTAACGGCAGTTTAGTCCGTGGCTGCCGAAAATTCGGATCCCCACAATCAATAAACCCCGGCCTACTCCAGACAGGGAGAATTTATAATATGCCCGACAAGCGACGCGTATTTCTATCTCAATAGGGTGACGAAAAATGCCCTGTATAGAGGTCTGACATTATCCACCCTCTAGACCCGGTATGCGATACTCTGAGACGAAGAGATCGGACTGTACGGAGATTGTTATATTCAGGTTTAGTAAAGTACGGACGAACTTGATTGTAGACCTTCCTTTCAGTATATACCTGGGTAGTCGTTAGGTACAGCTAGTACCGCTGATGTGTTTGTGGTTATGGATTTATCCAGAACTCATTGTCAGCGTATTGTCGAGTCTTTAGAGTCCCACAGAGAAGATTTTCCCGGTTCAGACGATATGATTTAGAAGGCGTATGTTGATGCATACTGTTTCCCTCCAATAAAAGAGCAAAAGTCTGTTCAAAATTTGAAAGAGGCAGCGCCTCACATGCCTTGCACGAGGGCGCCAGCGCCAGGAGTTAAAAACTCTGAGGCAGCGCCTCACGTGCCTTACACGAGGACGCCGGCACCAGAACTAAAAGTTCTCTGCCATTGGATCAAAGATCCAACAGGGATGACAAATCATCAAAATACAGAATTGAATTCTGTTGAGGAAATATTTTCTCAAAATCTTTCTAAACGAGAAAGATTACCCTCTGTAAAACAGAGCATCGTTGGATTAAAAAAATCCAATGGTAATTAAAAAATCACCAAGCTATAGAATAAGCTGTATTATGCTATACGAACATGACTGGTCCAAAAGACAATACCTGAAATGTTATTTTCGCGTTGTAGGTTATCAAAGATGGAGCCAGTGATATTATAATAGTCGGTTGTGGGATTATAAAGGCAACCAATACTGCCGACGCGGCTAGAGATCATTGAGTCCGAGGATGAGATGTCTACAAAGCAAGTTGCACGTAGAGAATGTTGAGCTGGACGCTCTCCATGGGATAGTTTAGCAAAAGTTCTAATCTTTGCAAGCATGTATTCTCAATGTTTTTTGGAACTGGCGACGTAAGCAACCCACAAATGTATTTTGAATGTTGCGGTGCTTTTTAAGTGCAGAAAAAGTTTTGTGTGCCAATATGTGGGCACATAATATATTCGCTTGTTAGTCCATTGGAGTTTTCCCAGTTTTTTTGGGATTTGTAACTTTTTTTGGTCATCTGCTTGTCCTAATGTGTTATTTATAATAATGTTTACTTGAGATATGCTTTCCTTTATAAATTTTATTAAGATTTGATAATAAGGATTATATATATTTATGATCAGCTCGTTCTCCCTGCGAGTGAATTTCCAAGAATTTTTAGAGCAATGTTCATTATGGTTCATGAGGTGTAGTTTGCGGGTTTGGATCTTCTGAAAGAAAATTTATATGTTTATTTTTCCTCAGTATTCAAAGCCCGTCTAGCTCAGTTGGTAGAGCGCAAGGCTCTTAACCTTGTGGTCGTGGGTTCAAGCCCCACGGTGGGCGCGTTATAAATTTTATTATACTTATTTTTTTGATTTTAAAGTATTATAGGTAATATATTATAATTATTTTGCATAATCGATCAAGTGACTCCGTGGCCCAATGGATAAGGCGCTGGTCTACGAAACCAGAGATTCTGGGTTCGATCCCCAGCGGAGTCGTTTAGCAGAATATTTTTTCCATTGTTGTTTTTGTTTTCCTGCATCACAATCCTGTTATTTTGGGGCGCTTTGTTCCTCGCGCTCTCTCATCCCTTTTCGTTAGGGTTTTGGCAGCGGAAGCAGAACCCTTTTCCAATCAATCTCCCCACATGAAGCTGGTAACTCTCTCTCTCTCTCTCTAAATTACTTCATTAACCTAATTCTTCCATTATAAAATCTACAGACAAATCTAAGCAAAGGCGGCGGTGGCAACAACAACAGTTACCATTTCCCGCCCTCCCACATCCTCCAGCTCGACGGCTTCCGCCTCCTCCTCGAATGCCCCATCGACCTCTCCGCCCTCACCATCTTCTCCCCTCTCCCAAACCCTACTAGACCCTCGCCCAAATCCCTAACCCTAATCAAATCCACCCTTTGGTACAAAACCCTAAAGAGCCTCCATCTTTGGGACCCGTCCCTCATCGACGCCGTGCTCGTTTCGACCCCCGCTGGGATGCTCGGGTTGCCGTTTCTGGTAAGGAGCGCGAGGTTTAAAGGTAGGGTCTTTGCGACAGAGGCGACGGCGAAGATTGGGAGGATGATGATGGAGGAGATCGTTGAGATGCATGGAGAGTTTGTTAGAATTTATGGGGATGAGGGGGGCGAGGTGCCGTGGTGGATGAAGTGGGAGGAGATTGAGAGCGTTTCTGGGGATTTGAGGGAGGTTTTGATGGGGGAATTCGGGGAGGAATTGGGAAGTTGGATGCCCTTGTACAGGTATAATTTTTACTTTTTTTGGAAGAATTTTGTTTGATTTTATAGCCGAGCATTCATTTTTTAAAGTTAAATTTACATAACCGATAGCAATAGGGACAGCTTCCCTTTTCTTTGCTTTTATAATGATGCCTTACTAAAGAATCCGTACCGATCAAGAGGGTTAACTTTGTCTGAGAAATGATTAGAGGGGTTCTGAAAGGAAAATAGATTGATTAAACACCATGACGCTAGAAGGATAGATGGATCTTTATTTTATCACTTTATCCATAGGAGCCCACACAATGATTACTATAATCTATGTGATGCTTAAAATCATGATCACTATACATGATAATAACAATAATCTTATGTTTTTGGGACCAAACTCTAATCCCTATAGTTTCTCTTTTGCCCACTCTTTCTCTATCAAAATATAACATCAATAAGACACATGGACATTCTCGTTATTACAATGGTGAGCTAGAGTTTAATTATTAGAACTACGCATAAAAGAGTAAGATCATGCTTATAAGAAAAGTAGAAAATATGGGATTTTAGTTTGATCAATCATGTTTCTTGGGTTAATTTATCTTATGTTTTTGATAAACATGAAAGTGGAACCTGAAGCTCACTTCTGGAGCTTGAGTCTTAAGTCATCTTATGAGCTGTATTAATTCACAAGTGTACGGTACCATGTTTCTTCTTTTTAGCACAATTTACAAACTTATAGCTGTGGCATTTAACCATTAATATGTTGCATTATCATTATTTCATTCTGAGTGAAATATTGTTATTGACATCATGACTTTTTGTTTCTTGACATTACGCAGTCTGCTAATTTGTTCTTTATTACTTGATGGAATGCATTATATATTGTGCTATGACAAAGACATTAATGAATATCTTGAGTCCTTCAATCTCGATGTGCATTTTTTTGTCTGTGCCAACTTGTACTTTGGAGTTTAACCTGTTAAAAAGCTGGAATATCATTTAATAATTTTCACGATGAGATATTCTTATTTCTTACAGCATTTCTATTTGTTTAATGTGCATTAGATGAATTTATGTCTTTAGTTTTTGATGACATGCATTATACATTGTGATGTAACAATTGGCCTGTGTCAGTGCAACAGATATTAAGGAATGCATGCAGTTAGTTCAATCTCTGAAGTATGCTGAAGAAGCTTGTTTTAATGGCGCCATAATACTGAAAGCATTCAGTTCTGGTTTGGAAATTGGTAGTTGTAATTGGAAAATAAACACCCCCAGAAGAAGCATAGCATACTTGTCAGGCTCCATATTTCATTCTGCTTATGCAATGGATTTTGATTACCAATCTCTTTACGGGAATGATGTAGTTATATTTTCAGATTCTTCATCCTCAACAAGCATAGCCAACAATGGTAATAATATCACTGAGAGTAACAGTCACAATAATATGAAAGAAATGGATTTGCTTTCTTCTGACGTTTCACAAACCAGGTATGTGATCCTTTTACATAGAGAACTACATTAGCTGACCTGTGCATTCTTTGATATCCAGTCTTGGACTATTTTCTTTGTTGAAATTTAACTTGTGTTGATGAAGTGTGTACTATATATACAACTGTTCATCTTATCACAGTGAGGATGAAGCAAGAAACTATTTAAACGGCGCTAATGAGAGTACAGAGGAGATCAACAAGATAAATTTCATATGCTCATGTATCATTGATTCTCTGAATGAAGGGGGTTCTATTCTGATCCCAATCGGCCGACTTGGCACAGTGTTAATGTTGTTGGAGCAAATATCTCAGTTACTCGAAACATCAAATTTGAAGGTACTTTTTTCGAACACTTCCTCTCTTATATATAAGATATAGTTAATCACGGTTTGGATGAGTGTTTCAACCATATATTACCAATTGATTGGCTTAATGTATAAAGCTACATTATTCTTATAGGCTAAGTATTATTGTATAAGTTGCATTATATTGATTATGTGCTTAATAGAGGTTGTTAAGGTAAAGCGCCATAGGGGCGAGCAAAAAACCGTTTTGAACAAATTACTCGATCAAAGCGAAGCAATAAAACTAAAAAGACGATTCTAAATCAGTTCAATTAATATGACCCAAACGAGATTGAATTAATAAATGAATTATAAAATATACAATAAATCATATAAAAACATTATAATAAATGATAAACCTATTTTAGAAGTATTGAAGATTATATTAGCCTAAAAAATGAGGTAAATTGCATAGCTCTTTGTATAATCTTTATCTGCATGCTGAATCTTTCCAAAATCCTCTAGCATAAGATCCACATAATGAGCCACACATTCCATGTGGAGACCGATATAACTTTATGACCTTCAAAAGTTGTCTTATATGCAGTAATAAGCAATTCATGAAACATATAACCAATAATGAGACATCTACCAACTTATTTTGTCAATTTTTTTTATAAAGACATCTACTCACTTTTTGTATTTGGATATATGAGTTGGAATGCGATGGAAAAAACTACTCTAGAAGGGCTTGCATGGTGCAAGCCCCTCTAGAGCCATTGAATGGGCTCCCCTTGCATGCAAGGGGAGCCCATCCAATGGATATGCAAGGGCGTGCACCATGCAAGCCCTTGCATAGTAGTTTTTTCCGAATGCGATGAAGCTCAATAGGTAGAAGCTCACCGACATACTTGTGTTAGAAACACTGTCCGCAATTACTTGAAGACGCTATTCTTTCTGATATCTTGAACGCACTCATCAAGCAGATTAAATAATGCTGTTATCAGTCTTCACATAAGCTGACATATCGATAGATTTTAAAATATGTGGATATGCGGTTTTGTTCTTCATTACCTATACATTAAGGTGCATCAAACTTTTGTGATGAATTTTTGTTAGGTTGCATCATAGCTTCGTGGTATACCTTTTTCTTCTTTATCGAAGGATGTCTAAGCTCATAAGGTAACAAGGATTTAATGCATGGCCAAAACAGCTGATTGCTTCAGCCATGACTTGGATAGTCTTCAGATTTGCAGCATGAATCATCAATTATGACTTAGAAAGTTTCCAACTTGGCAACATTAAACAGAAAAGTTCATTGACACCAAATTTTCAAGCTTTAGGCCATGAAACAGCATCTCTCCCTTTGATGTTAAATATCTAACTTATCGTGGCTTGTTTCTTTCAATTATCATTTCCTCTCCTTAACGATAACATCATTGAGAAATTCTGCCATAGGCCTTTTTCCCCTGTACTTGCAATTACTTCATATCACTCGTTGCGTTTTCAGAACTTCATTTGCTCCTTAATGTGAAATTTCCACCTCAATTTATTTCCAAACCAAAACTCTTAAAAAGTTAGTCCTCTTGCTCTTTGTGAGTTTTCTTTTCATTGAAATATTGAGTTTCTCATGAACATCCAATAATACCATCTTTGAAATATTCTAACAGTTCTCATGTAAATCAGGTACCCATATTTATGATTTCTTCTACTGCAGAAGAAATGCTAGCATTTACGAATGCTATGCCGGAATGGCTCTGTAAGCAACGGCAAGAAAAGGTTTTATCACTTTCCTCAACTTAACCTATTTTCATCTGATACTTTGAGAGTTGACATTGTTGATTGATTATGCAGCTATTCTCTGGTGAGGCACCATTTGGCCATGCGGAGTTTATGAGGGAGAGAAAGCTGAATTTATTTCCTCTACTTTACTCTTCAAAACTATTGTAAGACATCTTTCTTATATTGTTCATGATAATGGCACTGTGATATAGTTGTGCACTAATCCACAAGGAATACACATGTATTGGATGCTGGATGGCTCTTCTTTAGAATCAGGACCTAATCTTTCCTTGAAATGAACAAACACGCATGCTAATTTGTAGTTTTAGTCAAAATGAAGATTTTATGATATATGACACGATAAATAAATTTTATTCAATCTTGATTACAAATTAAAATGTCCCTGATCTCAACTACACAATTCTTATGATAGTGTCTATAATGCTCAAGCTTTGTAAAAATCCATATTGTTTTGAATTTTGGGTATTAAGTTGATTGAACTTGCTAGAGATGAAAATGGAAGAAATAAGCAACAAGCACAAAAGATTCTACACTACTATTTTTCTTGGTTGCAATTAATCATAAAACCTAAGTTGTAATACTTCATGTTTTTTTAAATCTCAATGTATTCAAAATTTGCTCATTTGACATGTACTGACAATTGCACTGAAGCTACAAAATAGTGAGGTTCTTATTTTCATAGATTTTCATGATATCTTTATATGTATTTCCTCGTGGACAATGTGGTATTTAACTATTTTGTCAGATGTGCCTGTTTCTTCTATTTAAATTCCCCTCTTCTGATAATGTTTGACCTCCTCATAGAATGATGTGGAAAGAGCCTTGCATAGTGTTTGCACCTCATTGGAGTCTTCGCCTTGGCCCAGTTGTTCATTTACTTCATCGGTGGCATGCAGACCGCAGATGCTTACTCATTTTGGAGGTATATGCATAGCTTATTTGCAATTCACATCATTATTTCTTGATTAATAATTTACCGCTTTGCAAGAAATTATTTTCTTGCAGCAAGTTGTCAGCATATTCTTTATGATTTCAATTAATTATCGTAAATGATGTATAACTTGCAGGAAGGAGTTGATGCCGAAGCTGCTCTCTTGCCTTTCAAGCCAGTGGCCATCAAAGTATTACAATGTTCATTTCTATCAGGAATAAAGTAAGTCCTGAAAAGTCCCCAAACTTAGTTCTGTAATGTTTTGAACCAAGTCACGTGTTCAATTAGTGGACACATTTCTTGGTATTATGGTAATACTAGTTTCTTGCTGTGTTCTCTGCATGTATCCCCCCCCCCACCCGCATTAGATGGTTGAAATTTTAATCCTATTAAATAAATATTAAAAATTCAATTTCTAGAAATGGTTTTCTCTGGAAAGGTTGAACTTTATTATTGAAGTTTTATAAAGTTTGATTTATATATCTCACCTGTAATTTTACATTTTTTATACCACCTTGGATTCTTCATCCTTGTAAATACCCCCCTTAATTTTTTCATGGTTTTTCAAAAAAAAAACCTTTGTCATTAGAGTGGGTGAACATATAGAGATATTAGCTTATTTAAAACTATATCAGCTATATTTTTTTTAAAATATTTTTAATAAATTATTATTTTCATTGTTTAAACCTTTCGCTTACGTTTAACCTTAATGTTCAATATTTTCACTCAAACCTTTGAGAAATTTGTTAGCATAAAGTGAGAGAATCGGACGAAAGTCTTAAAAAATAGATTTATTTATATAATGAATAGAAAATTAAATAACTGCGTAAGTTTGGACATTATGTTCATTTTCCCTTTAGTTACAAAATAGACTGGAAAACTTCGTCATTTTAGCCAAAAACAAGTCTAGTTTTGAACAAACATCAATTGGAAAGGCGTGTTCCATAGCAATTCTAAAGATTTCAAAGGGGTATACAGAGATACAAAGGTTACAGGGTGTGTATATAAATAAAAACGATTGCAGAGGGTTATATACGAATACATCCCATTTCCCCTCTTTCGCCAATGGAATAATTTTTATGCGAAGATATGCATGTGGTAGCTGAACTAGTAGCCTTGCAGACTTAGTATTATGTCATTAATAAAGCTTTTTTTTCTTTTTCTCTTTTCAAGGGTGGATAAAATTCAACCGCTGCTCGAAGTCCTGCAACCAAAACTTGTTATGGTAATCATTCACAGTTCTCAATTAATAAATTTGAACATATACAGCATATACATCCTAAACTAATACAAATCTCGTGTTTTAATTTCAGTTCCCTGAATATCTGAGGTCTCGGTACTCTGCCAACGCAAATAACAGGAAACAGAACAAACCAGACTTCTCATTCTTATTCTACTCAGAAAATGTTACAATTCGCATACCAAAATTTAGGGACACTTTTGAAGCCTGCTTAGCTACTAGCCTTGCATTTAAGCTGTGCCCTAAAAGATTATCATTGAAGAGTAAAGATGTAGCCCTCACAAGATTAAACGGAGGGCGACTTCTCTTAAGCAATGGAAAATATCTATTGGTTTCTTCTGATGACAAAATGATAGTTGATAGAAGTAGTCCGGCACAAGTTTATTGGGGACAAGTTGATCCTGCTCGATTACTATCTGCATTGCAAAAGAGAGGCATCAATGGATCATTGGTAGTCCCTGACGAAAATGCTGCTGCTGCTTCAGATTTCTACTCCATTCAACTTGATGGGCAAAATGGTGGTGTGATCAAAACAAGCGCAACACAAACTGTGATCTGTTGTGCTTATGAATCTACGGCTGCTGCAATTTGCGAAGCTCTAAGTACTGTTTGTGATGGAATTTAATGTGGATACATTGCTTTTAGTAGGGTTGTATCATTTTGTAATTACTTGCACAGATAGTATAGGTACTGTACAAGTTTGTATACGCCGCAATTTATTTATTTCGTTCAGTTGCTCATGGAAGCCTGATGCCTTATATATTTGATTCATCGTATTGGTTTCCAACTTATTAGTGATGCCTTATGCTAGAAATGCATGTTGGGTGTTTATGTGCTCGATGTTAGCTTTGATAATTTATCTGCTAAGGTCAAAAAATTTGGGTATTTTAATGTCATTTAGCCTTCTATTTATCATCTATGTTCTTATTGGATGATGCTATCATGCTAAGGTACATTTTTATGGGTCTGTCTATTATTATTCCTGGACCATCCAAGTATATTGATGTATGATATGAGAATGTTTTCTTTTTATTGGACACTATTTACTTGATGTGTAAATATTTATTCTCGTCTAGTATACAGATATCCTAGCCGATTAGACGACCCCATTCTTCTAGTTAAAGAACAAGAAAAAATAAAAGGAAAAAAAAATGTAAAAAAAAGAGTGAAACAAGAAAATTCCCAAGAGAAATTATGCACGGGTAAATTATTTACAGGCAAAGTTGTCGTGATACGTTTCGTGATTCATTTTTTTATCGTATCGTAAAAAACAAAATTTCTCGTTGCAATAACGAAGTGATTATATATATAACCAATTGCAAGTTTAAAAGCAATCAAATTAGTAACATAGAGCCATATAGAAGCCAAAGGAAATTTAGGAATTGTATCCGCCTAAATATATACATATAAATCACACAAACTCATGCATTTGATAATCAAATATTACCGAAGCAATCCAAAATAATCATCCATATGTCATAATCCATAAACATAAGCATGATAAATTTTATAACTCATAAATAAAACATCACAACCAAGTTGTCCAAACATCACTATCAAACAAAGTCGACGTTATAAAAAATCAATCTTCTTCGGTTGATTAATCGCTATCATTATAATAACAAGTAATAATTTCATTCTCCTCATTTTCATCATTTTCACCCTCAATGAACAACTCTTCCTCTTCAATATCTATTTTAATGCTTAGGATAACCAAACAATTTTTAAACCCGAATATCCTACCCGCTATGTATTTAATGGTTAAATTATATACCATATATTTCGTGTTTCTATAAAATATGAGATAAATTAGTATCTTGATACAGAGGTGCAAATCATATAGAATTGTCCCTATTTGATATCGTTTGGTAAGATGCTTTGCAGTTTTATAACAAATTAACAACACAAGCCGTCTCTCTCGCTCTCTCATCTTCTTCTCCAAGCTAGAAACCATATCATATAAAAACCCTAATCTGTGAGCTCTTTGAATCATCAGAAATCAATGGAAGCAATTGGGAAGCTCTGCGATTCAGTCGGATCTTTCTTCAGCGGCGCCGATACCATTCCATGGTGCGATCGCGATATAATCGCTGTGAGTTTCTCATTCTTCGAGGGTGAAAAATTAGGACATTTAGTTCGATTCTATGCGTCGGGTATGCGTGTTTTGAT
This sequence comes from Agapanthus africanus, assembly GCA_030015575.1. Classification (NCBI taxonomy): domain Eukaryota; kingdom Viridiplantae; phylum Streptophyta; class Magnoliopsida; order Asparagales; family Amaryllidaceae; genus Agapanthus; species Agapanthus africanus. The sequence goes on from JASDDO010000019.1 coordinate 238,864,598, forward strand.
TATAAAAAAAAATGTTTTTAAAAAAATGTTTGGTTAATTAACATTAATGTGGCTTCTTCTTTTAAATTTTGTTATTTAATTCTATATCCTATGATTGGAGAAAATTCAATGAATGGATTATGCAGAAAATCTTGAATATGAAGGCAAAGGTCATTTGTGATACAATTTTATATTGGGTTAATTGTTCCAGCATTTATAAAACGTCAAAACCTTAAACGTGGGCTATTTACACTCCTGGATTTCACCAAATTGAGATGTTTTCCCCCTTCTTCGCTGTAATTTCGTACAATTTTCAACCTTTAGGCCTTGTTTTAGGATATCTGGAGTATAAGTGGAGATAAAGGGGATACAAACTATGGTTTACAACCCCCAAAATCCATTAAAAAAATAAACTTTGGTTTTGTTTTAAGAGATTGTTTGGGAAAATGGAGTTTATCAAACTAAGATCATATTGGAGTTGAGATAACCGCAATTAAATGAATGCCAAACTGTGCAAAGTGAGAGGAATTAGTTTTGTCAACTCTATGAAACTCCACTTTAGAAAACTTAACTCCATACATACTATTAAGTTGGCTAAGAGTTTCAGCTGATGGGGCATATATGACGGCGGTTGTTCACGCTTTGATTGTTCATGTTGTTTCTTTTAACTTTCTTTATCTGAGTTATCTCTTTTGTACATACCACTAATTAGCACTTTGCTGATTTGTTCATTCCTAATCTCTTTATTTACTGAAGAAGACTTCTGGTGTATTTGATGTTAAACGCCTTTATGAAAAGTTTTCTCTCTCTTTCTTTTATGGAAAGGGAGTGAGTGAGTGAGTTGTCGATGAAAACCAAATTGCATGAGGGGGGGGGGGTGTGGAGAGAGAAACAATCGCCTAAAGAAAGATGTAATGCCGGCTGCATTTCAGAAATGCCAATAGAAATTGCTTTTTTACCAAACTTTGTGCCTTTTGGCCCTCACTTCTGAATCCCATGATATGGTGATCTTTTGATCACATCTTTCACATGATCGTCTTGGCTTTACTATGTCTTGTGAGCAAAGCTACTTTTATTTTTGAACCTGTAGCTTGTAGCATTAGCTTCATTCTCTTGGTTTTTCAATGACTAGCATTAGAATGTGAACTATGCTTCTTTCTTATGTTCTTCATCCTTGGTTTAAGTAGCACACATAACAATCGTTCAACGTGATTCACATCAGTGTATAAAGTTTTTTTCCTTTCCTCAGTTCATGAAACATGTAAATTCATTTTTTTATCCTCTATGCATGGGATATTTTAACTTAATACAATCTTCTGCTTGTTTCTCCAAAGACTAATAATTGTAGTTTTTATTTCTTAGGCTTGAACAGTTTAACTTTGACTTCTGTGTGAGATCTATTGGAATTGTTTTCTTGTTTAACCTTGTTAGGTTAGCATGCTTATCACATATGTGATTGCTAATTGTATATTGTGAATTTCATAATAATATTGTTCGATGCACAAGCAGGTATGGTTGTCACTAACTTGACTAGGCATCTTGCTCTCTTGAGAGTAGAAGAATATTAACAGACATTATCATTATATGCAGACATCTGCCACTATCTATTATTCATGTATTATGGGAATTTAGGAAGTGCTTAGATGTCTAAAATTTAAATTTTCGCGGAGCATTCATGTTTGAGACACTGAATTGGGAAGGGTAGCTTTTGCTCAGCCTAAAGATCAAATAATCTTAATAAATTCAGTACATTCATGCACATGCTTTATAAAATAATTACAGCTCCCAATGTAACTATAATATTACGTCCACTTTCCTACTAAATGACTAGTCCTGCTCTCAAAGCCCGGTTTTTAGTGCAGAATGCCTGCTTATCTTGGCACACCCCTTAGAGCCTTGATAATTTTGTTCCTTGCACTAGTATTAGTCCTATCGGAACTGAAAATGATCATTTCTTAAGACTTATAAGTATGATCTTAGGAAGTAACTGTGAAACACGTGCCAAGTGTATCCATGATGTCATAACTCAAAAATCGGGCTCTGATTCTAGATATTCAATCTTCAGTAATTTTCTTTTGGAATTAATGCTTATATTGTTATTTATCTTCTTTTTGCGTCCACCTTTTCTACATTCTCGACAAGAGAGCAACAATCATCCAGTAAATGCTCTCGATATGTCTGTGTTCATGCAAACAACTTTTGCTTCTTTATGCATGTAGGGCTGTGAGAGAGAGGTTGCTGAGAGTGATAGCACAAAGAGTAAAAATGAAAGTCTCATGAGGTTATCGTGGGCTCTTGTTCATTCCAGACAACCAGAAGATGTGAACCGCGGCATAGCCATGCTCGAAGGTGAAACATATTATTCTAAGAGTACAAAGATTCATCTTTTTTCATGCATGCTGTTTGATCCTTTTGAGATCTCCATTCTTTATCGAACTTTTTTCTTTGTGGGAAGCCTCATTGGACAGTAATAACAGTACCGTGCAAATGAGAGAGAAGCTTTATCTTTTGGCTGTTGGGCACTATCGGAATGGGGACTATTCAAGGAGTAGGCAGCTTCTAGAAAGGTGTTTGGAGGTATGATCTCAATGGGCTTTATTAGTACTCCCTCCGTTTCTTTGTACTAGTCCCTTTTTTCTTTCTTTCTTTTTGCACACTTATTGATAAGAGTATAACTACCATAAAATCGTAAATGTCATAAATGAGAGATTCCTAATTTAACCCAAAGATAGTCTTCATTTATCCTCCAAATTAGGGATAATTTGGAACTCCATATATAAAATATATTGATTTTTGAAGCATGGAGTAAAATATGCTTCATGATATTCTAAAAGGACTAGTAATTTGAGTAAAAAGAAACTTAAAAAAAAAGGACTAGTAAAAAGAAACGGAGGGAGTAATTATTTTTAGTCATAAGTTAGCATTGTTTATTTTAATCTTATCTTGTGTGTAATATGAATATTGTGTCTTTATGGGTTCACAAGACAGGCAACATTTGATTGTTGGTATATGAGACACGCCACACACACAGCAATACTAGAACTCGAAATTGCATTTTACAATTGAGCTTCTTTTTAGTGATCTGGTTGTCTATCTAAGGAAGTGTTGAGAGAATTGTTAAAGTATTTGCCATAAGTACTACACTAGTATATATTATATATGTTAAAATTAGAGTTTCCATTGAGAGGATCAGTATGGAATTGAAACCCGTCTCTCTTAGAAAAGGGAAGGTTCTGGTTCCATTGATCCCTGGGGGGCCTGGCCAATCCATAGGCCATCATCCCCTTGTGTAGCGGCTCCAGGCAATAAGGCTTCCTGCATCAGTCTTTCATCCTAAATTTCTGAAACGCATTGCAAATCCAAATATTTTTGCCTTCTTATTATTTGAATTTTAACCTCTCCACAGATTCTTGTGAAAATGCGATTCAGCTTTTGTGCAAACAGTAAATACTCAACCTTTCTATTCCTTTTCTGCAGCTTTCATTTGGCGAAGCTCCCTTAAGCTCCTAGTTATGACATATTTGTATTGATATGTATCTAGATATGTCCTTCAGCTTCTTTAGAGAACATGAATGCCGCCTCGTCTTTATTATCTTCCCCTTTCTTTATATTCTCTATCCTAGCCAAGAAGAATTTTTCAACGGTCACACCTTTTCACGGGATTAACCAACAATAACAAACAAGTTAGGTAGTCTTTCCTGCTAATTGGATTTTATAGTATGTCTCGGTTGCCAGAGATAATTTTCGTGGAGTTTTCACTCAATAAGGAGTTGTGATTTCACCAGAATCTTATAACTATGTTTTAAAACTTTGGCATATCCATGTTATGTAGAATTTTCCCTCCTTTTGCTCAATCACTGATGTTTTCCCTTCTTTCAAACTTTTCTTCTTCTGTTTGTAGATTGCACCAGAGTGGAATCAGGCCCTATTTCTAACGAAGGTGGTGGAAGATCGAATTGCAAAAGGTGAGCATCTAAACATTATGCAACTTTGAATTTCTCTGATGCATTTCCATTTGAATGCTATTCTTTTGGATGGTTCCATGACAACTATAAACGAAAAAATCTACTAACAATTATTCATCCTCTTGCATGTAAGCGCTTAAAAATTAGTCAAATTCCATTCAAAGAAAAATCTTTTATGTTTAAGATTTTAATAATGAACCCTTGAAATCCAGATTTTCAGTTTCTTTTGTTTCTCATGCTTTCTATCATGCACATGCACAGCACATACCATTAAACCACTAACTTATAGCCTTTTCTTTGGAGCAGATGGTGTGATTGGCATCGGCATTGCTGCCACAGCCGTGGGACTTCTGGTTGGTGGACTTGCTGCTGCTTTTTCTCGGAGAAATTGAAGGAATCCTTAAACCTTGTTGCTGACTTCTCTCTTTAATATCATGCCTTTAATTTTCATATTTTCAAATAATACCTGTACGGGAATTCAACTTGCTTGAGCAGACGTTTTTGTCCCGTCTTTTGTTCCTTTTTAATGTGTATAGATGCATTTGTTTTTCGGCCTAGTTTTACTGCTAGAATCGATGTTTATTTGTAGATGATCCTTGCTATTATGTGTATTTTTTTATAATCTAAATATGTTGGTCTTCTTCCAGTTGAGATTAGGGTGATTTGTTACTTGGAATAAGATATTAGCCCAAGATGTTTGTGGATGAATAGTTGACATATTAGCAGTGGTATAGAAAGTGATTTTTTAAATATATTTTGTGTTATTATTTCAGTTCTTGAGAAATGTTTGGATTATTTATTATTTGAACTACTATATTTATCATTTAATATACTATATATATATATATATATATATATATATATATATATATATATCTTATGAAAAAACCACATTTATTTTACAAAGTACTACATTTATACATATATTTATATTAGGAATACTTCATTTAATCTAAACTTCTACATCTGTTGGTAAGATAAATGTAGTAGAATTACTAGTAGATGCAGTAATTACTAGTAGATGCAGTAATTTTACAAGCAGTTGTAAATTTTTTAGGTCAAATGTAATATTTTGATATATGGTACTTTTAATATAAATGTAGTAATATATAATAATAATAATAATAATAATAATAATAATAATAATAATGGAAGAAAGATGACATAGGAGCGAATTTCCTTCTATGGCGTCAAAAAAGTACGTCCTCCCTCATTTTTTCCGACGATCGGCATCCATCATCTTCATCGTTATCATCTAAGATATGAGTACACCAAATTTCATGTGATTCTACAACTTTTTCACCGTTGATTTAGTGGGTTCAAAATTAACGGTTTACCGACAACAGAACTTTTTACATTGCTAAATCAACGATGAAAAAGTTATAGAATCATATGAAATTTGGTGTATCCGCATCTTAGATGATAACGATGAAGTTGATGGTGTCGATTGTCGGAAAAAATGAGGGGGGCATACTTTTTCGACGCTATAGGAGGAAATTCCCTCTTATGGCCTCTTTCCTCCATTATATATATATATATATATATATATATATATATATATAACTTTAAGATGATATCGGAATAACATATTAGTTGATGTACTTTAGGAACTAAAACAAGGAATATTTTTGTCCAGAAAGTTTTTGACAAGTGTTTTTGGCCCATGGACCACACCTTATTACTTTTGGGTTGTAAGGGAGCAAAATACATTTTCCCATAATTTTATTCATGCACGAGTACTGCGGTTCTAATCAAAGATAAATCCAAGTTCGATAAACTAACTAATCCATGCATAATATGGTAATTAAGGATGTTACGCTAGAAACGATACGTCGTTATTTAAAAGGGAAATTGTTTTCAGACCTGGTTTGAAAAGATGACTTATTTTTAAATGTATTGTCAAAATTGTAAAAAACCGAATACTTATAAAATACGGATATTTCAGACCCAAAATAGATTTGTGTATTATTTTTAGGACATTTTTGCTAAAATTCCAAGTTACCCTCGTTCTCTCAAAAAAAAAAGTTAAAACTGTAAGCATGATATAGTATAAAAAATTTCCCTATACAACCAGGCTGATCCTCTCTCGGTCTGGATTGGACAGTAGATATATACTTGATGGTATTTTTTTATTATGTATACTAGCTAGATTGTATTAGCAGAATAAATTGGCTTCATTTATTTTCAAGGCTTTCTCTGAATAATTTATTTCAAATTTCAAGAATGAAGACATGTCCCCCCACTCTGTAAATTAAATCGTCCAATTTCATGGGATACTTTATTTATTAATTTTTTAAACTTGTTGGCTAAATAGTTACAGAAAAATTATGTTTATAGTTACATAAAACACCATCCAAATATTACCCAAACAAATTGATTTACATACTTATACCAATATATTACTTTTTACATTTTCGAATGTTATTTTATTATTATTTTTATAAAACGAGGCAAAAAGGAGAGCGACAGCTCTACTACTAGCAACATATTAAATATAAACAAGAAGTTAAAAAAAATACAATGCCTTGCATAAAAAGGAGGTTTTTTGCCCCAGAGCCTTGTTTCTATCTCATCTAAGCATCGATCAGACATAATAAAATTGTAACTTGCTATTAGGAGAGGATCATCATCGACATCCAACACAAATACAATTACTATCATATATAAAAATTGTAACTTGCTATAAGAAGAGGATCATCATCGACATCCATCCAACACACATACAATTACTATATATATATATATATGAGAATAATGGAGGAAAGAGGCCATCGGAGGGAATTTCCTCCTATGGTGTGTGTATATGAGAATAATGGAGGAAAGAGGCATAGGAGGGAATTTCCTCCTATGGCGTTGAAAAAATACAGTCTCCACCATTATTTCCGACGATCGGCACCCATCAACATCATCGTTATCATCTAAGATATACATACACCAAATTTCATGTGATTCCACCACTTTTTCACCGTTGAATTAGCAATATAAAAAGTTCTATTGTCGGTAAACCATTAGTTTTGCACCAACTAAATCAACGGTGAAAAATGGTATAATCACAACAAATTTGGTGTATCAACATCTTAGATGATAAAAATGGAAGTGATGTATGCCGATTGTCGAAAAAAATCATGGAGCATGTATTTTTCTTACGCCGTAGGAGTAAATTCCCTCCAATGACACCTTTCCTCCATCAACCTCTCTTTTTATATATATATAACCCTCCCCTCTCTCTCTATATATAGTGAGAGAGAGAGAGGTTAATGAAGGAAAGGTATCATAGGAGGGAATTTACTCCTATGGCATCGGCAAAATGCATCCTTTATGATTTTTTTCGACGATCAGCATACATCACTTCCATCTTTATCATCTAAGATGTGGATACACCAAATTTCATATGATTATACCATTTTTCACCGTTGATTCAGTTGGTGCAAAATCAATGGTTTACCGACAATAGAACTTTTTACATTGCCAATTCAACGATGAAAAAATGGTGGAATCACATGAAATTTGGTGTATGCACATCTTAGATGATAACGATGATGATGATGGATGCCGATCGTCGGAAAAAATGGTGGAGGTTGTATTTTTCGACGCCATAGGAGGAAATTCCCTCATATGGCCTCTTTCCTCCATTATTTTATAACGTTAATGGAAGAAAGATGCCTTCCTCCTATGGCGTCGAAAAAATACACTCTCCTTCATTTTTTCCAATGATCGGCATTCATCATCTTCATCGTTATCATCTAAGATGTGGGTACACCAAATTTCATGTAATTCTACAATTTTTTCACGGTTGATTTAGTGGGTTCAAAATTAACGGTTTACCGACAATAGAACTTTTTACATTGCTAAATCAACGGTGAAAAAGTCGTAGAATCATATGAAATTTGGTGTACCCACATCTTAGATAATAACGACGAGGATGATGCATTCCGATCGTCGGAGAACACGATGGAAGGTGTGTGTTTTCGACGACATAAGAGGAAATTCGCTCATATGGCCTCTTTCCTCCATTATTCGCTATATATATACACACACACAAAAATTTTGACAATGATATATAGCGTGCGTGTTAGAGAGTAGAGAATACTAGTGTGAAAAAAGGGGACACCTAGCTGAAAGCAGCCATGGCAGAGAGACTGGGGAAACATACTAACTAACATTTTTGTTTCACATGCACAATATATCGTATCACCATTTGAGCTGTCTGGACTTAATTAAGACCTCACTGCTAAAATCAACCCCCTTCTTTCTCTCTCTCTCTCTCTTAATTGTTAAATGCCTATGTCGCCAATAATCTAGGGTTCATGGTATTTGAGTGAAACTTTAGCCCTAGGATACAATATTTATCCATACCTGTATTTTCCGCAAATCATCTGAAAACACTGAAAGGTCATGGTGTTTCAGTGAAATTTAGCCGTCGATTATTCCATCTTCAAGTTATTTAACGATACTTAATATTTTGGATACAATATTTATATATTTGGAATCTAGCTTCAGCAATTGTTTGATTATCATCTCTTGTTCTTGATATCATCCTTGCACTCATTTTTAAATTTTTTTTTCCATTTCATTTTTGTAGGTACCTTCCATGGCATTTGCACCCATTTATGTCATTTCAGTACATGGGTTTTCTTTATAAGAAACTTGATTTTACTAACTCTTTAATTTTGCGGTGTCAGGTATATATATTTAGAGCAAGCAGCTACTATGAAAGTTGATGAGGTTCTTTATATGTATTTGCTATTTTGAGTGCTAATGCCGAAGGAGAGACATTAGGAATATGTAATGTAACTTCTAACGCTGATTCCCAATGTTGTTGATGCTTCTTCTATAATTAGTTCTATCTATTCAAATTTTTATCGAATAGAAATTGTCCGATCAGATATCGCATATTTGGGCAAGTACTATTTCTGAGTTAATGAGTTCACCACTTGCAATAGACCCTTTTCTTAAAATTATAAAAAAAGAAGAAGAGTATATTCTCAACTTTCACAACTTTTTTTGTGTATTTACTGCAAGTTATACATTATCATGCATGCATCTTGTTAACATTAATTATGATCACTGCATGAATACACTTTGTGTAAGCATTGACATCTAAGTTTATGTTGGATCAAATATCCTTTGCTTATTTGTCCCAATTTCACAGCTTTGGAGCTAAGTTTTTTGGATAGAAAATTCAGTTTTAAGATGATGTGAAAAATATATTATTATTTTTAATTAAAAAGAAGAAGAGGTTAAAGATCTTTTTTGCAGCTACAGTTTGAATGTAGAGAAAGAATGAAGAAATTAGATGTGGTATTCTTGAAAAGGATAAATTGCAGGAAACCTCCTCCGCTTTTACTAGTTTACCTTTTATTTGAATTGCGAGTAAGCACTTTAGTTTTTACGATCTTTCTTTTGATTTAGATTTGGACAATTTACCAAAAATATAACACAAAATGTGTATTATGAAATTTACAAATGGCTGTGGTGATCTTCCAAACTATTGCTTGGCCCCCAAAAAATTGAGGAAATTCTTTTTCACTATTGCTGCTCTAATCATATCATCAATCTTTGCTTTATTCGAGCACTAGCTCAGTTGGTTTGGACAATTTCCCTCTCGGATGGGGAGAGTGCGGGATTCGAAACCCAGGAACCCAAAAAGGAAAGTGGCCATAAATTAACGTGTTCGGGGCAAATTGGTGGGTCCCCTGGTGCGTCCGTGTGTTGTGTGCCGCTTGTGTGTGATGAGGTGCATGGGGGTGTTTTGTGAGTTTAGATTAGGGTTTGCCGGCCAGTGACAAAAAAGAAAAAAAAAATAGATGGTCTTTTTTTTCTTCCCTTTTTTTCTTTTTAAACAAATGGGGAAGTTCTACCAATATTAGGGTAAATTGTCAAAAAGCCCTTGGCCCGCTCGGGAGTTGTCTAAAATCCCCTATAATTTTCAAAATTGTTGGAAAGAGCATATTGCTTATAATCTCTGTGAAAAAACTCGTGCTTTACTTCATTTATGCTTTGTATTCGCTCAACTGCTTGGATATTACATGCAATTGTTTAGATATGACATGCAACTACACGGGTATAACATGCAACTGGTATGTAGGGGGTTTTGATTGAGCCGGTGTTTTTTTAACAATAGAAAAAGCCTAGGTTTTTACACAAGTTTGAAGTGGTCCGGGAGATTTTTGACATTTTACCCTAAATTGGGCTATCAAGCTATCCATGCCATCATTCTATTAATTTATCAAATCCGATCTTTGAAATCCAATCGCCTTAATCTGTGCACCAAATAAATTCTCTTTCGAGTCATCTCTGATTCTATGATCAAAATACTTAAATCATATAGGATTTATTGTAACAGTCCTATCGGGATGCAGTAATTCAAGATTTACCAAGATTTTTTTTCCATAAATTTTTGAACTTTTAGTTGGCTGCTAATATATTTTATTTTGAATTTTACCGTAAATAATTTTGATATGAGAAAGATCTTCAGTTTTTATATGATATATATAATTTCCTTAGTTGCAACAAAACAATATTTTGCATATTTGGTTGCATACATATATTACCTTGGCTAACTTCTGTTTGTTATTAATTTGTGCACAAGAAAAATCTGTGCAGAATCTCTAAGTACAACCAATTAAAGATATGCATCTATATACATATATTTATAAAAAAAATTATATACAAATCAAAGTATCTCTCATACTCACATCTCTCTTTCTCCTCCGTCTGCTCCTCAAATTTCCCCATCACCGCCACAGACCCCGACCCCCTCCTCTCGCCACCATCACCGCCGCCGTAACCCTCGACTCCCGCTCCTCATTCGCCGATCCTCGCCTCCCTCTCCTTCCCCCTTCGCCTTCGCCCTCGCCCTCGTCCTCATCCCACCGACGCCGCCTCCATCCCTCGTCGCGGCCACAAACCCCGATCCCCTCATCTCATCCCATCACCATCGCCTTCGCCCCTTCGCACCACCATCTCCGACTCCACCACAACCTCCATCGACCTACACAGAACCCTCAACGTCGCCGCAGCCCTCGTCTTCGCCTCACAGTTGCTCACATCTCCAGATCCGATCTCCACCTTTAATCGCCCACGACCCATATCGTCTTCGTCATCTGCTCTCATCCCCGAGTGCCCTCGGCTCGACCCAGGACTCATCCAAACACTAGCAACTGCCACGATCATCCTCTGTAAGTTTTCCCTGATCCCTCTTTTTTCCAGAAACAAAAAATAGAAATATGAATAAAATGAAATGATATGATATTAGTGAACAATTGAAAGGGGAAAATTAGTATCAAAACCCTAAATTGATATAATTGTGTTTGGTTGTGTGACAATATTTATGAAGATATTTATGGTTAACCGATGATAAATTTATCTAGGCGGATCGTATAACTCAGATCCCAAGTTGCATCTTAACTGAGATCGTGCCCCGCATTTTCGTACATCGTTTTCCGTGATCGTTATCCTCAGGCAAGTACTCTTGCTCTTTTCATTTTGTCGATGCAACATCGACGATTATCTAAATTAGTTCTTAACCTATGCAAGTTTGGATATTGGAGAAAAGAGATTTCTTTCATAGTTTTATTATCTGTCCTTATCGGAACACTTGCTGATATATTGCTGACTGTAAACTTGTAACTACAAATTTCATTATAAATTAAGTGCAATTTAGTTGTACAAAATATTGCTAAATGTTCCCCCTAAAGTATGAGTGAGTATAGGCACAAAGTTATGAACTTTTTCTAAGGCTAATGGTCACATAAATTTTTCCCCATCGAGCTATACCTGAAAACCATTTCTTTTGCTAATTACCGACCGCTGCTTGCTTCTTCTTTATGTGATGCTATGACATAATTACTATGCACAAGAATCCTTTTACATGCTTTATACACATTCAAGACTCATGTTGATTTACATGTATAGAACACCTTGATTTGACATGCCTATTCATGATCCTTGTTATTTATATTAAAATGAAATCATTAATTGGAATGCTGAACTACATGCCATGACACCACTATTCACCGGTTTTATTTCCATACAATTACCATACCACAAGTTCCTGTCTGTTCAGCATTTGTAATTTAGTGATTTAATCTTTACCATAGTAGCTATAAATACGCGTGTGTTAGGGTAGTTTGAGTGTGCGTTGTACAATAGGTTCTCAGGAGTCCCATGCTGGCAGCTCGTACCGGGCTATATATGTCTCATGTTTACAGCTCGTACCGGGCTATATCGGTCTCATGTTTACAGCTCGTACCGGGCTATATCGGTCTCATGTTCATTCCACAGTTGGGCCCGTGTTTCCTAGCCCCTGGGGCACTACTCTTGGGTTAGGAATACCCCTGCAGAGGTTGACGCACACACTCGAGCTTACGATAGGATAGTTTACCTTTTAGTGATCAGTTAGGTTATGACTTGACCTCTTACATACATGTTTCATAGTGTTAATGCATCTATTTATTTATATATCTGTTTTTCTTGCACATCCGGGCTTCACTATTTTCTTATATTCTTGTTATTATACTACACACCTTATACGTTGAGTACTTGCTGGGGTGTTCTGACATCCCTGAGATTTGCCATCTCAGATTTAGAGATAGATTTACAGGCTGAGCAGGATCAGAGCAGCTATCAGGATTTCGCAGAAGATCAGTAACCGTAGGTTTATTTTCACCTTTTCAATTAGTTTTTAGCATGTGCGCCCTTATGAGATATTAGGACTTATGTATCTCTTTTGGATCTTATTTTATTTCCAAACCTATTGTATTGAATCTTTAATTGCATCAATTATCTAGTGGACCCATTTTTAGGATTTCTTATGGTTTCTTTGCAGCATGATTATCAGTATTATTCCTTTTGGTATTGGACTTTATTTTTGACAGGTTAATCTAGACAGGCTTATGTGACTATGGAAGGATTTTTCCTTACCGTAGGTAGCACGGCTGGCCTTCGTCGCTTTACATATTCCGTATTTTGGGAAGCGGGGCGTGACAAGGTTTTGTTGGTATCAGAGCCAGGCTAACGTCAAAGGTTAGTCTGGGTTCTTACGACCTTTAGGATTAGGATCACATGTCTAGGTTTTCCCCAGTATGTCATGCTGCAGATTCCGTTGACTCTGACCGTAGGATTCGGGCGACTTACATAGAGTTACGATGTTGTTCCCATGTACCGCGGCATGGATACAATACGATATTATGTCTGAGTAACTTAAAGTCCTACACTTAATTCGTATTCCTTGAATTGATTATTACATTATCTCTTTGCTTCGCTCAGTTTTAATATTTTGAATTTAAACCTCGTTTTCGTTGCTAAACCCCGTCGTTCGTTTTGACTTCAGAATCATGGCCGAAGAAAATTTGCGAGTATATGGGAGGCGTGATAACAATACTGCATTACTTGGAGTTATACGTGGCATGCTGGAGAGTCAACAGCAGCATACCGAATTGCTATAGGAGGTCCTACTTGCTTCTCAGCAGGCCGCTACTGCAGCCCTGGACAAGGTGGCTGAGGTTCGTGAAGGTAGACGTCCGGGCAGCGTCGTCGATTTCAGGAGACTACAGCCGACAGTTTTCACTGGCACGGGCGGACCACTGGATGTCGAGCAGTGGATTGCCGACATGGAGAATTTGCTGTCAGCCGCCCGGGTTTCTAAAGAGGACATAGTGGATATAGTCAAGATTCAGCTGCAAGATGTGGCTAGAATTTGGTGGCTCGCATAAGAGAACAGGTTGAAGAAACCAATTGCATGGACTGATTTTTCTACGGCTTTCCTTGAGAAATTCTTTCCCAAATCGGTCAGGATCGAGATGGAACAGCAATTTATCAGTCTTTGTCACGCCCCGCTTCCCAGAGTGCGCAAGATTTGGGCACATGACATAGCCAACCATGCTACCTGTGGGTAGGAAGTGTCCATCCACAGTCACATTACGGTTGTAAAGATATCAAGAACAGGATAATAAGCTAATCTAATACATGTCCAAATCCATAATAACAAGAATCAATAAACAATAAGTGCGGAAGCTAATGATCCAATACAATGAATAAACAGTATGTCCCATAATGCGGGCTCACATCCGGAAATGAAATGACATAAATAAACTAAACTCTAAAGAACTCACAGTTCAGCCTGCTGGCTGAAGTACTCCTGCTCAGTCGACGACAAAGGTACGGAATCTGGGCCATGCAAAACCCAGACGTCAGCGCGTCAAGATATCAAGTAATGTAGCATAAATATGGTAATAAACAATGCAAGCATGAACATGAATAAAGCAGTAATAAGAAGTAATAAACAGGGTAGTGTGCAGTAGTGACTAAACTGTCCTATCAGGTTTTCTACTCTCTTGTCTTTGAAACCAATTGATGAATCGTCGATGTAACTCAATAGTATCCCGTGCGTGCCCGGGACCACGGTCATGATTCTCGGGGCTGAATCCGAGACGTGCCGCTAAGCAGTAAAAGGTAGTAGGATAGATGAGTGATGTCAGCATCAACACTCCGGAGCTGGCCAAGCCCGTAAGACTGATCAGAACAATGTGTCGAACTGTTGAGTTACAAGTCGGTTTCACCTTTGATTTCCCCATACCCCCAAACTATGTATGTCAGTCAGGTATTCAGTAGTCAAGGACTAATGCCAACACAAGTCAAGTAAAGGTAGGTCTGTCTGGATCGACAGCAGGAATGGTTAGGTTTGTCGGCATTAGGCATGAGATCAGGTAACAGGTCAGGTTACTTTCAACAGGTAGAGTCGATATGTACAGGGTGTTGTGTCCGGTGTATCAGAGATGTGTCAGGTGTATCAAGATCGGTCAATATATAATGCAATCAGGTATATGATGATAACAGGTATAGTAACCAGTAATGAACAGTAGCATGAAACAGTAAGTAGTAATTATTATTCTATGTGAACATAGTGATGTTTGTATTTCATATTAATCCGGTTCACGCACCTTTGAGGTGCAAAAGCCACAAGATAAAACAATATCGATAGTATACATAATGGAGTTTCAAGAATTTGAACTAAGTATAATATTTACCTCATGAGTGGCTTTAACAAATGAAGTGAGGATGATCTAGCAATTTAGGCAAGGATGTGCCAAATTGGTTAATTAGTTAAGGTGTTTGATTAAAAGCATACCGATTAACTACAAGTAGCAACTACAATGGTTTAACATTACGGATGATTGTAATTGTCATCAAGTCGTGTGGTTATAACAGATAACATGATTATTAAGTTTGTAGCATGTTAAAGCAAGTATTCGGATACTTGCCTCGGCGGTTCCGCAAACCGAAACACGGATGCGATGTCGGCAGAAACTGCGTTCTGGAAGCACGGGCCACGGATCGAGTCCCAACAGAGGTCACTGGAATCACACGGACCAGGGGGCTTCGCTGGAGCGTCGGGTTCGTCAAACGGCACGGTCGGGTTCCGGCAATAACCGAAAATCAAAGTTAGCAACAAGGATACGATACGCCAAAACGACCAGCGGGGGTTGTACCAAAAGGAAAGAGAAGGAAACTTACAGGGATACACCAAGGGTGTGACCACGGCGGGTTCGACGGCACTGGAACGCCGGCGAGGCCGCGACGGTGGCTGCAGCAAAGGGAAGGGGCCTCGGGTGAGCAGGTAGTGTGCTGCGGCGAGTTGGAGAGGAGTGTGGTCGGCTAGGGTGGTCGAGGGGGAAAGGAGGTGGCGCGGGAGACGTCGACGAGGGTCGTCGGCGCGATTTCCGGCGACCTGGAGATGGTGCAGACGTTGGGTGAAGGGTCGGGTTCACTGTTCCGGCGAGGGGAGGAGGGGGTGACGGCGAGGTCTCGACGAGGAGGGTGCAAGAGGGTCGTGGGAGGCCTCGGCGGTCGGAGTCGACGTCGACGGCGAGGTCGCGAGGGATGGAGGCGTCGGGGAGATGGGCTGCAGGCGCTGGATCGTCGGGAGAACGGGGAAAAGAAGGTAGGTGGTGCGGTGGAGGTCGTGGTGGTGAGGGCGGCGACGGCGAGGTCTCGAGGAGTCGGCGACGAGATCGCGAGGGCTAGGGTTAGGGTTGGCGTGGGGGTTCTCGTGCTCGCGTGGGTGAAGGCGGTTGCATGGCCACGAGAATATATAGAGGAGAGAGAGAGAGAGATTGAGAGAGATTGAGGGAGAGAGAGAAAGAGGAGAGAGGCAGAGAGAGATGGGGAAAGGAGGGGCCCACGAGCTCAGCTGTGAGCTCGTGATTGGCTGAGTGAAAATCAAAAAAGAATTGCTGAAGGATTTTGGGGAAATTCTGTGGTAGATTAAAGATTTGGATGTAAAATAAATATTCGATATTAAATTTAAATGGGCCATTTTGGCGCGAAATGAAACATTTCCAAATCGCGTCCGGGTTGCGCCCAAATAATCCAAATTCAAATTATATGATTTTAAGCGGGTTCCAAATTTTGAAAAGAGGTGTTTAATGATTAAAATGCATGCCCCCAAGTCGGACACTTGCACGCGCGCGTAGTCCCCCAAACTTGCCCGTTTAGCCAAACGGAACGGAATCTCGACACGCGGACGCTACCACGCGACTAGTGGCGACGAGTAGGCCAACATGGACATCTCAAATTTCAATTTAGGAGTTAAAATTTGTTATGTGCCAAAATGACTTAACCGGTAAAATTTAGCAATAAACACCAGAAAATCAGGAAAATTGGAAAGAGCGATAAATAACCCTCAACTAGTAATATACATAGTATTATTGGGCTCGGGTGTTACAGTCTTCGTCAGAGAGATCGCACAGTGGACGAGGTAGCGGCTGAGTTTATCCGACTCAGTCGTTTCACTCCTTCAATGGTAGCCCAGGAAGAGGATAGAGCTAGAAGATTCTTACAGTGTCTCACTTTGGAAATACAGGAGAAGCTGGCTTCACATGATCTAGGGACTTATTCAGAGGTATTAAATGCTGCCTACAGAATTGAGACAGTTATGGATAAGAGGAAGAAATTTCAGAGTGGATGATTCAAACGGCTAGTGAATCAAATTTCAAGGAGGATTCCAGTTAGACATCATGGAGGAGTTCAGATGAAACGTACCGCAACCTCACCACAACGAGAACCTCCGGTTTGTGGATATTGTCAGATATCGGGACACATCGAGAGAAATTGCCGCAATGCTAAGGGTCTATGTCTGGTTTGTGGTGCTAGTGACCATCAGATTGGGAGTTGTCCTAGGAGAGCAGAGCGCAACCAACCTCGGAAAGGACTTGTCCCTCAGAAGCAGCTTTTTGATCAGAGACGAGGCAACACAGGTCGTGGACAGGGGCGAGCCTTTACCTTGACAGCTGAGCAGGCGGAGGCGTCGGAGGATGTAGTTTCAAGTACCATTCTAATTTGTTCTGTTCCTGCTAGAGCACTTTTCGATTCCGTGGCTTCACACTGTTTTATGTCTTTGGATTTTGCCACAACACATTCTATTACACACAAAACACTGACTAGAGGTTGGGACATTCACACTGGAAATGGAGTAGTTACCACCAACCTAGAGTGCAAGATTTGTCCGGTAGTGATTTGCGGCAGGGAGCTTTTCGCAGATTTCCTGTTGATTGGGACCGTGTAGTTATGATGTCGTCTTAGGAATGGATTGGTTGGACACCTTTCACGCACATATTGATTGTCGGGCCAAAACTGTAAACTTTCGCATTCCTAACCATCCAGAGTTCGTGTTCACTGGGGGGAGCAAATCTCTGGGACCCATAAAGTATAGAGCAAAGCCGACGTGCGGCATACTAGCGTCAATGGAGGTTGATATGAGTTCGGCACCGGTCATAGTTCGGGAATTTTTGGATGTCTTTCCTGAGGACTTACCCGGCTTACCCTCGGCTCGTGCTTTAGGGTTTTCGATAGAATTATTACCAGGAACGACACCGATTTCTAGGTCACCCTACAGGATGACACCAGTTGAATTGGCGGAATTGAAAAAGCAGATAGAAGACCTCCTCAGCAAAGGATTCATTCGCCCGAGTATTTCTTCGTAGGGCGCTCCAGTTTTACTAGTAAAGAAGAAGGACGACTCGTTACGCATGTGCATTGACTACCGAGAGTTGAGCCGGGTTACGATTAAAAACAAGTACCCTATACCTCGGATCGATGATTTGTTCGATCAATTATGTGGTGCTCGAGTGTTCTCTAAGTTGGATCTTCGGTCGGGGTACCATCAAGTTCTTGTTAAAGCGGAGGATGTATGTAAGACAGCCTTCAGAACTCGATACGGTCACTATGAATTCTTGGTAATGCCATTCGGTGTTACTAATGCCCCAGCCATGTTCATGGATTTAATGAACCGAGTTTTCTCTCAGTACCTTGATCAGTTTGTCGTAGTTTTCATCGACGACATTCTTGTGTACTCCAAAAGCAAGGAGGAGCATGCCGAGCATTTGAGGACCGTGTTGCAGATATTGAGACGGGAAAAGTTATACGCCAAGCTTAGTAAATGCGAATTTTGGATTGAACAGGTTCAATTTTTGGGCCACATCGTTTCTGGAGATGGTATTTCAGTAGATCCGGCGAAGATTGAAGCAGTGAAGGATTGGCCAGCACCAAAGTCAGTAGCAGAGATTAGAAGTTTTTTAGGACTCGCAGGCTACTACCGCAGACTTGTTAAAGATTTTGCACGAGCGGCTGAGCCATTGACAAGACTTACTCGAAGGGGAGTACCATTCGTATGGTCAGAAGAGTACAACCGAGCGTTTGAATTATTGAAAGAGAAACTCACAACTGCACCCATATTGACCGTACCAGATGGGACAGGAGGACTGGTGATTCATAGTGATGCTTCCGGCAAGGGGCTAGGCTGTGTCTTGATGCAGCGTGGGAGTGTTGTCGCTTATGCCTTGCGTCAACTGAGAACGCATGAGAAAAATTACCCAACTCACGATTTAGAGTTGGCCGCTGTAATCTTTGCTTTGAAGATTTGGAGGCATTATCTTTTGGGAGAACGAGTGGAAATTTTTACGGACCACAAGAGCTTGAAATATGTATTCACGCAGAAGGAGCTAAATATGAGACAGCGCGGGTGGTTGGAGTTCATGGCTAATTATAATATTGATTTGCAATATCATCCCGGGAAGATAAATATGGTACCGGATGCTCTCAATCGAAGACCAACGGCGATGTTGTCACGCCCCAGTTCCCGGTATACAGCGAAGGAGACGCGACGAGGCCGCTACGTATTTACTCAGAAGCAAATACGCTAAGCATAACTAAGCAATATAAAAGAAAATATACACAAAAGACAAGCTATAATAAAAACAACAACTTTATTTATTTACATTCTTTTGTACAATGCATGAGAAGGAAATACAACTGAAATAAAAACGATGCCTGAACAATGGCATGCCGGGAAATTAAAGGTACTGAATAGAAAATGTACAACGTCTAGAGCTCAGGGTCTTCGCTGTACTGATCCAAATCTTCTGCAGTTGGCTCGATCTCTGACGGGTCCAAATCACCTGACGACATTCAAAGAAGAAAGAAATAGAATGTCGTCAGCGAACAGGTTGCACAGTAAGTCCCAAAGATAAGAGGAAAGTAGAATACACAGAATAAGAAAGTATCTTTTAAAGTTGTATTATATTGTTGTGATGTTGTGTTAACGCTGTTGTTTGTAGGTTGGTACAGAAAGATACCAGTGTATACGAGAGGGGTCTCTATATGCTAGAGACCAGGGCAAACGGAATGTACAAGGAACCGTTAAGCCACGGTACAACAGCAACGGAATATAGATTAGGTGTCTTAATCTTACCATCTCGTGCCACTTTTAACACCTTCCATACCAATCTACCCCTTAAACCCCGTAGTGTTTCGATTGTATTGTTTGTCTTGTAAATTGTATTGATTGTATAATTGATTGATTGATTGACCGAAACCATGATATCAGTAAACAGATGTAACCGTAGAATCATGTAAATGGAATAACTGGAGAACCATGTAAATGGAATGTATATCCATGGTTCGGTTCAGTCAAGTTGTATAGATTGATAATTGGATTCATGGATTCATGTTGAATTGTAATATTGAAGATTGTAGATTGTATTTGAATCATATTCAAATCAAATTATACTGAGACTCAAACTGAGTCAGACAATCAGCAAAGTAAATTGAAGTCCTGATTGTTTTTATTAATTTGTCTACCTTAGATAGGCAAGCACCCACTTCTCCGGCTCCCTGAGACTCAAGAGATTGGTCCCGCTTAAACATATATTTACTAGGGTCCTTAGGGTAATTTATAGAACTTGAGAGGGTTTTATATAAAAATACTTTTATATACTTTTCAAAATACACCTCAAGTATTTATTAATCGTCTTTAGAGTTGTAATGATTGTAAATTTTATATTGTGATATTTCTAGTGAAAATATCCTATTTCTATAATAAAAGGTGTTTATTTGTAATATTGGTATTGTATGGAATTCATGGTATTTTAGTGTAAAATTGATTCTTGTGATATTGTAAAAAAGTAGAATATTTATAATACTTCAAAAATAAATATATTTATGTTACATATACATATATTTATATGAAAATAATTTTTGTATATATTTATAATATTCTAAAAATCTCGTTTTCTTAAGATGTTGTATTTTAAATCTTTTGAGACCGAATGCTCCTTGCGGAGGTCTGAATCTCGCACTACTAAGTTCGAGGATGTGCGATAATCCGCACCATCTCGAACGGGTTCCCCAAATAGGTTGTAGTGGCGCTTTGCAAAGATTTGTATAAAATCATTAAGAAAAACGGTTTTATTAATTATGGTATTTAAATGAAAAAGTGTCATTTTCCGTATTCTATGTTCTAGGGTCTCCTAAGTCAACTAGACTGTTCCTAACTGATCCAAAGCGACAAGTTGTGAGATACCTCAAATCGGCTCTTCACCGCCAATTGTGGCCAGGTAAGTACAAATGAAGAAAGGAGGGATCTGCTTACGAATCACCGTGAGACGGTCCTTTTAAATTTACCTTTCTCACTTGCCTAGCCTAGACACCACAAAGTCAGGTTTAAATAAACGACTGATGCCCACAACCTTATCCTATTTTCATAATAAGTGGTATTTATTTATAAAGATGTATCAATACTAAATGTTTTATAAATGGTTTTATTAAGTAAAGGGTATTTAAATGAAAATGTTTGTTTTCTTGTATTCTAGGTTCTCGAGGGTATCGTGTTATGTTGCATATGAGTGTGTGAGGAGGTAGGTCGTTACCTCGTGATCTACTTAAAGATATAGCAAGGTTTAATGAAGTTAAATGTATAATTGAAACAATGTGGTATTTAAGTGAAAAATACGATGAATGGAAATAGCTATCATTTTATGTAATGAAACTTAATCAATTTGTTTGATTAGTGTTTAATAGTCAACATGAGAAAGTTTATATGATTGTATTGGTGAGAAGTGGAATTTTATAAGAAAACGAATCGGAAATCGGATTTGTTACGATTCTGTCGGGTTTTGTAATTCCGTATTTTTAGAAAAAGAATAGAGAAGAGGGATGGGGACTTACGGGTTTGAGAAAATAAGAAGAGTGAGAGGGAAGTAGAGGAATTGCCGGGGCGTTGCTTCGTTGCCGGGGTTCCTAGAACGATCGCCGGAAGTTCCGCCGGAGATTTCGCCGGAGCTTCGCCTTTCGCTTGTTTTCAAAGTACACACGATTCTTGGAATTTTGAGAGAGTGGGCTCAGAATTTTGGGGTGAGAGGGTAGGGGGTAGGGGTGTATTTATAGGGTTAGGCTAGGGTTAGGATAGGTGTAGGGTTTTTAATTAAAAAAAATATAAAAATGTGTGAAAAATCATTAAAAATTGAAGTAAATGGGTGTTAATGTGCTTTCTGGAACCGATCTCATAAATTGGAGTGTGCAGGGGGTATGAGGAGGCCAAGAGCCCCAACTTTGCAGTTGGGGACTCGGCGGTCCAGCCGAGTCCGGCCGGTCCGCCGGCCGACTCGGCCGAGTCCGGTGGTCGGGAGAGGCGTCGTCGGTCCACCTACTCACTGGAACCTTAACATTTGTGGGTGTAGTGGGGTTTTTGGGATTTATCAGGGGTTGACTGTTGGTATTCTAAAAATTTCAAAACAAAATAATATTAAAAATAATGTGGGGCATGAGATTTGAACTTTGGTGGCTTGGTTCAGCAGTGCAAGGTATTACCAATGAGCTACAAGCTCCTTCTTGTAATTATGGTGTGAATTAATTACTTAAAGTGATAACAGTAACATTAAATACTCCAAGTATACTTTAAATTTAAATTAAATTTATGTACACTAAAAATGGAATTGTTACAGATGTGGTTGACTGGCCAGAAGGAACTCATTGATGAATTTCGAAGACTCGGTTTAGAAGTGGTAGAGCAGGTGACGCACGGACAGTATTGGCAACTGCAAGTGCAGTCTTCGTTAGTTGATCGTATTAAAGCTGCACAGGCTGGGGACCCGCAATTGCAGAAGTTCCGCGGGTTAGTAGAGGCCGGATTGAGGACAGATCTATTGATACACGAAGATAGCTCATTAAGATTCAGCAGTCGATTATGCATGTCAAAGGGCGAGATTCGAGAGGAAGTGTTGAAAGAAGCACACAGTTTAACCTATTCGGTGCACCCGGTGGCACCAAGATGTATAGGGATGTTAAACAACACTTTTGGTGGAATGGCATGAAGAGAGAGATTGCCCACTATGTGTCAAAATGCTTAGTATGCCAGCAGGTGAAGGCCGAACATCAGCGAGTGGTCGGCCTGTTGCAACCACTTCCCATTCCTCAGTGGAAGTGGGAACACATCACTATGGACTTCGTGACGGCTTTACCGTGGAGTCCTAAGGGCAATAATGCTATTTGGGTCATCGTCGACCGTCTCACAAAGGCGGCCCATTTTCTACCCTTTCGAGTGTGACAGTCGACGGAGACATTGGCAGAGAAATATATGCAAGAGATCGTACGGTTACATGGGGTGCCTATCACTATAGTATCGGACCGAGACACGAGATTCCTTTCACATTTCTGGAGAAGCTTACAAGAGAGTTTAGGCACTCGTCTCCGTTACAGCACAGCTTACCACCCCCAGACTGACGGACAGTCTGAACGTACGATACAGATATTAGAAGACATGTTGAGAGCCTGTATGCTAGATTTCAATAGATCATGGGAGGATCATCTTCACTTGGTGGAATTCTCGTATAATAACAGCTATCAGGCGAGTATTCAGATGGCACCGTTCGAGGCACTTTACGGACGTAAATGTCGTTCCCCACTTTGCTGGGATGATGTGGGTGAGCGAAGATTACTAGGACCGAAGTTTGTAACCCAAACCATTGAGAAGGTCCAGTTGATCAGGGACCGTATCAAGGCAGCACAAGATCGTCAGAAGAGTCGGGCGGATGCTAGTCGAAGGCCTCTTGAGTTTGGAGTAGGAGATCATGCCTTCCTTAAGATTTCGCCAACTCGAGGGGTGATTAGATTCGGTAGTCATGGGAAACTCAGTCCCCGATTTATCGGACCATTCGAGATTGTGGAACGCATTGGAGTAGTGGCATACAGATTGGCTTTACCACCCTCTTTGGCTGGTGTGCACGATGTATTCCATGTATCACAGTTGCGTCGGTACATTCGCGATGACAGTCATGTTCTCGATCATTCTGAATTAATCTTGAGCACTGATATCTCATATGAAGAGCAACCTACAGCCATTGTCGACCATAGAGAGAAGGTTTTGAGAAACAAGGCCATCTCTTTAGTTCTTGTATCTTGGGGCGGACGTTCTCACGGGGAATCCACTTGGGAGTGTGAGGACGAGCTTCGTCAAAAGTACCCACACCTGTTTTCTTGATCTTGTAGTCGTCTTTCCAATTTCGAGGACGAAATTTTCTGTAAGGTGAGTAGGATGTAACAGCCCTATTGGGATGCAGTAGTTCAAGATTTACCAAGATTCTTTTTCCATAAATTTTTGAACTTTTAGTTGGCCGCTAATATATTTTATTTTGAAATTTACCGTAAATAATTTTGATATGAGAAAGATCTTCAGTTTTTATATGATATATATAATTTCCTTAGTTGCAACAAAACAATAATTTGCATATCTTAAAATTCATAATTTGACCTATTAATATTTGGTTTCATACATATATTACCTTGGCTAACTTCTGTTTGTTGTTAATTTGTGCACAAGAAAAATCTGTGCAGAATCTTTACGTACAACCAATTAAAGATATGCATCTATATACATATATTTATAAAAAAAATTATATACAAATCAAAGTATCTCTTATACTCACATCTCTCTCTCCCCCGTCTGCTCCTCAAATTTCCCCATCACCGCCACAGACCCCGACCCCCTCCTCTCTCCACCATCACCGCCGCCGCAACCCTCGACTCCCGCTCCTCACTCGCCGACCCTCGCCTCCCTCTCCTTCCCCCTTCGCCTTCGCCCTCGTCCTCGTCCCACCGACGCCGCCTCCATCCCTCGTCGCGGCTACAAACCCCGATCCCCTCATCTCATCCCATCACCATCGCCTTCGCCCCTTCGCACCACCATCTCCGACTCCACCACAACCTCCAGCGACCTGCACAGAACCCTCAATGTCGCCGCAGCCCTCGTCTTCGCCTCACAGCTGCTCACATCTCCAGATCCGATCTCCACCTCGAATCGCCTACGACCCATCTCGTCTTCGTCATCCGCTCTCATCCCCGAGTGCCCTCGGCTCGACCCAGGACTCATCCAAATACTAGTAACTGCCACGATCATCCTCTGTAAGTTTTCCCTGATCCATATTTTTTCCAGAAAAAAAATAGAAATATGAATAAAATGAAATGATATGGTATCAGTGAACAATTGAAAGGGGGAAATTAGTATCAAAACCCTAAATTGATATAATTGTGTTTGGTTGTGTGACAATATTTATGAAGATATTTATGGTTAACTCATGATAAATTTATCTAGGCGGATCGTATAACTCAGATCCCAAGTCGCACCTTAGCTGAGATCGTGCCCCGCATTTTCGTACATCGTTTTCCGTGATCGTTATCCTCAGGCAAATACTCTTGCTCTTTTCATTTTGTCGATGCAATATCGGCGATTATCTAAATTAGTTTTTAACCTATGCAAGTTTGGATATTAGAAGAAAGAGGTTTCTTTCACAGTTTTATCATCTGTCCATATCGGAACACTTGCTGATATATTGCTGACTGTAAACTTGCAACTACAAATTTCATTATAAATTAGATACAATTTAGTTGTACAAAATATTGCTAAATATTCTCCCTAAAGTATGAGTGAGTATAGGCACAAAGTTATGAACTTTTTCTAAGGCTAATGGCCACATAAAATTTTTCCCATCAAGCTATACCTGAAAACCATTTCTTTTGCTAATTACCGACTGCTGCTTGCTTCTTCTTTATGTGATACTATGACATGATTACTATACACAAGAATCCTTTTACATGCTTTATACACATTCGAGACTCATGTTGATTTACATGTATAGAACACCTTGATTTGACATGCCTATTCATGATCCTTGTTATTTATATTAAAATGAAATTATTAATTGGAATGCTGAACTACATGCCATGACACCACTATTCACCGGTTTTATTTCCATACAATTACCATACCACAAGTTTCTGTCTGTTCAGCATTTGTAATTTAGTGATTTAATCTTTATCATAATAGCTATAAATTCGCGGGTGTTGGGGTAGTTTGGGTGTGCGTTGTACAAAAGGATCTCAGGAGTCCCATGTCGGCAGCTCGTACTGGGCTATATCGGTCTCATGTTTACAGCTCGTACCGGGCTATATCGGTCTTTTGTTCATTCCACAGTTGGGCCCGTGTTTCCTAACCCCTGGGACACCACTCTTGGGTTAGGAATACTTCTGCAGAGGTTGACGCACACACTCGAGCTTACGATAGGATGGTTTACGTTTTAGTGACCAGTTAGGTTATGACTTGACCTCTTACATACATGTTTTATAGTGTTAATGTATCTATTTATTTATATATCTGTTTTTCTTGCACATCCGGGCTTCACTATTTTCTTATATTCTTGTTATTATACTACACACCTTATACGTTGAGTACTTGCTGGGGTGTTCTGACATCCCTGAGATTTGCCATCTCAGGTTTAGAGACAGATTTACAGGCTGAGCAGGATCAGAGCGGCTATCAGGATTTCGCAGAAGATCAGTAACCGTAGGTTTATTTTTACCTTTTCAATTAGTTTTTAGTATGTGCGTCCTTATGGGACATTAGGACTTATGTATCTCTTTTGGATCTTATTTTATTTCCGAACCTATTGTATTGAATCTTTAATTGCATCAATTATCTAGTGGACCCATTTTTAGGATTTCTTGTGGTTTCATTGCAGCTTGATTATTAGTATTATTCCTTTTGGTATTGGACTTTATTTTTGGTAGGTTAATTTAGACAGCCTTAAGTGACTATGGAAGGATTTTTTCTTACCGTAGGTAGCACGGCTGGTTTTCGTCGCTTTCCGTATTCCGTATTTTGGAAAGCGGGAGGTGCCATTTATTTTAACCAGACAATATCTACGGTACATTCATGTGCAACAAACTAATGAGTTTAATTGGTAATAGCTTGAACCATATCTAGTTTTGAAAAATTAGCTACTGATCTTTTGATCCTCCGCAGTTATATGGAAATGCCAAATGTTTTGTGGTCAAATTTTACATGAACATCAGTTGTGATTATGTAATAGGTTTTTAAAATCTTTTTAGGTCAACCTACGAAAAAAAAATTGCCCTCTAATTATACATTTATAAGGTAACATATCAAAATTAGCTGACTTTTAGTCTCGCGTAATTATTATCGATTTAATCTATCTTAAATGTCTTACAAACTACATTGCGATTCCGAAATTTTATTTGCTATAGATTAGTATTAATCTAATACTAGTGTATTGCGTAATTTAATATACGAAGATTTCACACAATGTACGAGTAGAGCAATTATCTTTGTGCCAAAATATCTTTGATTTTGGACTTGAACTATTATGCGGATTTTGGTTTGGGCTTGGGCTTATATTTCATATACTTGGATTTGTTGTCATAGTTGGACAATTTTTGTACATGACTTGGACAAATTTTACAAAACTTTTGATGATACCAAAATTTTTATTTTTAAATTTTATAAATGTGTAAATTTGGTGAAAAATAATTTATAGTTTCAAAAATTATAATAAAATAAATATTTTATCACATAAATTGTAAGAGATTTCATAATAAACAACAAATTTATTGGTCATCAGTTTATCAAATAATCAACACAATTACATAATAAAAAATTAATAATCTGTTATCAAACTATAAAGCATATTAAAGAATTAACTCTTTAACAAGTTTTTTCCTATACGTGAGAGCTTTTTACTAAACTTTTTTCCTTTTATTAAAGTGAAAAACGAAACTTATTAATGCAGTAACAGTCTGGCACATTCGAAAATTAAAATATATTAGTATGTTTCATGTGCAATTCACGTGTATAGTAAAATAAGGTTTTTATATAGATATTTTAACTAAAGGTCTCCGAAGAATCTAATATTTTAACTAAATATCTTTAAAAACCTTTATTAACCTTTTCACCTTGTCTCCAATTTTTTGATTTGATCCTATTTTGCTTGGTCTATATATTCCTGATTCAATTTTAATATTTTGTTCGTATTTTTTCTTCATCAATTTTTCTTTTGTTTTCAAATTTTATTAAATTTTCACGTGGCATCTGTAAGTTGCCTGTAAGCCCAATATGAAATTCTAATTGCAACTACCATAAGAATCGTAGTTATGATAGTAGAGATAGAGATAAGAGAAAGATCACATTTTGCAACATCAAATATAACTTAATCAGTCAAATCCGAGTCCAAAGCCAATTTTAGGGTATTATGAAGAATTTGCTATATGATTAATCAATCAAGTGTGGGTCAAAAACCTTTTATAGGGGTTTATGAAAAAGTGAAAGAAGCCAATCACCGAGCACGCCTCACTGCCTCATGATCCTCCTGTGTATTGGGCACCATTTCCGAAAGAACTTTATGAATCTTCCCTTTTGTATCTGACGCCAGTTAGTTCCAATGTATAATGTTACAACAAATCCGATCAAATAAAGCGTTAAGGGTTTGTTTCCTTTTATTACGAAAAACGATGAGTTTTGATTAAGCCAAACGCTCCACATAATTGCCATTACCACAACATCCCAAGCTTTCTTATGTTGTCTAGGCACTCTCAGCTCAAGCCTATTTTCCCCATAATGAACTAACTAATAGACACCGGAAAACCCCTAATACCAAATATATTCAAGAAAAATCTCCAAATAAGCCGCGCATCCGTACAGTTCAAAAACAAGTGCCTCCCCGATTCATTCATAACACTACAAACATCACAACCTAACCCGCCTTGCCAACCTCTTTTGACTAGACTATCATTTGTAAGAATAGCATTTCTAAACATAAGCCAAATGAAGGATTTCACTTTCAACGGCGTTGCAACACCCCAAATAATAAGGATAGAGGCAATAACATAATCATCCCCATCGATAAATTTATACATCGACCGCACCATAAAAAGACCCTGATTACTCCTCAACCAAATACATCGATCTGGTTGGTCCTCATGAATACAAATGCCGTGTAGTTCATAAAGAAGTTGTTCACGTTGATATCTCATTGTAGCATATAAGGTTTTTCGGAACCTCAACCTCCAATTCGAACCATTCCAAGCCTGTGCCACTACTAAATATTTGTCGGTAGTAATTTTAAACAAATTTGGAAACCGAAAATGTAAGTCAATATCACTTAACCATACGTCTTTCCAAAAGCACACTCTCTTACCATTACCAACCTTAAAATAGCACACCTATAGAATATTTTCCAAGATTTCATAACCCCATACCAGAAACCTGACATTGATACCGCATTTTTGAGTCCACCCCTTCAAAACGCCGATTTAAAATGGTTGGCTTCCACCAAGGAAGACCACTTTGTTGTATCCTAAGTATGCAATCTCCACCACCACTTGGCTAGTAGCGATTGATTCATTTCTCAAATATTAATTACATCCACTGCCTGCCAATTAACCAAATGATAGCCATGATGATCCCTCGATGCCCCCTTTCATAAGACATGTCTCATCATTTTATCAATCCTCTTTCCACCCATCTTGGCATGTCAAAAAAAGTAAGGTAATAGATTGGAATTGTCGATAATAACAAATTGAGAAGGGTGATCCAAGCTCCAAGCGAGAGAAAATTTTCTTTCCCACCTACCAGTCTGCGCTCAATTTTCTCAACCACTGGCATCCAATCATCACTTTTCAATTTCCCAAAACGGATCGGTAAGCCAAAGTAGGTAAAAGGAAAACCTTCAAGGCTTCAAGTTTACAGTTGAATCTTCTATCAATATGTAAGATAACTTCATGATCCATATTCATCAACACAACCGAGCTTTTGTGAAAATTAATCTTCAGACCAGACCACATCTCAAAACTTTACAACACCCACTTTGTTGCTACCGTCAGACTGATCGGCAACGCAGCGGAAAACTTTATAGACGAATAACAAAATAAAACCAGATACAAACCGCAATAAAAATAACAAAAAGAATTTGAGGGGAGGGAAACAGAGAGATCCTTTATTAGAACTTGAGAAGAAGAAAATCTTATAGAGAATTATTACACTCTCTTCTTATGATCTCCAACGAGATCTCTCACCTTCTACAAAATCTCCTTCACCTCCGATAATCTAGATCTCTTATAGAGACGTTGTTTACTCTTTTTCCTTTATGATCTAAAACTGTCCAAACTTAACTCTAATACATAACCCTAAGATCTTATATATAGCCTACACAATTTTAGTTATAATAAGATCTCAGAAATTACAAAACCGCCACAAAAAAGACCTGACTTTCGAGTTAAATCTCGAACTTAAATTCATAGTTATCGCTGACTAGACCTGATGTCTGCACAGACGTCAGTGCTGACGTCTGCACACACGTCAGTGCTTCCGTTCAAATTGCAGGTAAACGTCTGTACAGACGTCAGTACCTGTTCATTTGGGTTTATTTATCTCTCTCTCTCTTAATTGTTAAATGCCTATGTCGCCAATAATAAGACTTTTCCGATTAATTTGCATGATAGCATATGATGTTCATGGACTTAATTTCCAATACCATAAAAATGCTCTCTCTCTCTCTCTCTCTCTCTCTCTCTCTCCACACACACCCCCCTTGGCTGGCTAGCTACAAATTTGCGTCTCACCAAAATCTCAATCTCTCTGAATTTGTGTCCCACTAATATATCATCATGGCGGCTGGGGAATAGATATATAGTCTTATCAGCCTTTCTTCAGCTTTTTGAATATTTGAAGAAATCAAATCAAGACTTTGATCAACAAGTGCGTAAGCTCGCAGACACCTTAGACCCTGCACATATTTTCAATATATATTAGCCGATGCAGAGAGAAAACAGATGGGAGACGATAATATTGAAGTATGGCTGCGAAATCTCAGAAAACTAACTTCTTTATGATGCTAGAAATGTGCTTGACGGCGTCGAATACGAACGAAAAATTGAGGAGGCAGCATGTTCCCTTCCCAGAGACAGAGGTACGCAACTCATCAAAGTTCAAACCATTTCCTAGCTACTTTAACAGAACCCTATCATCCACGATAATAAACATAAAAGATAGACTACCTACAGAATCATGTTCACAAGGGCTCGAGTCTTGTT
Source organism: Agapanthus africanus (assembly GCA_030015575.1). Taxonomy (NCBI): domain Eukaryota; kingdom Viridiplantae; phylum Streptophyta; class Magnoliopsida; order Asparagales; family Amaryllidaceae; genus Agapanthus; species Agapanthus africanus. Next base: position 238,895,257 of record JASDDO010000019.1, read on the forward strand.
AATTTGAGAGGGGGTGTTGAAAGGATCAGACCATTAGAGGCTATTAATTACGGTTGGAGAAAAGATCGCTTATGGTAGAGATGAGGAGGATGCAGGAACCATCTTGAAATTTCTGACATCGAGGAACTGTGATACGGATAATGTTGATTTTGTTACTATATATTTATGGCAAATCTGGCATATATCGGCAAGACGACACTTGCTCAGATGGTCTTCAATAATTAATGAAAGTCTGTGGGTTGATGCTTCGTGTCAAGACGCATGTCGATAGCAATAGTAATTTAAAATCATTCATGAAAGACACACTAGAATTCATCACAGGCAACAGTTGTGGTCTCCGAACCTCAAGTGCTCTGCAACTCTTTCTTAAACAAGAGCTTCAAGGGAAAAAGGTATTTGCTTGTTTTGGATAATATATCACAAACTGTTGCTTGTGCATCAGTTTGTGCACAAGTGATTGCACAAACATGAATTGAAATCATCATTATATGCAGAGATGATTGTGCACAAGTGATTGCAACTTATGCATTTCGTGGTATGATGCGAATCCAAATTTAAATTGCATGATTGAGAAGATTGTTGATAGATGTAATGGTTTGCCATTAATCGCAAACAAGTATGGGATGCTGTTGATGAGAATCGATTTAAAAGGCTGGCAATCAATTTTAAAGAAGGAAGTCATGGATATCATGGGATTAATTAGTATCGCAAACTCTACCGTCTAAAATGAAAAGTTGTTTTGCTTCCCCAAAAAATTCAAATTTGACAAGGAGCAGATTGCCCAACAATGGATGCTGATCGTTTTTATTAAGCCTTCATCCGTTCGGTTTACTTATCGATGTACCAAACTTGTGACAGAGAATTTCTGTCTAGTCTATGGCTGTCTTTTTTTTTTCTCACACCTTCATCCTTAATCCGTTACCAAAAGTCAAAACACAAGTAAACAAGCAGTTAACTTACTGATGTGAAAAAGGAGAGGGATAAAGTAACATAGCTCAAAAACAAGTAAATCCAAAAGCTTAAGCTATTAGATTGTGGAATAACAATGTACATCAAGTAAAATATTTTAACACTTAACATGATGCTTTCGGGGTTGGAATAGTTAAAAGGGTAAATTGTCAAAAAACCCTCGGCCCGTTTTAGTAAAAAACCCTAGGCTTTTTGCTCTTGTTAAAAAATCCATGGGCCCAATGAAAACCCTTTGTATATCAGTTGCCTGTAAAATCTAAGCAGTTGCCTGTAATATCTAAGCAGTTGGGAATACAAGGACTCAATAAAATACAGTTTTCTCATAAATATTTTGAACGGTATGCTCTTTTTAACAATTTAGAAAATTACAGTGGCTTTTAGATAACTCACAATGGCCCGGGGGCTTTTTGACAACTTACCCTGGTTAAAAAGGTCTAGCCCATTAGCAGGCAATTTTGTCCTTAAGCAAATAAATATATAAAGGGCTAGGGAACTTCGCCCCTCTTCCAAGGGTTTTGGCCATTTTTAGGGTTTTAGCTCCATCTTCTTCTTCTTCTTCTTTCTCTCTCAGGGTTTTAGAGTTTTAGGGTTTGCTTCTCCATTGAAGACTGCTGGGATCCGTCACCATGTGGGCCCTTCGCAGAGGTGCAAATCCTCTGAGGTGAACCCCTTACTTTCTAAAATTTAGATTTTTTCAGTGATTTCTGCTGTTTGTTTGATACTATTTATGTGCAATTTTATTGGAATCATACAAATGAAACAAACCATTTCATTTTCAACGTTTTAAAAATAAATTTCGGTGTTTGGGATTTTGGGGTAGTTTTCCCCCTTGCTTTTCTGGGTGTGAGGGTGGGGGTTGACAACTTTAAAACTTGATTTCTTTTATTTTATGATTACTTATGCGCTTCGTGATTGAGATTTTTCTAGCCACCCTAATGTAATTGTCGATATGATGTCGTTAGTTATATTGAAAAGATGAATGGTGCACGATCTATTTATGTAAAATGCCTTTGTTACGTTGTTTCTCGGTTGGTAGGGAATGGAGAGCAAAATTAAGTCCTTTACCTATGTTTGGATAGCTACATTTAAATGACAATTTGGAAACGAAGTTGAAAAATGCAACAATTCGGATGCACCGAATGCTGCAGTTATAGCAAACATGAGTATTGAATATGTTTAGGGTGCAACACATAGATTGCGTTTCGACTTGTTTTTGTTCAATCATACACAAAACACATTTTCAAAATTTTAAATAGAAACAATGAAATGGCGTTTGCGGTAACTGCCCGCAGGTTTTTATTGTATTTTTAAAGGAATTGTTCAGAGTTTTGGTTTGTATAAATAGTTTGATTGTTGCAACAATAAGCTGTTACGTGTTAACAACACTTCAGTTTCTATTTCTTATAACCTTTCTAAGATGGCCAAAGTGAGCATATTTTTAGTATCTTTCATTGAAATTACTCTAACTATTATACAACGTTCCACTCTCAGGAGCCAAAGCCACCACACTGTGGTTGCTCGTACTTGTTGCACCAAAACAGATATTTTAGATGGAAACATTGAGTTTGAAGTTCATCATGGTGCAAATAATCATATACTTAAAAGGAGCATCTTGCCAAAGCCATACGCCTACGAATCTTCATTCTCTTTAAGATCTTCCTTATGGAGTCGGAATCTTTCTTCTCATGCTGGAGCAAAATCGAGTGATGATGAAGATGAATTGGGGGACGGCTTTTCTGAGTTAGAAACGCCTCCAGAAAGTACCAAAACTGGAAAGGTTATCGACGAAGAAGATAATGAGGTCGAATATGAAGATATCTCTGAGGAAGAAGTAGATGAAACAACCGAAAGTGTACTTGGATTGTCGGATGTTGAAACAGAGTCCAAAGATGTAAAGAAATTAGCAAAGAGGGTTTATTCCCCGCTTTTCAAGGTTATAATGGATACACCCCGGCAATCTGTTAATAGTGCCCTTGATCAATGGGTTAACGAAGGCAAGTCTTTGGGACGAGAGGAAATCTCCGTGGCAATGCTTAATCTTCGACGGCGGAAGTTCTTTGGGAAGGCCTTGCAGGTACTTATTTCTAAATCCTTTGTAGATTAACTTTTTAAATGTCTTACACATGAAGTGATTGCTGCAGCAATTTTCATTTCAACGTTTACAGCGGCCTTTCATGCTTAATAATTAGGTTTTTCTTCTAACAACAGAGTTCCTATAACATTCCATTTTAATGAGCATTCTCTTGACTGGTTGACTGATTGATGGCTTGGCGTTGATGTTGTAGGCTATGCATATTGTATATGCACCCTGATTAAAAGGCCATCAATACATAGATTTATCGTGGATCTATTTATGCGGCCATTCCATTTTAATACTCTTTGATACGGTTGCTAGCCCAAAACTCTTTAGCGGGCAATTAATTGGCGTCTTAAACCTTGTTTTACAACATCTCTTTCCATAAAATCCTAGACAATACTTTATGGTTCTTGATAATTAGGTCAGTGTGTTGACAATCTAATTATTATAACATGTCATTTTAATGCTTGCTCACTAAAATAGTTGTGTGGTTGTAGTCTATAGTATGCAACATTTCAATTCTTGCTCTTTATTAATTTCTGAAAAACATTAGGGAAACTGTAATCTGAATTCAAATTATGTTGTACAGTTCTATACAATTACATACATGCATGCATATTTAGAGATATGATATCTACATGTAAATTGGTATGTATTGTGTGCGCCACAACCCCAAAATTGGTGCAATAGATCTGATGAACTCATTCTAATTATGGTGAAACCATGGAAAAAGTTTGCGGTTTAGCATGATTTTCCTTGAGTTGTAGTAGTACTAGGATGGGTGACCTCATGGGGAGTGTAAACATGTATGCGTGGCATGTGAGTGTGTACCTGTGTAACATGTAGATTAATCTTTAGATTTGACTTTAGGATCTAAACCTTATTCGAATCTGTATCTAATTATCTATTGTATCTATCTATTGTTCGCTCGCTTTTCTCACAGCTAGTTCAACTGTGGGCAGTGTGACCTTTTTACCATAATTGTAGTGTCTTTCTTTGTAGTTGTACCATTCCCCCCATTTGTTCATGGACATCTATGTTACAAGGCTTGGATTTTGTAAAATTTCCTCTTGTTTATAAGGTAATCCTTCCTATTAAATTAGCATGTACAAAACGCCGAACATTACAAGCTTATCAACAGTAACATGTGGGTAACCTTGATGAAGTCGGTTTCCCCATTTTTTGAGAACTAACTAATTTTACAAACATACTACTTGTTATGTTTTTCAATAATAACAAGTGTCAAGTTTACAACCAATACTTTTCATATGAGTTAACTTCACATATATTCAATCAGAGAGACATATAAATACATTTTTTGTATTGAATTAAAGCATTTTTTGTGTCCGGCATCCCAGGGATGCATGTCTACAAATTATAATAAATCTTATTTTGTACTTCTATGCTAGCCAGCTTTTGTTTGTGACATGAATTTATTGACAAAGCATAAAATATAACAATACTTCTCTTTAATTAACTGACAATGATTGAAAGGAAGCTCGCTTTAGCACCTTGGGCGATCCCTTTGGCAAATTTTAGCTCTAACACCTTGCTATATAGCCAGGTAATAAGTAAGATTAGGCAACCTTTATCATATTATGCATCTAGATGCTCGCCTTAAGGGCCCAAGGCCAAGCTCTCGGGCGCTTGCCTTATTTTTTCACATTATTTTTCATTTTTGTATTCCATAAGTGTATTTGTAACAAGTTAGAGGTCGCTCTCATAGAGGATAAGATTAGATTGAACCGGTTGAGATAGTTTGGTCATGTGCAAGATCAATCCAATTCTTGGTTATGAGAAGTGACAAAATTGTAGCTAATGGCGCAACTTGGGATAGGGTACAGCTAAACAAACATGGATGCCGACAATTTAGAAAAATATGTTAATTGTTAATTTAACCAAGTAGACGGCCCCTTGAGAGAGTAGATTGAAAGAAATAGTCTATCCCAAATATTTGGGTATGGGATTGGAAGAAATAGTCTATCCCAAAAAATTGGGCATGGGATTGTTGCCGTTGCTGTATCCCACGGGTATACACTATAATATGCTAAACAAAAAATTAGCATTGCACAAGAACCTCTTGTAAGGCAATTAAGAGCTGCAATCAACACTTCGTTATCTGTCAAATTGTGATGTGTGTTTCTTTCTTCTCCTTTCTGTCTTTATTCTCCATTGATCGTTGATGCCATCTGCCTTGAGATCCAACTTGAAAATTTGTTGATGATTGACCATTGACAACCGTTAATGACTGCTGGAATCGGTTAATTTTATTGCTTCTAAATTATTTGCTCTATTCTTCTTCAATTTTTTTGCACTTAACACTTCTATTTGTTTTAATTACAACTTTAAGGATTTATTGTTACTATCAAACCATATTACTTGGATACTAAATGGTTTAATATTTTATGTAGCCTTTGAGTTATTTGAATGATTTGATACTAGATTATATGTTTTAAATGATGATTTGCTTGGCAGTTTGATGTTCAATGTTTTGCGGGGAAATTTTGATTTTTACATCTCATTTATAAAATACATTTATATTTCTCATTTATCTATTAATTGTTGAAATGGGTTATTATACATGGAAAGCGGGGTATAAAGTGTCACTATATTGGTGGGCATGGCGGGACACATGGCAACATAAAAATAATTGATTCATGTCTTTCTACTTCTTTTTATTCTAATCTAAAAGATTTTGTATTTGCAAAACAAACTAGTACATGGATCAATGAGTAGTATGATTCCATGTATCCCGTCACTGTAAAAAATGTGTACACACTGTTTTCTCATTATACATAAATGTCAATAATTTATTATTTTCATAAATAATTTCAGGCGATTAAAAATTTTCGCCTTGATTCTCCCAGCCAGTTGCGTTTTTTGCGCCTCTTACCTTGGACGATATAAGACTTTGTCTCCTTGGCTTTGCCTTTTGCATTTTAAAATGCTGCTCATTGGAAACTTACCTGATGCGTGTGATACCTTCGATAGAGTTATAAGACTGTCAGCATATACGAACCTGATCTTGTTAATTAATTCTTTGAGCCATTCAAGCAAGAAAAAAATTAGTTGTCATTATAAGAAAGTAAACGAAACTAATTGTCGTAAGTTAAATAAAATTTACAGCTTATAGGTAAAGAATTATAATCCCCATATGCAACTCTTCTTTCCACTCTCATCGAAAGACTTCCAATCATCATTTCTACCCCTTGAACAAAAACTCCAAAAACGCTTTAACAATAATACCTTTGTTTTAACTGTCCAATCATATGATCCGTCCAGCTTCCTGGAACATAAATTCCCTTACGGGTAGACTAATAGAATTAATGGAGGTGATGATTAGGAGGAGAGTTGGTATTATGTGTTTGCAAGAAACTGAGTGGGTAGGTGAAAAGAGTAGTCATAGAGCCTTGGGGTTATAAGTTTTGGTATACGGGTAGAGATAAAAATCGTAATAGGGTAGGTATAATCATAGATAGACGGTTGCTTGAGAATGTAGTTGAGATTGGGAGAAAATGTGATAGAATTTTACTGGTTAAGCTTATTCTAGATGGAGAGATACTTAATGTGATTAGTGCTTATGCATCACAGATAGGTTTTGATGACGCTAGTAAGCGTCTATTCTAGGAGGATTTAGACGAGATGGTATAAAGTATATCTAGTGGAGAGAAGTTATTTATTGGTAGTGATCTCAATGGACATGTAGGTACTAGTCGTAGTGGGTTTGATACTATCCATGAAGGTTTTGGTTTTAGACAAAGGAATGAAGTAGATGACTCGATTTTAGATTTTGCCTTATCTTATGACTTGATCTTAGCAAACACCTGGTTTAAGAAAAGAGAGTCCCACCTTATCACTTTTAGGAGCGGATCAAGTGCTAGTCAAATAGACTTTTTTCTGACGAGAAGAATAGATAGAGTTTGTTGTATTGACTGTAAAGTAGTGCTAGGTGAGAGTGTAACCACTCAATATAGATTTTTAGTTCTAAATTTTCGATTTAGAAGATGACCTAGGAAGATTAGACGTAAGGTAGAGCCTAGAATTAAATTGTGGCGATTGAAAGAAGATAACCAAAAGGCTTTTATAGATCGTGTAGTCCAAGAAGCGGATTGGCAGTCGGAAGATAATTCAGACAAAATATGGAACAAAATGGCTAGTTGTATAAATAGGTTAGCTAGAGATCTACTTGGTGAGTTGAGAGGTGGTGCTCCACCATCTAAGGATACATCATGGTGGAATGAAGAAGTAAAGGTTGCTATTAAAATTAATAGAGATTCTTATAAAGATTTGAAGAAATGTGGAGAGATTTGAGAAGTATAAAATGGCTAAAAAAGAAGTTAAGAAAGCTGTTCGGGAAGCTAAATCTAAGGTCTACAAGGAGGTGTACGAGAAATTAGACACTAAAGAGGCTGAAAATGATATATATCGGATTGCTCGAACGCGGAAAAGGAAGACCAGAGACTTATGTGTGGTGAAGTGTGTCAAAAATGAAAATCAGAAGGTTTTAGTTCGAGATGAGGATATCAAGGAAATGTGGAGAGATTATTTTGACAAATTGTTCAATGAGAGCTTTACTAAGAAATTGGATGGACTTTTCATTCAATCTCAAGATATAAACCGTGATTTCATGCGTAAAATAAGACTACCTGAGGTTAAAGAAGCTTTGAACATAATGAGTTTAAGAAAAGCGGTTCGTCATGACGGGATTCCTATCGAGATTTGGAGATATTTAGGAGAAATATGTGTTAAATGGCTGACAGATCTGTCTAATAAGAATTGACAGACAAAAAAGATGCCAAATGAATGGAGGAAAAGTATCCTTGTATCTATCTACAAGAACAAAGGTGACATTCAAAACTGCTCAAACTACCGTGGAATAAAACTTTTGTGTCACACCATAAAACTTTGGGAGAGAGTGATTGAACACAGGCTAATGAAGGATATTAAGATAATAGAGAACCAGTTTGGGTTCATACCTGGACGATCGACGACAGAGGTTATTCATTTGCTTCGTCAACTTGTCGAGCGTTTTCGAGAGAGGAGAAGAGATTTGCATATGATATTTATTGATTTAGAGAAAGCGTACGATAAGATACCTAGAGAGGTATTAGGGGGGACAATGATGAAGAAGGGGGTCCCTGTCAAGTATATTGACATAATTAAGGATATGTACGATTGAGTAGTGATAAATGTCAGAACTTGCGGTGGCCTAACGAGTGATTTTCCGATTACAATTGGTTTACATCAAGGATCTGTATTAAGTCCATTCCTGTTTACCATCGTGATGGATGAGTTTACTAGAACTATCCAAGATGAGCTACTTTGGTGTATGCTATTCGTTGATGATATTGTTCTAGTAAATGAGACGGAAGCATGGGTTAATACCAAATTGGAATTATGGAGGCAAACATTGGAATCTCGGGTGTTCAGATTGAGCAGGTCTAAGACAGCATATATGCATTGCAAATTTAGTAAACAGAGAAGTCAAAACCATATTGGTATAACATTGGAAGGGCAAGCGATATCACCGAGCGATCGGTTTAGATATCTAGGTTCCATCATCCAAAAGGATGGCGAGAGCGATAGTGATGTTGATCGAAGGATCCAAGCTGGTTGGTTGAAATAGTGAAGTGGAACAGGGATTTTGTGTGATCGTAACTTTCCGTTAAAATTGAAAGGTAAGTTTTATCGGAGCGCTATTCGGCCTGCCTTATTATATGATACAGAATGCTGGGCTCCTAAGAAGTATCATACACAGAAGATGCACGTAGCGGAGATGCGCATGCTTCGTTGGATGTGCGATAACACTAGAAAAGATAAGATGCGAAATGAGAATATTCGTGCAAAAGTTGGTGTAGCACCTGTGGAGGAGAAGATGCGGGAAAACCGTCTAAGATGGTTTGGTCATGTGCGATGCAGACCTATGAAAGCACCGGTTCGACGAGTAGATACTCTCGTTATGAGCAATGGCAAAAGGGCAAAAGGGAGACCGAAGAAAATATGGATGGAGGTAATATGAAACGATATGGTTGCGAAATGCCTCAATGAAAGTATATTGTTCGATAAGAGTGAGTGGAGGCAGAGGATTCATGTGCTGGACCCGGCGTGATTATCATTTTGGTTCATGCAGCCTACCCCATATGCTTAGGATAAAAGGCTCAGTTGTTGTTTTAACTGTCCAATAAAGAAGCATTCTTCTCTTGTTTCCATCCACATGCCAACTATCTCGTTTAAATTATCTGAAACTCTCAGAAACATATAAGAAACAAACTTCAAACTCTCTAGCGCTTTGCAAAAAATAGATGACCAATGCCCTATCAAGTATCAACCATATAAGGGTTGCGTTTTTTATACATTTTATTTCTGTGAATCACCATCTTTCATTGCCTTCGATTGGTTATCCTGACATACCTATTCACCGTTCTGCATAAATCATCAATCTCTGTAACAAATAAATTGCTTTGCATCCCCACTATTTAATTATCATCATAAGCACCCTTAACTAAGAACTAATTGCTATTCACTGTACCAATTTTTTTTAAACACCACACTCTATGTTTTACAACTTTCCGATTCGCCTTGACATCTGCTTTGTTGAAATTTTCCTGCGATTAACCTGTAACTGAAACATGCTTACCCTATCATGCATGTAATTTAGCTAAAAATGACAAATTTAGCTCCAGGTATTCTAGACTTGCTAGCTTTATTACATCAATTGTGCACTTAGACCCTCATAAGTTTTTGTTTCTACATGCATTTTTTTGAAATTTTTGCCGCATACATTATGCATGCATAAGTTGTATTCTTGTAAGATTTTTCAATGCTGTAAGAAAGTTATTGACTTTTTTTTTCAGTTTCATGAATGGCTGAAAGAAAATAAGCGCATAGATTTCTCAGAACGAGATTACGCTTCTCATGTGGATCTAATCGCCAAAGTACATGGTGTCCAAAAGGCCGAAAAATACATCAAACAACTTCCGGAATCTTTTAAAACAGAAGTTATCTACAGAACTCTTCTAGCAAACTGTGTTGCCATCGGCAATATTAAAAAATCGGAAGAAATTTTCAACAAAATAAGGGACCTAGGTCTTCCCCTTACAACTTTTGCATGCAACCAACTCCTGCTACTTTACAAAAGAAACGACCGTAAAAAAATTGCCGATGTCCTCAAATTAATGGAAAAGGGAAATGTAAAACCCTCCTTATTCACATACAGACTCTTGATTGACACAAAAGGCCGTGCAAACGATATCACGGGCATGGAGGATTTAGTAGAAATAATGAAAGCCGAAGGCATGGAGATCGATTTACGAATCCACGCTATGCTCGCAGGATATTATATTTCTGGAAATTTAAAGGAAAAAGCAGAGGCTGAACTGAAGGCAATGGAAGGGGATGATATCGAAGAAAATCGAAATGCCTGCAAAGGGCTTCTCCCTCTTTATGCTTCTCTTGGCAAAGCAGATGATGTGGTGAGAATCTGGAGAGTCTGTGAGTCGAATCCTCGAATCGACGAATGCTTAGCCGCAATCGAAGCATGGGGAAAGTTAGGGAAAATAGAAAATGCTGAGACAGTCTTTGAACATACGATGAAGACATGGAATAATCTTTCTCCTAAATTCTACAACGCTTTGCTTAAAGTTTACGCAAATCATAAGCTTTTGTCGAAGGGTAAGGATTTGGCAAAGAGAATGGCGGAAAATGGGTGTAAAATCGGTCCTTTAACTTGGGATGCTCTTGTAAAGCTTTATGTTGAGTCTGGGGAAGTTGAGAAAGCTGACTCTATTTTACAAAAGGCGGTGCAGCAAAACAATATGCGGCCTTTGTATAGTTCGTATTTGGCTGTGCTGGAGAAATACGCAAATAGGGGAGACATTCATGATGCCGAGAAGATTTTTCAGAAGTTGAAACAGAGTAATTATTTGGGGAGAATGAGATTGTATCAGTTGTTGCTCCAGGCTTATATAAATGCAAAGGTTCCGGCTTATGGGTTTAGAGAGAGGATGAAAGCTGATAATGTGTTTCCGAGTAGAGCAGTGGCGGCGCAGTTGGTGACTGTCGATGCTTTCAAGAAAACTCAGATATCAGAATTGCTTGATTGATGTGGTGTTTATTTTTCTCTGACTGCCGAAAATGACGTTTCAGGTGATGATTCTAGGTTTGATGGTGAATGGTATAAATGTATTGTTGAATTGCAATTTGTAGGCATATGGTGTGATGCACTGTTAATTTTCATCCTCAAAGATAAACCAGGGCAAAATCTGCTCTCTGCTTTTGTGCTTGTTATATGTTCAATTTATTATGCCTTTTCAAGTTAAATTTCTTCCAGCAAATGAAGCTACATCTTCATATCATTGAACAATTCAGTGTTGACCGGAACACATGCGTGTATAGGGTCAGCGCATAAAATTAGGGCAAAGTTTTCGGTCATGAGCGTGAGTGCATTGAAATGATTATGCGGCCTCAAATTGCTTTATATGGCTTCATAAATCTACCTTTCTCTAGGTATGGATATGAAAAATACTTCTATTAGAATTATAAATCCTAAAGGAAAAATGCTCTTTCTTTTTTACTTGCTTATATAAAATGTTATTCTCTATTCTAAGTACCAGGTATACATGCCTGATCATATACTTGAAAGACATGGGAGCATCGGTCTCACAAACTTGCCCGAAAGATGACCAAGCCCAATGTAAACGTATTGTATTTGGTATACCGAATAAGTTCTTATGAGTAGCTTCACGTTGTGATTAATTCAACAAAGACTCTTTTTCCTGTGTACAACTAACAAAGAATATGCATGGAAACCACAGTACTGGCCAGATGCATTGAGCCACAGAGACGGAAGCATGGCCAGGTTCCTTGTTGGGCAGCCCTATAATTGTATCCATTGCCCAATAAATTAAGCAATGTATATTGCCGCAATCTTGTCTCTGTGCATCGAAAAAAATAACAAGACTACACTCCTCATTTTTGTCTTGGTACTGTGGTAGGGGGTGTAGGTAGGGATGTAAATGGATCCATATCGGTATCCAGTAGTATCGGTATCCAGTAGTTGTCGGCGGATTTGAATGGCTATTGAAAATAAAAATCACTATCCATATAGTAAAAATTTGATAGGAACAGATAAAAAATGAATAGTGAATTTTTTTTACACATAATAAAGTCAATTGTTACTATTTTTTATTGGATATGAATAATGAATCGGTGTCCAGAGGCTGCTTGCGGTTGGTAACAGATAATTATTGGAAATGAAAATTATTGTCTACACTTAATAAAAAATCGGATACGGAGTCTGCGCAGATTTTCATATCTGCTTACATCCCCGATCGTTGGACTTCACGGTTAAGAACAAAAAACTAAAAACCTAGCAATAATGAGTTATTGTTTCGGCCAAGGCATAGGAAACCCCCGCACTTTTGCTTGAAAGACAGGAAGCATCCCTTTAACTATGAAACCCTTTAACTTTGAAACCCGCATCTTACCACATTAACCCTAGCTAACACCCCTTTAACTTTGAAACCCGCACCTTACCACATTAACCCTAACACCGATAGATTTTCCCCCATACCTGAGGCTTTTCTATATTGAAAATGATCTTGTCAATTAATTGACCAAACCAATTAATCCCTTTATTCTTCTTCTATTTCTAATCCATATTCTTTTGAATGCATGCTTATTCATTAAAGAAGAGCAAAGATAACAACGTGCAGAATTAAATTAGAGACTTTGAGGGGAAAAAAACGAAGAAATAGCTGGAGAAAAATATCTCAGGATAGAAAAAAGGGATAGAAATTTGGGAGACGGAAAGAAACTTTGGAGAACACTTGTTTCCCTGCATTTTAGCCAAATATTCTCCTCTAGGTGGTTAACAACGATTTAGTCCTAATTTGAAACAATTTTTCCTCATAAATATGACTATCTAATAGAAAAATACGAAAATTCAAAATGTAATATCAACATATGATAACTCACCTATGGTATGACCATCAAATAGTAGCGGTATTAATAGCAACTAGCAAAATGTCCCACCCGTATGCTTGGGGCAAACGTGAATTTCCCGAGAAAATGCAAGGGCTGAGCAAAATTTCCCCAGAAGTGAGATAGGCAAAAAAGGGCCTAAAGTAAATCTGCATGAAACCTAGGGAACGTAGCCTAAATTTCCAGGGATCTTCATCTGTGTGTACTTTAAGCTGGATGTCCCAAATACGAATTACCATAGAGCCCAGGGGGCAGAGGATAATTTTTCGGATGAGGCAAAAAAGAAGCTTGATTCTGCCTCCGGTAGGGCTTTATATTTATATGTATCTTACTAAAGCTGTACGCAATCCCTGACAGGCATGATTTTGGCATTTTCCTTCGAAAATTACACCCTGCCCCTTAATTTTTAGGTACTTTTGCATTCGACCCATTTCTTTAATTGAATGGTGATTGGAAATGGAAAACTTTACTTCAGCTCCCTATATTTTAAGAAACTTTGCATTATACCCATTCTCTGTTTATCTACGAAGAGATAAAGGATTGTAAAATTAGTTTTACCCCTTATTTCTTCTGAAAGTTTCATCCAACCCCTCTCTTCGTCGTGTATCTTTCTTTCGGCCTTTTAAAAATAATTTATAGACTACAAATTCATTTCAATTCCTCATGTCTTCTTTTCTGCTTGATATTGATTAAATTTAGAGATATCATGTAAATTAATGTATATCTTAGAGTTATATGAATTTGTAGTTAACGGTAGTGAGCTCGATATGGTCTGCCGCATCTCATTATGGCTTTGTTTTTGCTAAAAGTCAACATCTCAAATATGTAATTTGTTAGTAATAAATATATACATGGCTTAATGAGCACTTTAGAAACATTTCATATTAGTTATCTCTGTATAATTGTTGTCGTCTGTCTGTATTGTATTGTCGTATTGTATTTACATTCATTTTCATGTTAATTATCATTGTTCATGCAATAGACATTGTAGCATAATAACTAACCTTAACTATAAAAAAAAAATATTCCATATTCAATTGACACATGAGACTTAGTCATGCGACCATATGACTAACTTACGTTCATCACGGATCAAACAAAATATGAAGAATAAAAAAAACAATGTTCGCAGCATTTTCTCTTGATCGTGTATTTGCATGGACACCTTGCAAGTATAATATATAATGGTTAAAAAAAAAACAGGATTCCATGGGTCCTACCTCATTGTTCTGAATCTAGACATTCTACATTCACCGTTTTTTTTCCTCTTACTTTTCTTTTTCCTCCTTTGAATTTTCTATATTAAGCCAATTGAATCCTTCAACTAAAAACAACTCTCCAGAAAATGATGCCCCCAATGAAAATATCAAAGAAGCACAACAAACACCTAAACAGCCCTTTCCCTTCTCCTCCAAAATCTCTCCCTCTCATCAATGCAACCCTCTCTTCAACTCTCACAAACTCCAACTCATTCCAAATTGGAGACAGCTTCCACCTCAATTTCACCTCAAGAAATGGTGGGCATCTCTCAATCACCCACAACTCTCAACCCAAGAGACCCATTTGGTCCACAATCCCAAAACAGGCCTTCCTCTCCGCTGCAGTTGTCCAAACTGAGGTTGAAGAGAGCAGAGGCTCTTTTGCTATCAAAGATGGTGAGGTCTCCCTCCTCTGTGATCATCAGACCATTGATGAGATTAGAGTCTTCCATCAATCTGACATTGCAAAAAGAGTCGGAGCTTATGAAGTCTTATCTCAGTATTTGCAACCTCGCACAAAAAATGAGACCCATTTCCCCATTTTGTGCATAACTGGTTCTGTTTGCTCAAAGATTAACAAAAGTTGTAAACTTGTTGCAAGATATTGGGTTGTTCTTGAACAAAAGAACAGTCATCAGATTGGGTTCAATGTGAAATTTGGAGAGTTTAACAAAAAATGGAGCCCAAGAAGTTCTAATAGGGTTTCAAAGGGGTTTGGGAGTGAAAGGTGGAAGTTGATTCGTCTTCGAAGACGAAGACTTAGTTTCTTGTTAAACCCAAGAAGGTTTCTTGCGATTTCTTTGAGTGACAAAAGAGAAGAAGAGAGAGTTGGGTTGGTTTGTAAGGAGTTCAATAGGGTTTTTATCACGTATTCGAGCGAGAAAGATGAGAGGTTTTATGGGTTTGGAGAGCAATTCTCTCATGTGGAGTTCAAGGGAAAAAGGGTACCTATACTTGTGCAAGAGCAAGGCATTGGGAGAGGAGATCAACCCATTACTTTTGCTGCCAATTTGATTAGTTACAGGTATTTAGGTACATTTTGAAATATTTCTTACAGTTTCATTTTCGGCGATTTCGTTGTAGGTTGTCTTACAATTTGTTTCTTGGCAGGTCAGGGGGTGATTGGAGCACAACATATGCTCCTTCGCCATTCTACATGACTTCAAATATGAGGTCCCTTTACCTTGAAGGGCATAATTATTCGGTTTTCGATTTAACCAAAGAAGACAGAGTACAGATTCAGGTAATAAATCTAATGCATCGAAGAAATTTTCAATCTTTCACGCTTTCCTAATAAATCGATTACTTGCTTTCTCTGGTAAATGATGGTTAAGATGTTATGAAATAAAGTAAATAAAGGTCAACTACTATTTCTCACTCTCATATTCCTCATTTGACTGCAAATTCAAGCAGATTTCATAAATCTAAAAATAAACGAGCAATGTTTCAATTTTCAATTAACTAGAAAGCATTTGGTAAACCATATAATGATCTTGATTGCTATGCAGATGCAATATAAGTTTTCATGTATTGACAAATGACTTCAGATACATGGAAATTGTGCTCAAGGAAGGATATTGAATGGAAATTCACCTGCCGAGCTAATCGAAAGATTCACTGAGACTATAGGGAGACCCCCAGTGCTTCCAAATTGGATAACTTCTGGTGCTGTTGTTGGAATGCAAGGCGGCACAGAAGCTGTTCTAAGAGTCTGGGATCAATTGAAAGATCACGATGTTCCTGTTTCAGCATTCTGGTTGCAGGTAACTACATAAAGTTCATAGCTTTAAGGGTTAATTGCGCAAAATCCCCCTCTAGTTTACCCAGTTTAGCATTTATACCCCCTCAAATGGTCATAGATCTAAATGCACGACTAAAAGTACATCTCAGTCTCATTCAACAAGGATCTTGTTATTCAAAACCTTTTACAAAATTTCTTAGTATGCAAAATGCATAGACAAAAAAATAGAGGAAAAAAAACCCTCAGATACTCTTTTACTATTTTAATAGCACATCATAATCATTGTCGCACTACAGATAAAACACAATGCACAAAATCTTTCGCAAGTGATCACGTGTCATTTGTGTCATTTCATGAATAAATTTGGTGAATTCATGCAGGATTGGGTTGGACAAAGGAAAACAATCATCGGTTCTCAACTTTGGTGGAATTGGGAAGTTGATACATGTCATTATGCCGGATGGAAACAGCTTGTTGATGATCTTAATGCTCACAATATTAGAGTCATGTCATATTGCAATCCCTGCCTTGCACCGGTGCATGCCCCTTTCACAAATCTCTTATCTTTTACAGTACCCCTACCGGTGTTTACATCCTTTTTTATGGACCAAAACTTTATTTTATAGCATCATCCTCCAACACCCTAAAATAGAAGAATAATATTTTAAATCTATACATAAAAGGATTTAACCTTGGGTGGCTCTGATACCTTCTTAAAGTGTCTGCCACTTCATCACAACTACAAAATTTTGGTGAAGCTGAGGGATATTTATGTATAATGGTTAATTGCACAAGACACCCCTATAGTTTGCCCCAGTTTCACATATAACCCCTCAAACGATTTATAATCCTCCGTTCGTGGACCAACTCAAAATCCACTTATATTCTACTCTAAACAACTCAAATGAATGTTTGTCTAACTGTGTTCCAAAATTCTAGAGTTTGTGTTATTAAGGTTCATGAGACAACACATCAATTCTAGAGTTTGTGCAATCAAAATCACCCAATTAATGTCTTATCCGTATGAGATAAGGCATTAAATAATGTTCACATCGTACTTGTGGTAAGACATTCATTGCACCAAAAATTTGAGTGGGGTTACATGCAATGCACAGTAAACTACAGGATTATTTTTTTGTGTAATTAATCCTTTATATAACTCTAAAACACTCTTTGTTGTTAAGATCAAGCAAACCAAAGATTAGATGTTGAACGAGACCTCACAACTCGTAATATTATTCTGAAAGTCCATTGAATTGCAGACCGATGAGAAGCCGAACCGAAACCAGGATCTATTTTCCGAGGCAAGAGAATTAGGGATTTTAGTGAAAGATAACAGTGGCGAGACCTATATGATTCCAAACACCGCCTTCGATGTAGGAATGTTAGACTTCACACATCCTGCAGCTGCAAGTTGGTTCAAGGAGATCTTGCATGGAATGGTTAAATCTGGGGTGAGAGGATGGATGGCGGATTTTGGAGAAGGGCTACCTATGGATGCTTGCCTTTTCTCAGGTCTCATAATTTACTTCTATGTAGATTATATACTAATATACCAAGAATTTTCATTGTGTTACAGATATCTTCAACTTTAAAAATTATATTAAAATACCATGTACTTTCATCGGTTTTTAGATAAGTATAATGAACTTTATTGATTACATTAAAATACATTGTTACACTAAAATATAATATTTCGGTCATCTTTTGAAAATCGTCAGTATTTCATGCTATCGGTCTGTCACGTGACCAATATATCCCCATTTCAGCCCTTAACAGCTTTTTAAAGAAATTTATTCCCCTCTTTGTTCTCTCTAAAAGCGGAATATGAGTTTAAAGAAGATACTAGGGTAAACGGATAATATATTGATCATTTCATGATCATGTGACTCTCTGTGAAAAGAATTCTGAAAAGATAACCAACATGTGGCATTTTAGTGCAAGAAGTTCATGATACTTTCATGCAACATATATAGTTCATGATATTTATATAAGAACGGTGGAAAATAAATGGTATTTTAGTATAATTCACCCTTTCTCCCCTTCTTTAATTAGCAACAAGAATCAACCTAACCCAAGTTGAATATAACATATAGGTGAAGACCCCATTGCCGCTCACAACAAATATCCCGAACTATGGGCTAAAGTCAATCGAGAATTCATAAACGAGTGGAATTCAACCCGTTCCAACAAAGAAAGACACGACAGTGACGAGGATTTGGTGTTCTTTATGAGGGCCGGTTACAGAGATAGTCCGAAATGGGCAATGTTGTTCTGGGAGGGCGACCAAATGGTGAGCTGGCAAGCAAATGATGGAATAAAAAGCAGCGTTACGGGCTTGCTCAGCAGTGGGCTCTCTGGTTTCGCCTTCAACCACAGTGATATTGGAGGATATTGTTCAGTCAATGTTCCTTTTGTTAGGTATGAGGCTAATCATCTTGATTTATACAGCTCTAACCAGCACTTACTGATGACTAATAACCACAATAATATAACTAATCCAAGTCACTACTAAACACATATGTAATAACCATAATATCCAATTCAGTAACATAAAGATATTTCATAATCTTTACAGGTATCAACGAAGCGAAGAGCTTCTTATTCGTTGGATGGAGCTCAATGCGTTTAGTGTTGTCTTCCGGACACATGAAGTAAGAAATAAATATTTTCTTAGTTTTGGTGGGCATCAAAATATAATTTTCTGAAAAAATGTATACGTTGCTGCAGGGAAACAAGCCGTCATCCAACTGTCAGTTCTATTCGAATGATAGAACATTGGCACATTTTGCACGTTTTGCAAAGGTATACAAGGCATGGAAGTTCTATAGGGTCCAACTAGTGAAGGTAAATATTTTCTTTTGTTACATCCTTCAACCTTATCATAACTTCAGAGTTTTAGCCTTATCATAACTTCAGAGTTTTAGCGTAGTGAGTAATAACTTTAAGGAGCATTTAGAAAGAGCATAAAATAAATTATTGCAGTCTGAAAAAACTCGGGTTTCCACCCACAAAGGAGCACAAGGAGGTCTATATCTGTAACATTGGAGTTGTGGTGCCGTGGAAGTAACTTTCAGATGTTTTTGTTTCGTTGCTCTTCAATTATCAAAAAACTACTAAAATACTGTATTTCGTTTGGCACTAAACAGGAAGCTTCGCAAAAAGGCTTGCCCGTTGCTCGACACTTGTTCCTTCACTACCCAGACGACAGGCATGTACACGATTTAACATATCAGCAATTCTTGGTTGGCACAGAGATTTTGGTTGTGCCAGTGTTAGACAAGGGAAAGAAACAAGTGAAGGCTTATTTCCCATTCTCATTCACACAGGAAACCTCGGATTCTTGGCAACATATCTGGACAGGAAACTTATTCAGTAAACCAATGAATACCCAACAACAAGGATTTGAAGCTTGGGTTGATGCTCCTATTGGTTACCCGGCTGTATTTGTTAAGTATGGATCGATTGTAGGCCAAACATTTTTGAAGAATCTAAAAGATCTAGGAATTCTATAGACTAACTACAAAGTTTTTCTTTTTTAGCGGTATCCATAATCCACTCTTTGCTGCAATTATTTTTTGCAAGGATTATAGACATGGTTTTCTGATGGATCACTGGTTGAATGTATCAAATGGTTTCTTACAGCTCCCAAATGTATATTAATTTAATTTGATTATAAAAATTGTAAAGGTGTGCAATCTTACTAATGTCTTAGATGATGTAAAGATGTGCAAAAGAGGTGAAATTGTTAGCAACATTCAATACATATTAACATATCTTCAATGCTTGTCATTACAATTGCTGTAACTTACAATTGCTTGTGTCGGTGTTTGTAAACCAATTTCACATACCCACTATATACATGTCTACTTCATTCAAGAAGTTGCGTGAGGTATTTTGATCCTTCCACTAATGTTATTTAGTTCCAAATCCCATCTAAATTTTAAATTTACTACGAAAATATCGCCCAGTTTCCCTGACTCCAGATCCAAACTAGACATATCCTACCTTGGAGAACCTTAAAGTTTAAACACCTTGAACGATAAATACATAAAAGTAATGGTAGCGCATACATAGGCACCAAAAAATAGCATGCATAACATACGATTTGAGGAACAGCAGCAGGATAATTATACAACACAAAGATAAACAAAAGTTTAATTGTGGACAAGCATTACAATCTAAACTCAAAATTTTACCAGCCCAAACTTCCAAGGCCAACAACAATCACAAATTAAATATCTGAACAGGCCAGCTCCGCTTTCGTCCATCAGAGCTAATCCCAGCCATTTCCATCGATATATCAATACTTCGATGTTGTGAAGACCGAACAATGCTGATCTTCGACCTGATCTTTACAACAGGGCAATCCTCGGTGCCCACTGCTCCAGCTGGATTAACATCGCAATGAATAGCTGAGGCCATTGCAATTGGTTCTTGAAATGTGAAGATAGTCTGAGACCAGTGAGTTCTTGTACTGTAAGGGGATGTGGATAAATTAGCAGACTTCTCTTTGCAGAATCAGGTGGTGAAACGTGTATTGAACCAGAGAACAATCCCATGGCACCACCATGTACTTGTTGTGTCATTGGATTTTGGTACTAATTCAGAGGTTGCAGTGAAATCCATGTCAGAGGGCCTCATGGTTGCCAAATCAAAGAACTGGAGAAAAATGCAAGAGAAAAATGCAAGAAAATTGGTTGTAAATGATAGATACCATATTTAGATATGCAAAATCTATGGTGTAGGAGTTGAGTTTTGGTAGAAATTATCTAATTAATACATGTGAACAGAATAAAAATAAAATTAGGAAATGGTTAATTTCAGCATCGGATTATTATAGACATGTTGAAACTTCAAAAGCATGATCCAAATTGAGAGAATATTGTTGTCGTGGCACTAAAAAAAAGATTGATGGATAACCTTTTTAGGATCCGACACCTCAATTGGGAATGGGTTAATCCTTATTTCCCTGAAGAGGAAAGGAATAGATACTACACATTCGAAAGAGTTGTAATTATCAATATCATCTTCTTAAGCCTTTTATCAATCAAAATGGAATTGTGTATGAATTAACGTTTTATGAAAGAGTGCCGACCTAACATTCTTAATTAGAGCCAATTAAGGAAACCGTGTAGAAGATAAGGGGGCTTCGCATTAACAGGTCATCCTACAAGTTCTATTAGAGAGCCAAGATGTGACATATGAGTTATGGAATTAAAAAAATTTAGAATAAAAAGGATTTAGCAGAGATAAAGCCAATACGAAAACAGATCACATTACCGAACTTGTTCAAACAAAAAAGTGATTAGCAATATTCCTTTTAGAAGCCCATATACTTCCTCGTGTAATATGGAAGGACACTTCTGGTTCTCACTTCGGATTTGTCTGCTCATCTATATATGGCATGACACTTGTGTCCACATGTGTTAATGCTTGCTTCGACTATTATTGAAAGGGGTTTGAATGAGAGGTTCTATTCAACTAATGATGATTTTACCTTTATTCCGCCGTATCTTCATGTTGAATATAAATTTTTGTGAGCATGTTTTTTATGAACGTAATGTGAAATCCTAGGTGTGATTCTCGTGAAGCAAGTAAAGAGGGGAAAATGATTTGGGTCGAGAACTTGCTTTTAAGAATATTGCAAGGAAACAGGACAAATCAAGACACGGTTTATCCTAAAATTTTCCTTATAACTTATGAGGCAAAGATTTTGCAGTTATTGGATAATGGCAATAAATAATGGGTTACTTTGAATAAATAGGATGAGGCTATTAACTTACCTTAAGAACAGCTGATTCTGTTACAATATCTCTACTGTCCACTACATCAACAATGGGGGCTTTAGCAGCATCCTCTACTACTTCTTTGCCAATGCAAGACATGTTGAAACCATACACATTTTCCCAAAATGGAAGGCTCGTTCCACCTCTACCAAATCCAGTAATGAACTAAAAAGAAAACAATAACATCAGTAGTAACATATATAGGAAAACAGAAGCCAGGCATACAAGTTAATAAATATATAGAAATCTTACAATAGTGGCAGTATCTGGGAGGATGGCCCCACCAGGTTTTAACCAACGATAACGTGCATAGAGAACTGAACTGAGCATTGATTCATACAATAGACAATATAACCCATCCCACTCACTCACTACAACATCAACACCATTAGGTTGAATTTGTATACATTTGTCCAGATCTTCAACCATAGTCTGCACCGCGTTGATTCCTTCGGAACACTGTACTTGTTCTCCTCTTCCACTTCCTTTTGATAGAAAGCCATTGTCTTTTGCTATCTGGATACATTTATGTTATTGGATTGAGCAGATGAAGCAAATAGTATCAACTATCAAGATGTTTTACCTGAGTAGCAACTGCAGCCATCTTTGTACTTGTTGCTTCAACTGCAATTACCCTTTGAAGCCCCAGCTTGAGCTGCAAATAGACTACAGAACAAAAAGTGAGTGCATGGTATAAGGAGTGATTACCGTATAAGAGATATTTGATCCCCTGCTTGACGGCAATTGAAGTATCAAGTAGGACATTTAAATATTACAAAGATAAAACAAGGGCCAACTAAAAGAATCCAATGAGCCAGAAAAAGGCATGCACCATTTGTCATTAAGGTCACATGATTTCCGACAATGGCGCACTAACAAACATATGGGATCACACACATGCCCGCACACGCTGAAACGGGAACTATAGTGCGGCTTTAAGAACCATTTACAGTGATGTTGACAAAGAATGTTTCTAGGTTAACATTCCATCAGATTGTTCAAAAACTTTCTCATCTTCATCATTGCCGACAAAACTATGCAACAAAGCATCATCTACCATAAATGGTTTTAAATACTTATCATCATCCCAAATCAACCCCACATCCTTCTCATAACTAGCAGCTGCATGTACGTGATTTAAAAGATCGTTTTTTAACTTAAAATTAATGCCACAGCTCCAACATCTGCACTCAGCAACCTGCAAAACTAATACAAAATTACACAAAGATTAAAACTTTACAACCAATAACATCAACCATAGGAACTGACCTGAGATCTGACATAATTGATGAGCTTCATCGAGCCATAGAAATCCAATCCCAAATCCTTAACGATTTTATGAAAATCGAAGGAATGCTCGGATCTACAGTGATCAAAAAGAGATTTTGTGGAATCAAAGTTTGTAGCACAGAACAAACATACATAATCAGAAGGCGGTTCATCCTCATCTGATCCCCAATCGTCCCAAGATTCGATCTTTGGCTCTTCTTCGTCTTCTTCTTCTTGGGTGTCAGCTAACGGCTCGGTGTCGAGGAGATTGAGGCCATGGCGATTGAGCTTGGCTGCTGCTAAAACCCTAACGCAAACCTTGAAGATGATGAGATTTAGGAGAGGAACAAACGGGCGCGATTTTTCTCTAGGGGACAGATCCGACCCGCAATAAGGATCCGCCCCTAAACCTCCAGCGCTTTACAGATTGGTACCTTAATGTTTATATATTACAGATAATGACCCTGATTGTTGCTGTTGCATATAAATACCTTCGGCTTTCAGAGGTTCTAAAGGTCTAGTTTGGCGACAGAGTTACGGTTTTTGAAACCTCGGTTTCATGGGGTTTCGATGCTAAAAATAAAATGTTGAAACTATATCTCGTTTGGAAACCAAAACAGAGTTTTCCAAACCGTGGATTCAAAAAGTTTGAGAACTCGAAACCCCGTTATATAAACCTTCAAAAGAAGTGCAGTTTCGGAAAGTTTCATTTCTTCTCTCTTTATTATATTTCTCTTGCACTTAAAAATAAGCCAACTTAGACCAAATCTTGGTTTTCACATAGAGTGTTGCCAAACGACCCTTAACTTGCAAACCCCAATTTAAGGAACTTCATAGATCCTCCTTCGTTGTGGAGTTTTGAACTTGAAGATGATCTGTCACGTCTCGTTTTTCAAAATACGGAATACGAGAGACGGTTAGGCCAGCCATACTCTTACGGTCAGGGAAACAATCCCGCCGTAATCACACTTCGGCTTCTAGCATTACATTGTAATCAGTAAACACAACGCAGAAGTAAAGGAAACACATCACTAGTTTATTACATCAAATTTCATTGTCCACAGTTTACAATAGTTCGAAAGAAAAGGAAACTACTAACCAAGTGCGAATACAAAGTTGATTTATGAAAAGCGGTAAGAGTACTGATGGTACGACCGTCTAGATCTCCGCGAGTTCGAATGGTAGGTCTGACTCCTGAGTGGCGTCCTCTCCAAATTCTGAGCATGTATACTCAGGTCGTCAGGACCACGCAATAGCAATATAGTAAAGCATGAAACAAAAGGTAATAACAGTGGAAACAGTGTATGCAGGTAATCAGTGTATCAACACGCAATGCAATATATGATCCATGTTCCTATTGGTCGCTGGAACAATTTGAAATCGAATTATGAAAAAGAGTGATCATATTTAACGAAGGTCTCGTGCGTACCCAAGACTACGGCCCGCTGTTGCCCGGGACATAACCCTGTCAGCCGGACCGCTAAGTCCATAACCTAAATATATATAAGAGTCGCTGCTTGAACGATCATCCTCTAAATCGTTAAATCTCGTTAAATAAAAGTTTCATTTCACTTTGATTTCCCCATTTCCCCCATATTTCAATAACTATATGTATGGGGCTAGTTGTGTACAAGTACGCACCAATAACCTGGTTTTATTCACTTTTTACTGCACTATTCACTTTTACGAATCATTCACTTTTCACTGGCGTACTTGACACAATTAATCCAATACCACTCATGTTAGACAATGCAATAATCGCCAAGAATCAATAAGAGCGTCCGCTATCACTGAAGGTATTACGGTCGGGTAAATATGAGAATTATACCGTGAATTAAGTCATGTACAAAATGAATCACTACGTACCTTATGAGTTCAGAAATCATATTAAATCGTACAATCGTAATTAGGTAAAATGATACAATAGGGATAGAAAGTAAACTTAATTCGCGATTCAACGAAATTGGTTTCAAATCAATCGGGTTCCGGGTTTGCGAATTACGGTCATTACTTTTTAAGTGTTCTCTGCTAGAAGGTCCAGTTTCTGAACTGAAGGCCCGTTTTGTAACACGTTTTACTCCTCGTTGGGATCATAATTAGGCGACTCTACAGTTCAACTATTTGTAAAGATATAAGTTAAATTTACAACACAGAATATGGATTAACAATAGTCGTCTTAGTTTATGAGTTATGATCAGTTTACTGATGAAGGGTGTAAACTGAATTTGCAAAAATCTTCCGTACACACTACTAGTTTAAAATGTGTTATAAATATTAAACGACACTGGAATGCAATAGGAACAGTACCGTTAGAAAGATAATTCAATTATCTACGCTTCTATATATGTTTCCGTGCTCTTGCACATCTAAAGAAGATGACACAGGTGTTTTGAAACAGATACAAGTAGAGAATTTTGTTTTGTATTGCAGTCCAGAGCCAAGATACTCCTCTGTTTTTGCTATCAAAATGATATTCTAACCAGAAACTATTTCCACAAATTTAAATATTAAACAGTTCTCTTCGTAACGAGCCCAAGAATGATACGATCCGATTTTTGTGGAATTAAATATAGATTTTACGGGACAACTTATACTGCAAAGTTCAGATTTTGTATCAATCTGCGGGGCATCATTTTGTGGTTAAAACGATATCGATTTGCCACCAAATTTCTACAGCGTGTTTGTTAACAGCATTAGGGTCTAAATATCATAAATTCCACCATTTTAGACTTTGTTTTCGCATAAAGTTTGTATCAAACACTAGGTTAAGCATACACGTGTACCGATCACAATGTGATTTTCACTCGATCGATCCAAAAGATAATTCATTCTAGAAAATTCCCCTTGATACTAACATGTTGTGATAGATCGATTATACTCAAACCGAACCACTAAAGATCATGGAGTGTAGATAAAATTTACGGTTAATTTAAGACATGAATTTGTAGTTTTAACATATTCAAGCGAACTAGCATATATATCTAATACGTATAGCATGTAAGCAAGTGGAGTGCACTTGTCTGCGACGAATCGATGATTACGATAGTGTCACGCCCCGCTTCCCAGTATACTGGCGGAGGACGCGACGAGGTCGCTACGTATTTACCGCGAAGTAAATACGCTAAGCGTATCTAAGCAATATAAAAGTAAATACACAAGAGACAAGATATAATAAAACAAAAACTTTATTATTCACTTTCTTTCTGTACAATGCATGGAAAGTAAATACAACTGAAATAAAACAATGCCTAAACAATGGCATAACAGAAAAGGAAAAGCACTGAAAATGAAAGTGTACAGTGAACTAAAGCTCTGGGTCTTCACTGAATTGGTCCAAGTTTTCACTCGTGGGCTCGATCTCTGACGTGTCCAGATCACCTGACGACATTCAAAGAAGAAAGAAAGAGAATGTCGTCAGCGAACAGATCGCTCGGTAAGTCCCAAAAATAAGGGAGAAGTAGAATATACAGAATAAGAAGGTAGCTTTTAAAGTTGTAGTATATTGTTATAATATTGTGTTAACGCTGTTGTTTGTAACTTGGTACAGAAAGATGCCAGTGTATACGAGAGGGGTCTTTATATACTAGAGACCAGGGCAAACGGAATATAGAGTACAAGGCTCCGTTAGAAAGCCCGGAACAACGGCAAGTGGATACGGTTAGGTGTCTTAAATCTTACAGTCCCGTGCTACTTTTAACACCTTCCGTACCAGTCTACCCCTTAAACCCCATGTTATCTTGATTGTATTGTTGTATTGTATTGCAACTTGAATTATCTTGTAATATAGATTGTATAATTGGATGACTTGCCGAAACCATGATATCAGTAAACGGATGTAACTGTATAATCATGTGAATAGATGTAACTGGAGAATCATGTAAATGGAATGTATATCCATGGTTAGGTTCAGTCAAGTTGTATAGATTGATAGATTGAATATAGGGAATAATGGATTTATGGATTCATGTTGAATTGTAATATTGTAGATTGTACTTGAATCATATTCAAGTCAGATTATAAAGAGACTCATCTGAGTCAGACAATTAGAAAAGTAAATTGAAGTCCTGATTGTTTTGATATTATCGGTAACCGCTGCATATGGGCGGCAGGATTTGTGTCTTTTTCAAAGACGATTACCGTGTTGATAACACCGTTGTTAAGTTGTATACCTTAGATAGGCAAGCACCCACTTCTCCGGCTCCCTGAGGCTCAAGAGATTGGTCCCGCTTAAACCTATGTTTATTAGGGTCCTTAGTGTAATTTACAGAACTTGAGGGTTTTTTTTATGTAAAAATACTTTACCCCAGGTATTTATTAATCGTCTTTAGATTTGTAATGAATATAAATTTTATGTTGTGATATTTCTAGTGAAAATATCCTAATTTGATAATAAAGGGTATTTATTTGTAATATTGACTTGTATGGATTTCATGGTATCTTAGTGTAAAATGATTCTTGTGATTTTTGAAAAGAGTTGGAATATTTATATTATTACAAAATATATATTTTAATGTTATATATACATATATTTATATGAAAATAAATTTAATATATATATTATATTCTAGAAATCTCGTTTTTCTTAAGATGTCGTATTTTAAATCTTTCGAGACCAAATGCTCATTGCGGGGGTCTGCATCCCGCACTACTAAGCCCGATGATGTGTGATAATCCGCACCATCCGGAACGGGTTCCCCAAATGGGTTGTAGCGGCGCTTTGCAAAGATTTGTATAAATACTAAATTGTTTAGAAAAATGGTTTTATTAGTAATGGTATTTAGTTGTAAAGATATCGTTTTCCCGTATTCTATGTTTCCGAGGGTATTGTGCTATATTGCATATGAGCGTGTGAGGAGGTAGGTCATTACCTCATGATCTACTTAAAGGTATAACAAGGTTTTGATGGTTTAAATATAGAAAAGAAACTATATGGTATTTTAATGAAAAAAATACGGTAAAATGGAAATAGAAATTACTTTTGATATATAACTTGTTCAATATGATTAGTTAGTATTTAATAGTCAACATGAATTGGTTTTAACATAATTGTATTAAAGGAAAGTGAGGTTTTAGGAAGAAACCGAATCGGAAATCGGATTTATTCCGATTCCGTCGGGTTTTGTAATTCAGTATTTTTAGAAAAAGAATAGAGAAGAGAGATGGGGACTTACGGGTTTCAAACTTAAAGGAGAGGAAGGGAAGACGAGAGGATTCGACGGTGCGTCGTTTCGTCGCCGGGAACTCTTAGGGTTGTCGCCGGAAAATTCGCCGGAGTTTCACCTCTTTGTTCACTTCAAATGCACAATAGGGTTTCTAGGAATTTCTTGAGAGTTTGGATAGAAATAGAAATGTGAGTGAGGGGGGGAGGGTGTTTAGGGGTTGTATTTATAGGGTTAGGCTAGGGTTAGGATAGATGAAAGGTTAAAATGAAAAATGTAATAAAATGTATTAAAAATGTATTAAAAGTGGAGTAATTATGGTTTTAAAAGAGCTCTAAAAATGGTCTTAGGAAATAAATTATACAGGTGTGTAGGGAATGTGAAAAGACATAATTTTCATGTTAGGGTCATCGCCGGAATCGGCCGTGACTCGGTCTGAGGCCTGAGTTGGCCGAGTCGAGGCTGAGTTGGCCGATTTCAGACGAGTCAGGCGGTCGGAATCCCCCCCGACGGTTCATCTATCCTATGGCAATATTACATTTTTGGGTGTAGTGGGGTTTTTGTGAGATATGCATGTGTAAACTCTTGGTATTCTAAAGGTTTAAAAAAAATCAATATTAAAAATAATGTAGGATATGGGATTTGAACTCTGGTGGCTTGGTTCAGTAGTGCAAGGTATTACCAATGAGCTACAAGCTCCTTCTTGTAATTAATTAACAAAACAAGTATTTAACTTGTGCTCAGGTAAAAGTACCCCTTTCTTTAAATTTTGAAAAATTTGCACAGAAAGTTGTACAGAGAATTTGGCGTTGTTATAGATAGCGACGATGACACGGGCACAGCAAGGCGAGTACAACACGGCAGCGACAGTAAGCTTGACACGGCTACGGCGGCAGCAAGGTGGTGAGAGGTGATGGCGTGACTTTGGGGTTTGGTGGTGTTCATACCATAATATTGCATCATTATATTCCTCATTCTTATTCGTTTTATAAATAAACAGGTGCTTTTGACGCATGTCTGCTACATATTACAGGTTATAGGTTCTTGGATCTAAAACAGTGAAAAAGATAAAAGATGATGCGAAAGTGAGACTTTGACCAATAAACAGAAGATTCTTGATCAAGCCTACATAAAGATCAGTTCACAAAGCAAGGTTCAAGACATCGACACAAAGTGAGCGGTTAAAAGTCCACTGCACTATACACTGTGAAGATCTGGAGAAGAAACAGAAGTCAATCTGAGAAAAGACCTATATAAACAGGAAGCCAAAGTTACCATAAGCCAGCACAGGAAATCACAGCAGCCAAAGCTCCTTGTTGACCGCGGAACCGCGGCCAAACAGGGCATCGGGCCGCGGTTCCGCGGCTGGGTCGCGCAAGGATGAGTTGGAAATTTTTCCATAAATTGGTGGCGGCGTTGACTGGTCTTTATGGGGCTATTTTTGTAAATGGAGATGTGCGAATCAAATGTAACCTAGGGTTTCCTATTCTCTATAAATAGGAACTCTAAAGATTGTATTAGGTTATGCCTCCCTATGCCTTTTTTTATCAATAAAATTTAGATTTCTTTTGGAGAGCATCGATACCTCTTTTCATTTCAGAAATTCAGATCTGACAAGTCTTGTGTTGATGTTTGGAGAGAGCCATCTGTAAAGTAAGTAGGTAATTTCAATTCTTGTCCTAGGTAATTTTTCATTCTCTGCCCTAGATTAAATTTAATTCCTCGCTCTAGTTAGATAGTTAGATATTTAATTCAATTGTCCTAGATTAATTTAGTTTTTAGATTTAATTAATCCATTCACACAGTTCGGAATTAACTCGTTAGCGCGAATAGGAAATTCACAACATCCCTATGGACCGACCCGTATTCACCGGCTAGCTGCAAAGCGACGCCGTTCTTGATTGCGGTAAGAGATAGTTTTTGAGATCAATCAAATGGCGCCGTTGCCGGGGATGACGTGTTATTTCCTTTTTGCAATTTCGGGTTAATCTAAAATTAAAAAAATCATAAAAATATGAAAAATCACAAAAAATTATAAAAATATATCATCTGTTATTTTTGGAAAGGGTATTTTTTTTTTGAGAATTTTGCAGGATCTACAATCGAAGGACGGATCTGGAAATTTCCAGAGAGAGAAACAGAAAAATACAGATCTGGAAAATAAGGGAAAATCAAAACAGAGAGACATCAAAATTCTTGGGATCTGTAGCCGTCATCCGACCGCGAAAACGCGGCCGCACACTGTCTCGGACCGCGGAACCGTGGCCTTCCTGTGGAGTCGTCTGCTGAAAAAAATTCTTGGGACTCGTGTCGACTCCCTCACCGCGGATCCGTCGCACAATACATATTCCAACCGCGGAAACGCGGCCTTTTGGTGTCCTCAGTTCGTGGAATTTGCACTGTAAGCTTTCTGTTATTTCTCCTCTGCAAATTTCACTATATATTCTGAAAAATTCCTGCAGGATTCTGTGCGCTTTAAAAAATCTTTCCATATAACAAGTCTTGTGCAGGATTTGTGCGCCTCGCTTAAAATAGAAATTGATTGCAAGTAATTTTTTCTGTTGCATATCTTTTCTCGAAAATCTTTTTGCAACAATTTTTCAAAATAAAGAGAAAAAGAAAAAAAGGAAAATTTTTATTAGAAAACTTGCAAATTGTTGCCGTAAATAAATCCTTGCACCACCCAACCTTCTTTCTTTTCCCCTTTCTTCTAACATGGGTACCCCAAATCATAAATCACTTGCCGAACTTTGGTATCCCGAACCTAACTTTGCGTCGTACGTCAATTGTTTCGGTCAATTTAAAGACGATCCTTTCATGCCTAAAATATCTTTGAAAGATCAAATAGAAGCGTCTAGGAGAAACAGTTCGACTTTTCAATCCACTTTGTGTCAACCAAGTCAACCTTTACCACCTCCATATGTTGATACCACTTTTTCAAGTCCTGCTGTCACTCCTAAGCCGATATCCATTGCTGAGCATATTGCTCAATCTCGCAGCCGATCTTTCACCCCTCTCCACTCATCTAGTTCTAGGGATCCACAAGACTATTCACCTTTTTATCCACATATTGATCCTACTCCTGTCCAACCATCCATTTCCTACTAGTCCTACCCGACCTTCCCACCTTCACTAGATATTGCCTCTACACAGCCATTTGGGAGTTTCATGTATCCAAACAATTTCGAATTTTTTACCGAAACCCCTTCACAGCCCATGTCTAGTTTGGAACAGTCGTTGGAGGCTTATATCTTAGCAACAAACAAAATGATTAGGAATGTGGAAGCGTCCATGGCCGCCCTTATGCAACCTAGTGAACCGGTAGCTGGTTTCCCGCTAGCTCAAAAATTTTCAATGTATAAGGAGGCGGTTGGACAGAGTGAGAATGTGAGAGGATTTCCAAATCAAACCTACCTTTACCCAATTGAAGCCCACAACTCCAGTTTTCCATCGAATGTCCTAAATGATTCACAAGTTCAAAATAAAAACGAGTTGTGTGATTTTGTAGTGTTTGATTTGCCAAATTGTGAAGAACCCCTTTCGAGTGAAACCGCATCTAATCCGTTTGACCTTTACACCTCCACTCTAGAACCTAAATTGATAAATATCTATGCTTTTGATGAGGTGTCTAAAGAAATTGATTTTCACTTGATTGAGGATATAGACGCCGGGAATATTTCGGATGATGAACCTGTCGATTTGCTTGAAATTTTATGTCCAATTCATCATCCCGAGTCATTAAATGTTTCTCCCGAACTTCATATGCGTCTTGATTTTGATGATAATGGCATGGATGAGTTAAATTTTGAGGAGAATTATAAGGATAGTATTGAGGAGAGTTTTGAGGATAATATTGAGGTTGAACCATTTTTCTTTGATGTGTCAGATTTTCCAATTCATCCTCCTGAACCTTTCACTGTTATATCACCCTCCCTCCTTTACATCGTTCCGACCACGCTTGAAGACTGTGAGTTTGAAAATTTTTCCTTTGAATCTGACACAGTTCTCACCGACGATAACACTTACGAGTGTTTCACTTTTTCGGACGATGTTGATGACTCACCGCCCGAGTTTGAGTCCTTTACATTTTTAGATGAGTTAGTTGAACCATCAGACTCGGTTGCTTACAGTAGTTTCGAACCATTGATGGAATCTTTTAAGTTCGAGACAATTTACTACGGTGAGAATGAGACTATCCCTAATTCACTCCCTTTCGTCCTTCCTATCGTTCCGACCGTACAAGAGACCGTTACGCTTTCATCTTCAATACCAAGTTTGGCGTACCCATGCTTTCTTGCGAATCTTGAGGGATTTGACCCTATTTCTCGACGGGTTGATAGGTTAGCACAATCGCTTTTAACACATTGGTCATCACAAATTGCGCTAATTTATTCACTCGATTTACACCCTCAAGATCGTACTCCACTTCTTTCTCCTTTCTGCCATTCTTCTCCTCCACCGAGACCATATTCCACTCTTCTTTCCACACGGTCTCGTGTGCTTCTCATCTCTTTTCTTTCCACCCCATTCTTTCACCAACTCGATCATTACCACGATAAAATTTTTGAATGGTTGGTGCTAACCTTTGGCTTGTGTAAGGCCAAGCTTAAGTTTGGGGGGAACCTTGTTGTATATATATATATATATATATATATATATATATATATTTTGTTTTCTTTTTCTATAAAACATTAAAAAAAATTTCTAAAAAATAAAAAAATAAAAAAAAAGTTATAAATAAATAAACAGGAGAGTGCCGACATTTTGACCCTCTTGGTATAGCATGACAGTGAGGACACTGTCAAGTTTAAGCTTGGGGTGTGCTCGGTAAGTCTTCTTTCTTCGCATTCATGTGTATATTTTTGCATTTGCATACTTATTTTAAAATCCATAAAAATTGAAAGTTTTCAAAAATTATAAAAATTATTGTATTCAATTTTGGCCTTATTTTGACTCGAGTTTGACAGATAGGTTAACTAGCTAGGAACAACTAGATGTTAGACTTAGTAAATTAAAAACCATAAAGATAACTTTTCTTAAAGTTCAACGGTTGAAAGTATATGCCTTTGTAGTTTATTTAGAAATAGGCAAATTTTGGGTTCAATTCTTGGACTAAGTTGAAACAAAGGAAAAATATTGATATCTTTATTAGAGTATAAGTTTGAAAAATAATTCCTAGCTTAAATCTAGAGTCTGAAAATGTATACCCTACAATTTGCACAATCACGCACCTTGACACTGGGAATAGTAGAAGAGACCTTGAAATGCTCTTGTCTAAAGTCTTTAGTACGATGAAAAATAAAAAAAAATTCAAGTGTGAATAAAGAAAAAAAAATGAACACTGGTCTTTGTGATTACTTAAGGCTGCAAAAATAGAAAAAAATATTTAGCGAGGGTGCTTCATCACCTAGTGCCTTAGACCAACTGGTTTGGGAGTCACTGCTAAAAAGCCTTGGGTGTTGCAAGACTAGGAATTACGCTTTAATGTGCAAACACATCTTGTAATCGGTTGTTGGTACCTCAAGAAGGATTAACGGTCGCATGAAGGATGTGTAAGAAAAATTCATTTAAAAATTCACCAATTAACAAGTGCTTTGGACAACAGACAAGGGTATGATTGCTTGATTTGAATTTCCAAGTGTAGGGGTGACTTATACACACACGTAGGGGTATGTAATTGGGATTTAGATAAGAGAAAGGAATGAAGAATAGAACTTGTATCTTTAATAGAGTTGATAAAAATTCCTAAGTGGAGATGGAACCCTAGAAGGAAGACTTAAGAGATGCCGAAAGCTAAGTAGGTCTGCAGAACATATGTGATCTTAAGTTAAATGATGAGGAAGTGTGAAGAATATGGGTGGATAATTTACGAGTCGAAGATAATAGAATTCCTTGTTAGAAACCCTAATTGGAGAACAAAAGTCAATGAGCCTAACTGATAGGATTTTGTGGGTAGTATCCGCTGAAAACCCTCAGGAGACAACACTCCTCCTACTAGGGACACCTAGAGGTTTAACGGCTTGTTGCACGAGCTTAGTGCAATCGCGTTTCCATGCGAAAGTGCTGTTAGGTTTTTGCAGAGAATAAAAATAAGTTTGCTCGAAGACGAGGAAAAGATAAGTTTGAAGGTATTTGTTCATACCATAATATTGCATTATTATATTCCCCATTCTTATTCATTTTATAAATAAACAGGTGCTTTTGACGCATGTCTGCTACATATTACAGGTTACAGGTTCTTGGATCTAAAACAGTGAAAAAGATAAAAGATGATGCGAAAGTGAGACTTTGACCAATAAACAGAAGACTCTTGATCAAGCCTACATAAAGATTAGTTCACAAAGCAAGGTTCAAGACGTTGACACAAAGCGAGCGGTTAAAAGTCCACTGCACTACACACTGTGAAGATCTGGAGAAGAAACATAAGTCAATTTGAGAAAAGACCTATATAAACAGGAAGCCAAAGTCACCATAAGCCAGCACAGGAAATCACAGCAGCCAAAGCTCCTTGTTGACCGCGGAACCGCGGCCAAACAGGGCCTCGGGCCGCGGTTCCGCGGCTGGGTCGCGCAAGGATGAGTTGGAAATTTTTCCATAAATTGGTGACGGCGTTGACTGGTCTTTACAGGGCTATTTTTGTAAATGCAGATGTGCGAATCAAATGTAACCTAGGGTTTCCTATTCTCTATAAATAGGAACTCTAAAGATTGTATTAGGTTATGTCTCCCTATGCCTCTTTTTATCAATAAAATTTAGATTTCTTTTGGAGAGCATCGATACCTCTTTTCATTTCAGAAATTCAGATCTGACAAGTCTTGTGTTGATGTTTGGAGAGAGCCATCTGTAAAGTAAGTAGGTAATTTCAATTCTTGCCCTAGGTAATTTTTCATTCTCTGCCCTAGATTAAATTTAATTCCTCGCCCTAATTAGATAGTTAGATATTTAATTCAATTTCCCTAGATTAATTTAGTTTTTAGATTTAATTAATCCATTCACACAGTTCGGAATTAACTCGTTAGCGCGAATAGGAAATTCACAACATCCATGTGGACCGACCCGTATTCACCGGCTAGCTGCAAAGCGACGCCGTTCTTGATTGCGGTAATAGATAGTTTTTGAGATCAATCAGGTGGTTGGAGAGAGAGAGTGAGTGAGGTTAAAAAAGAATATATATATATATATATATATATATATATATATATAGTTCTGTGTATTTGAAAATAGAGAGTGAGATTTGAGTGAGTTAATAGGATTAATTGGTGATTAAAGGAGTTAATTGAAATTGATGGGGAATCTTTCGGTTTGGAATTTGAGAAGTTTTGAAAATAAAGTGGAAAAAAACTATTGAACTAGAAAGAAGGAAGGGGAGGGGTTGGGCTTTGAAGTGGATGAGGGAGTGGGGCTGGTCTGGTGTGGTCTTGGAAAAAGAATGTTGGGTTGTGGGTTTAGAGTAGAATATTGTGTTTTGGTAGGATTTAGTTTTAGGGTATTAACTTGATTTGGAAAAATAGAATTTAAAAGTTAGGAAAAGTAATAGAAAAATATATAAGAAAATCTGGGTATAAAAATAGATTAGGATTTAGGAAAATAAATACAATAATAAAATATAAATGGGTAAATTATTTAGAAACAACATTTTATTTAAATACGGATATTAGAATACAAAAGGAACTGGGTATTACATGATCAACGGTACGGTCATGGATGATGAACTTCAAAATGGAGACTTACAGAAGAAGCAGATTGAAGCGATATCCAAATGGCTGTTTAGAAAACCACAGGCAAAATACCAGAACCACTATCCCGTTTACTCTTCCTTTAGCAGCGTAATGCATGCCCAGAAAGGAAGTGTATTTGGAAGACCATCCCAATACCCAAAGACCCATGCCACCAATATCTCCCCAAATACTGTTCTATGGAAGCTGACCCAAGACCCTGATGCGAGAATGAAGATAAACAGTAACAGTAACACATCATTGCAATGAGGAACGTCACAAAAGAAGCTAGAGGACAAAACTCATCAAAACAAGCTGTCACAAAGCCCATCCTTCAAGCATGACAATTTTCGGCATTCAAATTCCCACCCCAACTTTAACTTAGGCACTCGAGTGCAACGCGCGTCGCGCACGCAACCACCCACCATTACTTGGCCTAACTCTATCCCATTAAATTTCTCGTCAACATCACGGGGGAGAGGCTCGGCCAGTTATGGGACTTCAATTATTAGTCACTTCGACGACAACCCCTCTTCCACTCACCAGCATGAAACTTACCGAAATACCTCGCGGCAAATGATGTTTGTCAACAGGATACCCAAGCCCACAAGACAGTCACCCCCATATATACAGCTGCAAAGAATAATTCTAAATTTTGAATATATTCAAACCCCTCCCCTGAATCTCCTTTTCTCCTGTGCATTAACGAAAATAAACACTCATATTTACTACCACCCAACAACCCATCCAATTTCCATGTCACATACCTCTTCACTTCCCTCAACCATTCAAACTTGTCATAAACCTCACAACAATCCTTATTACCCATCAAAACCGGCCCTTAGCACCATAGTTATCAAATCGTGACACGTTTCTTGTTTCATTTTCTTATTTTTCGTATCGCGCTTCGTATCGTAAGAAACAAAATTTCCTGTTGTAATAACGAAACAACTATTTATATATACACCCAATTACAATTATAAAAGCGATCAAATTAGCAATATAGAGTCTCGTACAAGCTAAAACAAATTTCAGGATTACAACTACGTAAATACATAAATAAAAATCATACAAACTCATGCATTAATAATCAAATAATACCAAAATAATACCAAAATAATCAAAAAATAATTATCTATATATCATAATTCATAAACATAAGCATGATAAGTTTTATAATTCATAACTAAAACATTCTTCATAACCAATCTGCCAAAACATAACTACCAAACAAAGTCGACGCTACAAAAAGCATATCTTCTCCAATTGATTAATTACTATCATTAAAATTGTTGGATATAGTGCGCTCAAGACAATTATTGTAATTACAAGTAGGCGATTATGATAATTGAACGAGAACCTATACAGATGGAACAGTCTTACTGGAGATGATAGTATGCTATCTGGTTTGTCTTTCGAATAAGACTCTTCCATAACGGGATCACATCTTGAACTATTTCCATTTAGGCGGAATCTCTCGAATAAGACTCATCCTTAGTCTCGTACATCTCCTTATTAGTTAATAGATCTGGTTACCTTCTTAGAATTTGGGTTAGTCCCTCCCCTACTCGCTCTCAGCTGCAATACCAGCCTATGCTGCAAGACCCAAGACGAGACAGAGACTCAACCAGAATTGAGATAGTTATAGTACGCTTTGGAAGGCTTACCTGGGTTACTCCCATTCCACACCATTATGTGTATACGTTTTGATAAAATCCGTAGGATTATTGCTTGACTATCAGCATTATGATGGCGATCATATACGTGGGAGCTGGGAGGTCCATAACTACATCGTTAAATGCCCCTAGTTGAGAGAGTATCGAGACTGGGTATCGATACTCTGGAGTAGACTAGTATATACTTTTTGAGACCCCGACAAGGGGAGGTGGCCGGTCTTACAAGCCATTGGTGTTGAGTCACTTAAGATAGCATACAGGTGCTCACTGGAGGTGAGTACACTGGACGGACTCGCCGAGAACTTCTAAATGGTATTATACCCATCGTTAGATGGAAGTTCTCTTGTGGCATGAGTACATGTTAGTCCTTTGACCCGAGATTTTTATTTGCCTCATGTGAGTTTCCACTGTACCTAGATTACTACCCTACCACGGCTCAAAGTAGTCATACAAACAGGTTTTAGTTAGGTACAGTTCCGAGCCACATGGAGGCAGTAAACAATCGTCAGAGATTCGTCTCTCCTAGTATTGGAAGTCGATGTTACGCTGTGTTGGGTCAGCCATCACCAGAAATTCTTGGCCAAGGTGGATGAGATTTACTGATGTGATATCAGTAGTTTCTCAATGGGTGATGAGCTTCAGATCGACACGATTTATCGGGTTAGTAGGGGTCTGATGTTATCCACCCCTAGACCCGGTATGTGATTATCTTAGACGAAGAGACCGGACTGTACGGAGATTGTCACAGACAGGCTCAGTAGGGATACATATGAGTTTGCTCGTCGGCATTCCTTTCGCTCAATACCTGGATAGCTGTTACGTACAGCTAGTGCCGCTGACGTGCTTGTGGTTAAACTCGCTGTTGGAGTAAAAAATTACACCCCAATTAACCAAGTTAAATTTAACTCCAGATCAAGTGGGACCAAGCCCCGGTCTAGTGGGCCTATGTCCAAGTCAGACCCGATCATGAAGAGGCCGACCTCCCCCATGCCAAGAAGAAAATTATGTAATAAATAAGTTTGATATAATTTTCATGCATGAATGTAAAATAAATGGGCAAAAAGTCAAATTATGGCTCATGTGCAAAAAGAAGTAAGCACATGAGGCATGAGATGAGAAAAATGCCATTTTGTAAAGCTCAAAAGGCTATGTGTAAACTTGTAAGCCTATATAAGACAACATGATAATGAAATAAAAAAGAAGAATTCATTCCCCTAAAAAATTTGGATTTTTGTGCCTCTTTCTCCTTCCTCAAGGTTTCAAATCTTCTTCTCTTTTCTGAATTAAATCAAGAGTTTAACTCTTCCTTTCCCAAAAAGAAATAGTTTTTCACCATAAAACCTACGAAGGGGAGCTCTGATCTTCCATCAAATCTCTAAAAGGGGAGATTTTTAAGTCTCGCCCCTTCTCTCCAAGATCCATCCAACAGAGAGGAGGAAGAAGGAGACCTATCTCAAAAAATCTCACTTTGGGGAAGATCCGAGGCTTTGGAGAGGATTCAGGGCTTAAGGAAGAAGAAAGGGGTCCCCTTTGATCATCTTTGAAGATTTTTGGGAGTTCAACTCTATTTGTCAAAATCCTTTGGAGTTTAACTCCAAAAATAAAATTCTTTTGGGAGTTTAACTCCACTCAAAATCCTTTTGGGAGTTTAACTCCATAAGGATAAAAATCCTTCATTTTTCTGGGAGTTTCCAAAGTCTCTCGGGAGTTTAATTTCTAATCCTGGGGCTAAGCCCTTCTTTTTCTACAGGCGCCCAGCGCCTACGTGCCGGGTGCATGAGGCGCTGGCGCCCAGCGCCCATGCGCCAAGCATGCGAACTACTGGAACCCAGCGTCCACGCGTCCTTAGGACGCTCCTCACCCCTCTTTTCCCACACCCTCCACACTCAAAACACGTAACCCATTAGAAAATTTTTCTAACGGGGCGTTGCCCTACACCTCGCAAGAGGGCTGCTAGCCCCTTTAAACCCCAGCCCGCTATCTGGGTAGCAGGACCCCCGTAAACTCTGCGAGGCCTCCGATACATCCTTCAAAACATAACACACACTGCACATTGAGTTCGCATGACCAGTTTGACCCGTCAATCGGAGGTTCCCTCACTCCAAAAGCGAGGGGTAATTAATGTCATCTTAGTTCGCGGCTGCCGGAGATTCGGATCCCCACAATCAATTACCCCTGCCTACCTTATGCAGGGGGAATCTGTATACGCCTGACAAGAGTCGCGTATTCTCATCCTAATAGGGTGACGAAAAACACCCTACAGACTCTGGCATGTCCGGTGGGACATATCTTTCCTCCCATAATTCAGATTAAATGTTCATGCGAACTCAATCAATATATACATCGACTGCCTGTAATGAAAATAATGCTCTTTCATGCAGGATTTCAAGCGATCAATTCTCAATAATATCTCCAAAGATGAACTCGGCTCTTAAGACAACTCCCGTCTCCTACACGATGAAAACGGACCCTCGAATGATCCTCCCGGCAAGTCTCGGGCGGCAGTGGGAGGAACCGCTGCTACAATTTGGCTCTATTTTATTTGTCTCAACTAACACCATTCCCGCCCTTCAAGCTCCGGTGACAGATAAACCGGACTCAAGAGGCAAAAAGCCAAATGCCGTGGTCACGAAGGCACTTCAGCCCAAGAGCAAATCCATTTCCGAATGGCTCTCTGTTGCTCCAACTGGAGGCAAGGCCATCAGCATCAACAAAGAAACAAGGCGTCCCAGGCAAGCTCCGGCGGTGCCCCTGACAACCGCTCGATCGGGTATCTTCTCTAAGCTCCCCATCAACCGACTCACGGTGGTTTTCCGGAAGACGGATGCCTGCCAAGCCCTCAAAATTGAGAAGCTAAGACAGAAAAGGCTCAGATACAGAGCCAACAAAAAGGTTAGGGCTTCTGCTAGTTTGAACTTCCTGGGGTACTAAGAACGAGATTACCCCACAACAACAGCTGAATCGGCTGTAAGGCTTTCTAACTCTTTCGAACCGTTGAAATTGGTTTAGAAGAACGCCATGACCGCAAGAGTCAAGAAAACCGTGGTCCAGACTGTGCCACTAAAGGACCCAACCAGGCTAACCGTCTTCAGTCACCCATTCTCTCCCGAAAAGGAAGGGCCAGGACGATGGTCCGAAAGATCAGCCGCAAAAGATAAAGAGATAGCTGGATATATGGTCCACACTGTCTACATGGTGGGCATGCATATCAAGAGCAACGACGAGGCCACCACATCTCAAATCCAATCTGGTGTGAATGTGGTTGCCACTTCCCAAGACCAGTCACTTTTAGAAGGTAATGAAAACCCTTCCAGTGAGGCTGATATGCAGAGAGATCCCTCAATTCATAAGGAGTCAGGTTCAGAAAGCGAAGAGGAGCCAATCTTCCGTCCTAAGACCGTAGAGCAGCAACTTCTCCAAGAGCTCCAGATACGTGCGTGCCTATTTTCGTTTCTTTCTGGCATGATATGTTTAATTGATGTGACTACATTAATTATGATTAATACAAGGAAAACAAACCTAAATGATGTTGTCAGAACCAATTTTTAAAACTAGGTTTTCTTCAAAACCATGGTCGTATTCTTTTACTTTGAATAGAGGTATTCAGTTAGGAATATCCTGCACCTCATTCTATCAGGAAAGAGGCTTGATCCCTTCACGGGGAGTTCGCTTTTAAGCAAAAGTTTATGTTACTAGTTTTAAAAGCGGAGTCTAAACCACTCCATTTCGAAGCCACTCCAGTTCCTTCAATGATATCAAGTTTATTACGTTAAAGATTTTTTGCCAAAAACCAGCCGTAGCCGTCCGTCATTTCAGACTAGTAGTAGTCAGTATTCGTGCTACGTTTGTTGACCTCTGTCAAGGCGTAGTGTGTGGTAGCTGGCTGTTGGTTTTCTGTGCATTAGATGCGATTGGTTAGGACAGTCGTACGGCCTTGTTGCCCTCTGTCAAGGGCTCGTGTGGGTGGGTTTAATGCATTCAATATAATGACGAGTTGAATTTGACTAGGACCCTTGACTTGTTGACCTCTGTCAAGGTCCTTGGGTCCTATGGGTAAAAATCTATATCGGGAGTTTCAAATATAAAAGAAACTTGCCAAGTATGCGTATACCTTCTGGAGTATGGTAATTTTAGTCGGCTTCCGTCAAACTTATCACACAATGATAGTTGGGTCGCCATTCCCACTGATGAGTAGGTGTTACTCCTCGGGTCATCCCGACTAATTCTCCTTTTAGGGTTTGAAGGAGAATTCAAGGAAACAGTGGGAGGCATTCTAATTAGATAAAGTGATTAACCAATCTAATTTAGGTTAGAGTGCATGCTGAGTGTTTCTTTTCTCTCTCTAGTTTGCGACCACGACCTACCTTAAACTAAGACTCATGAATCAAGTTAACCGAATCTTCTTATACGCTTTGGTTTTGGATTGTTATGATTCATGACAAAGTCGCATATATCCCTGCCACTCCTACATTCCCTTTGCTTTTTTTCAAAACACTCTGTATCACTACGAAGATCCATTGTAACAACCCCAAATTTCCTGTACAGCTTTCTGTGCAAATTTTTCAAAATTTAAAGAAATGGGCACTTTTGCCTGAGCACAAGTCAAATATTTGTTTTGCTAATTAATAGCAAGAAAGAGCATGTGGCTCATTGGTAATACCTTGCACTGCTGAACCAAGCCACCAGAGTTCAAATCTCATACCCCACATTATTTTTAATATTATTTTATTTTGAATTTTTAGAATACCAAGAGTTTACACATGCATATCTCACGAAAACCCCACTACACCGTGAAAAGTAACAGTACCAGAGGCCTAATGAACCGACGAGGAGTGCTCCGACCACCTGACTCGGCCGGACTCGGCCGAATCGGCCGGACTCGGCCGAATCGGCCGGCGGACCGGCTGACTCGGCCCGCCGCCACCGGCCGGACCGCCGAGTCATCAACATGGAAGATGTGTCTTTTGGCCTTTCCTGTACACCTGCACACTTTATAACTTTAGAACAGTAACAAAGACTGTTTAATACCCTATTTACTTTATTTTTATTACATTTTAATACAATTTATCATATTTTTTCATTTTAACTTTTCATCTACCCTAACCCTACCCTAACCCTATAAATACAACCCCTAAACACTACCCCCTCATCCTAAAATTCTGAGCAAACTCTCAAGAAATTCCTAGAAACCCTAGTGTGCATTTGAAGTGAACAAAGAGGCGAAGCTCCGGCGAATTTTCCGGCGACAACCCTACGAGTTCCTGGCGACCTAACGGCACACCGGAAACTACGTCCACTCCCTCTCCCTTTCCTCTTTAAGCTAAACCCGTAAGTCCCACTTTCCCCCTTCTCTACTCTTTTTGAAAATACGAAATTCTAAAACCCGACGGAATCGGAGCAAATCCGATTTCCGATTCGGTTCTTCCTAAAATCTCACTTTTCTTTTAATACAATCTTTTTAAACCATTAAATGTTGACTATTAAACACTAACTAATCATATTGAACAAGTTCCATATCAAAAGAAATTGCTATTTCCATTTTACTGTACTTTTTCATTAAAATACCATATAGTTTTATTTTTGACATTTGAACATCACAAACTTGCTATAACTTTAAGTAGATTACGAGGTAATGACCTAGCTCCTCACAACACTCATATGCAACATAGCACAATACCTTTCGGGAACATAGAATACGGGAAAACGAAACATTTCAAATAAATACCATTATTATTAAAACCGTTTTCTAAAAGATTAGTATTTTACACAAATTTTTGCAAAGCGCCGCTACAACCCATTTTGGGGAACCCGACTGGAATGGTGCGGATTATCACACATCCTTGGGCTTAGTAGTGCGAGATGCAGACCTCCGCGAGGAGCATTCGGTCTCGAGAGATTTAAAATACAATATCTTAAGGAAAATGAGATTTCTAGAAATATAAAATATATATTAAAATTATTTTTATATAATTATATATATATGTAACATTAAAATATCTATTTTGAAATAATATAAATATTCCAACTCTTTTCAAAAATCACAAGAATCACTTTACATTAATATACCATGAATTCCATACAAGTCATTATTACAAATAAATACCCTTTATTATGAATTTAGGATATTTTCACTAGAAATATCACAATTATAAAATCTACATTCATGATAACTCTAAAGACGATAACTAAATACTTGGGGAGTATTTTAAAAAGTATATAAAAGTATTTTTACGTAAAACCCCCTCAAGTTCTATAAATTACCCTAAGGACCCTAGTAAACATAGGTTTAAGCGGGACCAATCTCTTGAGCCTCGGGGAGCCGGAGAAGTGGGTGCTTGCCTATATAAGGTAGACAACTTAACAACGGTGTTATCAATACGGTAATCATCTTTGAAAAAGACACAAATCCTGCCGCCCATGTGCAGCGGTTACCGATAACATCAAAACCATCAGGACTTCAATTTCTTTTCTAATTGTTCTGACT
The DNA here is from genome assembly GCA_030015575.1 of Agapanthus africanus. NCBI lineage: Eukaryota > Viridiplantae > Streptophyta > Magnoliopsida > Asparagales > Amaryllidaceae > Agapanthus > Agapanthus africanus. The sequence continues at coordinate 238,939,376 of JASDDO010000019.1, forward strand.
CAGACCGAGTCTTATTAATAATCTGACTTGAATATAATTCAAGTACAATCTACAATCTACAAACTATAATTCAACATGAATCCATGAATCCATATATTCAATCTATCAATCTATACAACTTGACCGAACCGAACCATGGATATACATTTATTTACATGATTATCCAGTTATATCCATTTACATGATTCTTCAGTTACATCCATTTACTGATATCATGGTTTCGGCAAGTCATCCAATTATACAATTTACATTACAAGACAATACAATTTACAATACAACAATACAATCAAGACATCACGGGGTTTAAGGGGTAGATTGGTACGGAAGGTGTTAGAAGTGGCATGGGACAGTAACCATAAGACATAATTACATCCATGCCGTTGTTCCGTGGTATTATCGACGGAGCCTTGTACATTCCATTTGCCCTAGTCTCTAGCATATAAAGACCCCTCTCGTATACACTGGCATCCTTCTTTACCAAGCTATAAACAACAGCGTTAATGAATACAACAGTATAACAATATAATATAACTTTAAAAGTTACCTTCTTTTTCTGTATATTCTATTTCTCCTTTTTCTTTGGGACTTACCGAGCGATTTGTTCGCTGACGACATTCTCTTTCCTTCTTCTTTGAATGTCGTCAGGTGATCTGGACACTCCGGAGATCGAGCCCACTAGCTGAAGACTTGGACCATTTCGTTGAAGACCCAGAGCTTTAGTTCATTATACACTTTTATTTCAGTACATTTCCTTTTCTGTTATGCCATTGTTTAGGCATTGCTTTCTTCCAGATGTATTTACTTTTCCATGTATTGTACAAAAAGAATGTGAATAAATAAAGTTGCTGTTTTATTATATCTTGTCTCTTGTGTATTTACTTTTATATTGCTTAGATACGCTTAGCGTATTTACTTCACAGTAAATACGTAGCGGCCTCGCCTCGTCCCCTTCCCGTACACCGGGAAGCGGGGCATGACATCCATATTGTTTGGAAAGGCCATCTCGTATAGTTACATACGAACTCGAAGAAACTTGTTTCAGTTTGAGAATGCCACGGGTTCTGGAGAAATTGAATAGGTTCGGTTGTCTTTTATTTTTACCTTCTCTCAGGTTGTGAAGGCTCATAATATTAGGAGAGTACACCTATTATGCTTATTCGATAGTCTTTTTCCAAATCTTAGGCTGGTGTCGAAAGGTAGGGAAAGAAGAAAACCAATTAGCCTAAATGTGGTGTACAGAAGGTAAAAAGTATAGACATATAAAGGGATTGCAGTGAAGGTAAGGAATTTGCAACTACTGTCATGAATCTGGATAGTGGTAGAGCCATTAATAGGAATACCCGGTCACCCCTTCGAAACATTTTCATGTTTCGGTTTTCCTGTGCGGTTGAAAACCGCTTTCACAATTAGATTCAGACTCCAGGGTATGTATTTACGAGACTTGATTCTCACATCTGTATGGCATTACAGATACTGATTGGGAGTAGAATATTGGGAATTGGGTGATTAGATCCTTAATATCAGAATTCTTTGTAATTGGTGATATTTGAGAAAATCATCTGGGTTTTGCCTTGCGGCAAATATTTGGTTTTGAATAACCGTTGTTATGCACCGATTTTTAAAATTGAATATCTGTATCTATATTTTATAAAGTGAGATATAAATTTTGAAAATAGTGTTCTAAACATTTACCTTTATCAGTTGAGGATAAACTAAGGTGCATTGATTAACGGTATAGATATTCTTAACCAAAATACAGTTTTCAACTTACAATACATGGAATTTGAGTTAGTATACTCTAGGGACTTAAAAATGTATGTTGTCCGGTATCCTTGGGACAAGGGGTTGGTAATGTTACTTCATTCAGTTTACTTATAAGTTCTCTGATTTTAGACACGCATTCGTTATAATGCAAGATCCAAAGATTTTGAGAAGTCATAGATATAATAATAAAGTAGAGAACCATGTGTTGGAAGAATCAGGATTCTTCGAGGTGATAAAAAATGTAGATAATTATGCTAGGTATTATATCATAGTAATATTTGAGAATTTGCTTCTCTCTCAAGTTACTCATCCGTGGATGTGCTCCTTGATGAGTAATGCTGTATGACCTTTTTCCATATGTAATATGCACTGGACACAGTTGCATAACAATTGAATATGGTTCTATCTAAATTAGAGCCTTTGTTTCTATGTGGACATAGAATGGTTATATATCTTGATAATGTTAAGATATGGAATTATCTAGTTTCTGTTTAAAAGCTAAATCCGGACAAACTCAAGGCACGTTTTTGTAACGGTAGTTTGTGGGTTATTCTAGGCTTGTAGCAAGGGTTTAACTTCTACCATTTCAAGATCAAAAGTTGATTTGTTCTTGACTCACCACCTTTTTATAAAAGAAATCTTTTTGCAAAAGAAACAAGTAGGAGTATGGTAGAACATTAAGTGATTTTAGAACCACAAACAGTTACTGAATATTTAGTAAAACCTAGAGATTCAATTGGATTCGACAATTTATTAGCCACTCCGCAGATTTAGTAGGTAAGCTCAGCCACCCGAAAGGTACTTTGGTTTCCTCAAAGACGGTGACAGGAAAGTTTTGATAACACAAGCTTGTCACTCAGCTGTCCTTGACTATGAGATCTGGAGGTGGATGACTATAACGTCATTCTAAATTGAATTTAGAAGTGCACGTGTATATAACTCTGCCAGAGGGTTGTTGTAGTCAGTGGGAGCAGCGGAAGCGTGGTGGGCAAGTTGTTTATGACTATTTATAGACTAAATTAAGGAGAGCTGAATTGGTCATCTAGTTTGATGTAAAAGTCAAAGATTTTGACTTCATCAGAACAACAGATAGACCTGGTAAGAAGGTAGTAGGGAGTGATGTCCTGGTATTTGGATGACGTACTCCTGATAGGAATTGATGTTCCTATACTATGATCAGTTGTACTGTGGTTATCACAAGGTGCTTCTCTACGTAAGATCTGGATAAAATATCAGAGATTCTGGTGACTATATCTATGGTTTTAAATCTAGATTTAGGAAGTATCCTAATTCAGGTATGTTTCCCCCAATCAGAGCAAAGCTCTGTTTTGAATTTCAAAATTCAAAAATTGAAGCAACGCTTCAGATCCCGTGTGCTGCGCGTTGCGTGCCACGTGTCAAAATCAGACGCGCTAGCGCCAGGTGCGCTGCGCCCCAGGCAGCGTACCACCAATCAGAGCAAAGCTCTGCTTTAAAAATAAAATTGAAACAACACTTCAGATGCTGCGCTCTGCGCTGCGCGCCACGTGTCAGACAAGATGCGCTAGCGCAGTTGTGCTACGCTCTGCGCTGCGCGCCACGTGTCAAACACGTGTGCGCTAGCGCAGTTGCGTTGCGCTCTGCGCTGCGCGCCCGCGTCAAACGAAGGTGCGCCAGCGCTGGAATTAAAAGAATTCCCCACCGTTAGATCAAAAGATCTAATAATAATAAATTATTAATTAATCAGAATTAATATTCTGTTATGGAAAGATTTTTCAATCTTATTAAAACAAGAAGATTATCTTCTGTAAAACAGAAGCCTTAGGATCAAAGATCCATCTGTGGGAAATATTCCCAAATCAATTAGGAAAAGATCTCTTAAACTGATTTAACAAATCAATTGGCCCTATATAAAGGCCCCAAGACTTCAACTCTGAGATACAAAGGAGAGAGAATATAGAAGAACAGAGAGAGAACCCTCTGCAAATTTTGAGAAAAACTCAAAGAGAAAGAAAGGCAAGCCTTTAGAAAAAAGATCATTTCTTCATCTTAATTCTTGAACAACAGAGATGAAATCATCTCGTAAAAAGAAGAAACATCTTCTAAGAAGATCATAGATCTGAAAAAAGACCAAGGTCTTTGATAAAAAGAAAAGATCAAAAGATCTAATCGTAAAGATATAAAAAGAAGTATTTGACTTCATTCACAGATCTTTTGATCTATAAAGGCGGAGCCTTTAATAAGAATAAGAACTTTGTTCTTGAATCTTGAGGCAAACCCTCCGTTAAGAAGAACATAAACTTGTTTTTTGATCTTAAATTTGATCAGATGCGCTTTGTGTTGGATATAGTGCCCTCAGAGTCAATTATTGGATCACAGGCACGTGATTGCAATGATTGAGGGAGGACCTATGCCGGTAGGACAGTCTTACTCAAGATGATAGTATGCTATCTGGTTTATCTTTATCATCGTGTACAGCTTTAGGTGACCTTACAGGTCACTATTACACATTGATAGAGCCCTTAAGATTCTTGCTTGACGGCCAGCAGTATGATGGCGATCATATACGTGGGAGCTGGGGTCTATAAGCACATTCTTAAAAGGTCCCTAGTCGTGGGAGTTTTCGAGACAGGGCATCGATACTCCAGAGTAAACTAGTGTATACAGCCGAGACCGTGACGAGGGGCGGTGGCCGGTCTCACAAGCCACCGGTGTCAGTTGGTTCACCTAAGATGTATATAGGTGCTCATTGGGTTATGAGTACACCGGACAAGACTCACCGGGAGCATGCTAGTTGGAATTATACCTGACGTCAGATAGCAGTTCCCTGGTGACATGTGTACAGGTTAGTTCATCGACCTGAGATCGTCATTTGTCTCGTGTGAGTTCCCACTGTACTTTGATTACTACCCTACCATGGCTCAAAGGAGTCGTGCAAACAGGTTTTAGTTGGGTACAGTCCTGAGCCACATGGAGGCAGTGGGCGGATCGGCAGGGGTTCGTTTCTCCCGGTATTGGGGATGAGATCGCGCTGTGTCTAGGAGAGCCATTACACGAAGTCCTTGGCCAAGGCAGAAGATTTACTAGTAGGTATTCTAGTAGTATCTCAGGGTGTTCTGGGCTATACTCCGACACGACTTGTACCGCTTTTGGGGGTCTGACTTTTACCAACCCCCTAGGCCCACCATGCGATACTCATAGACGAATGGACCGGACTGTACGGATATTGTCACTGACAGGCTCAGTAGGGTGTCAGGATGAGTTCGCTCATCGACTTCCCTTTTGGTCAATACCTGGTAGCCCGTTACGCACGGCTAATATCTCTGACGTGCTAGTTGTTAAATCCACAGCCAAAGTATTGACGAGACTTTAGAGTCCCCCACAGACAGTTTCTCAAGTTTCGGGCGAAACGCTGTAGAGGCCGTATAGATATATGGCAGGGTTCGATCATATACGTGCGGTATTGCACGGATCATGATCCGACGGATAATACTAGCGGGCTTTGGTTTAAGCCGGATCCTAGTATTGTACAGTGTAGATTTTGTCTCATTGCATTTGTATTCGGTCGGAATACAAATGCGGGTATGTATATATAGTCGCGGGGTTTTTCTGTAATTTATTACGGGATCGCTTTTTTAAAGTTGCCAGTTTGCATTCCGTTTCGGCCATTTTTCTTTCTTCCTTTCTTTGGCTGAAAATTGATGGGAGGGGCTTATTTGCAAATGTGCAAATTAGCATTGTGGAAGGGGTTTTTTGTAATGGAGGGTTTACATGATGGTTCTAGCATCATTTGATTCCTTTTGCATCATTTCCTTTGCATTAAATGAGATGGGATTTGGATAGGAAATGAGGGTGACATATTTTTCTCTTTATCACACATTTTCCCCACTTGCTTTATTCCATCATTTTTTCCCTTCTCCATATTGCTTGGCCGGCCACAGAGAATGAGAGGGCAATTCATTTGGAGTAGGAAATATATTGATCTCATTTGGCTTGCAACAAAATACATTACCCATCTCCAAAGTTCATATCTCCTTCTCCACTCCATTATGGCAACTTCACAAACCCCTTAAGACAAACCGTTCTACACTCAGTCTACAGCAATCTTGGACACGTCGGCTTGCCAATTTCGTGTCCGAGTTTCCTCGGTTCAGAGGTGGGAGCCCGTAAAAAGACTCGGTGATGTGGTGCCCTTTCCGACGAGGAGATCGAGCCCGGAGATGCCGCGGAGAGATCGGGATGGTGGCCGAAGACCGAAGGACACGGATCGCTCGGTATAGCTCTCTACCCCTTTCTCTAGTTAGCTAGTAGTAGGTTAATGGCCCGATCCGGGTTTATTGTCCGCGGTAGCGCCGGTTTTATTGTGTTGAAAAAGTTTCGTTTCCGCATTTTGGCCTCGGACAGACGGCCGGGGCGCTATCGTAGACTTACACTTTGCGCTACTGAAAATTGCCTTGCACTCATGAACTGTGCCCTTGCACTCCTTGGATCGGCGCTCAGCGCCAAAACATGCCACATGTCTACCATAGACACGATCTACGCTTTGCGGTCCTGAAAACAGAGCACTACGCTTTTGGGTTGGCGCTCAGCGCCAAGCGCGCCACGTGTCACTCGCTGGCGCACCCATAAACTAGCGCAGCGCGCTCATAAATTAAAAGCGCAGTGCGCTAACAAACTAGCGCTTAGCGCTAAGCGACACGTGTCCTCCTCGTGTGCGCTAACCGACAGAAGCGCAATGCGCTCTTTGACTGGCGCAAAGCGTCTAGTGCGCCACGAGGCGCGCTGTCAGAACATACTTTGTTCTGATAAATGCTATGCATTCAATATAAGACAAAAAATGTCAGAGCCCAATGCTTAGCATTATTAAAAGGGCAGAGCCCAAATAAAGACCTAACAGGCAGAACAAAAATAAAATGTTAAACATTTTTAACTGGACTTAGCCCAATTCTAGCCATAAGTCTTCAATTTAAATTGAACTGAGCTCATCTGCTCTTCCAATCAATTTACACCCGGTTCGAGAGTACATCTCTTTACTTCTCTGATATCTGTCGTTGTAATCCTTTAACATCATCAGAGAGGTGATGGGTCCCGACAACCACACATTGCTACGGACTGTGGGGTCCTTAAACTCATGGACTATGATGTCCTTAATCTCGACTGTGATGTCTTAAAACTAACGTCGGACTGTGGAGTCCTTAAATCCACGGACTATGATGTCCTTAACCTTGACCGTAATGTCTTAAAACTAACGTCGGACTGTGGAGTCCTTAAATCCATGGACTATGATGTCCTTAACCTCGACCGTAATGTCTTAAAACTAACATCGGACTGTGAGGTCCTTAAACTCATGGACTATGATGTACTTAACCTCGACCGTGATATCTTAAAACTAACGTCGGACTGTGGAGTCCTTAAATCCATGGACTATAATGTCCTTAATCTCGACCGTGATGTCTTAAAACTAACATCGGACTGTGGAGTCCTTAAATCCACAGACTATGATGTCCTTAACCTCGACCGTAATGTCTTAAAACTATCATCGGACTGTAAGGTCCTTAAACTCATGGACTATGATGTCCTTAACCTCGACCGCAATGTCTTAAAACTAACAATGGACCGTAATGTTCTTAAACTAATTATCGACCGCAATGTCACTAATCTAAACAATAGAGCCCAATTGCTCTCTTGTCGGATCTAAACGATCCCGTTAATTTGATCTTAGTCTAGAATTAGACTAACGTGTCCTTAACAAACGTTTAAGTTGATCTTAGCCTCAAATAAGGCTAACGTATCCTTAAACACAAACCCCCCAAACCCAAATCTAAGAAAGATACGGATTTGGACTAATCCACATCCTACGGGCGACAACACAAATTAGTCTCCGTATACAATCCACGGGCAACCAAACACAAAACAAACACCCACGACACGAAGTGACCATTAGGAGAAGGAGAAAGTTGTTACCGCGATGCGGTAGCGTAATTAACTGCAGGGGCTTGCGCCTGCAAGGAAGAGCGCCCCCACAATCAAAAACCCCTCAAACGAGGGGGAATCTGACGAAGTCTGCTACATCGGCCGCATCCGTTTAAACCTTCGATGCATGGTGCCATAAATCAACTTGGCATTTTCGGAGAGGTGGACGGATAGCACCAATTAGCATCTGCCCCCAGATTCAGGAAAGACGTCCAGTCTTCCCGGCTTCCGGCGGTGAACAGATTCTGGCACGCCCGGTGGGACCTTTTCCTCTTTCTACTCCACTCCACACTTCGTGTGTCGTGTTCACGAACGAATCGCGGTTTACTATGGTTGCCTGTGGATTCGAGATACTAAGATTTGGTGTCTTGCTCCGTGCAGAAAACAGAAGATCAATGGCTTCAAACTGCACTAACTGCAACTGCAACTCTCGCTCCGTCCCGTCCGGAGGAGTGACTTACGGGCCCCAAGCGGCCTCCATCTTCGCTATGCTGGTGGAACAGGTGACTCAGGCCACCACTGGGCTATTCTTCGGGACCATGATCCCACCAACGAGCTTCACCGCTCCTGTGCTGACACCGGAAGCTCCCAAAAAGTCGGTCTTTGATCGTCTTACACCTACTGCGGCCCCTCTCAACGGGTCGTCCAACTCCAGCTCCTCGGTCTTCTCCAGATTGGGCCAAAGTTCAGGTGGGCCCACAATGAAGCCTGCAATCCCAGAGAAGGTTATTCCGAAAAGAGTAACCAACCCTGCTCCTAAAGTCGTCAAGGCGGCTTCTCCTGCTAAGGGGTCGGTCTTTACAAGACTGACTGTCCCAACTCCCACTCCCGCTCCTGCTACTCAAAGGACATCAGTCTTCAACAGGCTGACACCAGCAACAGCCTCTCACCTGAACAGGGGGCAAGAAAAATCCATCCCCGTCATCGAGCCAACTCCATCAGCGCGACACGCTCGACGTCGCCACTGGCGCTGGGTAAGGAAGGCCGGGGGCAACTCCCCCTCTGGGCTAACACCACCAGCCCCAACGGCGGAAATTAATGCTGTTGTTCCAACCGGGAATAGCTTCGAGCTACTAAATAAGGTGCGTAGAAATTCTCCTACCGCCATACTGAAAAGATCTCCTCCTCCGGTGGAGAATGTTGTGGAAGCCAACCCAGAATAGTCCCCTCAGCGGCTGTCCTCCAAGATCTACAAAGTCTGGCGGCAAGTTCGGAACTCAGTAGCTGATCAAGATTACCCTCGCCAACAGAAAAGGGCGAAGGTTCAACAAGAAGAAAGCCATCCTGCCAAGCCAAGAAAAGCTATCTGGGTGCCCACTGCGACGACCCCCTCAACTTTGACCACTCATAAGAAGAGAAGGCCAGAGAAGATCCCCATGCCTGCGACAAATGTCAAAGGCACTGAGCCCAAACGCCCTAAGTCTGGGGGTATAACGGTCCATACTATTTACATGGCATCCGGGAAAGAGGATAGCCACGCTTCTACGGGCCACCGACCACTCACCCGATCCATCACAAGGGCTCAGGAACAGCAACAGCAACAGCAGAAGCTCCAGGAGATGCTGACTGCAATGGCCGCACTCACCGGGCCAAAAGAAAGCCCAGAGGCGTCATCGGAACAACGTCACGAACACGAGACTGATGCTGAATTCCTTCGTAGAATGCTCGAAAAGAAGGACAAGGAGGCTGCGGAACAAGCGGCCAATATAAAGCAAATGGCTCTTCTGTTCCAAGACATGGTGGGTATGATGATCCAGCAGGACCCTCCAGCTGAAGATCCCCCGATAATCCTCGAAGACGATAGAGGAGAAACATCAAATCCACCTCCGGCTCTGTCAACAGCCAAGGAGGAGAAAATTTCCAAAGCCGCCCTGGATGATTATATTGCTCAGCAAATAAGAGTTCACTAGGCAAATGAAGCGGCCGGCCAAGTTGTTAGAACTGGGCGACCGTATCCAGGCTGGTATGATCAAATAAAGTACCCGCCGAGCTACACGATCCCGAAATTCCATGTGTACAAGGGGACCGTCAATCCCCATCAACATGTCGCTCAGTTCAGGGCCCTCTGCGGCAATACTGGTGGCGATGATAAGCTCTTGCTCCGCCAATTCGTCGGCAGCTTATCGGAGACGGCATTCGAGTGGTACTCCGAACTTCCAAATGACCCCGTCAAAACTTTCGCGGAGATGGAGTTGTTATTCACCCAGCGATTCGCGAGTGCTAGTGAACGCACCCCAATAACGGCATTGATCAATGCCAGGGTGAAGCCGGGCGAGACATGGGTTCAGTACGCAATCCGATGGCGGAATCTATGGTCTAAGTGTGAACAGCGCATCGAAGAAGCACCAGCAGTGAGCATGTTCGTGGGCACTCTAGACCCTCATGCAACTATTTCACAGTTCATGATGTTCTTCAAGCCGACCACGTTTCAGGCTTTAATCGACAAGCTAGCCCAGATGGACCAGATGGGGCATAGACCATCTCCTCCGAAGCCGGAGCCGCAGAACGAAAAAGGTAAGGGGAAGGCGACCTTCGTTGCAAACACCCAACAGCAGCCTAGTGCTCCAAGATTGACGGATCAACTGGAAGAGAGACGACGCTATTATAATGAGAAGATGAAGCGTCCTTACTCATTCCCGCGGGATAAAACGAAGAGGTTGTTCGAGCTGGTGATGCGCAACGGGCTTATCAATTTGCCGAATCCAAAGCGACCATCGCAACCCAGCAAAGTGAATAACCCTAATTATTGTCCTTACCACCAAACGGTAAGCCATCCAATCGAAGATTGCTTCGTCTTTAAGGGATGGATCGAGGATCAGTACCTACAAGGCAAGTTTGCGCTGTCTGAGAAGTGGAAAGTAAACCCACCACAACCGCATACTCCTAAGAAGGCGGACACACCGGGGGCAACGTGCTCTTTTGTTGAGGAAGCTCCATGGGAGGTGGCTCTTTCGGCCAAAACCAAAAGGATGCTGAATGATCTCCAGATATGCCCAATAATTAGGTGGAAGAAACCGCTGGAACCCCAGATTATCGAAGGGATGCTGAAGCCGCGCCCAACTCCAAAGATTGGTAGTGATAGCCAAAGTGCTCACACCCAGCCGTCGAAATCTTCGAAAAAGAAAAAGAAATCCAAGAAGCCCGTGAAGCCTGGCGACAAGCGCACGGACCTGCAGAAACAGATCGACGCGCTGGAAGAGTATAACCAGAAGACGCGGACTCCATTCACGCTCCAAGAGTTCCTCGGTCACGTCCTTGAGGACGAAAATGATGGAGAAGAATCGTCGGACGAATCTGAGGATTACGTAGCAAGTTGCCATATGATCTCTCACTCATCGATGAACGATGAAGAAGCTCCTCACATAGAGAAACTGGGGGTAGGTCCTGAACCAGAACTTCCAGGGCATCAGACAAAATGATCGATGCATTCCTAAACGAAGCTTTTCTGAAAAGTAAAGCTGATCGGGAGCGTGAGATGGCCATCTTTGAAAAGGCCAAACGCCAGCGACTGGACGAAAGAGCCGAGACACTCCCGCCGAATCAAAGAACATCCGTCGCGAATAAAAGCAGGTTCAAGACAAGGAAGAGGTTCGCTAAAGCCATATCGATGGGAATGAAGCTACCACCCTCCGAAGGAAACACTACTAATGAAGCGGAAATACATCCTAGCTACTGCTTATATCACCGGAAGATTACGCACCCCACAGAAGAGTGCAACGCTTTTAAAAGATGGTGGCAATGATATGTTGCTCACCGGCAACATTTTAAGCGGATGAAACGCAAAACTCGTCGGGAGCGAAGAAGCACGACTGAGGAGCTTAAAGGGACCGCCGGTAACTGTTGCGTGGTCAACGCTGGGGGATCTCAAGTCCTCACCTTCGGAAGTGACTCCGACGAAGAGATGAATCTTTGCCCTCTTTTCAAAGAATCTACCTCGGGGAAAGAAGAGGAACCGAAGGCCTGTGAAAATATCCAGCTGTGCAACCGTACGCTTCCAGAAAAGAATCTCGGACCCACGAGTAGAAAAGATAAGGGAAAAGAAAAGGTCTCTGAGGATATCTCCCTGGATGACCAAGTCATGAAAGAGCTGACCGCCAAGGACCCGCCAAAGAAAAGTAAGGTGGACTACAACGTTCTGGCGCACTTGAGAAAGTTACCCTCGTAACTCAGCATTCTCGACGCCCTTTTACTATCCAAAGAAGCGAGAGATTCATTGATCAAGGGGCTACAAGAGCTAGAGCAATTCCAAGCTTTTCTCGCCGAAGAAAAGATGAAGGACGAGCTGGAGGAAGTACACACAGCCGATATCACCTTCGGCGATGAAGACATCCTCCTTGGGACGTGCGAGCACAACCGTCCCCTCTATGTCTCAGGGTACTGCCACGATATAAAGATAGGCAAAATTCTGGTCGACAATAGGTCTTCCGTTAATCTCCTCAACGTGCGAGTGTTGAAGGAAATCTGCATGAGCATCCAGCATCTCGTTCGTGATAAAATCACCACCTCCGGTTTTGACTCCCAAACATCGCGGACTCTCGGGTCTGTGATATTGACGTTACGATTCGGGCTACTTGTCACGGATATTAAATTTCACGTCATTGACGCCAAGACATACTGTAACGCTTTGCTCGGCCGGCCATGGTTACACGAGTACAACATCATCCCTTCTACACAACATCAGTGTATGAAGTATTTCAAAGATGGTCTCGAGTATACCGTAACGGGAGAGCTGAACCCATTCTCCGTGAACGAAGTCCGCAAGTACGAAGATGCAAAAATATTTCTTGCCAGATTTCGAGGACACAGAGAGGTGTCACAAACCGGAGAACAAAGCTATCATCACCATCCCAGTCTTCGGGAGTGATACTGAAGAAGAGGAAGCGATAGTTTATTCAGGTCCACCCCAGCACAACAAGCCTGGACCGTCCGCTCCTATGTTGATCTTTGGCAGCGACTCGGAAGATGAGATCCATGCTATATTCTCTGCTCGGCCTTCAATACAAACATTCGCTGATGAAGAGCAAAGTTTGCAAATTGCCATGGTTCCGCCCGAACATCATAAAGAACTAGATGCGCTTGATACCTACAGTGTGGAAGAGCTGCAGACGTTTTATGTCCCTCCCAGGCGAGAAGGCGACAAGGCGATCCTATTCTACCACTCTGGGGAAACCAAAGTGGAGAAAGAAATCTGGCACGACGCGGATTCTATACTTGACAGGCTCCAGCCCATCCATCTGCCTAGATATTACACAGAAGGCTTGAAAAAGCTATTGAAGCGCCAAGGGATACCCTTCAAATAGACCGCTCGAAAAGCTAAGTTCTATGACAGAATCTAGAATGTTCCCGGAACTCAGCGCAAGTTTCCTAACGGGAGAATGGAAGCGATCGGGCTTGGATAAGTTCGGTCTAAGAAACGGGAGCTACTCCGTGACTGCTATGTCGTACATGACTTTGATGAAGAAGGAGATACTCAGTGGGAGAATGCTAACCCTGAACCAGAAAGAGCCCCCGACGTGAAAATGCCCAGTCCGTCGTTCGAAGAACAAATGGACAAGCTTATAAGGGAAGCAGGTCAGAAGGTTCGAGACGACCATAATCGCGAAATGGCTATCTACGAGAAAGCCAGGATGCAATGCCTTCTTCAACAGGCTGCGAAAGATGAAAATGCTTCTCCCTGTTAACCTGTTGTGCAAAAGGCCCGACGCAGAGGCAGAAACAAGTCGAAGAGCGGAAAAGGCGTTCGACAGCGACAAAGCGTGATCAAGAAGTCACGCGATCGAGAATCGAGCGGTCCGGATTTATCCCTTATGAAGAAGATGAGTCGAGCATACTCTTTTCCTCAAGACAAGACAAAGAAGATACTTGATCTTGCCATAAGACATCAAATGCTTACACTTCTGGAGTCCAAACACCCTGAGCAAGCCAACGAGGTCTCTCACCCAGACTATTGCTCTTATCACCAAGCGATAGGACATCCTCTCGAAGACTGCTTCACCTTCAAGAACTGGGTTGAAGACCAATATCAGCTCGGCAAGTTTGCTCTATCCAGCAGTTGGAGGATAACTCCGCCGCAGAGGCACAAACCAAAAGTCGCGCATACAGGGAGAGTAGAACCAGATCAACGTCGGTCGTGGAAGCGAACTCGTACCTGTCATATGATAACACTATCAAAAGAAGAGCCTGAGGATAGGGGTGACCTCCCCTGGTGCTTCGAAAACAATGATGACGATGTGATCTCAGAGTTTCCACCGGCGCCAAAGGAGCTGAAAGATGGAATACATACTACTGCAGATAACCTCAAGAAGATTGATTTGGGGACGACAAGTGACCCGCGACCAACATTCGTCAGTGAGCTGCTATCTGAAGAAAGGGTGGCTGCGCTAAAAGACGTGCTTATGCAGCACAGAGATTGCTTCGCATGGAACTATTCCGAAATGCTAGGATTAGATCTAGAAATTGCTGTCCACAAATTGGCGATATCCCCGGACGTTAAGCCAATCAAACAAGCACCAAGAAGAATGCGGCTCGAGATTGATATGAGCATTAACGCCGAGGTCAAGAAGCTGATCGACTCTGGCTTCATCCAAGAGGTCCAGTATCCCGACTAGATCGCTAACATCGTCTCGGTGATGAAGAAAAATGGGACAGTGCGCATATGTGTGGACTTTCGGGATCTCAATAAAGCCTGCCCGAAAGACGACTTCCCGGTACCGGTCACCGAGCTAATGATAGACAATACGTCCACCCACGAAGTCTTCTCCTTCATGGACGGATCGTTAGGATATAATCAGATAAAGATGCATCCCGAGGACCAGAAGCACACCGCTTTCCGGACCCCTTTAGGTATATTCTACTACAAGGTGATGCCCTTCGGTCTAAAGAACGCCGGTGCCACCTATCAGAGGGCCATGACGAAGATCTTTGATGACCTCATATATGAAATCGTCGAATGCTATATCGACGACCTCGTGGTTAAAAGCAAATCATACGAGGAACTTTGAGATGCCCCCGCCTATAAACGAGTATCCTCCATTTCTTCAAGACACACGTCATTTATCGGTTTGGAACTCCACGACGGATCATCTCCGATAACGGGCCAGCCTATAGAAGCCACAAGATTAGCCGCTTCGCACAACAACATAATATAGACTGGAGATACTCATCAGTCTATAATCCTCGAGCTAACGGTCTAGCTGAGGGTTTCAACAAGACCTTGACAAAAATAGTGAAAAAGACGGTGTCACGAAATAAGAAAGACTGGCACGAGAGACTGCATGAAGCTCTTTGGGCGTATCGAACTACGTTCAAGACGGCCACGAAAACAACTCCATACATATTGGTATTCGGTACAGAAGTGGTACTCCCCCCCGAGATAGAGTTACCCTCTCTACGAGTGGCAGTTCATTACGAGCTAACGGACGAAGAGAATGCTCACCTTCGGCTTGAGGAGCTCGATGCCCTTGATGAAACCTAGCTCATAGCGCAACAAAATCTGGAAGCTTACAAATCATAGATGACGCGTTTATATGAGAGATTGACTAGGCCGAGAACGTTTCGCCAAGGCGAACTCGTGCTAGTGGTCAAAAGACCTATGGTCCCCAATCACGCCAAGCGGGGGAAATTCGAGCCAAACTATGAAGGCCCGTACATCATAGACAAAGTCTACCAGGGTGGAGCCTATCTACTCATGGACATGCATGGCGAAAGGCCCTTCAGGCCAATAAATGGTCGCTTCCTGAAGAAATATTACGCTTGACGAGTCGTGGCCTAGGTCAATGATGGATGACGACGACTATGTCCGCTCGCTATCTTCCTAAGCCCAAACTCTATAGGTAGTAGCCGGCTTCCTTAACAACGGACCGAAACGTCCTTTAACTAACAACGGACCGAAACGTCCTTAAACTAACAACGGACCGAAACGTCCTTAAACTAATAACTGACCGAAATGTCCTTAAACTAACAACGGACCGAAACGTCCTTAAACTAACGACGGACCACTATGTCCTAAAACTAGCTGTTGACCGAGATGTCGAGAAACTACGGTAGATTGCAGCATCGCAAAGCTGATACAGAAAAAAACAAAAAAATAAGCAAAATGGGCACGGATGAAAACCCGAAAGGGCTCCGTGAGTAAAAACAGCAGGGCTACTGGCGAGTGTTTGTGAAAACCCGAGAGGGCGCAACCTCGTTAAAAGACACTTGCAAGGTCCTCTCGACCTTGTGAGGAGAAATAATCCGCGTGAGATCCTTACGACTCATAAAGGAGCAACGCACTTAGGGATCCCCATGATTCCTAAGGAGAAATTATACTTGCGAGATCCTCACGACTCGTAAGAAGAATCTTCTTATGGCACCCTCACGGCTCACAAGGTTTGAAAGTCTTAAGCTACAGGGATCTGAACCTGTTCTTAAGCAGTCCCCACAACCTCCGATACTGCCCTACAAGCAGCTCAATGCTGACTCTTGTATACAATCCACGGGCGCGAATAAACATATCCCTAACAAAATCCCATCCGTGACTAGGGATATGTCCATATGGTGAACAACCCTTGTAAGTCCTCTCGACTTATAAGGAGAAAACCCTCTTGTAAGATCCTTACGACTTACAGGAGAACATGCACTTAGGAATCCTCACGACTCCTAAGGAGAAAACACACCTACGAGATCCTCACGATTCGCTGGGAGAAATACCTTCATGAGACCCTTACGGCTCATGAAGTCAAAAGCCTTAGTCGACAGGATCCTAACCCTGTTTACTAAGACACCTTTATTCGACATTGACAGAGGCAAATGATGATTCGCTCCTGGCAATATCCCAGTAGTAGCGGTGCTGATGCCGAAATTGGTGTCCAAATCCAAGCTTGCAACAAAAGCTAGCGGGCCACACATACATACGAAGTAACCGAAATGATGGGGCAACTTGCAAACAAAATCAGCAAGTAAAAATGTATGCATGCAAAATAGCCTAAATGATTGGGCAACTCGCAATAAAAAATAGCGAGTAAAAATAAAACAAATAGCTGAAATGATTGGGCACCGCGAAAAATAGCCGAAATGATTGGGCAGTCGCGACCGTCGCGATATAAAAGCTGAAATGATAGAGCATCGCGGAAATAAAAAAAAATGAATTAAAAAATGATGAATGAAAATTTTGCCCTACAAGTGATATCATGTCAATCCCTGTATACAATCCAGGGGCGCAAACAAAGAGGGAATCACATCCTTCCTCCCTAAGCTTCATCAGAAGGAGATGCCAAATCTCAACGGTTCACAGATAGCCTGGAGATCATCTTAGCATTCGTCTCATTGCAACAGACACAACATCAAGCAAAGCAGAATAGCGGCAACCCTCAGTTCCATGACTCGGCGGTGCACAGATAACCAAGAGTCAAACCCCAACTCCGTGAAATTCGGATATAATCAAAAAAATTCCTGGCTACGTGGAACGCGGATTATGTCACTCCTGACCCCGTGGAAAACGTCCAGAGCGGATGCTGGTCCTCGCAGAGCACGGCAGTGAACCCGTGTGAAGCATCCAGAGCGGAGCCTAGTCCTCGCCGAACACGGCAGTGAACCCATGGGAAGCATCTAGAGCAAAATTACTGGCTACGTGGAACGCGGATTATGTCACTTCTGACCCCATGGAAAACGTCCAGAGCGGATCCTGGTCCTCACAGAGCACGGCAGTGAACCCGTGTGAAGCATCCAGAGCGGAGCCTAGTCCTCGCCGAACACGGCAGTGAACCCGTAGGAAGCATCTAGAGCAAAATTCCTGACTACGTGGAACGCGGATTATGTCACTTCTGACCCCGTGGAAAACGTCCAGAGCGGATCCTGGTCCTCGCAGAGCACGGCAGTGAACCCGTGTGAAGCATCCAGAGCGGAGCCTAGTCCTCGCCGAACACGGCAGTGAACCCATGGGAAGCATCTAGAGCAAAATTCCTGGCTACGTGGAATGTGGATTATGTCACTTCTGACCCCGTGGAAAACGTCCAGAGCGGATCCTGGTCCTCGCAGAGCACGGCAATGACCCGTGTGAAGCATCCAGAGCGGAGCCTGGTCCTCGCCGAACACGGCAGTGAACCCATGGGAAGCATCCAGAGCAAACATCGGACTGTGGAGTCTTTAAACTCACGGACTATGATGTCCTTAACCTCGACCGTGATGTCTTAAAACTAACATCGGACTGTGAGGTCTTTAAACTCACGGACTATGATGTCCTTAACCTTGACCGTGATGTATTAAAACTAACAATGGACCGTAATGTTCTTAAACTAATTTTATCTTGGTTCAAGGGTACATCTCATCACTCCTTTGATATTTGTCGTTGTAATTCCTCAACGACTTCAAAGAGGTGACGGGTCCCGATAACCACACATTTCACGGACTGTAGGGTCCTTAAACCCATGGACTATGATGTCCTTAACCTCGACCGTGATGTCTTAAAACTAACATCGGACTGTGGAGTCCTTAAACCCACGGACTATGATGTCCTTAACCTCGACCGTGATGTCTTAAAACTAACATCGGACTGTGAGGTCCTTAAACTCACGGACTATGATGTCCTTAACCTTGACCGTGATGTCTTAAAACTAACAATGGACCGTAATGTTCTTAAACTAATTTTACCTTGGTTCAAGGGTACATCTCTTCATGCCTTTGATATTTGTCGTTGTAATTCCTCAACGACTTCAAAGAGGTGACGGGTCCCGACAACCACACATTTCACGGACTGTGGGGTCCTTAAACCCATGGACTATGATGTCCTTAACCTCGACCGTGATGTCTTAAAACTAATATCGGACTGTGGGGTCCTTAAACCCATAGACTATGATGTCCTTAACCTCGACCGTGATGTCTTAAAACTAACATTGGACTGTGAGGTCCTTAAACTCATGGACTATGATGTCCTTAACCTCGACCGTGATGTCTTAAAACTAACAACAGACTGTGGAGTCCTTAAATCCACGGGCTATGATGTCCTTAACCTCGACCGTGATGTCTTAAAACTAACAACAGACTGTGGAGTCCTTAAATCCACGGGCTATGATGTCCTTAACCTCGACCGCGATGTCTTTTAACTACGGTATCCTGGAAAACGTCCAGAGCAGAGCCTGGTCCTCGCAGAACACGGCAGTGAACCTGTGGGAAGTATCCAGAGCAACCCCTGACTCCGTGAAATGCGGATAAGGACAACTTCATCCATCACTTGCGGGTCCTCACGACTCGTAAGGGAGCAAATTCTCTTGTGAGATCCTTACGACTTTCAAGAGAAAACACACTTAGGAATCCTCACGATTCTTGACGATTCTTAAGGAGAAATTACACCTACGGGATCCTCTCGACCGGTAGGGAGAAAATTATTTATGAGACCCTCACGGCTCATAAAGTTGAAAAGTCTTAGGTGACAGATCCTAACCCTGTTTTCTAAGCCATCACCACTCTACAAAGAATCCAAGATTGACAGCTATAGACTATTTAAAATCACATGGCAAACAACACAGCAAGAAAGAAGAAAGCAGAGAGATGACACAAGACATTACAAGGAACATGTATCTTTTATTCATGAATTCGATTGGGTACAAAATACATCATATGAAAGAATAAAAGAACAAATACATTTTATTCAAAATTACAAATGGTGCAAAAATTTTCATTGAGAGGAAAGCGCTTTCAATAATCCAGTCAGCCATTCGCGCACTTCCCTCGGCCCCTCTTCCTGATCAGCTGCCGCGGCCAACTTCGCTTCGATCTGGGCTCGCTGCTGCAAGTAAGACGAGAGTTGTCCCTCGACGGCCCGCTGAGCTGCTTTATAATCTCATGCATCCCGCTCGGCGACGTCGAGCTTCTGCCTTAATGTTAACCCATTAGAGAAACATCGCAGAAGGCCTTCGAAGATAACTTTCAACTGGGCAGCGTTCGCATCGACCTCAGCATGTAGTCGAGCAGACTCCCTTGAAGTTTCTGTACTTTCCCTTTGCTTTGAAGCCACTTCTTGTTCAAGATGGCGGAAGTAAGAAGTTCTCTGCTCGATCCATGCAGCCGGTTGAGCGCTCATACCCAGAATCTCAGGTGCAGGACGCCTAAGCTCAAGCTCATGCAAGCAAGCCTCGATTTCCCTGCAGCGATTAACCCAAGACTCAACGACGCCCTCACTTTGAAAGTTCATGAGTGTCGCCAGCATAGGGTTAACCTCTGTGGTGAAATCCGCAGCAGATGTGGGAGTCTCCGCGTCAAACTCCTTGATATATTCGCTCAGCATGCGTAGAATGGTCACAGCACCTTTGGATGATGGACGCCTGGAAAAGGGCCCTGTCGGCATTATAATGCGAGACTCGAACGGGGCTAGAGTCGATATGATTGCTGCAAAATAGATCATAATCAGATGTCGGCTCAGGAAATAAAGAAAATACGCAAAAAGTAAAGTCTACCATACCGGCTGCAGTAGGGGGCAGAGCTGGGAGTGCTGGTGGCGCAACGATGGCCTCGTCCCCCCTTCAATTCATAAGGCTACAAGCAATATGAAGAAGAGTTAGCAGTAATGCGACTTCCCGTTGAAGAAAAGGATGTCGTTTAGAGAAAATACTCACCTATACCGGCTGGTGGACTAATCTCTGACAAGAAGGAGAAGTGTGGGTGCAGCACCTGGTACAGATGGCAAAAAAGGACTCCTGTAAAAATGCGACAACGCAATGTCAGCGCATGAATTATACAGCCGAGAAATAAGACCAATGGGTCACAAATCCACACCTTCCAACATCCGTGACGGTACGAAAGAAGGTAGAGAGGTGGCCACCGTCAGGGCGGTAACTGACGGCGCTGTCTCGAGTAGCTCGACATCAGCACTAGCCGCACCTGCATTAGAAACAAGATAAACCTTATCAGGAAAGATTGCAGAATAAAAAGAAGGGCGGTGACCTAAAATTTATCTGATGAGTCGCCAGCCGGAGCCGTGACGAGGGCGTCACTTGATACAACGGTGGCGTCTCCCTCCTCCATCGGGGTGGTCTCACCTCCCGTCGCCTCGTCCCCTGACTCCACGGGAGTTGTCGTCACACTTGCAATGCCGGGAGACGACAAAGAACCGTAGGCGGGAAGGGCGATGATCGGAGCGGTGCCCAACTCTTGAGAAAGAGCGGCCACCTCGGGCTCAGCAATTGTACCCGTTTTATTCACCGCCGCTTTAGGCTCCGCCGTGGTAGCCGTCTCGTCGGCCAATACCTCGAGCCCGGCAATTGCGACCACGTCACCTGCCGCTGCCCCGGGTTCGGGAATAGCAGCTACCTCCTCCACCACTCCCTTAGGCTCAGCGGTCGCTGCCACCTCTTCAGGAAGACTCGGCTCTGCAAAGATAAGATATATAAGAACCGATAGCTTAAAACTTTGACAACAGAGCCTAAGGCACATTACCTGGAGTTGATTTACTGTTGGCTTCCCGAGCCGCGCGCGCCGTCCGTCTGTGAGCAGTAGACAAGGCAACCGGGAACTCCTCTGAAGGAGTAGCAGCGGGAGTAACGGCGCTTGAACCTTCTCCCGCAGCCAAAGCAGTACTACGCTCCCTTGCTACGCGCCTCAGGCGCTTCCTTTCCTTCCGGGCCGTCACAACAGACCTTTTAGAAGTCTCCTTCAGCAAGGCGTCGTCGTCCACATTCAAGGTTACCTCCAGAGCCGTCAAGGCTTCCATCATCGGTTTTTTGAGTAGGGCCTCTCGCGGCAGTGCCGAAGAGGCCGGGGCTTCGGTAGCTGGCCCAGGGAGAATTTCCGCATCAGCTTGTGGGATAGGCATTGTGATCCCTGCGATAAGACAAAGAAAGGGTCAGATTACTCATAAGAAACGGAAGCAGAAACATGGCGAACTGAAATGTACCAAGGCCTAAGGATGCTCGAAGTCGTTCTTCTTCCTCAAAAGTCTTGAGAGAAGCAGCGAGAGCTTCTTCGGTAAAAATTCCTATTAAAGAAGGAAAAGCGTTAGAAAAAAAAACAACAACGATAGAGGTATGATGCAATGGCAAAAAAAAATGCAACTATAAATTACTTGATCGCGTGAGGTTAGCCAATGCCTCTTCGCGTCTTGCCAATCGCTCGGAAGCTGCAATGGCAGCCGCCAGATCAGTATCATCTGGCGGCATGAATAAGCCTCATTTGTCCCGTACTCACTCAAGCCCTCGCTATAAGGAGAATGAGGCTCCTGGCCAAGTACCACGTCAAGAGAAAAGAGCGACTTTTTTTTCTTCTGTGAGCGAGCACCGGTCGCAGCCAGCACCAGCTTGCGTTTCGTGGGCACTTTGGGACGGCGAGTCCCGATATCCGAGCCCATGCCAGATTCGGGTGAAACTACGGTTACCGTCTCCACGGGAGCACGGGGCACCGATGGCACGTCCACCGCCTCCACAGGATCACGGGGCAATCCACGCGTAGGGCTTAGCACACGTGGAGGCTCAACTGCAACAGCCTCTCTTAGCGGAGGGGGCACGGCGATCCGTCGCCTTAAAGGGACGCTGCGATCGCTGGCAGGGGGCGCACTCTTGCGATCGAGCTACAGCCGCCTCTCTTCTCTGATGACAGCACCCATCGCGTGCTGATACCAGGCCCCGTATACGTTAAGGACCCTCGGGATGCAACTTGGCTCGCTAATGAAGAAGTGGGAGCCCGTATTCAAGCGCATAAAGTGATGCAGCGCACCCCGTATTCCCTCTCTGGTGGCAGCAGGTTCTTCCAAAAACGCCTCCAATGGGACCCCCTGGTTATAACTTAGCTGCTGGGAAAAATGACGGGGGTTGTATCTCACAAAAAGCGCTGCATCATTTTGCCTGAATACAAGGAAGCCCGGCCTGATGGAGTATAGATGTAGAATCTCCCGGGCTTTCAATACGGAGGCCCCATCCTTAAAAGTGTCGCGCAGTGCCAGCACCGTCTTGGAGGTTTCCTGGCCGATCGTCAGGACTTTGTCCGTAAAAGACATACCAGCTCCGACCGTGCACGGACGAAGAAGTAACCCCCTAGCCTCCTGCTAAGACGGATTCATAATGGAAGCGTCAACCAGCCGCATAATTCTGGGAAATTTGCACTTCTCGAAAAACGAGGGTCTTTTATGAATACCAAACACCCCGAGTACGTGCATTTCCATCCACGAAGTAAAGTAGTGCATCGGGAAGTTAGCAGCTTGCACCCCCGGTTCCGTTGTATCCGCCGCCACGCTAAGACCATGGTACAGGTGGGCCAGCCCGGCGATCCCGATGGCCACTTGTATGCCAGCCACCATTCGATGTGCTGGGTAGAAGACGGACGGACTCATATAGCGAGGATGCATGGGGAGCGCGAACCAGCACAACCACAGCCCCAGAAATCCGAGGAAGAAAGTCTCCTCGTCGATGCCCGGAGCGGCGATTTCTGACAGAGGGATGATCACGGCATCGGGGAGATAAAAGCCCTTCTGATCATCTTCCAACATTGGTCGACGGTCCAAGCCAAAGCCAAAGGGATCGTCGAGCTTGGCAAATTTTTTGCCTCGTTGCGGTAGAATCTCCGGTCGAAGGAACCGGGCAATGAAGTCTGCAAAACTGACCCCCCGATCTCCGGACTCTAAGAAAAGACTCTCGTACATATTCAGCACCTTTATCAGACTAGGAAACTGGTGCTGGATGGCGTTCTCCGGTGTTAGGCCCATCACCACTGGCTTGGTGGCGAAAACATATTCGTCCGGAGGAAGCAGCTCCTCATAGTGCTCCCCCTCACCGGCAGACCAGAAATCTCGGCAAATTCTTCTAAGGAGATGGAAACTTATCTGTCCAGTAGAAGAAAGGTATGGGTTGGGATGTTCCATTGCTCCACGAACGCCTTAATCCACCACGTCGGAGGAGCAGAATATTGGAACAACGACGCGTAAACTGCGGGATATAGGCCGAGCTTCAGCAAATATGTTTTCTTCGCCGACAAGATGTACCTGGCCCACTGCAAATATCCGGCCGAATGTCGGGGAGTCAATCCGATGTTGTAAGGTTGTCCCCAAGGGCGCGACTTGCCCTGGCATATGCGTCACCCTAGAGTATCCAAAGCCGCCGGCAGCTCCATGGGTATGGCGGCAATCGAAGGTTGGAGAAGACCCTCCGAAGTCCAATTGACAACCTCCACGGCATAGTTCATCGGGGGTGCATCTGCATACGAAATCGATGAGATCGGATCCGACGGCGTCGCACAATAGAATCTTCGACGACCTTTGATTATCTGGTCGTACCACCTACCCCACAGGAAAAGGTTTTTGTGTTCCGGATCATAATCTCCAATGAGCGCGAGAACCTCCCGGTCCACCGGTGCCTCAGGGAATCCTCCCTCTGAACGGAAAAACGAGAAAGAAAGATCGGACGACATGTCGCCTGTGCAAAGGAACAGAATCCAATTATCAGTACTACAATTTAATCTTAAAGTTCTGAGCGACACTTTAACATTTGTACCGCACTGCAATGCAGTGGAAAGGGGACCAAAGGTGGACCCACAAAATCCAGATGACAATTCATCAATTAATGAAACAGTCTCATCATTGGATGAGACTGTCAATTAATGAGGAAATCCTCAAAGAATATTCTCATTGAATGAGAAATCCCTCCGGAGAAGGAGAAAATCTCCCTTTCAGAGCAAAGCTCTATAACAGAGTGACACTTGTCAAACTCTGGCCACGAGGGAATAAAATTCCTTAAAGAGCCTAGCTCTGTAATGATAATGGAAAATCCATCAAAGATTAATGAAAATTAATTCTTGAGAATTAAAATTCTGGGATCTTAAAGATCCATGAAAAAACTCTTAAAAGTTCTTCATCAAAAGATCAAAAGATCTACATATTATCAAAAGAGCAGAGCTCTGACTCATGGGCTAAGAAATCCTAAGAAAAGATCTGTTTAGATCTATGGGTTCATGAGAGCAAGGCTCTGTTTATGAAACCCTAAAGGGGTTTTCTTTAGATCAAAGATCTATGAAGAGCAAGGCTCTGTTAATGGGTGAAAACCCTAATTTATTAAAATTAATTTAATTTAATTTTACCTAAATTTATTAGAGTTTTAAATCTTGAATGTTCTTGAACAAAAGAGCAAGGCTCTGAATAAAATTCTTAAGAAGAAGATGATAATCATCTGAGGACCAAAGGTCCTATTTATAGGCACTGAAACGCCTCTTCAACTTCTGAGTTGATCCAAGGACTCAGATGTTGCCACCGCTGCACTCACGTGTGCGCCACGTGAGCGCAACGGGGGGGGGGGGACATTTGTTTCCCCCAATCAGAGCAAAGCTCTGTTTTGAATTTTAAAATTCAAAAATTGAAGCAACGCTTCAGATCTCGTGCGTTGCGCGTTGCGTGCCACGTGTCAAAAGCAGACGCGCTAGCGTCAGGTGCGCTGCACCCTAGGCAGCGTACCCCCAATCAGAGCAAAGCTCTTCTTTAAAATTCAAAATAAAATTGAAGCAACGCTTCAGTTGCACCGCGCTCTGCGCTGCGCGCCACGTGTCAGACAAGGTGCGCTAGCGCAGTTGCACCGCGCTCTGCGCTGCGCGCCACATGTCAAATAAGATGCGTAGCGCAACTGACATGCGCCGCGCTGCGCCGCGCTGCGCCGCACGTCAAATACGTGTGCGCTAGGGCAGTTGCGCTGCGCGCCACGTGTTGAACGAAGGTGCGCCAGCGCAAAGTGCGCCAGCGCTGGAATTAAAAGAATTCCCCACCGTTAGATCAAAAGATCTAATAATAATAAATTATTAATTAATCAGAATTAAAATTCTGTTATGGAAAGATTTTTTAATTTTATTAAAACAAAAAGATTATCTTCTGTAAAACAGAAGTCTTAGGATTAAAGATCCAACGGTGGGAAATATTCCCAAATCAATCAGGGAAAAATCTCTTAAACTGATTTAACAAATCAATTGGCCCTATATAAAGGCCCCAAGACTTCAAGTCTGAGATACAAAGGAGAGAGAATACAGAAGAACAGAGAGAAAACCCTCTGCAAAGTTTGAGAAAAACTCAAAGAGAAAGAAAGGCAAGCCTTTAGAAAAAAGATCATTTCTTCATCTTAATTCTTGAACAACAGAGATGAAATCATCTCGTTAAAAGAAGAAATATCTTCTAAGAAGATCATAGATCTGAAAAAAGACCAAGGTCTTTGATAAAAAGAAAAGATCAAAAGATCTAATCGTAAAGATATAAAAAGAAGTATTTGACTTCATTCACAGATCTTTTGATCTATAAAGGCGGAGTCTTTAATAAGAATAAGAACTTTGTTCTTGAATCTTGAGGCAAAGCCTCCGTTAAGAAGAACATAAACTTGTTCTTTGATCTTAAATTTGATCAGATGCGCTTTGCGCTACTGAAAATTGCCTTGCACTCATGAACTGCGCCCTTGCGCTCCTTGGATCGGCGCTCAGCGCCAAAATATGCCACGTGTCAACCATAGACACGATCTGCGCTTTGCGCTTCTGAAAACAGAGCACCGCGCTCTTGGGTTGGCGCTCAGCGCCAAACGCGCCACGTGTCACTCGCTGGCGCACCCATAAACTAGCAACGCGCTCATAAATTAAAAGTGCAGTGCGCTAACAAACTAGCGCTTATTGCTAAGCGACACGTGTCCTCCTCGTGTGCGCTAACCGACAGAAGCGCAATGCGCTCTTTGACTGGCGCAAAGCGCCTAGTGCGCCACGTGGCACTCTGTCAAAACATACTTTGTTCTGATAAATGCTATGCATTCAATATAAGACAAAAAAAGTCAGAGCCCAATACTTAGCATTATTAAAAGGGCAGAGCCCAAATAAAGGCCTAACAGGCAGAACAAAAATAAAATGTTAAACATTTTTAACTGGACTTAGCCCAATTCTGGCCATAAATCCTCAATTTAAATTGAACTGAGCTCATCTGCTCTTCCAATCAGTTTACACCCGGTTCGAGGGTACATCTTTTTACTCCTCTGATATCTGTCGTTGTAATCCTTCAACGTCGTCAGAGAGGTGACGGATCCCGCCAACCACACATTGCTACGGACTGTGGGGTCCTTAAACTCAAGGACTATGATGTCCTTAACCTCGACCATGATGTCTTAAAACTAACGTCGGACTGTGGAGTCCTTAAATCCACGGACTATGATGTCCTTAGCCTCGACCGTAATGTCTTAAAACTAACGTCGGACTGTGGAGTCCTTAAATCCACGGACTATGATGTCCTTAACCTCGACCGTAATGTCTTAAAACTAATATCGGACTGTGAGGTCCTTAAACTCATGGACTATGATGTCCTTAACCTCGACCGTGATGTCTGAAAACTAACGTCGGACTGTGGAGTCCTTAAATCCACGGACTATGATGTCCTTAACCTCGACCGTGATGTCTTAAAACTAACATCGGACTGTGGAGTCCTTAAATCCACGGACTATGATGTCCTTAACCTCGACCGTAATGTCTTAAAACTAACATCGGACTGTGAGGTCCTTAAACTCACGGACTATGATGTCCTTAACCTCGACCGCAATGTCTTAAAACTAACAATGGACCGTAATGTCCTTAAACTAATTATCGACCGCAATGTCACTAAACTAAACAATAGAGACCAATTGCTCTCTTGTCGAATCTAAACGATCCCATTAAGTTGATCTTACGCGAAAGCCGTTGCGCGGTAGACCAAGCAACGGAGTGAGCGCCTAGCGCCTTTTCCTGGCTCACGCGATTACTATAAAGTCTAGAATTAGACTAACGTGTCCTTAACAAACGTTTAAGTTGATCTTAGACTCAAATAAGGCTAACGTATCCTTAAACACAAACCCTCCAAACCCAAATCTAATAAAGATACGGATTTGGACTAATCCACGTCCTACGGGCGACAACACAAATTAGTCTCCGTATACAATCCACGGGCAACCAAACACAAAACAAACACCCACGACACGAAGTGACCATATGGAGAAGGAGAAAGTTGTTACTGCGATGCGGTAGCGTAATTAACTGCAGGGGCTTGCGCCTGCAGGGAGGAGCGTCCCCACAATCAAAAACCCCTCAAACGAGGGGGAATCTGACGAAGACTGCTATATCGACCGCATCCGTTTAAACCTTCGATGCATGGTGCCATAAATCAACTTGGCATTTTTGGAGAGGTAGACGGATAGCACCAATTAGTATCTGCCCCCAGATTCAGGCAAGACGTCCAGTCTTCCCGGATTCCGGCGGTGAACAAGGTATCTTGACACTATTCTAAAGTGTTTTATAATGGAGTCACCTGCCGTGGTGGTGTACTCGTAGGTGAGGGAGTCACCCTCTCTAAAGAGATGTCTTCTAGACTGATGATAAGAGGGATTTGCATGATTGATATATCACTTGCTTAAGCAATTGAGTCAATCATGAGATGTAAAGTACCACACCAGATATTGCTTTTGCACGAGCTGCAATAAGCATATATTAATTCAATCCTGGAGAAATATTAGGAAATAGTTAAGAACATAATATGATGTCCTTAGTGTACAGTAATGGCAGTGTAGGATATATATGCCTTAGAGGCCATTATTTGTAATGGATATTATGGATATATATATTGTAGGATATATATGCCCCAGAGGCCATTATTTGTAATGGATATTATGGATATGTATATATGTACAGGACAATCTTACTCGAAATGATAGTATGCTATCTGGTTTACCTTTATCTTAACATGTGTGTATATTTTACTTGTTATTACGTACTACTTATACATGTTGATAAAGCCCGTTGGATTATTGCTTGACTGCCAGCGTTGTGATGGCGGTCATACTTGTGAGGGCTGGGTAGTCTATAAGCATATCTTTAAACTGTCCCTAGTCATAGGAATATCGAGACAGGGCATCGATATTCCAGAGTAGACTAGTGTATACGTTTCTAGACCCCGACGAAGGGCGATGGTTACAGCCATTGGTGTGTTTCACCTAAGATTGTATACAGGTGCTCACTATGGGTGGGTACACTGGACGGACTCGCCGAGAACTGCTGGATGGTATTATACCTAGCATCAGATGGCAGTTCTAATGTGGCATGTGTACAGGTAGTCTGTAGACCTAAGATCATCATTTGTCTCGTGTGAATTCCCATTGTGCTTTGATTACTACCCTACCATGGCTCAAAAGAGTCGTGCAAACAAGTTTTAGTTGGGTACATTCCCGAACCATATGGAGGCAGTGAGTGATTGTTAGAGATTCGTCTCTCCCGGTATAGGGAGTTGATGTTGCACTGTATTTGGTTGGTCAACGCCATAAGCCCCTGGCCAGGGCAGTTGAGAATTACTGATAGTTAGATCAGTAATTTCTCGGATGGTCTTGAGCCACACTAGCATGACTTATCAGGTTAGTAGGGGTCTGACGTTAACCGCCCTCTAGACTCGGTATGCGATACTCTCAGACGAGCAGACCGGACTGTGTGGATATTGTCATGGTTAGGCTCGGTAGGGGTTCAAATGAGTTTGCTCGTCGGCCTTCTCTTCAAAAGGTGCCTGGGTAGGCATTACGTACAGCTAGTATTGCTGACGCGCTTGTAGTTAAACCCACTGCTAGTGTACTGTCGAGTCTTTAGAGTTCCACACATAGGGTTTCTCTGGTTCAGGAGAAACGATGTGGAGGCCGTATGTTTATACGTGCAGGGTTCCGATTGATTACGTGTACTAGTTGCGTGGAATTTAATCGGACATATTTTAATACTGGCGGGCTTAAGATTAAACTGGTTTATTAAATCAGATATTGATTTAATGCTAGTATTATTTTAGTGGTATTATTCTATCTCTTGGGTATTCGTATTTTGATACGATTACGGGTATGTATATACGGTAGAAAGTATTTTGTATTTATACAAAATACCTTCTAGAAGGGGACACGTCATAATATGTATTTCTATTTATTGATAAATAAAAAAATGAGGTGTAAAGATGGCAAGGCATGAAGCATGGCTTGAGCATTTATTGATAATACTATTGAAGCATGGCTAGTATTTTGATGAAAAGAAAAAATGCTTGATATTTTCACCAAGCCATTCTTCATGCTCACATTATTCTATGGTTTCCATTCTCTCTCCTCTCCTCTTCCTCTCCCTCAACCCTACCATTCTCATGTGTTGAGAGCCAAAGGTCTTGAGATAGAAAAATTCACCACTAAACATCTTCACATCTTCTAAGCAAACTAGACTAGCAAACTAGTTTGCTTAATTTGCTTCTTTTAGAAGTAGGAGTTTGAATCAACAACCTTCAGATGGATCATCTAGGATCTAGAAGGCTGGAGACCAAGTCTGATCTATGATCAGAAAGGAGCCTAAGAAGAGGAACAAAGACTCGAAGGACACGAATCTTATAGGTATAACTTTCTATCATAGTAGAATAAACACTTATGAAGTTTTTCCTATTTAGGGCTTATGGTAGATCTTTGGTTACATTCTTTGTTGCATGCTTCAAAAATTGTTTTTTGAAAATTCCGCCTCTCTACAAACACCGTAGAGTGTGCAATATAGACTTACAGGCAACCTCCTGCAGGAGGCAGTTACCGATTCAGGCTTCCAAGGTGACCTAAATGACAGAGTAGCTGTCAGAGTTATAAGTTTACCCTTTTCTGAGGTGCAGTATGTTGGGTAGTTTTCCAAGCAGGATACTGAGGTGGTCATGGCACCAGGTGTTGATTAAATCAGCAATGGATATTGTCTAAGAAGCTTGTTGGATTTGGTGTTCATATTATGAACAAGGTCCCATCAGATATCCAGACAAGTTCTAAGACAGGTATCGCTCATTTCGAGAGACAGTCGTTCTCCGCGAAACTGAAATATAGAGAGATAAAAATAGAAACATTGGAGGGGATTCACTCACTGAGGCTATTTTTCAAACACGTAAGTTTCTCAAAACGAGTTTTGAGAAACTGATTAGTGAAGAAATTGGGTATTCGGTAGCACACGAGCTGTGAGTATGCGGTACCGCAATAATTGGCCTTAAGTGCAAGTGGGAAATTGTTGGATATAGTGTTCTTAAGGCAATTATTGTAATTATAAGTAGGCGATTATGATAATTGAACAAGGACCTATACAGGTAGAACAGTCTTACTCGAGATGATAGTATGCTATCTGGTTTGTCTTTATCATTATGTGTATACATTTTGATAAAGCCCGTGGGATTATTGCTTGACTACTAGCATTATGATGGCGATCATATACGTGAGAGTTGGGAGGTTCATAAGCACATCCTTAAATGTCCCTAGTCGAGAGAGTATCGAGACTGAGTATCAATACTCCGGAGTTGACCAGTGTATACTTTTCGAGACCCCGACGAGGGGCGGTGGCCGGTCTCACAGGCCATTGGTGTTGAGTCACCTAAGATAGTATACAGGTGCTCACTGGAGGTGAGTATACAGGATGTACTCGCCGAGAACTTCTAGATGGTATTATACCTATCGTCGGATGGAAGTTCTCTTATGGCATGAGTACATGTTAGTCCTTTGACTTGAGATTTTCATTTGTCTCGCGTGAGTTCCCACTGTACTTAGATTACTACGCTACCACAGCTCAAACGAGTCTTGCAAACAGGTTTTAGTTGGGTACAGCCCCGAGTCATATGGAGTCAGTGAACAATCGTCAGGGATTCGTCTCTCCCGGTATTGGGAGTCGATATCGCGCTGTGTTAAGTCAGCCATCACCAGAAATCCTTAGCCAAGATGGATGAGATTTACTGATGTGATATCAGTAGTTTCTCATTGGGCGATGTGCTTCAGACCGGCACGACTTATCGGATTAGTAGGGGTCTGACGTTATCCACCTTCTAGACCCGGTATGCGATTATCTTAGACGAAAAGACCGGACTGTACGGAGATTGTCAAAGACAGGCTCAGTAGGGGTACAGATGAGTTTTCTTGTCGGTCTTCCTTCGCTCAATACCTAGGTAGCTGTTGTTGGAGATAGTGCCCTCAGAGTCAATTATTGGATCACAGGCACGTGATTGCAATGATTGAGGGAGGACCTATCCCGGTAGAACAGTCTTACTCGAGATGATAGTATGCTATCTGGTTTACCTTTATCATCGTGTACTGTTTCAGGTAACCTTACAGGTCGCTATTACACGTTGATAGAGCCCCTAGGATTCTTGCTTGACGACCAGCAGTATGATGGCGATCATATACGTGGGAGCTGGGGTCTATAAGCACATCCTTAAATGGTCCATAGTCGTAGGAGTTTCGAGACTGGGCATCGATACTCCATTAGTAGACTAGTGTATACAGTCGAGACCCCGACGAGGGGCGGTGGCCGGTCTCACAAGCCACTGGTGTCAGTTGGTTCACCTAAGATGTATACAGGTGCTCATTGGGTTATGAGTACACCGGACAGGACTCGCCGGGAACCTGCTAGTTAGGATTATACCATACGTCAGATAGCAGTTCCCAGGTGACATGTGTACAGGTTAGTTCATCGACCTGAGATCGTCATTTGTCTCGTGTGAGTTCCCACTGTGCTTTGATTACTACCCTACCACGGCTCAAAGGAGTCATGCAAACAGGTTTTAGTTGGGTACAGTCCCGAGCCACATGGAGGTAGTGAGCGGATCTGCAGGGGTTCGTCTCTCCCGGTATTGGGGGTGAGGTCGCGCTATGTCTAGGAGAGCCAATACACAAAGCCCTCGGCCGAGGCAGGAGATTTACTGGTAGGTATTCCAGTAGTATCTCAGGGTGTTCTGGGCTACACTCCGACACGACTTGTACCGCCTTTGGGGGTCTGACTTTTACCAACCCCCTAGGCCGCCATGCGATGCTCATAGACGAACGGACCGGACTGTACGGATATTGTCACTGCCAGGCTTAGTAGGGTGTCAGGATGAGTTCGCTCATCGACGTCCCTTTTGGTCAATAACTGGTGGCCCGTCACGTATTGGCTAATACCTCTGACGTGCTAGTGGTTAAATCCACAGCCATAGTATTGACGAGTCTTTAGAGTCCACCACACTTTCAGTTACTCAAGCTTTCGGGCGAAACGCTGTAGAGGCCGTATGGAGATATGGCAGGGTCCGATCAGATACGTGCGGTATTGCACGGATCAGGATCGGACGGTTAGTACTAGTGGCCGTATAGATATATGGCAGGGTTCGATCAGGTACGTGCGGTATTGCACGGATCAGGATCGAACGGATTTCACTAGTCGGCTTTGGTTTAAGCCGGTTCTAGTTTAGTACAGTGTAGATTTTGTCTCATTGCATTTGTATCCGGTCGGAATACAGATGCGGGTGTGTATGCACAGTATCGGGGTTTTTCCTGTAATTTATTACGGGACAAGTTTTCTGGAGTTGCCAGTTTGCATTCCGTTCCGGCCGGTTTTCCTTTGTTCTTTCACGGCCGGACTTTTCCGATGGAGGGGGGTTATTTGCAATTGTGCAAATAACTTTTGAGGAGGGGGTTTCTTGCACTTATATTCATTATGATAGTTTTAGCATCTTTCATCCATGATGGTGCATTAATTGAGATTGGAAAGGATATGGAGGGTTAAGCATGGTTGATGTTTTCTTGTCTTTGGATATGGTCACCTCTTCTATTCTCCTACACTCACCTCCCTTGGTATTATGTTTCATTCCCTCCACCATTTCCCAAGAGAGAGAGGCCGGCCACAATTTAGTGGAAGGGGAAAATGAGAGAGGTGGATTTCATTTGGTGTGGCAAATTTCATTCATCTCATTTTTGATACAAGGAAAAATGAAAGCACCATTTTTCATACCTTCATTCCTCGATCTTCAAAAGGCAACCAATACCCCATAGTGAGACATGCACTCTACACTACATTCTATAGCACATCTTGGGCGCGTCGGCTAGCCAACTTCGCGCCCGAGTTGCCTCGGCATTGAGGTGGGAGCCCGTAAAAGATACAGACGATGTGGTGCCCTTCCGGCAAGGAGGCGACGACCGAAGTTTCCGCGGGAGATCGGGACGATGACGAGAAGACCGGAGGACTCGGATCACTCGGTATATCTCTCACCCCATCTCTAGTTAGCTAGTATAGGTTAATGGTTACGATCCGGGTATTTGTCCGCGGTAGCGCCAGTTTCCAAGTAAGGAAAATTTTTGATTCCGCATTTTGGCCTCGGATAGACGGCCGGGGCGCTGCCGTGGCGCAACATGGTATCAGAGCCACGCCATTAACCTTGTCTAGCTTGTTCTAATGTGTTTTACTTATCCGATCGACCAAACTTCCAAAAACCGCGTTTTTGCATGCATCAGTTTTCTGTCGATTTTTTCCGGGCTCGAAAAATTTTTCAGGTTGTAGAAAATTGATGTACATGAAATTATAAGGCATCTGGGAAAATTTGGACGAGTGTTACTGTAGAACCGCCGCGGAACCGCGGCCATATCCCCCTTAGCGCCGCGGTTCCGCCGCAGTTCAGTGTGTTCACTGGACCAATTTTTCACAGTGATCTTTTTACAGAGAAATAGGGGTTTTGGAACATTAAACTTGGGCCCAGAATTTCTGTGAGTGCTACAGTATTACTTGGGGGCCCACTTGTTATTTTTGATCGATTGGATATTTTAAACACATTATTTCACAGTATTTACATTATATCTGCGACCGTGAATATCACTTGATCGGTAAATCCTGTCTAACTGCTATAGCCCGGTTGGACGGATTTGCGAACGTGATTTTCACGTTGATGTTCTGTGTTTATGCTGTGATGTTGCGGATCGGTCGTGGGGGATAGCCTGGATGCAATGCTAGTACAGTGTTGTTGTATTGTGTACATTTGATATTGCGGGGCGAGCGTCCGACATGTGGACTGCCGTCACTGCCTGTTTGTATTATTCTTTTGGGGCACGACCTGGTTGCGGTCGATGTACCCGGTGTATGTATATTTTACTTTCTGTACTAGGGTTACCCCGCGGAGGGGTGCACGGATAGCCGGGTTCTAGAGGGCAACGGGCCCGCATCTCAGGGCATTGAGACGGAGGGGGCTTCAGTCTGGAATTGGCGGGCTATTCGCCGCACTCATAGGGGGTACAGGTTGACCCAGGAGGGGTGCCCAAGTTACCGGATTCCGTGAAGTGCTGGGTGGTCCATTCACGGTGCTGAAGGGGGCTGCCTCGCTTCAGGTTTTGGCGGGTGACTTGCCGCGCCTGTAGGGGTCTAGGATTTCATTGCACAGGCTATCCACACGACCAGGGGAATGTCGGGTTTCAGCAGCGGCTCTGTGAAACCCGGGGCTTCCAGATATCTGTATTGTTCTCTGATGCTGTACATTTCTGTGATATTGCATTTTATCACGCCTTGAGCGAAATACTATATATTGGTATATATATTAGTAGATGTTGTATATGTTTTTCATCCGCGCTAGTCCAGTCCCCGCTCTGCCGTTAGTTAGCTAACCTAACGGGTGATGACGGGACCCAGTGGCGAATGCGGATGGCATATACGTACGTCAGTATATTTTCGTTCTTTGTGGTGTGATCAATTGATGGGACTGCGTTGATTCGGATCAATGCAAGAAAAACAAACCTATTCTGATGTTGTTGGAACACTTTTCAAAAAGCTGTTATTGCAAGGACGTTCATTTTTGTTTTGCATCGTGGTATTCATTTGGAATATCCTGCTCCTCAGTCGACGAGGCAAGGGCCGAGATCCCTTCACCGGGAGTGACCCCTTGGACAGAAGTTTGCGTCAGGGCATTAACTTCACTATAGCCGATTACTTTTGCTTTGCATCGTGGTATTCAGTTGGAATATCGTGCACCTCATTCTACGGGGAAAGAGCCGAGATCCCTTCGCCGGGAGTGACCTCTTTAGTTAAGGTTTTCGTCACTATATTTTTATAAGAAGTTATCCAGTTCCTTCAACGATATCAAGTTCATTACGTTAAAGGTTTTTCGCCAAAAACTAGTCGTAGCCCTCCGTCATTTCAGATCAGTATTGCTTAGTATTCGCGCTGCGTTTGTCGTTGCTATTCGCCGAGGCGTAGTGTGCGGTAGCTTTGTTGTGCTATTCTGTCGCATGGATATGTGGATTGGTTAGGACAGTCGTACGACTTTGTTGATTATTCGTCAAGGGTCGTGCGGGTGGGTTTAACGCAATCAAGATAATGACGGGCTGAACTTGACTAGGACCTTTTGATTTGTTGATTATTCGTCAAGGTCACTTGGGTCCTAGGGGTAAAAATCACATCGGGAGTTTCAAAAGAACTGAAACTTGCCAGACATGCGCATACCTTCTGGAGTGTGGTGACTTGAGTGGATTCCGTCAAGTTATCATGCGATGATAGTTGGATCCCGATTCCCACTGATGAGTTGGTTTACTCCTCGGGTGATCCCGACTAATTCTTCTTTCAGTTTGGAGGAGAATTTGACGGTACAGTGGGAGGTTTCCAGATTAGATAAAGTGATAGCCATTCTGATCTAGGTTAGAGTGCACGCTGAGTGTTTCTTTTCTCTCTCTCTGGCAGCGACCTTTGACCCGACCCTGGACTATGACTCAGTGACCAAGTTGACCGAACCTTCTTAACATCGGCTTTTGGATTGTCAGAGTTGCAAACCTTATTGCCACTCCTACTTTTACCCTTTTCTCCAGGACACCCCGTATTACTACGAACGTCCACTTCCATTGGACAAAACCATCGTATGGTTATATACGAACTCGAAGGACTTCGAGGATGGTTTCTGGTTCTGGAGAAAACGAATAGGATTATTCAGTTGTCTTTTCTTTTCACCCTCTCTCATTGCGAGTACTCCTTGGTTTAGGAGATAGTACACCTATTACGCAAATTGGATAGTCTTCTTCCAAACCTTAGGCAGGTGCCGAACGGTGGGGAATGAAGAAAACCAATTAGCATAACGATGGTGTACAGAAGGTATTAAGTTAAGACAAAGCAAGGGATTAGTAAGAGGGCAAAGTAAATTGCGACTGCTATTCACGACTAAACCGAGTATATCTTCGCCAAACCTAAATCACCTTTGTATTTCTCCAGGACACTCCGTATCACTACGAAGATCCCAAGTTTATTGGATAATCCATCGTATGGTTATATACGAACTCGAAAGGAACTTGTTCCAGTTCGGGGATGGATTCTGGTTCAGGAGAAATAGGAATAAGGTTTATTCGGTTGTCTTTTATCTTCACCTTCTCTCGCTTTGCGAGTGCTCCTAGGATTAGGACAGTACACCCATTATGCTTATTGGATAGTCTTCTTCCAAACCATAGGCTGGTGCCGAACGGTAGGGAAGGAAGAAAACCATTTGGCCTAAAGGGGTGTGTAGACGGTAATGACTAAAGACATATAAAGGGATTTGGACAGATGGCAAAGAGATACACGGTTACAGTTGTGAATCTGGATAATGGTAGAGGCATTACTAGGAATACCAGGATACCCTATCGAAACATTTTTATGTTTCAGTTTCAACTGTGTACTGTTAAAAGAAAACTGATTTCCCGATTAGACACTTGCTCCAGGGTATGTATTTACCAGGTTTGATTCTCACATCTGTATGGTTTTACAGATGATGAGTGGGAATAAGTTATTGGGAATTGGGTGATCATCCTCATTATATCGGGATTCGTTGTAATCGGTGATATTTGAGGAGATCACCTGGGCTGTTTGCCGGTCGGCAAATATTTGGTTTTGAATATCCGCTGTTGTGCACAAATTTCAAATTGATATATCTGTACGTCTATTTTCATAGAGTGAGATATACCTTTTGATATTATGTCGATGACATTTACCTATATCAGTGGATGGTTAGGTAAGGAGCATTAAACAGCGGTGTAATTCTTCTTAACCATAAGTACAGTTTTCAACCTACGACGCACAGTGAAAGAGTTGTTAAACTCAGCGGACTTATACAGAGTATTGTATGTTGTCCAGTGTCCATTGGGACAGAGGGGTTGGTCCTCATACTATATTCTGTTTACTTTTAACTTCTCTAGTTCTTAGACATATGTTTCGTAGAAACACAGGGTCTGAGTTTTGAGGAGTTATTGGTATAAGAATAGAGCAGAGAACCAGGTATTGCAAGTATCGGGATTCTTCAAGGTGATCGAAGATGTAGATACTTGTCTATAATATTCAGTTGATAGTAATGATAAAGAGAAATTGCTTCTCTTTCAGGTTACTCATAATTGGAAGCATTCCTAAGTTGAGTAATGCTGATCTGCCTCTCTCCATTTAGTTGACATGCACTGGAGACAGCTGCATGATTTGAATCTGGTTCAATTAAATCAGTGCCTCTGGTTCTATATTGGATATAGTACAGTTCATATCTTAACATTGTTAAGGTACGGGGAGTTGTCCGGCTTATGATTAAAACCAGACTCTGGATAACTCAAGGCACGTTTCTGTAATGGCTGTTTGTGGGTTGACCCAGGCTATGACGAGGGTTGATTTTCTACCATCTGGAAGATCAATAGTGATATTGTTCTTAACTCGCCACATTTTAAAAGGAAATGGTTATTTTTCAGAAAACAGTAGTGGGAGTATGGTAGAACTGGAAGCGATTCCAGAACCGCAAACGATTACTGAAGATTTGATAAGGAACCTAAAGATTCAATCTGTTTTGACATTCCATTGGCCACTCCGCAGATCAGGTGGGTAACTTCAGGCACCCGAGAGGTACTCCGGTAGCCTCAAGGACGGTGACAGGGAAGTTTTTGTTTACCCACACTTGCCATTGTTGTTGTTCCAGGCTGCGAGACCCGGCAGGAGGATGAGTATAGCGTCGTTCTAAACTAGCTTTAGAAGTGCACGTCTATATGACTCTGGCAGAGGGTTGTCGTAGTCAGTGGGAGCAGCGGAAGCATTGGTGGACTTCAGGCTTATGTCTATTTATAGACTAAAGCAGATATAGCGGAGTTAGATCATCTGTTTCTGATGTGACAGTCATGGGTTTTGACGTCATCAGAATAGGGGATGGATCTGTTGAGAAGGTAGTAGGAAGTGATATTCCTATACTACGATCGGTTATACTTTGGTCGTCACACAGTGTTTTCTCCACATGGGACTTGGACATTATATCAGACATACTGGTTACTAGATCTATGGTTTTAGATCTAGATTTGGGTGGTTTCCCAATCAGGGTACTTTGACAGCATTCTAAGAGTATTTAGA
Organism: Agapanthus africanus; assembly: GCA_030015575.1. NCBI lineage: Eukaryota > Viridiplantae > Streptophyta > Magnoliopsida > Asparagales > Amaryllidaceae > Agapanthus > Agapanthus africanus. The sequence continues at coordinate 238,978,169 of JASDDO010000019.1, forward strand.
ATGGACGACTCCTGGCATGGTAGTGTACCTGCAGGTAATGGAGTCACCCTCTCTAAAGGTGTCTTATAGACTAAAATAGAGAGGGATGTGCATGATTGGCAGATCACTTGCTTAGGCAATTGAGTCAATCATGAGATGTCAAGTACCACACCAGATGTTGTTCTTGCACTAGATGCAATAAGTTAATATTGATCCAATCCTGGAGGAACAGTCGGAAGCAGTTTTAGAACATAAGTGAATGTTCTAGGGATATGATAACGGCTGCCTCCTTTAGGAGACGGTTATCACTCCAGGCTTCCAAGGTGACATGGACGACAAGGAGGTTGTCAGAGTTATAGTTCTCCCTCTGATGAGGGACAGTATTTTGGACAGGTGATCCAAGGCAATACTGAGGGAGGCATGGCGCAGGATACTGATTAAGTTCAGTTGACGATACAGTCTAAGAAGTTTGGATTTGGAGTTCATTTATGAACTAGGTCCCATCAGACATCCAGACATTCCAAGACAGGTATTGCTCATTTCGGGAGATGGTTTTTCTCCGCGAACTTGAGATATAGAGAGATATAGAAAGAAACATCTTAGCGGATCCACTCACTGAGGCTTTTCCTCGAACGCAATAGTTTCGCAAACAGGCTTTGTGCGACTGACTAGTAGAGGAGTTGGGTGTTCGGTATCACACGGGCTGTGAGTATGCGACATCGCAATAATTAGCCTTGAGTGCAAGTGGGAGATTGTTGGAGATAGTGCCCTCAGAGTCAATTATTGGATCACAGGCACGTGATTGCAATGATTGAGGGAAGACCTATCCCGGTAGAACAGTCTTACTCGAGATGATAGTATGCTATCTGGTTTACCTTTATCATCGTGTACTGTTTCAGGTAACCTTACAGGTCACTATTACACGTTGATAGAGCCCCTAGGATTCTTGCTTGACGACCAGCAGTATGATGGCGATCATATACGTGGGAGCTGGGGTCTATAAGCACATCCTTAAATGGTCCCTAGTCATGGGAGTTTCGAGACTGGGCATCGATACTCCATTAGTAGACTAGTGTATACAGTCGAGACCCCGACGAGGGGCGGTGGCCGGTCTCATAAGCCACTGGTGTCAGTTGGTTCACCTAAGATGTATACAGGTGCTCATTGGGTTATGAGTACACCGGACAGGACTCGCCGGGAACCTGCTAGTTGGGATTATACCATACGTCAGATAGCAGTTCACAGGTGACATGTGTATAGGTTAGTTCATCGACCTGAGATCGTCATTTGTCTCGTGTGAGTTCCCACTGTGCTTTGATTACTACCCTACCACGGATCAAAGGAGTCGTGCAAACAGGTTTTAGTTGGGTACAGTCCCGAGCCACATGGAGGCAGTGAGCGGATCTGCAGGGGTTCGTCTCTCCCGGTATTGGGGGTGAGGTCGCGCTGTGTCTAGGAGAGCCATTACACAAAGCCCTCGGCCGAGGCAGGAGATTTACTGGTAGGTATTCCAGTAGTATCTCAGGGTGTTCTGGGCTACACTCCGACACGACTTGTACCGCCTTTGGGGGTCTGACTTTTACCAACCCCCTAGGACCGCCATGCGATGCTCATAGACGAACGGACCGGACTGTACGGATATTGTCACTGACAGGCTCAGTAGGGTGTCAGGATGAGTTCGCTCATCGACGTCCCTTTTGGTCAATAACTGGTGGCCCGTCACGTATTGGCTAATACCTCTGACGTGCTAGTGGTTAAATCCACAGCCATAGTATTGACGAGTCTTTAGAGTCCACCACACTTTCAGTTACTCAAGCTTTCGGGCGAAACGCTGTAGAGGCCGTATGGAGATATGGCAGGGTCCGATCAGATACGTGCGGTATTGCACGGATCAGGACCGGACGGTTAGTACTAGTGGCCGTATAGATATATGGCAGGGTCCGATCAGATACGTGCGGTATTGCACGGATCAGGATCGGACGGTTAGTACTAGTGGCCGTATAGATATATGGCAGGGTTCGATCAGGTACGTGCGGTATTGCACGGATCAGGATCGAACGGATTTCACTAGTCGGCTTTGGTTTAAGCCGGTTCTAGTTTAGTACAGTGTAGATTTTGTCTCATTGCATTTGTATCCGGTCGGAATACAGATGCGGGTGTGTATGCACAGTATCGGGGTTTTTCCTGTAATTTATTACGGGACCAGTTTTCTGGAATTGCCAGTTTGCATTCCGTTCCGGCCGGTTTTCCTTTGTTCTTTCACGGCCGGACTTTTCCGATGGAGGGGGGTTATTTGCAATTGTGCAAATAACTTTTGAGGAGGGGGTTTCTTGCACTTATATTCATTATGATAGTTTTAGCATCTTTCATCCATGATGGTGCATTAATTGAGATTGGAAAGGGTATGGAGGGTTAAGCATGGTTGATGTTTTCTTGTCTTTGGATATGGTCACCTCTTCTATTCTCCTACACTCACCTCCCTTGGTATTATGTTTCATTCCCTCCACCATTTCCCAAGAGAGAGAGGCCGGCCAAAATTTAGTGGAAGGGGAAAATGAGAGAGGTGGATTTCATTTGGTGTGGCAAATTTCATTCATCTCATTTTTGATACAAGGAAAAATGAAAGCACCATTTTTCATACCTTCATTCCTCCATCTTCAAAAGGCAACCAATACCCCATAGTGAGACATGCACTCTACACTACATTCTATAGCACATCTTGGGCGCGTCGGCTAGCCAACTTCGCGCCCGAGTTGCCTCGGTATTGAGGTGGGAGCCCGTAAAAGATACAGACGATGTGGTGCCCTTCCGGCAAGGAGGCGACGACCGAAGTTTCCGCGGGAGATCGGGACGATGACGAGAAGACCGGAGGACTCGGATCACTCGGTATATCTCTCACCCCATCTCTAGTTAGCTAGTATAGGTTAATGGTTACGATCCGGGTATTTGTCCGCGGTAGCGCCAGTTTCCAAGTAAGGAAAATTTTTGATTCCGCATTTTGGCCTCGGATAGACGGCCGGGGCGCTGCCGTGGCGCAACAGCTGTTACGTACAGCTAGTGCAACTGACGTGCTTATGGTTAAACCTACTGCCAGCGTATTGACGAGTCTTTAGAGTCCCACACAGTGGGTTTTCTCGGTTCAGGCAAAATGATGTAGTAGCCGTATATTGATATATGCAGAGTTCCGATTAGGCATATATGCTAGCCACACAGATTTTAATCGGGCTGATGATAATACTAGACGGCTTAGGATTAAACCGGATTATTAAATCAAGTTTTGAATTAATAATTTACATATGTATATATATTTCGATATGTATATTCTAGTATTATGTTCATTATATTTTTCTATATCTTGGGTATTCATATTTTGATACGAATATGGGCATGTATTTGCGGGGACGTATTCTTGTATTCATACAAGAATACTTCTAGACGGAGGACACCTCATTTCTAGGATTTCTTTTTTAAGAAATTGTAAAATGAAGTGGAGGGTATGGGCAAATGAATTGTTAATTCATTTGGTCATACTATTCAAGCATGGTTGCATTTTAAATTGTAAAATGGTTTTAACAAAAGAAATGAGAGCATGCTTGATTTGTGAGAGTTCTTCATCCTACCATTTTGTTTCTCTCTCCTCTAATGGCTCCTCCTTCATTTTCTTCCTCTTACCTTGTCACGCCCCACTTCCTAAAAGAACGGTAACGGTATGTGACAAGCCCGCAACGTATTTATTCCGAGAAGATCATTTCTTGAAACAAATACGCTAAGCGTATATAAAAAATATAAAATGACAAGAAAAGACATGATAATGAAAATCCAACTTTATATATTTACATTTCCAATTTTCACAAGTTTCAAACAGAATACATGATGTCTGAAAACAAAAATGCATAAAAGAAAGTGCCTAAACAGGTAGCATACAGGAAGTAAAAAAAGAATTAGTAGTCGGTGTGCTCCGCAAGCTAAGAGTTATCCTCTTTACTCGGCCATGTCTCCTCAATCTCTAGATTATCTGACGAACATTCCAAGAAAATAAAGAAATGGCTGGAATGCCTATCAGCGAACTTGCGCTCGGTAAGCCCCAAAAAAAAGTGGGATGTGAAAATACATAAATGAATATGCAAGATGACATGCGATATAGTATGAATGGAAATAAAATATGAACAAGTATAACATGGTAATGTTAATGACAGCTATGTAAGCATGGCAATATAACATGAGCATAGTAAACAAGTATAGCATGATCGTGGAGTGTAGGTATAGTGAACATAAAGTGAATGTAAGTTTCTTAAAAGGTCTCTAAAAGGGTAAAAGCAACCAACATGAGTTCAAGTGTGAATGTCAACCAATCTCAAGAATATTCTCGAACCCAAGACTATCGTCCAGGGGTAAGGAATCACGGGCTCAAAATAGTGGGACTTCAATTGTTATTGAAGTATTCCAAACCCAACAGGCTATCATCTAGGGGCTTAGAAGCACGGGCCCTCATTTGTGAATTCGTGATTTATACCGTTTTAGTCCGGTACCACAACAACATGATTTGTACCGTTTCAGCCTGGTACCACAACAACATGATTTGTATTAATGGAAATCATGAGATTACGTTGGATTTATACTCAAACTACCCCAACACCCTGTGTTTATTAGTGTATGATTAATATTATGAGTCTTGATCGAATTCATGAATACAAAAGATGATGTATGATATCAAGTTTTCAAGATTGAGTTCATGTAGTCATGTCAAGTGCAAGTCATGCCAGTTGTATTCATGGTTGGAGTCAAGTTGGTTCAAGTGTACATACTGGGTTCAAGTATTCATGATTGAGTCGTATCAAGATCAAGTCAATTCTAACATGTAATGATTTAATCACAAGTCATATAAATAAAAATAAATAAGCAATCACAGAACATGATATGAGATAAATATACAAGTAATGTTCAAAACAATGTTGTAAATATGTGATATGTACGACTAGTTAATCAAGTCACTTGAAATAAGAATATAAAAGAAAACATAGCCTTAAGTGTTATGCACACGTGAGTTCCAGTCTCGCCTAAATACGACTACCGGTTTGGGACATATGCATGTTTTCGTATCGTCGCGCAAAACAGGTCAGAATCTGTTCAGTACCGTTACACATTTTTAAAACGCAGTTTTAGTTAATTTCTATCGGGTTTTAGGTTACGAAAATTCATAGAAAATTGTAGGTATTTCGATATACTTATCCAAAACACCAAGATTCATGTGATTTGAATTCCTGAAGCTCTAGTTATGATCATTTTAATATCAGCGTTTAAAATAGAAATTCAGATTTCTGGACAGCAACTATATATTGTATTGCAAAGCCTATATCGGGTTGTTTCATGCATTTCTAAGTAATATAGTTTACAGAAAATTATAGGTCTATCAATTATCCATCTACACATCTAAATTTTGTCACGAACGGATATCGGGAGTTCGAGTTATATCCTATTTACGCGAATCTGGACAGATTCTGTCCAGATTCGTCGTTTAATATTGTAACGCAGTTTTCTATATTTTACGTATATTTTCAGTAAAAACTTAAAACTAAGAAAATATATATCTTTCGATGTAAATGTTCAAAACATCTGGAAAAACTTAATTTGGATCAACTATTATAGAGTTATGGTCTTTCAAAAAATACTTTTATTAGCAGTTTTCTGATTTTAAAAATAGTGAATAAAAAACTACGTAACACCATAGCTGTTATTCGGTTTGATATGAAATTTTTACTGTAAACCTGAAATTCTATATATTATTTATATTAATTTTTCTAGGATTTCTAGATGTGAAAATTAATTTTTAAAAATTATTTTAAGGACAAAAGTTATCTAAGGCCGTATTTAAAGGTGACAAAACTACTGGATTTATTTGCAGCTTCGTTTTCTCTTTTATATAAAAAAATTATATAATTATAAAATAAACTGCGCATGCAATATATACTTCAAATTGGATCTCCTAATGTCAATATATGGATCATGAATTTCGACAACGTCCTATACCAGGAAAGTTCTAATTTCAAGAGAGTTTATGTAAAGATGTGTTATCACGCATCGTTTATTTATATTCAGTCCATGATATTCCTAATTAACGTAAAAGTAAATCTATGACATGGAGACATTTTTATTCTATTAGAAAACAATGAATAAACATGAAAATTAAGTATAAACAAACAATATTTTAAAAATATATATATGTAACTATATTCATTTATATATATATGTATGTATGTATTCATGTATGTATGTTTATGCACTCGATTAGGTACCCCGGTCAAGAAAATGAAATCATGGAGAAAACACAATAACAGAGTGAAAGAGATGGAGAGGGAGAAAAGGGACATACAGGTTGTGTGAGTCGGTATAAAAACCGGCTTACCGTCTAGATAAAATTCTCAACCGAGTTTTTGAAACTTGATGGAACCGGTGCTTCTTCAAGCTTAAGGGAAAAGAGATTTTATTTTTAGAATTGATCAAAAGGAAATGGCTAAGGTGGGATGATGAAGAGAGAGATGGGAAATGATAGAAATGTGATATGAAGAAAAGAAAGAAGAGTGACATAAAAAAGGTTTATGCCCACCATAATTCTAATAAATTATAGTTCATAACCATTTTAATTATTTTGGGAATTAAAAATAAGATGAAATAAAAGGTCTCATTTGTAGGTTATGAGAAGGATAAAAAATGATAAAAAATAATTGCAAGAATGGGAATTTGAACATGTGACTTATAGAATAATAATGCAATGACTTAACTAATGAGCTACAAGGTTGTTCATGCATATATTTAATAACAATTAAATATATGTCGTATCTTGAAAAGAAAGTGGGGTTAGAAAAAGAAAAGAAAGAAATCAAATGGATTTGTCTTGGCTTAGGTTTGGACTTTGAAAAATTATAAAATAGGCAAAATAGAAAGAGTGATAAACTAATATATTTAATAGAGAAAAAATATACGGGGATACCCAAAAACAAATAAATATAGTATTTTTTAAAAAGAAGAATTGTATGAAGGTATTGGAATTTTGGGGTCGTTACACCCTACCCTCCTTAGAGAAATTTCGTCCTCGAAATTTACACAAGGAGAATGTTGTAACATAGCAAGAGTGTTTTAAGCTGAAGCAGTTGTATAGACAGGGGGCAGGGGCTACTAAAATCGTACTGTAGTTGTGTGAGGAAAGAAAGGACAAAAGACCGAAAGAATATAAAATAGTTGGAAAATATAGAAAGAAATTTTACCGGTGATAACCTGATCCATGGTTTCGGCCTCTTCAATTGACATAGTGAAAGCCTGGCGTCTTGGTACTATCTTTTGTGCCCGATGTTACACTTGTTGCTGAGGAGGTAAGGGTTGTCCATGTCGAGTTGGTGTAGGAAGAACTAAATGAGGAGCATGAGCTTGTATAGTCGGTTTTGGTACGGGGGTTGTGCTAACTCTGTACTGCGGGCAAAATTCCATAGCATGCGTAGGAGATCCACAGATTAGACAGAGATTGTTATCTCGTCTGCAATACTTCGCCACGTGCCTCGACTTCTTATAGTAATTGCAGACTTTTGATCCTTCTGGCTTCCTGGGTGGCGCTGTAGATTCTGGTCTCGTAGAGGCTCCTCCAGTAATCTGGTTAATTGGGCATTTCTCTCCGGCCGACTGTGGCCTTCCTATCTTCTTGACAATGGCTTCATAACGACGGGATGCCTTCAAGGATAGTTCATGAGTCGGATAATCACATGTTGCTAGTGCATCCTGAATCTGGAGGTCTAGGCCTTGCTGAAAACGTCTTGCGAGAATCTCGGCGGTAGGAATTAGATAGACGGCGAACCTGCTGAGCATAGTGAAATCGGTGCCGTATCCATCTACTGATTCGTCCTACATGGATCCTTGTTATAGGTGGATAAATCGTTGCTCCATCGGAAAATGAGCAGTCTCAGGAAAATACTTGGCGTCAAAAAGTTCACAAAACGTCTTTCATTCGATAGGCTGGGTAATCCGACTCTCTTCGGCCTTCCATCAGACCCTGGCATTATTGGTAAGCTGGAGTTTTGCTACCCGAACCCAAGTCACTTCTGAAACTTGAGCTGCTGCCAGGTCATCCTCGATACTTTGAGCCCATTCTTCAACTTCTAAAGGGTTCTCTTTCCCAGAGAAATTCTTCGGATGTAGTACTCGGAATTGTTTCACTCCCGGTGCTTCTGCTTCAGGACGGACTAGTACTTGTTGAAGGAGAACAGTTTGCCCCTGTAGACCTTCAAGTAAGATTTTGAGAGCCTCGAGGAACAACGTCTGTTCAGTGAGGGGAGCTTCAGCGGTAGGTGGTGGTGGTGTCTCTCCGTTGATGTTGATCAGGTTTAAGGAAGCCATCACCTTTGATAGAAAAGAGGGATTATGATAGATTCAATAGGAATGAAAGGGGAAGGGATGTAAAAATTATCGGATTTCATCTTTCTTATATCATATTTCTTACGACTTCATGCAGAACGGACCTGCATAAGCCACGAATAAAACATGTCATGCCCCGCTTTCCAAAAGAGCGGTAATGGAATGTGACAAGTCCGCAACGTATTTATTCCGAGAAGGTTATTTCTCGAAATAAATACGCTAAGCATATATAAACAATATAAAATGACAAGAAAAGACAAGATAATGAAAATCCAACTTTATATATTTACATTCCCAACTTTCACAAGTTTTAAACTGAATACATGATGTTTGAAAACAAAGATGCATAAAAGAAAGTGCCTAAACAAGTAGCATACATGAAGTAAAAGCTGGAAAGAAAGAACTAGTAGTCGGTCTGCTCCGCAAGCTAAGAGTAATCCTCCTGACTCGGCTCGATCTCCTCAATCTCTAGATTATCTGACGAACATTCCAAGGAAACAAAGAAATGAGTGGAATGCCCGTCAGCGAACTTGCGCTCGGTAAGTCCCCAAAAAAGGTGGGATGTGAAAGTATATAAATGATAATACAAGGTGACATGTGATATAGTATGAATGGAAATAAAACATGAACAAGTATAACATGGTAATTTTAATGACAACTATATAAGCATGGCAATATAACATGAGCATAGTAAACAAGTATAGCATGACCGTGGAGTGTAGGTATTGTTCCCTGATTAAAAATCAGGAAAAAGCTTCAGAGGAAGCTGTTCAGACCATAATATTGCATTTATCATTCCCCTATTCTTATCCGTTTTAGAAATAAACAGGTACTCTTGACGCACTTTTGTTGCATGTTACAGGATACAGGCTCTTGGAGCAAATACAGTGAAAAAGACGAATGCTGATACAGAAAAGGGACTTTTGACGAACAAGTAGACAGATCCTAGTCAAGCTAGTACAAGGTCCAAAATGTCAAGTGAACGGTCAAAAGATACGTACAAGTGTTCACTGAAGATCTGGAGAAGCCCCAGAAGCCAAAAAGAGAAAACAAGTATAAAAGTAAAAAGCCCATGAAGCCCTGAACCAAGCCCATAAATTTCATGCACTAATTCCTCTGTTTGGCCGCGGAACCGCGGCCAAACCTAGCCTGGAGCCGCGGTTCCGCGGCTGTTTGGAGCCCGTGTCGGTGGATTTTTAGTGCGTCGGTGCGTCGGTGCAGATGTTAGGATTTTACGTGGGCAAATCTGTAATTTTGCATGTGCGAGAGTCTGTAACCCTAGGTTTCCTATTTTCCTATAAATTGTAATTTTAGATCTGTAAAATGTTATGCCTCTTTTCAATAAATAAAATTCAGAATTTCTGGGAGTGACATTCAGATCTATTCTGTCTTCTACTTGGAGGGAGCCATCAAATCTGTAGGTAATTTATTTCCTTGCTTTTATTTTCTAGTATAATTTATCATCCCCTAATGAGCGAGTAGTCTCCTCGCTTGTTAGGGTTAGCCTTAGCGAAAGGGTTGAGAGATGAGATCTCTCACCCTTTTCAATGCCATCTTCAGTTAGAACTCCATACATACGCACACATCCGCTCCCTACGGCACCCTACCCCTCGAGGTAACGGTGAACCGTAGTATAAAGGGCCGGTTGCGCGCGTTTTCCATGGGGGTTAGGGTAATTATCAACAAAGGAAGGATACAAATCTAGAGGAAGAAACATCTTCCCAAAATATTCTTATCCACTTTATTGATAATTAACGTAACATCTAATAGATCTAAAAAAGAAGGCATTGAAAACGGTGAAGGAAACATTAATCTCCAAAACTTCCCCTAAGCCTAACCCTAGCAAGACTCTTAATTAGATTAATTAGATCTAGTTCTTATAGATTTTTTTTAAACCAATCAAAACGACAAAAAGAATCAACTCGTTAAAACACATAAAAGGAATTTACCCGTCTCTGTGGATCGACCCGTACTCACCGGCTAGCTGCGAAGCGACGCCGTTCTGATTGCGGTAAATACAGTTTTTGGATAAATCAAATGTCGCCGTTGCCGGGGACGGCGTAATATTTCTTTTTGTGAATTTTCGGGTTGATATAAATTTGAAAAAAATTAAAAAAATCTGAAAATATAAAAAATTATAAAAATCATCAATTTTGATCTGTTTGAAGGGTATATCTTTTGAATTTTGCAGGAACAGCGAAGGATAGCGGATCTGAAAATTTACAGAGGGCAAAACAGAAAAGTAAACATCAGAACAGAGGAGAAGTAGAACAAGAGTGCAGTACAAATTTTTCCAGAGGCTAACCCCACTTCCTGACCGCGTTTCCGCGGCTAAAGTGCCTTCCAGACTGCGGTTCCGCGCTCATTTGGCCACGTCAGCACCTCAAATTTTGTGGGTTTGATCCTCATTCTCCCCTCTGTAACCTAAAATATATCCACTGTAAAAATTTTCTGCAGGGTTCTTTGCGCTAAAAATTTTTTCCTCCCCCTTCTAAATAACAGATTTCTGCAGGTTTCTTTGCGCCGCTAAAAAAATTTGATTGCAAGTGAAATTTTATTGTTTTGCATAATTTAACCGGACTCTAAGGGGCTAATTGACCAAACTCAGATTGGGTGGGGATTTCATCACCCTTTCCAGGACCCCAGAAAACACCTAAGGCATTTTGCATCGACCACAATTAATTAAAAAAGATTAGACTCAGACCTAAGGACAGCGAGCTCAATAGGAAAAGGACTAGGGTAGGCATCGGCCGTTTATCCTAACCGATATTGCGGTGTCTAGGCTAGTGGTTATTAATTAGGCCCACTGTAGTGGTGGTTCCTTCCCACTTACCTGGCCGTACTTGTCCGTGAAGAGGCGGTTCGAGGTCTATTTCTAGCCCTAGTTAAGAGCTGTCTAGTAGACCTAGGCAACCCTAGATCTAGGCCTGATTGTGCATGTGTGGTTGATACATTTGTGTCACGAGTCCCATTTTCTAAAACCTTATTGCAAAACTCTCCAATAAAAAAAAATAAAGAAAAAAAATCTTTTAAAAAACTTGCAAAAATTTTGTCGCTAAGAAATCCTTGCATTCTTCTATCATGGGTACACCACATCATAAATCTCTTGCCGAATTTTGGTATCCCGAACCTAACTTTGCGTCGTTCGTCAATTGTTTCGGTCAATTTAAAAACGATCCCTCCTTTCCAAAAATTTCGTTGAAAGATCAAATAGAGGCGTCTAGGAGAAATAGTTTGACTTTTCAACCCACTTCGTGTCAACCGAGTCAACCTTTACAACCTACATATGTTGATACCACTTCTTCAAGTCCTTCTGTCACTCCTAGGCCGATATCCATTGCTGAGCATATTGCTCAATTTCGCAGTCGATTTTTCACCCCTCTCCACTCATCTAGTTTTAGGGATCCGCACGATTATTCACCTTCTTATCCATATGTTGACCCTACTCCTGTCTTACCACCCACTTCCTACCAGTCATACCCGACCTTCCCACCTTCACTAGACGCTGTTTCGACACAGCCATTAGGGAGTTTCACATACCCAACTAATTTTGAATCTTTTACTGAAACCCCCTCACCACCTAAGTCTAGTTTGGAAGAGTCGTTGGAAGCATATATTGCTGTAACAAATAAAATAATGAGGAATGTGAAAGCATCCATGGCCGCCCTTATGCAACCTAGTGAACCGGTAGCTAGTGTCCCGCTAGCTCCGAATTTTTCAATGTATAAGACGGCAGTTGGACAGAGTGAGAATGAGAGAGGATTTTCAAATCAAACCTACCCTTACCCAATTGAAGCCCACAACTCCGGTTTTCCATCGATTGTTCCAAATGATTCACCAGTTGAAAATAAAAATGAGTTGTGCGATTTTGTAGTGTTTGATTTGCCAAATTGTGAGGAACCCCTTTCGAGTGAAACCGCACCTAATCCTTTCGATCTTTACACCTCCACTCTAGAACCTACATTGATAAATATTCATGCTGTGGATGAAGTGTCTAAAGAAATTGATTTTCACTTGATTGAGGATATAGACGCCGGGAATATTTCAGATGATGAACCTGTCGATTTAATAGAAATTTTATGTTCAAATCATCATCCTGAGTTATTAAATGTTTCCCCCGAATCTCATATGCGTCTAGATTTTGATGACAATGGCATAGATGGATTAAATATTGAGGAGAGTCTTGAGGATAATATCGAGGTTGAACCATTTTTATTTGATGTGTCGGATTTTCCAATTCAGCCTCCTGAACCTTTGACAGTTATATCACCCTCCCTCCTTCCTATTGTTCCGACCGAACAAATGACCGTTACGTTTTCATCTCCTATACCAAGTTCGGCGTACCCATGTTTTCTTGTGAATCTTGAAGGATTTGACCCCATTGCACGACGAGTTGGTAGGTTAGCGCAATCACTTTTAACACATCGGTCATCACAAATTGCGCTAATTTATTCACTCAATTTACACCCTCAAGATCGCACTCCACTTCTTTCTTCTTTCCGTCTTTCTTCTCCCCCACTGAGACCATATTCTACCATTCTTCTTTCCACACGGTCTCGCGTGCTTTTCATCTCTTTTCTTTCCATCCCATTCTTGCATCAACTCTACCATTACCATGATAAGATTTTTGAATGGTTGGTGCTAACATTTGGCTTGTGTAAGGCCAAGCTTAACTTTGGGGGGAATCTTGTTGTATATATGTATATATCCTTTTGTTTTCTTTTTCTATAAAAAAAAGAAAATTCAAAACATAAAAAAAAATTATTATAAATAAATAAACAGGGGAGTATCGGTATTTTGACCCTCTTGGTTTAGCATGACAGTGAGGACACTGTCAAGTTCAAGTTTGGGGGTATGCTCGGTACGTCTTCTTCCTTCGCATTCATTTGTACATATTTTTGCATTTGCATACCTATTTGAAAACCCATAAAAATTGAAAAATTTCAAAAATTATAAAAATTATTGTATTCAATTTTGGCTATAATTGACTTGAGTTTGACAAATAGGTTAACTGGCTAGGAACAACTAGAACTTAGACTTAGTGAATTAAAAACCCTAAAAATAACATTCCTTAAAGTTTAACGGTAGAAAGTATATACCTTGTAGTTTATTTAGAAATAGGCAAATTTTGGGTTCACTTCTTGGGCTAAGTCAAAATGAGGGAAGAGTATTGATGTTCTTATTAGAGTATAAGTTTGAAAAATAGTTCCTAGCTTAAGTCTAGATTCTGAAAACGTATACCCTACAATTTGCACAATCACGCACCTTGAAACTTGGAATAGTAGAAGAGACCTTGAAATGCTCTTGTCTAAAGTCCTTAGTACGAAGAAAATAAAAGAAAAAGTGTGAATAAAGAAAAGAAAAAAATGGACACTGGTTTTTGTGATTACCTAAGGCTGTAAAAATAGAAAAATATTTAGCGAGGGTGCCTTATCACCTAGTGCCTTAGACCAACTGGTTTGGGAGTCACTGCTAAAGCCTTGGGAGTTGCAAAACTAGGAAGTACGCTTTAAAGTGCTAACGCATCTTGTAGTCGGTTGTTGGTACCTCAAGAAGTATTAACGGTCGCATGAAGAATGTGTAAGCAAATTTCATTTAAAAATTCACTAATTAATAAGTGCTTTGGACAAAGGACGAGAGTACAATTGCTTGATTTGAATTTCCAAGTGTAGGGGTGATCTATACACACACGTAGGGGTATGTGATTGGAATTTAGATAAGAGATAGGAATGAAAGATAAAATTTGTATCTTTAATAGAGTTGATAGAAAATTCCTAAGTGGAGATGGTAACTCTAGAAGGAAAACTTAAGAGATGCCGAAAGCTAAGTAGGTCTACATAACATATATAATCTTAAGTTAAATGATGAGGATGTGTGAAGAATGTGGGTGGATAATTTACAAGTTTAAGATAATAGAATTCCTTGTTAGAAAACCTAATTGGAAAACAAAAGTCAATGGGCTGAGTTGATAGGATTTTGTGGGTATAATCCGCTGAAAACCCTCAGGAGACAACACTCCTCCTACTAGGGACACCTAGAGGTTTAACGGCTTGTTGCACGTGCTCAGTGCAATCGCGTTTCCCTGCGAAAGTGTGGTTAGGATTTTAGTGAATAAAAATAAGTTTGCTCGAGGACGAGCAAAAGATAAGTTTGGGGGTATTTGTTCAGACCATAATATTGCATTTATCATTCCCCTATTCTTATCCGTTTTAGAAATAAACAGGTACTCTTGACGCACTTTTGTTGCATGTTACAGGATACAGGCTCTTGGAGCAAATACAGTGAAAAAGACGAATGCTGATACAGAAAAGGGACTTTTGACGAACAAGTAGACAGATCCTAGTCAAGCTAGTGCAAGGTCCAAAATGTCAAGTGAACGGTCAAAAGATACGTACAAGTGTTCACTGAAGATCTGGAGAAGCCCCAGAAGCCAAAAAGAGAAAACAAGTATAAAAGTAAAAAGCCCATGAAGCCCTGAACCAAGCCCATAAATTTCATGCACTAATTCCTCTGTTTGGCCGCGGAACCGCGGCCAAACCTAGCCTGGAGCCGCGGTTCCGCGGCTGTTTGGAGCCCGTGTCGGTGGATTTTAGTGCGTCGGTGCGTCGGTGCAGATGTTAGGATTTTACGTGGGCAAATCTGTAATTTTGCATGTGCGAGAGTCTGTAACCCTAGGTTTCCTATTTTCCTATAAATTGTAATTTTAGATCTGTAAAATGTTATGCCTCTTTTCAATAAATAAAATTCAGAATTTCTGGGAGTGACATTCAGATCTATTCTGTCTTCTACTTGGAGGGAGCCATCAAATCTGTAGGTAATTTATTTCCTTACTTTTATTTTCTAGTATAATTTATCATCCCCTAATGAGCGAGTAGTCTCCTCGCTTGTTAGGGTTAGCCTTAGCGAAAGGGTTGAGAGATGAGATCTCTTACCCCTTTCAATGCCATCTTCACTTTAGAGTTAGAACTCCATGCATACGCACACATCCGCTCCCTACGGCACCCTACCCCTCGAGGTAACGGTGAACCGTAGTATAAAGGGCCGGTTGCGCGCGTTTTCCATGGGGGTTAGGGTAATTATCAACAAAGGAAGGATACAAATCTAGAGGAAGAAACATCTTCCCAAAAGATTCGTATCCACTTTATTGATAATTAACGTAACATCTAATAGATCTAAAAAAGAAGGCATTGAAAGCGGTGAAGGAAACATTAATCTCCAAAACTTCCCCTAAGCCTAACCCTAGCAAGACTCTTAATTAGATTAATTAGATCTAGTTCATATAGATTTTTTTTAAACCAATCAAAACGACAAAAAGAATCAACTCGTTAAAACACATAAAAGGAATTTACTCGTCTCTGTGGATCGACCCGTACTCACCGGCTAGCTGCGAAGCGACGCCGTTCTGATTGCGGTAAATACAGTTTTTGGATAAATCAGAAGCATCACGTGCTAGTGACCAGCGGTAACGTGTTGGCACGTGACGTTTAAAGCAGCGACACAGAGCACATTCATCCTCTGATTAAAAATCAAGAAAAAAGCTTTAGAAGAGGCATCACGTGCTCACACGTGACCAGTAGTCACGTGTTGACACGTGATGGCTAAGCAGCGGCCAGAGAACAGAGTGCAGAAGGAAAGAAGCCCATCCCAAGGGTCACGTGCTCACACGTGACCAACGGTCACGTGCTCACACGTGACCGGCCTTAAAAGCCTTATTCTTTAACAGAATTAAATTATGAGGAGAGATCATTTAAATCTTTCCAAAATGGAGAAGAATTATCTGAAACCGTTGGATCAAGAATCTGAAGGTGATTAAATATCACCAATTTATGGAAAAATCTTGGACATGGGAAGATTTCCCCCTAAATCTAACCGAAATAACAAATAGATATCTTTGGATTTAAAATCCAATGGTGAATAAAATTCACCTAATAATCTAAAGGCCCAGATTAATGATGAAGATAAATCAAATCCCTCAATAAACAAATCAGATCTTTCAATGAAAGATTCACTAAAACAAATTGATTCTTTTCCTCCTCCTATAAATAGGAGCAAAAAAAAAAAAAAAGGGGGGGGGGGGAAGAAATACAGAGAGAGAGAGAGAGATATAGAGCCTTGGGATCTTGAAAATTCAGAAGGAAGAATTTGATTCTCTGCAAAAGAAAAACCCTAGGTAAGAAAAGAGAGGCTTAAAAGGAGAATTTAATTCTCAAAAGAGTTTAACTCTTATATAAAGAAAAGAACTTAGTTCTTTCTCTGGTTGAGGATCTGCAAAGTGCACATCTCCCCATGAATTGAGAATTTAATTCTCATTGGGTTGAGATCCTGCCATGCAGATCCAAAACATAGAGGAGGAATTGAGTTTTGAGAATTTAATTCTCACAGAATTATAGGAATTTAATTCCTTTGAGATAAAATTAGGGTTCAACCCTATGTTATAGGAATTTAATTCCTTCAAAATGGACAGAACCAGGGTTTAACCCTAATTGAGAACTTAATTCTCTCAAAATCACAGGAATTTAATTCCCTTAAAAAAAAAGAATTAGGGTTTCACCCTATGCCAGAACTGAATTCTTCACATATATGGGAATTTAATTCCTACAGAATGTAAATCGGGGTTTAACCCTATCTAAGAATATAATTCTTCAGAAGAAAACAGGAATTTAATTCCTCTAAACTTTATTGCTAGGGTTTAACCCTATGAAGAATTTAATTCTTAAAAAAGATAAACATATCTTCAAACAGGAAAAGAAACAGGGCCACGTGCTACCACGTAACCCCTGTAAAGATCCACAGAGAAGAACTTTGAGGCAACGCCTCACGTGCTCCACGTGACCCCCAAGCGCACAAAGAAAAAGCAAAAGAAAAGAAGCTCTAGGGCGCCCTCACGTGTTACCACGTGACCCCTAATGATCATTCTAACAGATCAAAGCGTGAGCCCCCATCACGTGCCTACACGTGATGGCTTTCAGAATTAAAAGTGTCAAACGCTTATCTGTAGAACAAAATAAAGGGGGATCTAGCCCCACCTTTCGGATGCCATCACGTGCTCCCACGTGATCTCTTCTCTGACAATATTTAACATCAAACTGATAATTTGTTCCCAGTGTTTAACACTGATTTCCTTAGTGTTTAACACTAATTGGAAAACTCTATTCCCAGTGTTTAACACTGATTTGCTTTGGTGCTTAACATTGATTTGAAATCTCTGTTGCCAGTGTTCAACACTGTTGGTCTTTAGTGTTTAACACTAGCTTTAGCCCAATTGGCTAAGTTTCTAGAGGCAAAGCCTCTCCTCCAATGGACCAACAGAGGGCCAATATTCTAAACGTGATTGGACTTAGCCCAAGAAGGCCATAAGTCCTCAATTCAGACTCAACTGAGCCAATGAGCTCATAATATAATTAATTGGTCTTGGTTCCAAATTGGGCCAAAGACTATTTAATCTACCTTGGTTCAAGGGTACATCTCTTCACTCCTTTGATATTTGGCGTTGTAATTCCTCAACGTCTTCAAAGAGGTGACGGGTCCCGATGACTACACATTGATACGGACTGTGGGGTCCTTAAACCCACGGACTACGATGTCCTTAACCTTGCCCGGGATATCTTAAAACTAACACCGGACTGTGGGGTCCTTAAACCCACGGACTACGATGTCCTTAACCTTGACTGGGACGTTTTAAAACTAACACCGGACTGTGGAGTCCTTAAATCCTTGGACTATGATGTCCTTAACCTTGACCGGAATGTCTTAAAACTAACAACGGACTATGATGTCCTTAACCTTGACCGTGATGTCTTAAAACTAACGTTGGACTGTGGAGTCCTTAAATCCTCGGACTATGATGTCTTTAACCTTGACTGCAATGTCTTAAAACTAATATTGGACCGCAATGTCCTTAAACTACCTATTGACCGCAATGTCACTAAACTAAACAACAGGGCCTCCCCTTAATTGCTCTCTTGTTGGATCTAAACGATCCCGTTAAGTTAATCTTAGTCTAGAAACTAGACTAACGTATCCTTAACTAACGTTTAAGTCGATCTTAGTCTCA
The DNA here is from genome assembly GCA_030015575.1 of Agapanthus africanus. Taxonomy (NCBI): domain Eukaryota; kingdom Viridiplantae; phylum Streptophyta; class Magnoliopsida; order Asparagales; family Amaryllidaceae; genus Agapanthus; species Agapanthus africanus. The sequence goes on from JASDDO010000019.1 coordinate 238,996,602, forward strand.
AACGAGGCTAACGTATCCTTAAACCCAAACCCCCAAACCCAAATCTAAGATAATACGGATTTGGACTAGTCCACGCCCTACGGGCGACAACATAACTCAGTCTCCGTATACAATCCATGGGCAACCAAACACAAAACAAACACACACGACACGAAGTGACCACATGGATAAGGAGAAAGTTGTTACCGCAATGCGGTAGCGTAATTAACTGCAGGGGCTTGCGCCTGCAGGGAAGAGCGTCCCCACAATCAAAACCCCCTCAAGCGAGGGGGAATCTGATGAAGTCTGCTACATCGGACGCATCCGTTTAAACCTTCGATACATGGTGCCATAAATCAACTTGGCATCTTCGGAGAGGTGGACGGATAGCACCTATTAGCATCTGCCCCGAATCTCAGGCAAGACGTTCAGTCTTAGCCGTCTTTCGGAGGGGAACAGATTCTGGCATGCCCGGTGGGACCTTTTCCTCTTTCCACTCCACACTTCGTGTGTCGTCTTTACGAATGAATCGCGGTTTGTTAATGGTTGCCTTTGGGTTTCGAGTTAATAAGATTTGGACTTTTGCCTGGCGCAGAAATCAAGCATCAATGGCATCCAACTGCTCAAGCTGCTCGAAATGCAAGTGCAACAGACGCTCCGCCTCACCTGGAGGTGTAGCCTATGGGCCTCAAGCAGCCTCCATCCTTGTCATGCCAGTGGAACAGGTGGCTCAGGCAGCCACCGGTCTGTTCTTCGGGACCATGCTCCCACCTGCAAGCTTTACCATGCCAGCGCCCGCACCGGAAGCGAACAAGAAGTCGGTCTTCAATCGGCTCACTGCTACAACGGTCCCTTTCAACGGGTCGTTCAATATCAAATCGGCAGCCTCTGTCTTTGCCAGGCTGAGCCAGAACCCTAATAGGCCCGCCAAGAAGCCCATGAACCCTGAAATAGCCGCCCCGAGGAAGACAGCCACCCCTGCTCCAGAAGTCGTCGAGGCGGCTTCTCCTGTTAAAGAGTCGGTCTTTTCAAGGCTGACCATTCCGGCTCCTGCTCCTACTTGAGGATCTGTCTTTGACAGATTGAACATCGCCGCTCAAAAGATAACATCAGTCTTCAAGAGGCTGACACCAGCGGCGCTTCATCCGGACAGGGGGCAAGACGAAACTATCCCTATCGCCGAGCCGGTCCCAACAGCTCGACGCGCTCGACGTCGCCACTAGCGCCGGATAAGGAAGACTGAGGGCAACTCCCCCTCAGGGCTAACTCCACCGGCTCCAATGGTGGAAGTTAATGCTGCTGTTCCAACTGGGAACAGCTTTGAACCTCTAAGGAGGGTACGCAAGAACTCTCCGACTGCCACGTTGAAAAGATCTCCTCCACCTGCGGAAAATTTTACAGAAGCGAAGCCGGAGCATCCCCCTCAACGGCTGTCCTCCAAAATTTACAAGGTCTGGGGACGGGTTCAGGACTCGGTAATCATTCAAGATCACTCTCACCGGCAGAAGAAGGTGAAAGTTCAGGAAGAAAAGAACCGTTCTGTCAAATCTCAAAGGACGACAACCACTTGGGTGCCTGCTGCAACGGCTCCCTCCACGTCGACTACTCAAAAAAGAGAAAGGCCGAAGAAAGTCCCCACGCCTACAGCTAATGTCAAAGACAGTAAGCCTAAACGCCCTAAGTCTGGGGGCATGATGGTGCACACCGTTTACATGGCGTCCGGGAAGGAAGATAGCCGTTCGTCTACAGGTCATCGACCGCTCACAGCGATCGGTGACTAAAGCTCAAGAGCAGCAGCAGATGCTTCAGGAGATGATAACTGCGATGGCCGCACTCACCGGGCCAAAAGAAAGCCCAGGGGCATCCTCGGAGCAACGCCATGAGCAAGAAACTGATGCCGAATTCCTTCGGAGAATACTTGAGAAGAAGGACAAAGAGGCTGCTGAACAAGCAGCCAATATACAACGAATGGCCCTTCTGTTCCAGGATATGGTGGGTAAGATGATCCAACAAGACCCTCCTGCTGAAGATCCCCCGATCGTCCTTGAAGATAATAGGGGAGAAACGTCAAACCCACCTCCGGCTCTTTCAACAGCCAAGGAGGAGACAATCTCTAAAGCTGACTTGGACGAATATATAGCTCAGCAGATACGGGTTCATCAAGCAACTGAGGCAGCTGGTCAGGTCGTAAAAACGGGGCGACTATATCCGAGCTGGTATGATCAGATCAAGTACCCGCCGGGCTATACAATACCGAAATTCCATGTCTACAAGGGGACAGGCAATCCCCATCAACATGTGGCCCAGTTTAGGGCGCTTTGTGGCAACACTGGAGGCGACGATAAACTGCTGCTTCGCCAGTTTGTCGGCAGTTTATCGGAGACAGCATTCGAGTGGTACTCCGAGCTCCCGAACGACTCTATTAAGACATTTGCTGAGATGGAGCTGCTATTTACGCAGCGATTCGCGAGCGCCAGCGAACGCACCCCGATAACGACGTTGATTAATGCCAGGGTGAAACCAGGCGAGATGTGGGTCCAGTACGCTATACGCTGGCAAAACTTGTGGTCGAAATGCGAACAACGCATTGAGGAAGCACCCACGGTAGGCATGTTTGTGGGTACCCTAGATCCTCACGCAACTATCTCACAGTTCATGATGTTCTTTAAGCCGACCACGTTCCAGGCTTTGATCGACAAGTTGGCCCAGATGGACCAGATGGGTCACAAACCGTCTCCCCCGAAACCGGAACCTTGGAATGACAAGGTTAAAGGGAAGGCAACCTTCGTTGCGAACGCTCAACAGCAACCCAGTGCCCCAAAGCTGGCGGACCAACTTGAAGAAAGACGGCGGTATTATAATGAGAAATGAAGCGCCCCTACTCATTCCCGCAGCATAAGACGAAGAGGCTATTCGAGCTGGCGGTACGCAACAGGCTTATCAACTTGCCAAATCCAAGGCGACCGCCACAACCCAGTGAGGTGAATAACCACAATTATTGCCCTTACCATCAAACGGTGAGCCATCCGATTGAGGATTGCTTCGTCTTCAAAGGATGGATTGAAGATCAATACCTACAGGGCAAGTTTGCGCTGTCTGAGAAGTGGAAGGTGAACCCGCCACAACCTCACACTCCCAAGAAGACGGACACACCGGGGGAAACTTGCTCTTTCATTGAAGAAGCTCCATGGGAAATCGTGCTTTCAGCAAAAACCAAAAGAATGCTGAATGAGCTCCAGACACGCCCGGCGATCAGGTGGAAGAACCCGCTGGAACCCCAGATCATTGAAGGGATGCTGAAGCCGCGCCCAACTCCAAAGATCGGTGGTGATGGCCCGAGCACTCACAACCAGCTGTCAAAATCTTCAAAGAAAAAGAAGAAGAAATCCAAGAAGCCTAGAGACAAGTGTTCACACCATAATATTGTATTATTATATTTCCCATTCTTATTCGTTTAATAAATAAACAGGTGCTTTTGACGCATGTCTGCTACATATTACAGGTTACAGGTTCTTGGAGCAAAAACAGTGAAAAAGACAAAAGACGACACAAAAAGGGACTTTGACCAATAAATAGAAGGATCTTAATCAAGCCTACACAAAAGATCAGTACAAGGCAACGCAAGGTCCAAGATTACAAAGCAAACGGTTAAAAGTCCACTGCAATTGTTCACTGGAGATCTGGAAGAAATAGAGAAGCCAAATTGAATAAAGATCCAAAGAAATAAAAAGCCCAAGAAGCCCAGAATCAGTTCCAAAATTTCCAGACATAAAATTTTACCAAAGCTTGGAATCTACTTTGACTAGGTCTTCCTAAGGATATTTTGGTAAATGCAGACATGCGAATCAATTGTAACCTAGGGTTTCCTATCCTCTATAAATAGGAACTCTAAATCATTGTAAATGCTATGCCTCCCTCATGCCTCTTTTTATGAATAAAATTTAGAATTCTTTTGGAGAGCATCGATGCCTCTTTTCATATCATCTATTCAGATCTGACAACCCTGCATAAATGTTTGGAGAGAGCCATCTGTAAAGTAAGTAGTTAATTTAAATTCTTGCCCTAGGTAATCTTTCATTCTTTGCCTTAGATAAATGTTTTTAAATTCCCTAATGAGCGAGTAGTCTCCTCGCTTGTTAGGGTTAGCTTTGGGGAAGGCTTTTGAGAGATGAGATCTCTCATCCCTTTCTTGCCTATCATACTTTTTTATAGGACTCCATGCATACACACACACACCGTGCCCTACGGCACCCTATCCCTCGAGGTAGCGGTGATACCGTAGTATAAAGACCCGGTTGCGCGTGTTTTCCATGGAGGTTAGGGTAAGGATTGATAAAGGAAGGACAAGAACCTAGAGGAAGGAACACCTTCCCGAATGGATCTAATCCCCTTTATTAATAATTACCATAACTCCTCTTAGATCTTAATTTGGGTATAGAAAGCGTTGAGATTTATTTACATTTCCAAACCATTCCTAAACCTAACCCTATCAAGATTTAGATATAGATAATCTTAGTATAGATAGATTTAGTTTTTAGATTTAATAAATCAATCCGAACACCCATCGGAATTAACTCGTTTGAGCGATTAGGAAATTCACAACATCTCTGTGGACCGACCCGTACTCACCGGCTAGCTACCAAGCGACGCCGTTCTTGATTGCGGTTTAGAAATATTTTTGAGATAAATCAAATGGCGCCGTTGCCGGGGATGGCGTAGAAATTTCCTTTTTGCAATTTCGGGTTAATCTTAAATTAAAAAATCATAAAAATCTGAAAAATCAAAAAAAAAAAATATAAAAAAATATTTCATATGTTATTTTTGGAAAGGATACTTTGTTGTTTGAAATCTTGCAGGAACAAACTTGGATCTGGAAATTTACAGAAAGACAAACAGAAAACAAAATATCAAAATAGAAGAGAAATTCAAAATCAGAGCAGCAGAATTTTTCCCGAGACCCGAGCCCTCCATTGCGCCGCCTTTCCGCCGCGCTAACCCACTTTATACGCGGATCCGCCGCGGTCTTGGAGTTTCAGAACGTCAGAAAAAATCTTGGGAACCGTGCCTGCTTGTTGACCGCGAAAACGCGGCATTAAGATTCTTAGACCGCGGAAACTCGGCGGGACAGTGACATCATCTCGTGGAATTTCCTTTGTAAGTTCCTCTGTTCTTTCTCTGGAAATCTAGATGTATCTTTTCTGAAATATTCCTGCAGAATTTTGTGCACTTTTAAAATCTTTATCTTTCCAAATAACAATCTTGTGCAGGATTTGTGGGCCCTCATTTAAATTAGAAATAGATTGCAAGTAAATTTTCTGTTGAATATTTTTTCTCGAAAATCTTTTTGCAACAAAATTTTTCCAAATAAAGATAAAATGAAAAAGGAAAATTTTTATTAGAAAACTTGCAAACCTTTGCTGCAAATAAATCCTTGCACCACCACCCAACTTTCTTTCTTTCACCCTTTCTTCTTACAACATGGGTACTCCACATAATAAATCACTTGCCGAACTTTGGTATCCCGAACCTAATTTTACCTCGTACGTCAATTTGTTCGGTCAATTTAAAGACGATTCTTCCTTGCCTAAAATATCTTTGAAAGATCAAATAGAGACGTCTAGGAGAAACAGTTTGACTTTTCAACCCACTTCGTGTCAACCAAGTCAACCTTTACCACTTCCATATGTTGATACCACTTCTTCAAGTCCTTCTGTCACTCCTAAGCCAATGTCCATTGCTGAGCATATTGCTTAATCTCGCAGCCGATCTTTCACCCCTCTGTACTCATCTAGTTCTAGGGATCCGCACGATTATTCACATTTTTATCCACATGTTGACCCTACCCCTGCCCAGCCACCCACTTCCTACCAGTCCTACCCGACCTTCCCACCTTCACTAGACATTGTTTCTACACAGCCTGTTGGGAGTTTTTCATATCCACACCATTTTGAATCTTTTACCGAAACCCCCTCACCACCTAAGTCTAGTTTGGAAGAGTCGTTGGAGGCGTATATCACAGCAACAAACAAAATGACTAGGAATGTGGAAGTGTCCGCGGCCGCCCTTATGCAACCTACTGAACCGGTAGCTAGTTTCCCGCTAGCTTCAAATTTTTCAATTTATAAGGAGGCGGTTGGACAGAGTGAGAATGAGAGAGGATTTCCAAATCAAACCTACCCATACCCAATTGATTCCAACAACTCCAATTTTCAAACATGTGTCCAAAATGATGAGTTGTGCGACTTTGTAGTGTTTGATTTGCTAAATTCTGAAGAACCCCTTTCGAGTGAAACTACACTTAATCCTTTCGATCTTTACACCTCCACTCTAGAACCTAAATTGATAAACATCCATGCTTTTGATGAGGTGTCTAAAGAAATTGATTTTCACTTGATTGAGAATATAGACGCCGGGAATATTTCGGATGATGAACCCGTCGATTTGATTGAAATTTTATGTTCAACTCATCATCCCGAGTCATTAGATGTTTCTCCCGAACTTCATATGCGTCTGAATTTTGATGATAATGGCATGGATGAGTTGAATTTTGAGGAGAATTATAAGGATAGTATTGAGGAGAGTTTTGACGATCATATTGAGGTTGAACCATTTTTGTTTGATGTGTCTGATTTTCCAATTCATCCTCCTGAACCTTTGACTGTTATATCACACTCCCTCCTTTACGTCGTTCCGACCACGCTTGACAACTGTGAGCTTGAAACCTTTTCCTTTGAATCTGACACAGTTCTCACAGACGATAATACCTACGAGTGTTTCACTTTTTCGGACGATGTTGATGACTCACCGCCCGAGTTTGAGTCCTTTACATTTTCAGATGAGTTAATTGAACCATCAGACTCGGTTGCTTATAGTAGTTTCGAACCATTAATGGAATCGTTCAAGTTCGAGACTGTTTACTACGGTGAGAATGATACTATCCCTAATTCACTACCTTTCGTCCTTCTTATCGTTCCGACCGTACAAGAGACCATTATGCTTTCATCTCCTATACCAAGTTCGGCGTACCCATGCTTACTTGCGAATCTTGAGGGATTTGATTCCATTTCTCGACGAGTTGATAGGTTAGCGCAATCGCTTTTAACACATTGGTCTTCACAAATTGCGCTAATTTATTCACTCGATTTACACCCTCAAGATCGCACGACTCTTCTTTCTCCTTTCCGCCACTCTTCTCCTCCACCGAGACCGTATTCTACCTTTCTTCCCACATGGTCTCGTGTGTTTCTCATTTCTTTCATCTACACCCCATTATTTCATCAACTTGGACATTACCACGATAAGATTTTTGAATGGTTGGTGCTAACATTTGGCTTGTGTAAGGCCAAGCTTAAGTTTGGGGGGAACTTGTTGTATATATGTATATATATTTTTGTTTTCTTTTTCTATAAAAAAAAAATTCAAAACATTAAAAATATATATAAAAAAATTGTAAATAAATAAACAGGGGAGTGCTTGCATTTTGACCCTCTTGGTATAGCATGACAGTGAGGACACTGTCAAGTTTAAGTTTGGGGGTATGCTCGGTAAGTCTTCTTTCTTCGCATTCATGTGTATATTTTTTCATTTGCATACTTATTTGAAAACCCATAAAAATTGAAAAATTTCAAAAATTATAAAAATTATTGTATTCAATTTTGGCCTTATTTGACTTAAGTTTGACAAATAGGTTAACTGGCTAGGAACAACTAGATCATAGATTTAGTAAATTAAAAACCCTAAAAATAACCTTCCTTAAAGCTTAACGGTAGAAAGTATATATCTTTGTAGTTTATTTAGAAATAGGCAAATTTTGAGTTCACGTCTTGGGCTAAGGCGAAACGAAGGAAAAGTATTGATATTTTTATTAGAGTATACGTTTGAAAAATAATTCCTAGCTTAAGTCTAGATTCTGAAAATATATACCCTACAAATTGCACAAACACGTATCTTGAAACTTGGAATAGTAGAAGAGACCTTGAAATGCTCTTGTCTAAAGTCCTTAGTACAATGAAAATAAAAGAAAAAAAAGTGAATAAAGAAAAAAATGAACACTGGTTTTTGTGATTACTTAAGGCTGCAAAAATAGAAAAATAATTAGCGAGGGTGCTTCATCACCTAGTGCCTTAGACCAACTGGTTTGGGAGTCACTGCTAAAAGCTTTAGGTGTTGCAAGACTAGGATTTACGCTTTAAAGTGCAAACGCATCTTGTAATCGGTCGTTGGTACCTCAAGAAGTATTAATGGTCGCATGAAGGATGTGTAAGCAAAATTCATTTAAATTCACCAATTAATAAGTACTTTGGGCAACGGACAAGGGTATGATTGCTTGATTTGAATTTCCAAGTGTAGGGATGATTTATACACACACGTGGGGATATATGATTGGGATTTAGATAAGAGAGAGGAATGAAGAATAGAACTTGTATCTTTAATAGAGTTGATAAAAATTCCTAAGTGGAGATGGAACCCTAGAAGGAAAACTTAAGAGATGCCGAAAGCTAAGTAAGTCTATAGAACATATATAATCTTAAGTTAAATGATGAGGAAGTGTGAAGAATGTGGGTGGATAATTTACAAGCCGACGATAATAGAATTCCTTGTTAGAAAACCTAATTGGAGAATAAAAGTCGAAGAGCCAAATTGATAGGATTTTGTGGGTGTAATCCGCTGAAAACCCTCAGGAGACAACACTCCTCCTACTAGGGACACCTAGAGGTTTAATGGCTTGTTGCACGAGCTCAGTGCAATCTTGTTTCCCTGCGAAAGTGCGGTTAGGTTTTTGTAGAGAATAAATTTAAGTTTGCTCGAGGACGAGCAAAAGAACAAGTGCACGGACTTGCAGAGACAGATTGACGCGCTGGAGGATTACAATCAAAAGGCACGGACTCCCATTACACTCCAAGAGTTCCTCAACCACGTCTTCCAGGAAGAACATAATGGAGAGAGCTCGTCGGATGAATCCGAGGGATATGTGGCGAGTTGTCATGTGATCTCCCACTCGTTTACAGACGATGAAAAAACCCTGGCACTGATAAGCTGGGGGCAGAGCCTGAACCAGAACTTGTGTGGCCGACAGACGGAATGATCGACGCCTTTCTGGATGAGATTCGTCTGAAAAGTAAAGCCGATCGGGAGCGTGAGATGGCCGCATCAGAAGGAGCCAAACGTAGGCGTCTAAACGAAAGATGCGAAGCACTTCTGCCAGGTCAAAAAACATCCGATGCGGATAAAAGCATATTCAAGACGAGGAAAAGGTTTGCCAAAGCCATGTCATTGGGAATGAACTACCACCCTCGGAAGAAAACACGCTCAATGGGGCGGAAAGGCACCCTAATTACTGCTCGTATCATCGGAAGATTTCACACCCTATTGAGGAGTGCGACGCCTTTAAGATATGGTGGCAGGAGTATGTTGCTCACCGACAACATTTTAAGCGAATGAAATGTAGAACTCGTCGGGAGAAGAGAGATACAACCAACAGGCACAAAAGAACTACCGACAACTGTTACACGGTCAACGCCGGAGGATCACAAGTTCTCACCTTTGGGAGCGACTCTGATGAGGAAATGGCTCTGGGCCCTCTCTTTAAAGAATCCGTCTTAGGGAAAGAGGAAGAACCGGAGGCCTGCGAGAACATTCAGCTGCGCAATCGTACGCTCCCGGAAAAAAATCTCGGACCCGCAACTAGAAAAGAGAAGGGAAAGGAAAAGGTCGCTGAGGATATCGCCTTAGATGACCAAGTCAGGAAAGAGTTAACTGCTAAGGACCCGCCCAAGAGGAGTAAGGTAGACTATAACATCCTAGCGCACCTGAGGAAGCTACCCTCGCAGCTCAGCATTCTCGACGCCTTCTTATTATCAAAAGAAGCGAGAGATTCATTAATCAAGGCGCTACAAGAACCCGAGCAATTCCAAGCATTCCTCTCCGAAGAAAGGATGAAGGATGAATTTGAAGAAGTACACACGGCCGATATCACTTTCGGTGACGAAGACCTTCTCCTCGGGACGTGCGACCATAACCGTCCCCTATATGTATCTGGATACTGCCACGATATCAAGATAGGCAAAATCCTGGTTGATAATGAATCCTCCGTCAATCTCCTTAATGTTCGGGTGTTGAAAGAAATCTGCATGAGCGTTCAGCACCTCGCCCGTGATAAATTACCATCTCCGGTTTCGACTCCCAGTCATCACGAACTCTTGGATCTGTGATATTGACGCTACGCTTTGGGCTACTCGTCACGGACATTAAGTTTCACGTCATAGACGCCAAGATATGCTACAATGCTCTGCTCGGCCGACCTTGGTTACACGAGTACAACATCATCCCTTCTACACAACATCAGTGTATGAAGTATTTCAAGGATGGTCTCGAGTATACCGTAACAGGTAAGCTGAACCCGTTCTCCGTGAATGAAGTCCGCAAGTACGAAGATGCAAAATACTTTTTGCCAGATTTCGAGGACACGGAGAGGTGTCGCAAACCGGAGAACAAAGCTGTCGCCACCATTCCCGTCTTCGGGAGTGATACCGAAGAAGAAGAAGAGATAGTTTACGCTGGGCTGTCTCGACGCAACAACTCAGGACCGTCCGCCCCCATATTGATCTTCGGAAGCGATTTAGAGGATGAGGTGAATGCTGTGTTCTCCAGTCGGTCGTCAATACGAGAATTCCCTGGTGGTGATCAGAGTTTGCAAATTACCATGATTCCACGGGAGCACTACAAAGATCTTGACGCACTTGAAGCTTACAGTGTGCAAGACCTGCAGACGTTTTACGTCCCTCCCAGGCGAAAAGGTGAAAGGGCAATCCTATTCTATCGGTCCACGGAACCAAGAGTGGAGAAAGAGATCTGGCACGGCGCGGATTCTACACTTGACAGGCTCCAACCAATCCGTTTGCCCAGATATTATACGAATGGACTAAAAAGGCTATTGAAGCGCCAAGGGACACCCTTAAAACAGACTATTCGACAAGCTCGGTTCTACAACAGGATTTGGGATGTCCCTGGAACGCAGCGCAAATTTCCCAACGCGAGAATGGAAATGCTCGGGCTTGGATATGTGAAATCTGGGAAACGGGAACGAGTCCATGCTAGCTATGTCATATATGACTTCAAGGAAGAAGGGGATGCTCTGTCAGAAAACGCTGACCCCGAACCAAAACAAAATCCTGCAATCAAAATGCCAAGCCCATCATTTGAAGAGCAAATGGACAAGCTTATCAGAGAAGCGGGTCAAAAAGCTCGGGACGACCATAATCGCGAAATGGCCATCTACGAGAAAGCCAGGACGCAATGCCTCCTTCAACAGGCTGCGAAAGACGAAAATGCTCCTCCCTGTCAACCTGCCGTGCAAAAGGCCCGACGCAGAGGCAGAAATAAGTCAAGGAGCGGAAAAGGCATTCGACAACAACAAAGCGGGACTGGAAAGTCATGTAATCGGGAATTGGGCGGTCCGGATTTGTCCCTCATGAAGAAGATGAGTCGAGCATACTCCTTTCCTCGAGACAAGACGGAGAAGATACTTGATCTCGCTTTAAAACATCGAATGATCACATTGCCGGAGTCTAAGCACCCTGAGAAAGCTAACGAGGTCTCTTATCCGGGCTACTGCTCTTATCGCCGAGCCATAGGACACCCTATCAAAGACTGCTTCACCTTCAAGAACTGGGTCGAAGACCAATATCAGCTTGGCAAGTTCACTCTATCCAGCAGCTGGAGGGTAACGCCGCCACAAAAGCATGAACCCAAAGCCATAAGGGCAGAACCAGATCCACATCAGTCTTCGAAGCGAGCTCGTACTTGTCACATGATAACAATATCGAAAGAAGAGCCCGAGTATATGGACGACCTTCCCTGGTGCTTCGAAAACAGCAACGGCGAGGTCATCTCAGAATTTCCACCAGCACCGAAAGAGCTGGAGGATGGAATACATACTACTGCAGATAACCTTAAGAAAATTGAATTGGGGACAGCGAACGACTCACGGCCGACATTTGTCAGCGAATTGTTATCTGAAGAAAGGGTAGCTGCGCTAAAGGACGTGCTTATGCAGTATAGAGATTGCTTCGCGTGGAACTGTTCCGAAATGCCAGGACTAGATCCAGAAATAGCTGTCCATAAATGGGCAATATCCCCGGACATCAAGCCAGTTAAACAGACGCCGAAAAGAATGCGGCTCGAGCTTGAGATGAGCATCAACGCCGAAGTCAAGAAGCTGATCGACTCTGGGTTTATCCAGGAAGTTCAGTACCTGGATTGGATCGCCAACATCGTCCCAGTAATGAAGAAAAATGGGACAGTGCGCATCTGCGTAGACTTCCGAGATCTCAATAAAGCTTGCCCGAAGGACGACTTCCCAGTACCGGTCACCGAGCTGATGATAGATAACACGTCCACTCATGAGGTTTTCTCTTTCATGGACGGCTCATCAGGGTATAATCAGATAAAGATGCATCCCGAAGACCAGAAGCACACCGCTTTCCGGACCCCTCTGGGAATATTCTGCTACAAGGTGATGCCCTTCGGTCTAAAGAACGCCGGTGCCACCTATCAAAGGGCCATGACGAAGATCTTCGATGATCTTATACATGAAATCGTCGAATGCTATATCGACGACCTCGTGGTTAAAAGCAAATCATACGAGGAGCATTTAGAGCATCTGAAGACTGTATTTCAACGCCTTCGGCAATACAACCTGAAGATGAACCCTCTCAAGTGCGCATTCGGGGTATCCTCAGGCAAGTTCCTAGGGTTCATTGTCCGGCACCGGGGTATCGAGATAGATCCGTCAAAGATCAAGGCGATCATGGAAATGCCTCCACCAAGGACTCTCAAACAATTGCGGTCTCTCCAAGGGAAGCTCGCGTACATCCGGCGATTTATAGCCAACCTTTCAGGCAACTGCCGCCCTTACAGTCATCTAATGAAGAAAGGAACCCCTTTTGTTTAGGATCACAAATGCCAAGGCGCACTGGACGAGATCAAGCAGTACTTGCAGAACCCGCCGGTGTTAGCTGCTCCAGTCAGGGGAAAGCCTCTTATTCTTTATACCATAGCCCTCGAAAGTTCCTTAGGTGCATTATGGGCATAAGAGAACGACCAAGGGAAAGAAAGAGCTCTCTATTACTTGAGTCGGGTTCTACTGGGGGCAGAAGGCAACTATTCTCCCATTGAAAAACACTGCCTGGCGCTGATCTTTGCGATAACAAAGCTCAGGCACTATGCGTTGGCGCATGAAGTCCGTCTCATTTCGAAAGTGGACCCCCTTAAATATTTAATGTCGAAAGCCATATTGATAGGGAGACTCGCTAAATGGGCTCTACTCTTGATGGAGTTATCGATAACCTATCAGCCTCTCAAGGCAGTAAAAGGCCAGGCCATCTCCGACTTCCTCGCTGAGCATCCGATACCTGCCGATTCCCCTCTGAATTGTGAACTGCCAGACGAACATGCGTTTGACGCGATTGATGGAAGCGATACCCGATGGGAGCTTTATTTTGATGGAGCATCTTCCATGAAGAAGCGCAAACAAAGTACCCCTATAATCAAATCAGGGGTAGGTCTTATCTTGGTGACTCCACAGGGAGGGATAATGCGCTTTGCTTTCTCCTTAACAGAGCCGAGGACGAACAATGAAGCCGAATACGAAGCTTTGATAGCAGGCCTCGAGATCGCCATCGACATGGGAATTGAAAACCTCCTCATATATGGAGATTCCTAACTGGTCGTTAGTCAAGTGAATGGCGACTACCAGACATGCAAGCCAGAGCTGGTGAAGTATGGCGAGAGAGTACAACAATTGCTGACTCAAATACCCTCCTACATGCTGGAAAGCATACCGCGCGCTGAAAATAGCAAAGCAGATGCACTAGCTAATCTCGCTAAAGAACTGGCCGACGAGAACCTCGATGACGTAAGAATCGTGGTACAAAGCCGCGGGTGCTTGCCCCGGCAGAAGTATCTCCGGAACCATCCGAAGAAAAGGGAGCGACTGAGCAAATAGCTATGCAAATAAAAGACCAGGAAAAGGCTGAGGATTGGAGAGAAGCCTTTATAAACTATTTCAGATCCCGTCGAACACCTGAAGATGCGTCCTCAAGACATCAGCTTATGAAACGAGCTCTGTCTTTTGCCTTCGTCAATGATACTCTGTACAAGAGGTCGTTTGATTCTCTGTGGTTGAGATGCCTGGGACTTGACGAAGTGAAAAGATTCGTTCAGGAAGTTCACGACGGACTCTACGGTTCTCACCAAGCAGGCCCGAAGATGAAGTTGAAGATCAAACAAATGGGCTACTATTGGCCCACGATGATTCAGGACTGCCTCGAATATGCGAAGCAATGCCACTCATGCCAGATTCATGGAGACTTTATCCATCAGCACCCAAATCCTCTACATCTGACGGTGGCTAGCTGGCCATTCGAAATGTGGGGAACCGACATAATTGGCCCCGTCGAACCGGCATCTTCCAGGGGACATCGTTTCATCTTAGCGACCACTGATTACTTCTCCAAATGGGCAGAAGCAGTACCGTTAAGGGAAGTGAAGACGGAGAATATTCTCCATTTCTTCAAGACGCACGTCATCTATCGGTTTGGAACCCCGCGACGGATCATATCCGATAACGGGCCAGCCTACAGAAGCCACAAGATCAGTCGCTTCACGCAACAACACAACATAGACTGGAGATATTCCTCAGTTTATAATCCGCGAGCTAACGGTCTAGCTGAGGCTTTCAACAAAACCTTTACAAAGATCGTGAAGAAGACGGTGTCCCGAAACAAAAAGGACTAGCACGAGAGACTGCAAGAAGCTCTCTGGGCATATCGAACTACATTCAAAACGGCCACAAACACGACGCCGTACGCATTGGTATTCAGTACAGAAGCAGTACTCCCCCTCGAGATAGAGCTACCTTCTCTACGAGTGGCAGTCCACTATGAGCTGACGGACGACGAAAATGCTCACCTTCGGCTTTCGGAGCTTGACGCCCTTGATGAAACCCGGCTCATAGCGCAACAAAATCTGGAGGCTTATAAAGAAAAGATGACGCGCTCATATGAAAGATTGACCAGGCCGAGGACATTCCGCGAAGGCGAACTCGTGCCAGTGGTCAAAAGACCTATGATCCCCAATCGCGCCAAACGAGGAAAATTCAAGCCGAACTATGAAGGCCGGTACATCATAGACAAGGTCTACCAGGGTGGAGCCTATCTGCTCATGGATATGCACGGTGAAAGGCCTTTCAGGCCAATAAACGGTTGCTTCCTGAAGAAATACTACGCTTAATGGGTCAGGGCCTAGGTCAACGATAGATGATGACGACTATGTTCGCTCGCTGTCTTCCTAAGCCCGAACTCTATAAGTAGTAACCGGCCTTCTTCAACAGCGGACCGAAATGTCCTTAAACTAACAACGGACCGAAATGTCTTTAAACTAACAACGGACCGAAACATCCTTAAACTAACAACGGACCACTATGTCCTAAAACTAGCTGTTGACTGAGACGTCGATAAACTACGGTGGATTGCAGCATCTCAAAGCCGATAAAAAAAAAATATAAAAATAAAAACGGTATGTCGATAAGCGAAATGGGCACGGATGAAAACCCGAAAGGGCTCCATGAGTAAAAACAGCAGGGCTACCGGCGAGTGTTTGTGAAAACCCGAAAGGGCGCAACCTCGTTAAAGGACACTTGCAGGGTCCTCACGATCTTGTAAGGAGAAACCACCCGCGTGAGATCCTTACGACTCACAAAGGAGCAACACACTTAGGAGTCCTCACGATTCCTAAGGAGAAATTACACTTGTGAGATCCTCACGACTCGTAAGGAGAACTCTCTTATGGGACCCTCACGGCTCATAAGATTTGAAAGTCTTAAGTTACAGAGACCCGAACCTGTTCTGAAGCAAACCCCCCCACAACCTTCGATATTGCTCTACAAGTGGTTTAATACTGACCCTTGTATACAATCCACGGGCGCGAATAAACATTTCCTTAACTGAGTCCCATCCGTGATTAGGGATATGTTTATATGGCAAAAAACCCTTGTAAGTCCTCTCGACTTATAAGGAGAAAACCCTTTTGTAAGATCCTTACGACTTACAAGAGAACATGCACTTAGGAATCCTCACGATTCCTAAGGAGAAAACACACCTACAAGATTCTCACGACTTGTAGGGAGAAATACCTTTGTGGGACCCTTACGGCTCATGAAGTCAAAAGCCTTAGTCGACAGGACCCTTAACCCTGTTTACTAAGCCACCTTTGTTCGACATCGACAGAGGCAAATGATGATTCGCTCCTGGCAATATCCCAGTTGTAGCGATGCTGATGCCTAAAACGGTATCAAATTCCAAGTCCTTTCATGGCAAATGATGATTCGCTCCTGGCAATATTCCAGTTGTAGCATGCTGATGCTGAGATTGGCACCAGATTCCAAGTTCTACACTCGCGATAAAAATCAGCGAGCTAAAAATGCATATGAAATAGCCGAAATGATGGGGCAACTTGCAATAAAAAGCAGCAAGTAAAAATGTATGCATGAAAAATAGCCGAAATGATTGGGCAACTCGCAATAAAAATCAGCGAGTAAAAATAAAATAAATAGCCGAAATGATTGGGCACCGCGAAAAATAGCCGAAATGATGGGGCAATCGTGACCTTCGCGATATAAAATGCTGAAATGATAGAGCATCGTGGAAAAAGAAATAAAATAAAAATGAAATTTTTGCCCTACAGGTGATGCTACATCAATCACTGTATACAATCCAGGGGCGCAAACGAAGAAGGAGTCACATTTCTCCTCCCCAGGTTTCATCAGAAGAAGAAGCCGAATCTCGACGGGCCACAAATGACCTAGAGATCGTCTCAACACTCGTCTCGTAACAACGGACACAACTTCAAGCGAAGCGGAACAGCGACAACTCCCAGTTCCATGGCTCGGCGATGTACAGATCACCGAAAGTCAAATCTCAACTCCGTGAAATGCGGATACAACCAACAAAATTCCTGGTCATGTGGAACGCAGATAACGTCACTCTTTGACCCCGTGGAAAACGTCCAGAGCGGAGCCTAGTCCTCGCCGAACACGGCAGTGAACCCGTGGGAAGCATCTAGTGCAAAATTCCTGGTCACGTGGAACGCGGATAACGTCACTCTTTGACCCCGTGGAAAACGTCTAGAGCGGAGCCTAGTCCTCGCCAAACACGGCAGTGAACCCGTGTGAAGCATCTAGTGCAAAATTCCTGGTCACGTGGAACGCGGATAACGTCACTCTTTGACCCCGTGGAAAACGTCCAGAGCGGAGCCTAGTCCTCGCCAAATACGACAGTGAACCCGTGTGAAGCATCTAGTGCAAAATTCCTGGTCACGTGGAACGCGGATAACGTCACTCTTTGACCCTGTGGAAAACGTCCAGGGCAGAGCTTGGTCCTCGCAGAACACGGCAGTGAACCCGTGGGAAGCATCCAGAGCAAAATTCCTGGTCACGTGGAATGCGGATAACGTCACTCTTTGACCCCATGGAAAACGTCCAGAGCGGATCCTGGTCCTTGCAGAGCATGGCAGTGAACCCGTGTGAAGCATCCAGAGCGGAGCCTAGTCCTCGCCAAACACGGCAGTGAACCCGTGTGAAGCATCTAGTGCAAAATTCCTGGTCACGTGGAACGCGGATAACGTCACTCTTTGACTCCGCGGAAAACGCCCAGAGCGGAGCCTGGTCCTCGCCGAACACGGCAGTGAACCAGTGTGAAGCATCCAGAGCAAACATCGGACTGTGGAGTCCTTAAAATCCACGGACTATGATGTCCTTAACCTCGACCGTGATGTCTTAAAACTAACGATCAACCATGATGATTCTAGACTGATTTTACCTTGGTTAAAGGGTACATCTCTTCACTCCTTTGATATTTGGCGTTGTAATTCCTCAATGTCTTCAAAGAGGTGACGGGTCCCAGTAACCACACATTTCGTGAACTGTGGGGTCCTTAAATCCACGGACTATGAGTTCCTTAAGCTTGACCGTGATGTCTTAAAACTAACATCGGACTGTGGAGTCCTTAAATCCACGGACTATGACGTCCTTAACCTTGACCGTGATGTCTTAAAACTAATATCGGACTGTGGAGTCCTCAAATCCACGGACTATGACGTCCTTAACCTTGACCGTGATGTCTTAAAACTAACATCGGACTGTGGAGTCCTCAAATCCACGGACTATGAGGTCCTTAACCTTGACCGTGATGTCTTAAAACTACCGTCGGACTGTGGAGTCCTTAAACCCACGGACTATGAGGTCCTTAACCTTTACCGCGATGTCTTTAAACTACGGTACCCTGGAAAACATCCCAAAGCAACCCCTGACCCCGTGAAATACGGATAAGGGCGACCGCACCCAGCACTTGCGGGTCCTCACGACCTGTAAGGAAGAAAACTCTCTTGTAAGATCCTTACGACTCCCAAGGTAAAACCCGCTTAAGAATCCTCACGATTCTTAAAGAGAACTTACACCTATGGGATCCTCTCGACCTGTAGGGAGAAAAACTCTTTATGAGACCCTCACGGCTCATAAAGTTCAAAAGTCTTAGGAGGCAGATCTTAACCCTGAATCTTAAGCCATCGCTGTCTTGCAAGGAGATCAAGATAAATTATCCGCAGAACACATTCAATAAAAAGAGACACACCATTGAGAAGAAAAATATGTCTTTATTCATAAACCAAAATGGATACAAAGTACAATTCATGAAAGAACAAAAAGAAAGTACTCTCATTCAGGAGTATGTACAAAAAGAAAGGAAAAAATACAAGTTTTCAAGCCGGCGGTCAATTTAGCAATTTTTCTAGCTCATTCTTCTTTTGCTGAGCCACAGCTTCATGATTCAGGATCGTCAGAAGACGGGCCTCCGCCTAAGCCTACTGGGCCTGATACGAGGCGAGCCGGCCTTCGAGCTCTTTCTCAGTAGCCTTGTGAGCCTCGACCCTTTCGCGAGTGAACACGGCAGCCTTATCAAGATCCACCACCTCTTTGATAAACTCTTGAAGTACCCGTCAGAGTTCATACGCTTTATTGGCTTTGGCTGTAAGGTTGGCTTGAAGCTTGCTCAATACCTTAGAAGCCAGCTCTCTTTCCGAGAATTTGCGGCCAAACCTCTTCTCGCACGACACCAAGTTCACCGCACATCGCTCTATCAGACCACGTAAGCCCGCCTTCGCAGCCGCAACCTTTGAAATAGGACATGTACGCTCAAGACCGTATAAACAAGCCTCCATTCGACGGCAATAGTTGATCTAAAGCGCGCGCACATCACGTGGTTTGGGAAGCAACAAGAAAAATTTCCGATGTGTATCCTATCAAGCATGCATTCACAACTATATGAATATTCGAAAAGAAATGATACCCGAAGCTCTGATGTGCACACAACATAATGATAATGTTCGCAATTAAAGAAAGTTCTCATGGGAAGAATACAAATCTCATTTATGCAAGCGAGACATACATACGAGTACCCAGCACACATAAAAATTCAACATAAAGCATGCGAAAACTAATGTGAATATACTACGCTAGCGGGCAAAGGTCACCGAACACAGGATCAGTAGCACAAGGGTTAACAAAACAAAGAACAAAATTCTCCATCTCCCTCTCTGCTTTCTCCAACACATTGAAGCGACAGTTCTCGCAAGGAGTCGCTCCCCACCGATTGGCGCCATGTTCGCCCGCAAAAGCAGACATGATAGCCCGCCGGGCTCTTATTTGGCTCAACAGGTGAATCGAGCAATCCTTCAAAGCCTGAGTAATCAGGCACGCTTCGTGAAAACCCTAGAGCTTTTCTTCAGCCGCGTCAAGCATCGCCAGGGTCATCTCCGCCGGGTGAGGAGGGATGTCGGCGAGCACGGCAGCAAGAATCATCCGGAGCCAGAGGGAGCCTATTGGGAGAGGGGACCCCCTACGGATCGAGAGTTCATAGGTCGCCGAGTAGCATTCGTCGTCGGTAAGGAGGGGATCCACCAATCGTGCAGCAAAGCGAGGAATCATCTCCTCGATAGGCACTTCCCACGGCTGTCGACGAGCATGGGGGCGGTTGCAGGCCATGGCACTCAGTTTTTTCCTCAAAATAAATCACACTAAATTGAGAATAAATTTCTCTGTGAAGAGAAAAAGAAGGCCATGGCCTCAGGTTATAAAGAGGGGCATTAAGTGCCGCGCATCGGGAATATTGCATGGTGGGGCTATTTCCGAGGCCTAAAAAGGGAAAGCATTGGAAATCAAGGAGATGGGACTATTTCCAAGGCTCCCTTTTAGCATTAAATGCTGCACACAGAGAATATGGCATGAAAAATTAAACATCCCCATCAAAGGGACCCCGTGTGCGGAGCACGTGAGCACCAAGCTTGACGTGTACTGAAAAGTGAAATAGTGCTTTACACATTAAACATATCAGCAGCAACAATAGCAAAACTGACAAAATTCCGCGAAAAAAGGCATGCAAACATAGAAGGGCACGATAAAACTTATCATTTATACTTTAAAAAGTTCATACAAAATAAAAAAAAGGAAAAACGATTACAACGGTAAGACCTCAGACGCGGGGCACGGATTGAGAAACTCAAACGTTGCTTTGTCCAAGATCTTCCAGGCGTTCTGAACCATCCTAGTATGTTTTCTCTCGCGGTCACATGCGTCGGGGTCCTCACGAATGTCCTCCACCCTCCGATAGGCAGCAAGTATGGCCGACTGCTGAAAAGCTTGGTGCAAGAGATCAATGAGGTTGTCTCGCCTTCTCTTTGAGATTAGGCTCATCAGATACACCGAATGTATCTTATCCTCGGCAGCGTCCAATGCCCTGAGCAGTAAGCCGGTGCAAAAGAGAGGGAGCGCCTCCCAGATCGCTAGCACGATGAGTCTAAGAAGAGAAGAGCGACGAGAGAGTAGCCGATTATTGTACTCGTCGAAGCGGCTCATGATCTCAGCACACCGAGCGTTGGTGAACTCCTGGTTCTGACTACGGCCCAGTGGACGAATGTTCCCGTAAGAAATGATTTCGTCAAGATCATACATATAGGCATCCATAATACCTGAAATAAAGATCATGAGAATTATTACAAACCTCTTCTTCTTGGATGTGAAAAAGACAACCCAGGGCAAGAAAACCCTAAGAAGCACCCATGGGAAGAACTTAGTTCTTCGTAGGAATTAAATTCCTTATTGAGAGAAGGGAATTAAATTCCCAGAAACATTTCTTAGGAAGGAATTAAATTCCATGGATTTGAACCGCCACCATCATCTCCCTAAAAGATCAGATAAACCCTAAGAGATCTACTGTTTGAAGATTAAGCGGTTTTACATTCCTGTTGAAGAACTTGAAGAAAATGGGTTCATGTCAAAAGGGTGAAACTCTTGATGTGGATTTAAAATCCAGAGAGTTTTATGTATGAAAGTTCTTCGTTCGTTCAAGAGCATTACCTGAAGAAAGGGTCTCTCAAACAGAGTTAAACTCTGAAAAGTTTAAAGCAGAGAACTAAGCTCTGAGGAACAAGAATTAAATTCTCAAGGGAAAAAGTTCTCAAAGGAAGAAGATGAGCAAAAGTGGAGGCTCTTCTGAAAGGACATGGGCATTTAGAGGATGGGATGGAAAACGTTTCATCTACCCTACTCCCCGATTCTCTAGATGGATCCAACGGTCACAAAAGTGACAACGTTGCACTCACGTGCTGACACGTGAGAACAACGCTGTGGGGGCATTTGTTCCCTGATTAAAAATCAGGAAAAAGTTTCAGAGGAAGCATCACGTGCTAGCATGTGACCAGCGGTCACGTGTTGGCACGTGACGTTTAAAGCAGCGGCACAGAGCACAATCATCCCCTGATTAAAAATCAAGAAAAAGCTTCAGAAGAGGCATCACGTGCTCACACGTGACCAGTAGTCACGTGTTGACACGTGATGGCTAAGCAGCGGCCAGAGAACAGAGTGCAGAAGGAAAGAAGCCCATCCCAAGGGTCACGTGCTTACACGTGACCAGGGGTCACGTGCTCACACGTGACCAACGGTCACGTGGTCACACGTGACCGGCCTTAAAAGCCTTATTTTTTAACAGAATTAAATTCTGAGGAGAGATCATTCAAATCTTTCCAAAATGGAGAAGAATTATCTGAAACCGTTGGATGAAGAATCTGAAAGTGATTAAATATCACCAATTTATGGAAAAATCTTGGACATGGAAAGATTTCCCTCTAAATCTAACCGAAATAACAAATAGATATCTTTGGATTTAAAATCCAATGGTGAATAAAATTCACCTAATAATCTAAAAACCCAGATTAATGATGAAGATAAATCAAATCCCTCAATAAACAAATCAGATCTTTCAATGAAAGATTCACTAAAACAAATTGATTTTTTTCCTCCTCCTATAAATAGGAGCAAAAAAAAAAAGAAAAGGGGGGAAGAAATACAGAGAGAGAGAGATATAGAGCCTTGGGATCTTGAAAATTCAGAAGGAAGAATTTGATTCTCTGCAAAAGAAAAACCCTAGGTAAGAAAAGAGAGGCTTAAAAGGAGAATTTAATTCTCAAAAGAGTTTAACTCTTATATAAAGAAAAGAACTTAGTCTTTCTCTGGTTGAGGATCTGCAAAGTGCACATCTCCCCATGAATTGAGAATTTAATTCTCATTGGGTTGAGATCCTGCCATGCAGATCCAAAACATAGAGGAGGAATTCAGTTTTGAGAATTTAATTCTCACAGAATTATAGGAATTTAATTCCTTTGAGATAAAATTAGGGTTTAACCCTATGTTATAGGAATTTAATTCCTTCAAAATGGACAGAACCAGGGTTTAACCCTAATTGAGAACTTAATTCTCTCAAAATCACAGGAATTTAATTCCCTTAAAAAAAAAAGAATTAGGGTTTCACCCTATGCTAGAACTGAATTCTTCACATATATGGGAATTTAATTCCTACAGAATGTAAATCGGGGTTTAACCCTATCTAAGAATATAATTCTTCAGATGAAAACAGGAATTTAATTCCTCTAAAGTTTATTTCTAGGGTTTAACCCTATGAAGAATTTAATTCTTAAAAAAGATAAACATATCTTCAAACAGGCAAAGAAACAGGGTCACGTGCTACCACGTGACCCTATAAAGGTCCGCAGAGAAGAACTTTGAGGCAACGCCTCACGTGCTCCACGTGACCCCCAAAGCGCACAAAGAAAAAGCAAAAGAAAAGAAGCTCTGGGGCGCCCTCACGTATTACCACGTGACCCCTAATGAACATTCTAACAGATCAAAGCGTGAGCCCCCATCACGTGCCTACACGTGATGGCTTTCAGAATTAAAAGTGTTAAACACTTATCAGTAGAACAAAATAAAGGGGGATCTGGCCCCACCTTTCGGATGCCATCACGTGATCCCACATGATCTCTTCTCTGACAATATTTAACATCAAACTGATAATTTGTTCCCAGTGTTAACACTGATTTCCTTAGTGTTTAACACTAATTGGAAAACTCTATTCCCAGTGTTTAACACTGATTTGCTTTAGTGTTTAACACCGATTTGAAATCTCTGTTGCCAGTGTTCAACACTGTTGGTCTTTAGTGTTTAACACTAGCTTTAGCCCAATTGGCTAAGTTTCTAGAGGCAAAGCCTCTCCTCCAATGGACCAACAGAGGGCCAATATTCTAAACGTGATTGGACTTAGCCTAAGAAGGCCATAAGTCCTCAATTCAGACTCAACTGAGCCAATGGGCCCATAATATAATTAATTGGTCTTGGTTCCAAATTGGGCCAAAGACTATTTAATCTACCTTGGTTCAAGGGTACATCTCTTCACTCCTTTGATATTTGGCGTTGTAATTCCTCAACGTCTTCAAAGAGGTGACGGGTCCCGATGACTACACATTGATACGGACTGTGGGGTCCTTAAACCCACGGACTACGATGTCCTTAACCTTGACCGGGATGTCTTAAAACTAACACTGGACTGTGGGGTCCTTAAACTCATGGACTATGATGTCCTTAACCTTGACCGGAAAGTCTTAAAACTAACACCAGACTGTGGAGTCCTTAAATCCTCGGACTATGATGTCCTTAACCTTGACCGGAATGTCTTAAAACTAACAACGGACTATGATGTCCTTAACCTTGACTGTGATGTCTTAAAACTAACGCCGGACTGTGGAGTCTTTAAATCCTCGGACTATGATGTCCTTAACCTTGACCGCAATGTCTTAAAACTAACATTGGACCGCAATGTCCTTAAACTACCTATTGACCGCAATGTCACTAAACTAAACAACAGGGCCTCCCCTTAATTGCTCTCTTGTTGGATCTAAACGATCCCGTTAAGTTGATCTTAGTCTAGAAACTAGACTAACGTATTCTTAACTAACGTTTAAGTCGATCTTAGTCTCAAACGAGGCTAACGTATCCATAAACCCAAACCCCCAAACCCAAATCTAAGATAATACGGATTTGGACTAGTCCACGCCCTACGGGCGACAACATAACTCAGTCTCCGTATACAATCCACGGGCAACCAAACACAAAACAAACACACACGATACGAAGTGACCACATGGAGAAGGAGAAAGTTGTTCCCGCAATGCGGTAGTGTAATTAACTGCAGGGGCTTGCGCCTGCAGGGAAGAGCGTCCCCACAATCAAAAACCCCTCAAACGAGGGGGAATCTGACGAAGTCTGCTACATCGGACGCATCCGTTTAAACTTTCGATACATGGTGCCATAAATCAACTTGGCGCCATAAATCAACTTGGCATCTTCGGAGAGGTGGACGAATAGCACTTATTAGCATCTGCCCCGAATCTCAGGCAAGACGTTCAGTCTTGGCCGTCTTTCGGAGGGGAACAAGTATAGTGAACATGAAATGAATGTAAGTGTCCTAAAAGGTCTCTAAAAGGGTAAAAGCAACCAACGTGAGTTCAAGTGTGAATGTCAACCAATCTCAAGAGTATTCTCGAACCTAAGGCTATCGTCCAGAGATAAGGAATCACGGGCCCAAAATTGCGGGACTTTAATTGTTATTGATGTATTCCAAACCCAACAGGCTATCATCCAGGGGTTTAGAAACACAGGCCCTCATTTGTGAATTCGTGATTTGTACCGTTTCAGCCTGGTACCACAACAACATGATTTGTACCGTTTTAGCCCGATACCACAGCAACATGATTTGTATTAATGGGACTCATGAGATTCCGTTAGACTCATACTCAAACTACCCCAACACTGGTATTTATTAGTTTATGATTAATGTTATGAGTCTTGATCAAATCCATGAATATAAAAGATGATGTATGATATCAAGTTTTCAAGATTGAGTTCATGTAATCATGTCAAGTGCAAGTCATGCCAATTGTATTCATGATTGGAGTCAAGTTGGTTCAAGTATACATACTGGGTTCAAGTATTCATGATTGAGTCATGTCAAGATCAAGTCAATTCTAATATATAATGATTTAATTACAAGTCATATAAATAAAAATAAATAAGCAATCACAGAACATGATATGAGATAAGTATACAAGTAACGTCCAAAACAATGTTGTAAATATGTGATATGTACGACTAGTTAATCAAGTAATTTGAAATTAGAATATAAACGAAAATATATCCTTAATTGTTATGCACACGTGAGTTCCATTCTCGCTTAAATACGACAACCGGTTTGGAAGATATACATATTTTCGTATCGTCGCGCAAAATATATCAGAATCTGTTCAGCACCGTCACACATTTTTAAAAACACAGTTTGAGTTAATTTTTATCGGGTTTCAGGTTATGAAAATTAATAGAAAATTATAGGTATTTCGATGTACTTTTTCAAAACACCAAGATTCATGTAATTTGGAATCCTGAAACTCTAGTTATGATCATTTTAATATCAGCGTTTAAAACAGAAATTCAGATTTCTGGACAGCAACTATATATTTTATTACAAAATCTATATCGGGTTGTTTCATGCATTTCTAAGTAATATAGTTTACATAAAATTATAGTTCTATTAATTATCCATCTACACATCTAAAGTTTGTCACGAACGGATATCGGGAGTTCGAGTTATGTCTTATTTAAAAACAGTGTGCGAATCAAGACTGATTCTGTCCAGATTCATCGCTTAATATTGTAACGCAGTTTTCTATATTTTACGTCGATTTTCAGTATAAACTTAAAACTAAGAAAATATATATATTTAGATGTATATGTTCAAAACATCTGGAAAAAACTTAATTTGGATCAATTATTATAGAGTTATGGTCTCTCAAAAAAGACCATTATTGGCAGTTTTCTGGTTTTAAAAACAGTGAATAAAAAACTACGTAACACCTAAAACGTTATTCGGTTTGTGTTAGTTATATGTATGCCCTAGAATCCATTACTGTACATGTGATTTATATTGTAGTGGATGCTTGGACATATATAGGGAGGACTTTCTTGCTCGACATGATAGTATGCTATCTGGTTGCACTTTATCTTAATATGTACACTTATTGTCTCTCTATTACATGTTGATAAAACCCTTAGAATGAGTACTTGACTACAAGGATTATGATGCAGATCATACTAGTGGGGACAGGGTAGTCGGTAAGTACATCCTTCAAATGTTCCTAATCGTAAGAGTATCGAGACAGGGCATCGATACTCTAGAATAGACTAGCGTATGGGCTTCTTGACCCATATGATGGGCGATGGATGATCCCACATCCATTGGTGTTTGAATTCAGAGAAGGTATACAGGTGCTCAGTGGAGACTGGATACACTGAACGGACTCGCCGAGAACTCCTAGATGGTATTATACCTATTGTCAGATAGCAGTTCTCTGGTGACACTGGTACAGGTTAATCTGTCTTCCCGAGATCGTCATAGAGTTTTGTGTGATTCCCACTGTGCTTTGATTTCCACCATACCACGGTCAAGGGATCGTGCAAAAAGGTGGTTTTTAGGTACAGTCCCAAGTCACATAGAGGCAATGAGCGATATGAGGGGATTCGTCTTTCCCGGTATTGGGAGTTGATGTTGCGCTATGCTCGATTGGCCATAACATGAAATCCCTGGCCATGGTTACTGAGATTTACTGGTAAGTGTTATCAGTAGTTTCTCGAACCGTTATGGACTTTGCATCGGCATGACTTATCAGGGCTATTGGGGTCTGACGTTAGGTAGTGATATGCGACATATCTGACGAAGAGACCAGACTGTACGGTAGTATTACTGATTGGATTTGCAGGAGTATGAGCAGGCTTGCTTGTTGATCTTCTGATCGCTCAATACCCGGGTGGCCGTTACGTTTAGCAGGCCGCTTTCGGCTTGTGGGTGTTTGATATGATCATCACCTACTGCCGGCGTATTGACGAGTCTTTAGAGTCCTACACAGAAGTTTCTTGGTTCATGCGAAACGAAGTAAGAGCACATATGTGATATGTGCGGGACCGAGATTAATGCACGTATGTGATACCGTATTCTATTCTCACGATATGTGATATCGATCGGTTATATGTGATATAGCCGAGTTATCGGATCAAGTGTTGATTCGATAAGATATTACATTTGATATTAATCGGTTGTATGTGATATAGCCGGATTATTAAATCAAGTGTTGATTTGATAATTTAATGTATAATTATATATTTGATATATTAACTTACATTAACTAATACATTCTCACTAAACATTTCTTTTTTCTCACTAGTGTACACTTAGTATATATGTGATATATATTAATGTACAACTATTGTGTCATGCTTGATGCCACATGTGACATGGGTGTGTGAGACTCACACCATGTTTAATATAATGTAAGGTTTTTATTTATTTAAAGTAAACCAAATTAGTGGAACTTAGTCATATGGTTGAAGCTTGTAGAAGCTTGTGGAACCATTGACCAAGTCCACTAATTTTGTTTTACTTGTAGATATTTATTAACCTAATCATTATTAGTTAGTTATAGTTTATTCTCTACATGGGTTAGTGTATGACACTAACGCATCCATGGTTGCTATTCTCACCTCATGAGTTCATTCTCTCATCTTCGCTTCATCTTCTTCCTCATGAGAAAAAGCTTGCTAGCTTTTTTCTAAGTGATGAAATATTGTGAGAAAAAGAAATCTAAAGAGAGCTCACTTCCTACTTCATCATCCTCTACTATTAGCCATTTTAGTTTAGGGTGTTTGCTTCACTAATCTACCATTAGTGAAGAGGTAGCATGAGCTTGAGTCTCCTCGACGTAGATCATCTTTGACCTCGAAGATTTCGAGCAAGATTGTTCATTTCTTCATGTGAACCCTTACTAGAGTTCGGATGTTCACTATTTGGAGCGAAGGGACTACTACACGGAGCTTTAGAAGTGAAGGACCGGTCTACAAAGGTTGTATTCCTCATTCACTTGTATGCAAAGTTGTTTGCATGATATTTTGTTTAAATCTCTAATTAAAGATTCTAGGTTAGGGTTCTTTAGAATGGCAAAAAATTTGAAAACGGCATGGACGATGCCTCCCGAAACCTTGTTGCCGCCCTAGGGAACCCTGCAGTTTGATATGAAATTTTTACTGTAAACCTGAAATTCTATCTATTATTTATCCTAATTTTTCGAGGATTTCCAGATGTGAAAATTTATTTTTAAAAATTGTTTTAAGGACAAAAGTTATCTAGGACCGTATTTAAAGATGACAAAACTTCTAGATTTATTTGCAGCTTCGTTTTTCTCTTTTATATAAAAAAAATTAAACAATTATAAAATAAACAGTACATGCAATATATACTTCAAATTGGATCCCCTAATGTTAATATATGGATCATGAATTTCGACAACGTCTTATACCAGAAAAGTTCTAATTTCAAAAGAGCTTATATAAAGTTGTGTTATCGTGCATCGTTTATTTATATTCAGTCCATGATATTCCTAGTTAACGTAAAAGTAAATCTATGACATGGAGGCATTTTTATTCTATAAGAAAACAATGAATAAACATGAAGATTAAGTATAAACAAACAATATTTTAAATATATATATATATATTCATTTATGTGTGTGTGTGTGTGTGTTTATGCACTCGATTAGGTACCATGGTCAAGAAAATGAAATCATGGAGAAAACACAATAACAGAGTGAAAGAGATGGAGAGGCAGAAAAGGGATTTACAGGTTGTGTGAAACGGTATAACAACCGGCTCACTGTTTAGATAAAATCTTCAATCGAGTCTTTGAAACTTGATGGAACCGGTACTTCTCCAAGCTTAAGGGAAAAGAGATTTTATTTTATTTTATTTTTAGAATTGATCAAAAGGAAATGGCTAAGGTGGAATGAAGAAGAGATGAAGAGAGAGATGGGAAATGATAGATTTGTGAGATGAAGAAAAGAAAGAAAAGTGACATATAAAAAAGTTTTATGGCCACTATAATTCTAATAAATTATAACTCATAACCATTCTAATTATTTTGGGAGTTAAAAAGAAGGTGAAATGAAAGGTCTCATTTGTAGGTTATGAGAAGGATAAAAATTGATAAAAAATAATTGCAAGAATGAGGATTTGAACACGTGACTTATAGAATAACAATGCAAAGACTTAATCAATGAGCTACAAAGTTGTTCATGCATATATTTAATAAGAATTAAATATATGTCGTACCTTGAAAAAAAAGTGGGATTATAAAAATTGTAATATTTCAGAAAATATAAAATATTATTTTTGGAATTTAATATTAAAATAATATATTTCCCGAAAACTGCTCGATTTGCGAAATTTAGGGTTTTCGAAAAAGGGTAAAAATATATACCAATATTTGTGAAATAAATGGGGATTAAAATGATTTATTCATTTAAAAATATATTTAAAGGATTTGGCATTTTTAAAATCAATTATATGCAGCTCAAATGAAAACCCGATTAGTGCACAGCTAATCGCGATTAGGCCAAATCCGTGTTTCTACAGTTTTCCATGGCTAGTGCACCATATCATGTTGCATTTTGGTTACATGTTGTTTTATTATGTTGTTTTGGGGTATTTCATGGTTTGGTTTTAAAAGAAAAGAGAAAAGGTTAAAGAAAGAATGGTTGGAGAGAGAGAGTGTGTGTGAGATATGAGTGTGAGGGTGAGAATAAGAGAAGAAGAGAGAGAGAGGGCAGCCCCATTTTCCTCACCCCATTTGTTTTGCTTCATCTTCTTCTTCAACTCATTTCCCTCCACCTTCATCCCATGATATCATCTCCAAATCTTCATCCAAATCCTAAACCCCTTTTATTAAAAATGATCCCCTCCTCATCCTCATCACTTTGGACCAAGAGAAGTTGGATTTTGAAGACTTTGGGAAGCTAGGGTTTTCTTAGGTTGCCCAAATGAGGTATAGCTTCTTCCATTTAGTTAGTTTTGAGTTTTCTTTGTATCCTAGTTTAGTTAGAAGTTGTTTTGGTTAGGTTATGTGATGTTTAGAAATTCCAAGAGAAGGATTAGGTTTGAATTGTGTTGTGGTGATGGAAGCGGCTGTTGTAGGACCCTTAGTGCTATTTTTACTGGCCAAGACCCGGATTAGAAACAAAGATACGAACTTTAGATTTGTCGATATCAGGTTTTTATGGATTTAGTGATGGTATTTAGAGATATGGGATGACCCGAGACCATTGTAAATAAAGTTCCCTGGACAGTGAGACATGCAGGCAACCATGAAGCAACACCTGAAACCCTAGCCCCTATGGATAATTTCCGACCGCAGATTTATTCATTTTAGCCGCAAATTACAGCCACATTTTGGTGGAATTCAATGAATTTTGGTTGGTGAGTCCCTTAGGTGATATCTAGAGCAATCCTATATGCAAAATTCCCTAGTTTGGCCTAGGGTGAAATCTGGGAGCATATTGGTGTGATTTTTGGTTATGTTTTCCATATTTTGAATGCTTGGTTTGGTAATTGGTATTGTATTTGGTTATGGGGCGTTGGTACGTCAACAACAAGGGTTGTTTGATTGTTTTGCATGCGTAGGCTATAGTTTCTAACCTATGAGCGCACCGCGTGCCGTATTGGATTTCCGGATTCGATTTTAATGGTATTGCGATATGTGTTGAATTGTAGGTACCTTTGCATGGATTCCGAGACGACGGAGTATAGCGTCATCGACTTCGGCAAGCAAGGATTAAGATGAGTAGATCTATATCTACGGGGAAAGTCGGGTGGATGGTGTATAGCACCCCCGCAATTTGATGAAAACCGATCTATAGGATACGGTTGTAGAAACCTAGATTAGAAAACTAGGGTTATGGTTTAAAAGATGGTTAAAGATGATAGTAGTGATGGAATATATATTTTGAGATAGGAAATGAAAGCTAAGGATATGAAATGTGAATGTGAATCACGACTTATAGATTAGTAGTTGCACTAGAATAAGTTTGAGTTTTAGAGTAGCATGATATTAGATTGTATATGTAAATTGACTTGATGTAAGATGACTAAATGTGATGAAAATAATATACGATGTGATATGATGATTTGACTGATATGTCGGTATACGGATGCGAGTCGATAAAAGATGATTGATATCCTGCCAGTCCCCTGATATGAGATTGTTATGGATGTGACCAGGCACATAGGTATTTAATGTTGTGAATCTTGAGCGATATACCGTACGAGATGTTAGGTCCATACCCTCCTTGTCCTATAGGTTGATAGGATCCCTGATGGTTTAATGCCGCCGTACGATGATTTTCCGTACGTGATGAGTTTTATGATGATTGATCCATACCCTTGACTAGAGGATGTTGTACGATGGATTATACCGTACGTGATATTGTGAGGCTGGATGCCGATTGATATATTCACCGACTCGGTCATGTTAGATACGTATACCTGTCAGCATTGGCATACGATTTACTTTATGCTACGCTCATGTCACTCTCATTGCATTTCATATATCTGTGCTAGTACACCTACACCATTATCGATGATGCGTATATCACACTTACACAGATTGGCCGGCTCACACACTTTATCATCGATAATTGCCATGTCACTACACAGTAGGATTGCTGTATCATGATATGATTCCTTGCATAATTTACTTGCTATAGTTACATATGCACCTTTATATGATATTGTATTTGACTTTGGAGAATTTGGGAACCGCAGGATATATTTTAAAACTGGATTCATTTAAAAGGGGGGTTTTCCCTCGATATGTGCATATTACTGTTCCATGTTGCATGATATACGGATATGCTTACATTCTGTTATATGTCGCATATATCATGCTTTACGATTATACGCATTGAGATATGTTGTTTTTATGAGATATCTGGATTTGAGAACCGTGGTTATTTCAAAAGAAAGTACGTATTGTTTTAAAAACCCGGTTTCCCTTGATATGATATTTCAGTGCGTCCACCATGTGTTTTCTCGGTTCTAAGATGTGTGATATGTGAAACCCGATTCGAGGAGGCGGATGATCCGTTTGCAGGTTCATGGTGGACCCGGTATGGTACCCCAGGGCGAGAGAGAGATTTCGTAGGGATGACGATGAGCCTGGCTGAGGGACTACTACCTACCAGTGATTGGTTTGACCTGGCGGTTATCCGGAGGATACCAACCGGATTCGAGAGATGGATAGGGGCTGGCATGTTCTGCTGGAGCCCGCAGGCCGATCCCGCAGACGGAGCCCAATGGCCGATCCGGACTGACGGAGCCCGAGATATGAGGATTTACATGTCGATGCTGGGCACGGGTTTCATGATGTTTCGAGTGTCGCTGCTGGATACTCAGGTTCCATGATTTTGATGTGTCGCGAGGGACACACGTTGATTTATATCCTCATACCTTCATGCATATGCTTTTATGATATTTACATGCATGATGTTGTTGTGTCATGGGTTGACACGTGGACAAGATCCACATGCATACTGGCATTGATTATATGGTTGGATGATATCCGCATGCATATAGACATTGATTACATTTTTGGCACATATGCAGTTACGGTCACCCTCGATATCATAGTATTACCTTTATAATATAGTTGACCTAGGAATCGTTGTTTATTCGATTTCTATTTGTAGATGTTTTCTACTCACGAGTTTGCAACTCATCCCTATTGTGCCACAGTTCTTGCAGGTTGACCACATGGATCAGTAGCGGTATTGCTGGTACACAGTAGCTTTCGGGTGATTACTTTGGTAGGTGGTACATGTTGGATCGTACCACTCTTGTATTTATTATTCATATTGTATCTAGTCAACTCCATCAATCAAACTAGTATTTGTATAAGTAATGAGACTTGTGGTTGGGAGACTTAGAGCGAGGGGTTTTCCGCTACTTGTGGTTTGGATGTCTTGCTTATTTCTTTATCTTTTTTGGTGAACTTCGCCGTTGGGGGTCGTATACTTATATTTATGTTTTGCGTGGTTGTGGATCTGCCGATTGGCGAAGAGCTAGCTCCTGCTTGGGGATACCTTTATTATTATCATGTATTGTGGTTTTGGATCAAAAATACAAAGGAGGTGCTGCCCAAATTTTTTATAAAAAAAGTCGAAACATGTTTTCAACTAGTAATACCCACTTGCATTTTTGTGTTCCATTGTTTATGTATTTAGGAAAACTTTTGATTTCATCATACCTTATTTTCAAAACTCCACCTCTTTTATTTTCTTAAAAATGTTTAGATTTCTGGGTTTCGGCTTACTTGAATTACGTTACGCCTTTAGACGTTGCGTGATTTAAGTGCCGGTCATGAGCTAATATTTCGGGTCGTGACAAAAAGAAAAGAAAGAAATCAAATGGATTTGTCTTGGCTTAGGTTTGTTCTTTGAAAAATTATAAAATAGGCAAAATAGAAAGAGTGATAAGCTAATATATTTAATAGAGAAAAAATATGCGGGGATACCCAAAAACAAATAAATATAGTATTTTTATAAAAATAAGAATTATATGAAGGTATAGAAATTTTGGGGTCGTTACATACCCTCTCATAAGATGAGAAACAAAGAGGAAAAAAGAAGGAAAAATACTAGAACACTCAAACTACATTCCTAAACTTCACTTCTTAGCAAGTTGTGAATTTTAGTTGTTTCACTAGGTTATTTTGTATGAATATAGAGCTTGGACAAGGTTCCCTCGGATGGATCATCTTCGGCGAAAGAAGACCGGCTTGAAAGCGCGATCCGAAGCTCTTGAGAGCATTCTCGAGTCCAACCACATTGAAGATAGCTTGAGGATGTGAGTATTGCTAACATAGTAGATTAGCATAACTCACCAGGTTTTTGTTTACAAGGTCAAGCTGTTTAGTTCGATTCATGATTTTGGAAATTTAGCAAACTAGAAATTTTTGAAATCCATGTTGCTATCTTCTAAAATTAACTTGCTAGTGTGCCTAAGTTCCTAACAATAATAACAAGAGATAACTTTATTCTCCTCATCTTCTTCATTTTCACTCTCAACGAACTTCCCTTCCTCATCAATATGCATTTTAATGTTAAATAACCCGTCTGGGTTAATAATTTGATATAACCAAGCGGGTTTTAAACCCGAATATCCGACCTGCTATACATTTTAATGGTTAAATAATGTATCATATGTTTCGTATTTCATTTCATTTTGTATCATTTCGTACGATACAAAAAGCGTATCGACCGATAAATTGGTAACCCGATATAGACGTACGAATCGTATCGAATTGTCCATGTTTTGTATAATTCCTTTCGTGTTTCGTAAGAAACTAACAACACTGCTCAACACCAATCCTCACAAACACCCTTCAATGAACCAAAATCCATAAAACCACGACACACTCACGGCTGCGGTGATTGCTATGGCCCTTGCGTCGTCAACTGAGGCAGAAATAAACCTCCTGTACCCCTCGATCAAAGTTGACCTACTGATGTCAAAGAAAATGCAAAGGAATGGCGAAATTCGTTATTTGCTCATTTCAACAGAGCTTGCTCTGAACTCTCTAGCGTCCAACGGTTGCTCTCGGTTGCATGGGATTGTGAGGTGAAGGTTAGACATATAGGAGGTGGCCTGATGCTTGTTGACCTTCCATCTAACAGAGATAATGCTAGGGTTCACTGTGGCTCGCCATGGCTCCTGTCGGAAGGCATACTGCTTGCTGATGTATGGGAGCCAGCTATTTAACCCAGCACAGTGGAGATCAAATCGTTGTCGTCGCTAATGATCATAGATGACTTGCCTATTGAATTCCGTGATGGAAATATGCTCTGTCGACTTAGGAGCCTTGTGGGCGACATCATAACCATTGAGGAACAAACGGTGGACAGAAGTAATCTTGAAGGATGTAGACTTTGGGTGATGATCAATGTGGAGAAAAGAAGGCCAAAAGGAGTGAGGATCCAGTACTATGATGACACAATGATTGTTCAGTTTGCCTTTAGAGGAAATCATATGATCTGCCTTAATTGTGCTAAGTTTGGTCATCACCATGATAACTGTGAAGGATCCTCTTGGGAAAGGAAGAGCTGGCACCGATGTTGCTCTCCTGCGTCGCTGACATGGTTGCCAATTCGGAGAGGATCAGAAAGAGAGACTCGTGGTGGTCATGTTGGTAGTTCTCACTCCAATTCGGTTGTGGAGCATACGCAACGCAGCTTCAACCTTTTTGCAGCCGATGGCATTTCATCGGATCCTAGTTCCTACCACACTGCAAACTCGTCAGGTAACTCTCCATGGACTGATACAGATTTCATTCAAACTCCACCTGAAGAGGATGTGTTAGATTCTGACGCCATTCTTGATGAGTTGTAAATGGTCAAATGGTTGCGAACGTTGATCCGGTTGACTACTCTATGGTAGATGCAACTCCGCTACCTGAGCTCTTGCCTCTGACCTCAACCTTGCCAGAAGCCGTATTGCAAAATTATAATAATTAAGTGTAAGGAGATTACAAGGACGGTGTTGAAACTAACGTGGAGGTTGGAGAAACGTCCTGCATGGCATCGAAGAGAGGAAAGACCGAGAAGAAGAGCCAACATGTAGCTACCAAAAATGGGGGAAACAAAAAGGTCAGTGCAGTAGATCCCCCTAAAGCGACTGCTAATAAGCCTCAGGTATCATTCGATTCAACTACGATTTTCCGTACTACAGTAGAAGGGATCCTAATATCAGTTGCCAATAAGCTTTTCTATTTGGCTGCTTCGGGGGTCGCGGGTGGGCCCATTTGTCTTACAACATGGCGAGGGAAGACAAGGGCAAAGTTGTCTTTTCAACCCCAGCACCTGTTAGTTATATGTATGCCCTAGAGGCCATTACTATACATGGGATGTATATTGTAGTGGATGCTTGGACATATATAGGGAGGACTTTCTTGCTCGACATGATAGTATGCTATCTGGTTGCTCTTTACCTTAACGTGTATACTGTTTGTCTCTCTGTTACATGTTGGTAAAGTCCTTAGGATGTGTACTTGACTACCTGGACTATGATGCAGATCATACTAGTGGGGACATGATAGTCTATAAGTACATCCTTCAAAGTCCCTAGTCGTGGGTATATCGAGACGGGGCATCGATATACCAGAGTAGACTAGCGTATACCTTCTCGACCCATACAGATGGGCGATGGATGATCCCATATCCATTGGTGTTTGACATCAGAGATGATATACGGGTGCTCAGTGGAGACTGGGTACACTGGACGGACTCGCCGAGAACTCCCAGATGGTATTATACCTTACGTCAGATGGCAGTTCTCTGGTGACACTGGTACAGAGTAGTCTGTTGACCCGAGATCGTCATAGAGTCTTGTGTGGTTCCCACTGTGCTTTGATTTCCACCTTACCACGTCCAAGAGGGCGTGCAAAACGGTGGTTTTTGGGTACAGTCCCGAATCACATGGAGGCAATGAGCGATAGGAGGGGATTCGTCTCTCCCGGTATAGGGAGTTGATGTTGCGCTGTGTTCGATTGGCTATAACAGGAAATCCCTGGCCAGGGTTGCTGAGATTTACTGGTAAGTGTTACCAGTAGTTTCTCGAATTGTTATAGACCTCATATCGACACGACTTATCGAGCTATTGGGGTCTGACGTTTACCACCCCTAGGCGAGATATGCGACATATCAGACGATCAGACCGGACTGTACGGTAAGTGTTACTGGTTGGATTCACAGGAGTGTGAGCGGGCTTGCTCGTCGATCTTCTGATCGCTCAATACCCGGGTGGCCGTTACGTTTAGCAGACCGCTTGCGGCTTGTGGGTGTTTGATATGATCAACACCTGCTGCCGGCGTATTGACGAGTCTTTAGAGTCCTACACAGAGGTTTCCTGGCTCAAGCGAAACGAAATAGGAGCGCATATGAGATATGTGCGGGACCGAGAATAATGCGTGTATGTGATACCGTATTCTATTCTCGTGATGAATGTATCGAATGGTTATATGCGATATAACCTAGTTATCGAATCGAGGGTTGATTCGATAAGCCGATACATTGGATACTAGTCGGTTATATGCGATATGACCGGATCGTTAAATCAAGTGTTGATTTGATGATTTAATGCATAATTATATATTTGATATATTACTTTGTATTAACTAGTATTGGTTCACTTTAAATGGATTTTCTCACTTTATGTGCACATTGTATATGTGATATACTTTTGTACACTAGATTGTATCATGTTTGATGATACATGTATGCTAGGGTTTTTGTGTAAAGATCAAACCATGGTTACATGATAATGGTTAGGGTTTTGTTTTATTCACTTATTTATTTATCTATTGATTTTTTGGAAAATGAAAAGCATAAAGTGAAAATGGTTGCTAATTTTGTTTTATATTGAAGCTTCATGAAGCTTTGACCTTAGTGACCATTTTTGTCTCATGCTTAACCCTAACCATTCCCACTAACCCTAGTTTAGTCTCTACACTTGACCATGGTTGGTAGATGATAAGTATTATTATTATTTTCATTTTAATTAATACTTATCATAACATTTTCTTCTTCTTCTTCTTCTTCCTCATCTTCTACTTGAAGAAACCTTGACTTCATCAATGGTGATTGATGAAAAAGAGTGAGAAATCTAATTCTAAAGTGAACCCACCTCCTATTTCTTCATTCTCTACCTCTTGCCAAGTAGTATAGGGTGTTTCCTTCACAAGTTTTCATGGCTTGGTGAAGGTGGAGCTTGATCCAGTGATGCCTCGACGTAGATCATCTTCGGCACGAAGCCGACGACCTTGCCCGCCCATTTCTCCGATGAAGCCGACGCTAGAGCCCGGGTTTCCATTTGGATAGCGAGGAGACTTCATTGCGGAGCTATGGAGGTGGAGGACCGGATCTACAAAGGTTGTATTTCCGTTCTCTTAGTAAAGTAGTTTACTAGTTGCATCTTTCGCCTAGACATCTAGTTAACGATCCGTATTAGGGTTTCTCGGCACCCGTAAAATTTGAAATTGGCATGGTTGATGCCTTGTGAGACCTCATTTGTGTGCCTAGGAACCCTACAGTGGTATCAGAGCCTAGCTAGAGCCTTAGGCGAAGTCTAGACGGAGTTTGAAATCCGAACGAACCGAAACCCTAATCCAAAAATTGCTCTCTGGAAATTTTCTGAATTTTTGGATTTTTGTGAATTAAAAATTGCTAAAAAATTCAGCAGGGAATATGATGAATTACTGTGAAGCACGTGCAATTGATTCGACAGAAGAGCCGCGGAACCGCGGCCCCACCCTGGCTTGCGCGGCGGTTCCGCGGCCATAATACTGAATCAATGCACGTGGTTTGCACAGTAATTAGTTTCTGTATGTGCTGTATTTTATGGGAATTTTTAATATTTATTCAAGAGTTGAATTTTCTGGGGTTGTTTTGGGGATTCGATGATTCGATCGGATTATCAGATTTTGTCTATGTGGATTCCGGATAATTTTTTGAATATGTTAAAAAGTTCGACCGGATATAAATACCCAATTTTTTCCCTGTCGGGAAATTTCCAAGTGTTGGATTTTTCCATGGTTTAACGACGTTCTAAGTTGTGCAAGTAACGCGATGGACCCTCTAAAAGACAACAAACCTTAACTCGATTATGTGACCGTCTTGAACTGCCCTTTGAACCTTCGGGTTTGGGGCAATACGGCGTGCCACATGTGAGGCGTTGGCTTGACCCTTCTACGGCTGGACCGTTGGTACTGAGGCACGAACTGAATGTTGTTAGACTTATTTCATGTGTTGAGCTGTTTCGGGAAAACTTGGGTGTTCGAATGTTCAGTCGGAAAGTTTAACATTTTCTGTTTATCCGGAATGTGATACAACAATTGGAATTCACAAGTAGTTATGAGATAACTGAATGAATGTTATAAACATAGCACTTTAGTCTTACTTGATCGGTTGCCACGGAATTTTGATGTGATCAAAAATCCGTCGCAATCACGTAGAGTACGCGGATACTCGCCGGGTAAACTTAATAGACAGCCTCACCCCATAACCCCGACCAAGTGACTGTAGGAGAACCCCGTCACCGAAAGCATCCGTCCGGGTGCTCGCGGTAGCGGTGTTCCGCCTTGGTGCACTTCATCGACGGTATCGGGGGTGCGGCCGCCTACTAAACTTTGCGACGAGCATTCGATCGGGATGTCGGGAATCCTGTTGAATTGCCCGACTTGATATTGAAAAGAGTTTTCGATAATGAGACTAAAATGCGGGCTTTATAATTGTTAGGCATGCGATGTCTAAGGAATTCATTTGATTAGGCATGCGATATCTATGGAGATTGCGGATTCCAACTGTTGTAGTTTTACACTTTCTTTTCTGTGACCGTAAGTGTAATTTGTGATATCACCGGTTTCGTTGCTATATGTCAACGACAATTGGGATGCGCATATTTACTTACGTTGATGACATGTGATGTTATGTGTTGCTGGATATGTTATATTGGATCGTCGTGTTCGAATAGCCGGGGGGTTTTTATGTGAGATGAGTGTTTTTCATTTTCATTCATGTAAAAACTTATATGTAATATTCTTTTATTGGGGCACTTCCAGGTTGCGGAAGTTGTCACCGTTGATGTATATTATTTACTTTTCCGCACTAGGATAGACCCAAGGAGGGGAGCACGAGTAACCGGGTTCTGGAGTTCAGTGGGAGACCAACTCGAGGAGTCGAGTCCGGGTCTCCTAACTCCAGAATTGGTAGGGTTGCTTGCCGCTCTCGTAGGGGTCTAGGGGTGTGGGTTTGGCTATTCATCACGACCGTGGAATCCGTGTTTTATACTGGCTCGTATTGAAAACACGGACGTCCTAGTATATCCAATATTTCATATGATTCTTCTGCTGCGATATCTGTGATATGATCATGTGATGTTCTGTGATGGATACTTTATATAGTATATATGATATATTATATAGGCGTTACTTATGTTTTACACCCGCGCTAGCCCTGCCCCGCTCTGCCGTTAGTTACCTAACCTAACGGTGCACGAGGGGACATCGAGGCGAATGCGGATGGCATAAGTGTACGTCGTATTTATCTGTGATGTTTAGGTACTTAAATGATGGGACTTCATTAATATGATTAATGAAATAAAAGAAACCTAAGATGTTGTAGAATCGAATTTCAAAAATAAAACAGGTAGCTACAGTTCTTGCTTTGCATAGCGGTATATATGATATACCCTGCACCTTATTCGATGAGGAAAGGACCGAGATCCCTTCACCGGGAGTGACTCCTTTAGCGATAACTGGCAGATGCTACACACTCGGTTTGACTTTTGATTGCTTCTATAGTTTCTGTTTTGCACAGTGATATATATGATATATCCCGCACCTCATTCGACGAGGAAAGGGCCGACGATCCCTTCACCGGGAGTGACCCCTTTAGCAAAACTAGAAAAGCTTCAAAATCACTCCATTTCAAAACTTCATTTGATTCTACAACGATATCAAGTTCATTACGCAATAGGTTTTCAGAAAAACCTGTCGTAGCCCTCCGTCATTTCAGATAAGTACTAGTTAGTATTCGTGCTACGGTAGTTTGGCCTCCGTCAAGGCGTAGTGTACGGTAGCTAACTAGTGCTTATCTGCTAGCATATGATGCGATTGGATTAGGGTATTCGTACGGCGTTGTTTGGCCTCCGTCAAGGGTCGTGCGGGTGGGTTTAATTCAATCAGGAAATGACGGGTTGAACTTGACTAGCGGACTATGGGTTGTTTGGCCTCCGTCAAGGTCATAGGACGCTAGGGGCAAAATATTATCGGGAATTTCAAGTGTTGAAATTTGCAATGAGATTGCATACCTTCTATGAGATAGTTGGATCCCGATACCCGCTGCGAGTAATTGTTACTCCTGGGAGAGTTTTACACATTACAACTAGCCGATCAAGTAGGTGTCTATAAAGGTGTCAACGGTGTTACGCCTCTGGGAAAACGAGGTTTACATTAATTAGGTTCGTGCGAAAGCACGGGGGACCTCCCTCAAAGTACCGACACTGGCCTGGCTGAAAGATTGGCGAACTTGTAGTGTGTAATTAATCCCGGCTAGTCTTTTCTTTTAGGGTTTGAAGGAAGATTTGATAAAAAGCAGTGGGAGCCATCCTGATTAGATAAAATAAAAACCAATCTATTCTTGCAAGAGCGCACGCTGAGTGTTTTCTTCTCTCTCTCTCCAGATAGCGACCATATCACGACTTAATCAAGATAATAATACGGATATTTGACCGAACCCGCTTGTTATACTGAGCTGGGGAACGTTGGTCCCGCTCCAACTTATAATTGTTATAAGACCGAGCAGAAAATTGGGGATTACCAGAATTCCCGTGCCGCCCAAACGAAG
The DNA here is from genome assembly GCA_030015575.1 of Agapanthus africanus. Taxonomy (NCBI): domain Eukaryota; kingdom Viridiplantae; phylum Streptophyta; class Magnoliopsida; order Asparagales; family Amaryllidaceae; genus Agapanthus; species Agapanthus africanus. The sequence goes on from JASDDO010000019.1 coordinate 239,038,347, forward strand.
AGAGTGCATGCTGATGCATCGTCTTCGGGTGTGGTCGTTACAAATAACTGTTTCTCTGTATCCTCTACATCCTGGGTATGTGATACCAGATCAGGATCCCAGATATGTAATCTGTTACATAGGGCTACAGCTAGGTAGAGAACTGAGAACGGGTGATAAGTTTCATGAGGCAGAAAATGGGGCAAGTGTTGCAGCCAAGTCTGTTGGTCACTGTCACCCTGTATTCCAAATACATTGATTCTGAACGAATGTTATTAGATACCGAACCTGATATACAAAATCATATCTATCTCTTTATCAATAAAGAAATGATAAAATTTTGTATTGTTGGATAATGTTTTGAACATTTCCTATATCAAAAGTTGATCGGATCAGGCACGTTATCTAAAAGTATTGATGTTTTAAATCAAACTACAGTTCTTTAGTATACGGAACACACACAAGAGGAAGAGTTCAGAAATGAACGAATCCTTCTTGAGATATTGTAGACTGGGTCATATCAATGCGACCCGACTAGCTGAAGTTACATAAAGATGTATATTTAAATCAGTTTGAATTTACATCTTGTGAAACTTGCCAGTCATGTCACAAAGATAAGATGACCATAGCTCCGTTTACTGGAAACAGAGAAAGAGTTAATGAACTCTTAGGACTGATACATGATGATGTATGTAAGGTCTCCTATCTACACATGCTAGGAATGGTTCTTTATACTTCATTACATTCTCTGATGATCTTTCGAGATTCAGACCTATGTTCCTGTTGAAACACAAGTCCGAACCTTTTGAGATATTCACAGAATATAAGTTAGAAGTAGAGAATCAAAAATACGGGTATAAGTATTATTTCCTATGATGAGATCAAGGAGGAGAATACTTGAGCACGGAAATCCTGGACTATTCTAAAGGAGAATGAGATTCTCTCTCAGCATTACTCCTCCGTATACACCATAGCACGATGGTATATCGGGGCGGAGCAGATACACCCTATTTGATATGGTGTGCTCTATGATGAGTACTGCTGAGTTACCTTTTTCCTTTTAGGAGTTATGCACTTATGAAGTTGCATACCTATTGAATAGGGTTCCGATCAAATCATTTGCCTACCACTTCATATTTGATATGGAAAGGGAAGAGCCCATATCTTAAGTTAGTTAAGATTTGGGGTTGTCCGGGCTATGTCTAAAAGCATAATCCGGACAAGCTCGAGGCAAAGTCAGTTATGTAGAACTGGAAATGTTCCAGCTATACAAACTGCAGCTGATGATTTGAAAGAACCAAAGGATTCAATACTTACCAACGAACCTCAGCCTCTCCGCCGATCTAGTAAGGTTCCTCACCCGCCTGAGAGATACTTCGGTTACTCTATGACAGTGGGAGCGAGGATTGCATCATGAGATGATGACCCAACTAGTTTCGAACTGGCCATCAGAAGTGGGACTCTGTAAGAATGGCTGGATGCTTAGCGATCTGAGATGGAATCCTTATACACCAACAAAGTATGGACTTTGGTTGCTATATCTGAAGGGTTAAATCCCCATCAGGAGCAAGTAGATCTTGAGAAGATTACTTGGTGTAGATGGAAAAGTTGAGACTTTCAAAGCTAGACTTGTTAAAGCTTTTCGTCATCGACCAGGCGTGGATAATGATGAAACCTTTTCAAGTGGCTATCCTTAAGTCCATCCAGATCCTACTTGCCACGGCTACATACCATGACTACGATATCTGGCGGTTGGGTGTCATGACTGCTTTTCTAAATGATGTTTTGGAAGAGAACGTCTATAAGTACACAGCTAGAGGACTTCGTAGACAGTGGGAGCAGCGGAAACGTGTACAAGATGCTTTATAGGATAAAGCAGGTATCGCGGAGTTGGAACATCTGTTTTGATGTGATTAGTCAAAGAGTTTGACATCATCAAAATGGTAGATGAACCTTGTATAAACAAAAAGGTAGTAGGGAGTAGGGTGTTGATCCTCGTAGAGTACGTGGATGACATACTCTTGATAAGAAAGAAGTTTCCTATGCTACGCTCGGTCAATCTCCGGTTATCACAAGAATTCTCCATAATAGGATCAAAGTGATACCTCCTAAATCCTGGATTTTGGATCTATGCGATAGATCTAATTGGATGTTAGGATCCTCACTAGTTGTAGTGAGATGGTATCAACCGATCCTGGGGAGAATCACTGGAAGGGTTCCAGAGTGATAAGAATGACTGAATGTCAGTCACAGGCATTGTCTTTACCCTTGGAAAAGGGACGGTATGTTGGAAGAGTTCCAAGCTAGATACCGTGACATACTAGACGATAAAGGCTCGATACATCGCTACTTAAGATGCTACCAAAGAGGCAGTCTGGATGTATATTTGTTCATGAGATAAACTTAGTTCCTCCCATTGTGTGACAATGGAGTTGTGGCTTATGCCAAGGAACGTCCGTCCCATCAGTGATCCAGACATATTCTAAGGCAGTATCACCTGATCATGGAGATAGTTGATCTCCAGGGTGATCGAGGTTAGGAGAGTAGACTCAGAGGACAGCACGGCGGATCCACTCACAAAGGCCTTTTCCCAGAGAGAGACTTTTATGGGATGGTTGAGTATGAGATACTACAACCACTGCTATCAGATGGCCCTAGTGCAAGTGGAAGATTGTTAGTTATATGTATGCCTTGAGGCCATTACTATACATAGGATGTATATTGTAGTGGATGCTTGGACATATATAGGGAGGACTTTCTTGCTCGACATGATAGTATGCTATCTGGTTGCTCTTTACCTTAACGTGTATACTATTTGTCTCTCTGTTACATGTTGGTAAAGCCCTTAGGATGTGTACTTGACTACCTGGACTATGATGCAGATCATACTAGTGGGGACATGATAGTCTATAAGTACATCCTTCAAAGTCCCTAGTCGTGGGTATATCGAGACGGGGCATCGATATACCAGAGTAGACTAGCGTATACCTTCTCGACCCATACAGATGGGCGATGGATGATCCCATATCCATTGGTGTTTGACATCAGAGATGATATACGGGTGCTCAGTGGAGACTGGGTACACTGGACGGACTCGCCGAGAACTCCCAGATGGTATTATACCTTACGTCAGATGGCAGTTCTCTGGTGACACTGGTACAGAGTAGTCTGTTGACCCGAGATCGTCATAGAGTCTTGTGTGGTTCCCACTGTGCTTTGATTTCCACCTTACCACGTCCAAGAGGGCGTGCAAAACGGTGGTTTTTGGGTACAGTCCCGAATCACATGGAGGCAATGAGCGATAGGAGGGGATTCGTCTCTCCCGGTATAGGGAGTTGATGTTGCGCTGTGTTCGATTGGCTATAACAGGAAATCCCTGGCCAGGGTTGCTGAGATTTACTGGTAAGTGTTACCAGTAGTTTCTCGAATTGTTATAGACCTCATATCGACACGACTTATCGAGCTATTGGGGTCTGACGTTTACCACCCCTAGGTGAGATATGCGACATATCAGACGATCAGACCGGACTGTACGGTAAGTGTTACTGGTTGGATTCACAGGAGTGTGAGCGGGCTTGCTCGTCGATCTTCTGATCGCTCAATACCCGGGTGGCCGTTACGTTTAGCAGACCGCTTGCGGCTTGTGGGTGTTTGATATGATCAACACCTGCTGCCGGCGTATTGACGAGTCTTTAGAGTCCTACACAGAGGTTTCCTGGCTCAAGCGAAACGAAATAGGAGCGCATATGAGATATGTGCGGGACCGAGAATAATGCGTGTATGTGATACCGTATTCTATTCTCGCGATGAATGTATCGAATGGTTATATGCGATATAACCTAGTTATCGAATCGAGGGTTGATTCGATAAGCCGATACATTGGATACTAGTCGGTTATATGCGATATGACCGGATCGTTAAATCAAGTGTTGATTTGATGATTTAATTCATAATTATATATTTGATATATTACTTTGCATTAACTAGTATTGGTTCACTTTAAATGGATTTTCTCACTTTATGTGCACATTGTATATGTGATATACTTTTGTACACTAGATTGTATCATGTTTGATGATACATGTATGCTAGGGTTTTTGTGTAAAGATCAAACCATGGTTACATGATAATGGTTAGGGTTTTGTTTTATTCACTTATTTATTTATCTATTGATTTTTTGGAAAACGAAAAGCATAAAGTGAAAATTGTTGCTAATTTTGTTTTATATTGAAGCTTCATGAAGCTTTGACCTTAGTGACCATTTTTGTCTCATGCTTAACCCTAACCATTCCCACTAACCCTAGTTTAGTCTCTACACTTGACCATGGTTGGTAGATGATAAGTATTATTATTATTTTCATTTTAATTAATACTTATCATAACATTTTCTTCTTCTTCTTCATCTTCTACTTGAAGAAACCTTGACTTCATCAATGGTGATTGATGAAAAAGAGTGAGAAATCCAATTCTAAAGTGAACCCACCTCCTATTTCTTCATTCTCTACCTCTTGCCAAGTAGTATAGGGTGTTTCCTTCACAAGTTTTCATGGCTTGGTGAAGGTGGAGCTTGATCCAGTGATGCCTCGACGTAGATCATCTTCGGCACGAAGCCGACGACCTTGCCCGCCCATTTCTCCGATGAAGCCGACGCTAGAGCCCGGGTTTCCATTTGGACAGCGAGGAGACTTCATTGCGGATCTATGGAGGTGGAGGACCGGATCTACAAAGGTTGTATTTCCGTTCTCTTAGTAAAGTAGTTTACTAGTTGCATCTTTCGCCTAGACATCTAGTTAACGATCCGTATTAGGGTTTCTTGGCACCCGTAAAATTTGAAATTGGTATGGTTGATGCCTTGTGAGACCTCATTTGTGTGCCTAGGAACCCTACAACACCCCTATTTAAGACCCCTACCAGGCCAAGTCTTTCTAAGGCATTCAGATTTGCTTCCACTCCTCCCTCAAAACAAACATCTTACTGCGATATTTGATCCGTGCCTCCCAATGCCGAACAACCAGGGCATGCCAAGGCCCCCAGTGGAGTTTATACAAACACGGCCGACGGTGGCGACTACTACCTCAAAGGAGGCGGATATGGGGAAAGGAAAACTGCTTATTCCGGTGGATCATGACAAAAAAAGGGATCAAGGTACCGCCTTCGGAGGCTAATAGGGTGCTAAAGAAGAAGGAGAAGGTTCTCAAAGAATGGGTGGAGGAAAATCAAAAGGGCAAATCGGTGGTGGGATGTGGGCTCCGCCTAACTGATGATGAAATTGCAAAAATCTGCAGTAAGGTGCATATGGTCAAAGCTGCCATGGCCCAGGAACAATCGGCGGTGAGTCAGCCTAATCCGGCCATTTCACTACCGGAGGAACCACTCATCCAACAAAGCCAGATCATGACCTTCACGGCTACCTTGGCGGCGCAATTTGTAACGACCCCAATATTACTATACCATTGTGTTTTCTTTCTTTAGTAAAATATTTATTCGTAGTATTTTTTTCATATATTTTGTTTTCTATTATATATATATTATTTTATTATTCCATCTATTTTTTTCCAAACCTAATTCTTTAAACTAAATCTTAACCTATTTCAAATTAAACGCAAGACCTGACCCAGCCCATAACCCAAATCCAATCTCATTTTCATTTTCTTTTATAAAACTATAAGCCCAAAAGCCCACTTTCTTTTCAAGCAACAACATATATTTAATTCTAATTAAATGTGTGCATGAAAAACCTTGTAGCACATTGGTTAAGTCCTTGCATTGTTATTCCATAAGTCACATATTCAAATCTTTATTCTTACAATTATTTTTTATCAATTTTTATTCTTCTCATAACCTATAAATGAGACCTTTCATTTCCAAAATGAATGGTGACCTTTCATTTCTTTTTAAATTCCCATGTTGGATGCATATATTATTATACATAATTCACCATTACACCTTCTTTATTTGTCCTCCTCTATCTTTTCCTTCCTCATATTTTTTTTATTTCTCAGTTCTCCCTCTTCACCTAGAGTCCATGAAGAAGAACACAAAGAAGTTTTTAAGAAAATCTCGCTATTAACGCGAGATTATCGTTGGATAGACAAGCCCGGTGACAATACCGGCTTGTGTATGTGAGTCCCTTCTCTCTCCCTCCCTCCATCTCTTTATTCTTCTCTTTTCATATCTCGTGAACCCGTTTATTTTCCATATCGTAATCCTTAAGAGAAAATAAACATAAACATATATATATAAGTTTAGATATATATGGTTCTATATGGTTTAATAATACCTTATTACCTCTTGTTCAAATTAAAGTATTTTTAATTCTTTGTTCATGACTATGAATGTTTATTATGAGTAGTGCGAACATAAATTTCATGCCAAAAAATATCTACGATATCTTATGAAATCGGTTTGCTTATTAAAAGAAAAGGAGAAGCTTACATAAAAAAAAAACTAGTTAATCTTTTTGCTGATTTTAGCATTCATATCAATACCTTTACCTTGAAAATAAATTTTAGAAATTAATAATTTCAGGAAATTCACATATGATAGAATATATTTTTCTGTACACGCTGTAAAATTTTTAGATCGAATCGCTTAACGTTTAGAAATTATATCGTTTTTATTCATTGTTCGTAAAACAGAGAACTGCAGTTATCGGTCAAGTTCTAGGACACATACTTGGTATACCGGTATCCAAATTGAGCAAACTCAGATGTTTTTGATATCTACATCGAATGATCTAGATTTTCTTACTATTATATTTTTACTTAAAACCGACATAAAATATATAAAACCGCGTTACAATATTAAGTGACGAATCTGGACAGAATATGCCTTGATTCGCACACTGTTTTTAAATTAGACATAACTCAAACTCCCGATGTCCGTTCGTGACAAACTTTAGATATGCAGATGCATAATTGATAAAGCTATAATTTTCTGTATATTATATTACTTTTAAATGCATGAAACAACCCGATATAGGCTTTGCAATATAACATATAGTTGCTGTCCAGAAATCTGAATTTCTGTTTTAAACTTTGATATTAAAATGATCATAACTAGAGTTTAAGAAATCCAAATGATGTAAATCTTGGTGTTTTGGATAAGTACATCAAAAGACCTACAATTTTCTGATAATTTTCTTAACCTGAAACCTGATGGAAATTGACCGAAACTATGTTTTAAAAATATGTGATGGTGCCGAATAGATTCTGATCTGTTTTGCGCGACGATACAAAAACATATATACCTCCCAAACCGGTAGTAATATTTAGGTGAAACTGGAACTCACGTATGAAAAACATTTAGAGTCATATTTCTGTTTATATTCCGCATTCGTTCGACTTGATTAATTATTCGTACATAATGTTTCTTTACAACATTGTTTATGGTAGTTACTCGAATAATATACTTGACTCATTTCATGCTATTCGAACATGTATACATATTTATCTTGATCATTAAATTGTGGTATGTACATAAAGACGATAATTAAATACTTGAGTTGTATTTTGAAAACTATACAAAATTATTTTTACATAAAACCCCCTCAAGTTCTATAAATTACCTTAAGGACCCTAATAAACATAGGTTTAAGCGGGATTAGTCTCTTGAGCCTCAAGGAGCCGGAGATATGGGTGCTTGCCTATTTAAGTAGACAACTTAAAAAACGGTGTTATCAACACGGTAATTGTCTTTGAAAAAAACACAAATCCTGCTGCCCATGTGCAGCGGTTACCGATAACATCAAAACCTAATTCAGGACTTCAATTTTTTTTCTAATTGTCTGACTCAAACTGAGTCTCATTATAAATAATCTGACTTGAATATGATTCAAGTAAATCTACAATACTACAATTCAATATGAATCCATGAATACATATATTCAATCTCTTTAATCTATATTGACTGAACCGAACCATGGATATACTTCCATTTACATGATTCTCCAGTTACATCCATGATTCTCCAGTTACATCCATTTACTGATATCATGGTTTCGGCAAGTCATCCAATTGTACAATCTATATTACAAAACAATACAAGTTGCAATACAATACAAACAATACAATCAAGACATCACGGGGTTTAAGGGGTGATTGGTACGGAAGGTGTTAGAAGTGGCACGAGACTGCAACCATAAGACACCTAACCTGTATTCCTTTGCTGTTGTACTGTGGCATGAATGGTTCCTTGAGTTCCTGATACCTTAATCTCCAGGGCAAGTGAGACTCCTCTCGTATACACTGGCATCCTTCTGTACGAAGCTACAAACAACAACGTTAATACTAAATACAACAGTATACAATATAATACAACTTTAAAAACTACTCTCTCTCTCTGTCTATTTTACTCCTTCTTTATCTTTGGGACTTACCGAGCGATTGTTCGCTGACGACATTCCTTCTCTTTCTTCTTTGGAATGTTGTCAGGTGATCTGGACACTCAGGAGATCGAGCCTACCCACGAGGACTTGGATCAGCTTGCCTACGACCCAGAGCTCTAGCTTTATTGTACACATTTTATTTCAGTACTTTTCATTTCAGTTATGTCACCGTTTAGGCATTGCTTTCATTCAGATGTATTTACTTTTCCATGCATTGTAAAAAGAATGTTAATAAATAAAGTTGCTGTTTCATTACATTTGTCTCTTGTGTACATTTCTTTTATATTACTTAGTTACGCTTAATATATTTACTTCAGAGTAAATACATAGCGGTCTCGTCGCGTCCCCTTCGCCGTACACCGAGAAACGGGACGTGACACAATTGACTGGAACCAATAGGAGAGGAATGGTGGCATCCTGAGGAGTGCGAACTGAGATCCTTAAAGGGAGGGGAAGAGGGCGGCCGAGGAAGGATATGGCTTTTCTTAATGATGCTGGACCGAAAGGAGGATCGAAGAAACGGATGATGGAATCGGGGCAGTCGTTGATAAAGGATGTTGGTGTTGCGACGGCTAGTGACTTTGCAGGGGGTAGAATGGGTGGGGGAGGAAGCCCCTATCTTTTGCCTCTGCCCCATGAAGCTTATGTCATGGAAATGCAGGGGGCGGCTAAGCCCTCGCTGCTTAGGGTACTAGATAATATTTTGCGATGTAATGATCCAGATGCTTTTGTTCTGTTAGATACTCATCTGGATCTTGAAAAATTTATGTCTTTTATTTCTTTTTCAGTTTGCAAGTATGTTGTGTTTGTTGCCCCTGCTGAGGGAAGGTCTGGTGGTATTATTGTGTGTTGTAAAAAGGAACTAAATGTTATCAGTTTCCTATGTATCTCTCGTTTTCTTGTTCATGTTGTTGTAGTTGATGATTTGAGAACTGTGTTTGTTGTATCCTTTATTTATGCTTCTACATTCTACATTGAAAGACGTCGATCATGGGGTGAGATTGGTTTGTTTTCAAATTTACAATTCCCTTGTGTGATTATGGGAGATTTCAACTCCATATATACTCATCAACTGAAAAACAAGGAGGTAGACAGTGGAATGCAGGTATAGAGAACGTTGAATTTTCTGCGATGCTACAGAATAATGGCCTAACTAAAATTCAAAACTCCCAGCCAGCGATGACCTAGTGCAACAATAAGGAAATTCAAGATGATCAAATTTACGAAGAGCTCAACTGAGCGATAGTTAATCTTGAATTTAGGGAGGTATTCCCGGATTCGTCACTCGACAAAGGGTTGATGGTAGCCTCCGACCATTCTTCGTTTTTCTTCCACATTAACAAGGAGACTCCGCCGGTGAAGAACAGGGGATTTAAAATCCTTCCTTATCTTTTAACCACCACAGATTTACGAGTTGATTCACCAGGAATGGACCCGCGCATCCTCACATGGCCGAGCACAGCCACCGGAGTATTTTACAGCTCAATTGAACAAAACCAGGAAACATATCAAGAGGTGGACGACAAATAGTTATGGTGATTTCAACAAACAAATCAAGGAGATAGAGAATGAGATTATGAGGCTACGAACACTTGATGAGCTTGAGAGTGTCTAGGAGATTGACTGGACTAGACTAAAGCGACTAAATGCTAGGCTGCAAAATTTGTTTTGAAGGATAGGGAAGACCACTGGAGATCGATTAAACATTGGAAGTGGCTGATGTCACGCCCCGCTTTCCGGTGTACGGGCAGAGGACACGACGGGTCACGTGATGTATTTACCCTGAAGTAAACACGCTGAGCATATCTAAGCAATATAAGTAAAATGCACAAGAGACAGAGGCAATAGATATAATTGAACATCAACTTTATTTATTAACATTCTTTTTACAATACATCTGAAAGTAAATACATGGAATGAAAAGCAATGCCTAAATAGTAGCATAACAGAAATAGAAAGTACTAAAATGAAATGTACAAGTAACTAGAGCTCAGGGTCGAAAGCTAGCTGGACCAAATCCTTGCTTGTGGGCTCGATCTCCAGTGAATCACCTGACGACATTCCAAAGAAGAAGAAAGAGAATGTCGTCAGCGAACAAATCGCTCGGTAAGTCCCGTAAATAGACAAAAATGGAGTAGACAGAATAGATAGTATATTGTTATAATGTTGTATTAAATGTTAGCGCTGTTGTTTGTAGCTTGGTACAGAAGATACCAGTGTATACGAAAGAAGTCTCAGTTTTCCTGGAGACTAAGGTATCAGGAGTATAAGGCTCCATCGATAATACCACGGAACAACGATATGGATGTAATTACGTCTTAAGTGACCACCTCGTGCCACGTTTAACATGTTCCGTACCAGTCTACCCCTTATAAACCCCGCAATATCTTGTTTGTATTGTTTGTATATTATTGTCTTGTAAATTGAATTGTATAGATGGATGACTTGTCGAAACCATGATATCGGTAAATGTGTGTAACTGGAGAATCATGTAGATGGAGCTATATCCATGGTTTGGTTCAGTCAATATAGATTGAATAGATTGAACATATTGAATACATAGATTCATGGATTCATGTTAAATTGTAATTTGATGCTTGAATCATATTCAACTCAGATTGATTATATTGAGGCTTGGTCTGAGTCAGACAATTAAAAAAGAAATTGAATCCTAATTAGGTTTTGGTGTTATTGGTAACTGCTGCACATGGACGGCAGGACTTGTGTCTTTTTTAAAGATAATTACCATATTGATAACACCGTTTGTTAGATTGTCTACCTTAGATAGGCAAGCACCCATATCTCTGGCTCCCTGAGGCTCAAGAGACTGGTTCCGCTTAAACCTATATTTATTAGGGTCCTTATTGTAATTTATATAACTTGAGGGGGTTTTATGTAAAAATAATTTTGTATAGTTTTCAAAATACAACTCAAGTATTTAATTATCGTCTTTATATACATACAACAATTTAATGATCAAGATAAATATGTATACATGTTCGAATAGCATGAAATGAGTCAAGTATATTATACGAGTAACTACCAAAAACAATGCGGTAAAGAAATATTATGTACGACTAATTAATCAAGTCGAACGAATGCAGAATATAAACAGAAATATGGATCTAAGTGTTTTTCATGCGTGAGTTCCAGTTTCACCTAAATACGACTACCGGTTTGAGAGGCATATCTGTTTTCGTATCGTTGCGCAAAACAAATCAGAATCTGTTCAGCACCGTCACATATTTTTAAAACGCAGTTTGAGTTAATTTTTATCGGGTTTCAGGTTACGAAGATTATTATAAAATTGTAGATATTTCGATTTAATTATCCAAAACACCAATATTCACATGATTTGGATTTCTAAAGCTCTAGTTATAATCGTTTTAATATCAGCGTTTAAAACAGAAATTCAGATTTCTTGACAGCAACTATATGTTATATTGCAAATCCTATATCGGGTTATTTCATGCGTTTCTAAGTAATCTAGTATACATAAAATTATAGTTCTATCAATTTTTCATCTACACATCTAAAGTTTATCATGAACGGACATCGGGAGTTTGAGTTATGTATAATTTAAAAACAGTGTGCGAATCAGGACAGATTCTGTCCAGATTCGTCGCTTAATATTGTAACGCAGTTTTCTATATTTTACGTCGATTTTAAGTAAAAACTTAAAACTAAGAAAATCTATATATTTCGATTTATATATTCAAACCATCTTAAAACGCTTAATTTGGATTAACTATTATAGAGTTATGGTCTCTCGAAGAAGACCCTTATTGGCAGTTTTCTGGTTTTAAAAACAGTGAATAAAAAACTACATAACACCTAAACCGTTATGCGGTTAGATCGAAAAATTTTACAGCGTATACACAAAAATATATTATATCCAAGGTAATTTTCTTGAAATTTCCAGAATTAAAAATTAATTTCTAAAAATTATTTTAAATATAAAAGTATTGATATGTCATATGTGAGAATGAGGAAATCATGGTATTTATTCGTAACTTCATTTTTTTTTATAAATTTAAATAAAGTAATTTAAAATACAACAACAAATGATGCAATCCTAATTGTCACCATGAAATCTTAACATATGGATTGAGAGTAATGAAAAAGACTTTACAAACTATATATATGTGTATGTTTGTGTGTGTTCATTATTTATATATGTATCCATTTAATTAATTATTTAGGAACTATGATATGATGAGGGAAGTTTTCTCATGGCAATATGACAAGAGAAATACAGAGAGAAAGAGATGGAGGGAGGGAAAGAGAGAAGAGACTTATATACACAAGCCGGTATTGTCACCGGGCTTGTCTATCCGTCGATAGCCTCGCATTACTCACGAGACCTTCTTGAAGACTTCTTCATGTTCTTTTTCGAGGAATCTAGATGAAGAAGGAGATGTGAAATGATAAAAATATATGATGATGAAAAGAAAGATAGGTGAGATATAAAAAAAGATTTATGGCCACCATAATTTTAATAAATTATAGCTCATAACCATTCTAATTTTTTTGGGAGTTAAAAGGAAGATGAAATGAAAAGTCTCATTTGTAGGTTATGAGAAGAATAAAAAATGATTAAAAAAATAATTGCAAGAATGGAGATTTGAATATGTGACTTATGGAATAGCAATGCAAGGACTTAACCAATGAGCTACAAGGTTGTTCATGCACATATTTAATTAGAATTAAATATATGTTGTTACGTGAAAAGAAAGTGGGTTTTTGGGCTCATAGTTTTATAAAAGAAAATGAAATTGAAATTGGATTTGGATTATGGGCTGGATCAGGTCTTGCGTTTAATTTGAAATGGGTTAAGATTTAGTTTGAAGAATTAGGTTTGGGGAAAAAATAGATGGAATAATAAAATAATATATATATTACAGAAAACAAAATATATGGAAAAATACTACGAATAAATAAATACAATATTTTACTAAAGAAAGAAAACACGATGGTATAGTAATATTGGGGTCATTACAGCTGAGATTTGGTGACGCAAATACACGTTTCTTCCATGACTCGGTAAAGGCGACGAGGAGAAAAAGAAGGATCACTTTCATTCATGATCACTGTGTTATGAATTCTCCTTCAATATGCGAAGTTTTGCGGAAGCGTAGCAACAATTAGAATTCCTTCTTGATGATAAAGATAATCACACAACAAAAATAAATCAAACACAATAATTTACACGGTTTAGCAAAATCTTCTATTCCACGAGAAGAGAATGAATTTTATTACTTTGAGGAAGGAAGACATTTACAACTTTTGAGGCTCTCATACAAACCCTCTATTACATCCCTTAAATAAATGAAAAAGTTTTAACCTTATTAAGATTTTTCCTAATCTTAATCCAATTAAAAAGCATTTAAATTAAATAAGATTTTATCAAATCATTACTAAATTTAAATATGATTCCTAATTTATCTTATTCAACAAACAATTTAAATCTAAATCTAAATCCGTAACTTTCTCTCCTAAAAGATTTGAATATATGACAAATCTCAACAATCTCCACCTTGGCATGCATTCAACACACCGAACCTTGAAATTGTTTGCATAAGCCTTCATGCGTCTTTAATATCTTCTATCTAAAATCCATTTTCTCTTCCATCTGCGGCCCCCTCTCTCGAGGTCCCCTTCGTCTTAATGACGAAGAATCTGTGCGAAGGTCAATGCTTCTTTGAACTTCTCTATGGGAACCGTTTTAGTCATTATATCTTCTGGATTTTCTTTGGTACTGATCTTGATCAACTCCGCCTAGTTGTGTGTCCTCCACTCCCGAATCTTATGGTAACGAACCTCTATATGCATGGTTTGACTATGAAAAGTCTAACCTTCCACCAAATGAATGGCGCTTTGGCTGTCACAAAAGATTAGAGTACACGAATAATCAAACACGTACTCATTGACTAATCCTCCTAACCACTGAGCTTCTTTATATGCTTCAACTTCTGCTACATACTCTATATCTGTTGTTGCCAACGATATTATATCCTGTAACGTTGATCTCCAACTAATTGATCCACCCCATCATAGTGAATATATATCCAGTAATTGACCTTCGACCATCGCGATCAACCGCATAGTCTGCATCTACATACCCAACCAAAACCTTCAATCCACTTTCCTTTCTCTTTTGGAATAGCAGACCTATATCGGGAGTTCCTTTGAGATATTGTAAAATCCACTTTACCGCTTTCCAATGCACTTTTCCTGGATTCAACATGTAACGACCAACTAAGCCTACAACGGATGCTATATTTGGCCTAGTACATACCATAGCATACATGAAAGATCCCCCCGTGCTTGCATACGGTATCCAGGACATTTGTTTCTTCTCTTCCTCATTTGACGGACACTGCTCGGAAAAGAGTTTAAAGTGGCCAGCGATAGGGGTGCTCACCAAACCGGCTTCATTCATTCTAAATTGCTTCAGAATCTTCTCGATATACTTCCTTTGAGATAGCCATAAAGTGCCTGCTTCTGTATCCCGTTCTATCTCCATCCCGAAGATCTTCTGTGCTGCACCGAGATCCTTCATGTCGAATTCCGAACTGAGTTGAGCTTTCAACTCTACAATATAGTACATACTTCTCGCCGCTATCAACATATCATTGACATTTTGCAGAAGATATATTGATGAATCCTCATAGCGCTTGAAGTATACACATTGATCAACTTCTCATCTTGTGTAATCGGACCCAATCATGAATGTATCGAACCTTTTATACCACTGCCTCAGAGATTTCTTTAACCCATACAATGACTTTCTGAGATCATATACATATGACTCCCTTCCCGGCTCAACGAATCCTTCCGATTGTTGCATATATAAGGTCCCCTCTAACTCTCCATGCAGAAACGCTGTTTTCATATCCATCTGCTCCAACTCAAGGTTGTGCTCCGCTACCATCGCCAGTAAGACTCTGATTGAAGTATGCTTGACTACAGGAGAAAATATCTCATTATAGTTAACCCCCTCCTTTTGGGCATATCCTTTTCCTACTAACCTGGCCTTATACCTCACTCCTTCTTTCTTTCGAAAAAGCCATTTGCAACCTATAGCTTTCTTTCCATGTAGTAGCTCTACAAATCTCCATGTCTGGTTCTTCCTAAGAGATTCCATCTCTTCCATCATAGCCGCAAGTCAACCGCTACTATCATCCTGATGCATGGTGTCACGACCCGTAATTTAGCACGTGGTCGGCACTTAAATTACGCAACGTCTAAACGCGTATCGTAAATCAAGTAAGCCGAAACCCATAAAATCTAAACCCTTTTGCGGAAAATAGTGGGGGTGCAGTTTTGAAATAAAGATATAATGAATCATGTTTTTCTTTAAATGCATAACTAATGGGACATGAAAATGCAAGTGGATTATACTACAGTTGAAAACATATTTCGCTTTTAAAAATTTGGGCAGCCTCCCTTGTATATTTTGATCCAAAAACCACATACATACAATAAAGGCATCTACAAGCGGGAGCTAGCTTTTCGCCAACTGGAGGAATCACAACCACACAAAAATATATATACGACGCCCAACGGCGAAGATCAACCCAGAAAGAGCAATAATTAGGCAAGACATCAAAACTCAAGAAGCGAACATAAACCCATCGCTCTAAGTCTCGCACTATACCCAAGTCTGACTAGGTCTACCAATATATAATTTATTTCTAATTTGATTGAGTTTATCTAGATACAACGGAATAAAAAGTACGAGAGTGGGCACGATCCAACATGTGTCCCACCTACCAAAGCAAAGCACCCTGGATGAAACTGTGTGCTAGCAATACCGCAACTGATCCCAAGCGGTCAAACCTGCAAGAACTGTGGCACAACGGGGGTGGGTTTCCAACTCGTGAATAGAAAACATCAGCAGATAGAAATCAAATAAAACAACGATTTCCTAGGTCACTATATCCTGAAGGGAATACTATGATATCTAGGGTGACCACATATGCATAAATGTCAACAATCGATCAATGCAATGACATATATAAATAAACATCCAACATCATATGCCTATATGCATGTGGATATCATCCACGTGTCCGTCAACGACACAAACAATATCATGGAACCTGAGCGTCCCACACTGACACTCGAAACATCATGAAAACATATGCCTGTATATATATGAGGATATCAACCACGTGTGTCCATCAACGACACATCAAAATCATGGAACCTGAGTGTCCAACACCGACACTCGAAACATCATGAAACCCGTGTCCAGTATCGACACGTAAATCCTCATATCTCGGGCTCCGTCAGTCTGGATCGACCCATATCACGACTACGGTCGGTATCCTCCAGATATCCGCCGCGCCAAACTATCTCGGGCTCCGTCAGCCCGGATCGGCCCATATCATCTCACGACTCCGGTCGGTATCCTCCAGATAACCGCCGAGCCCAAAACTATCACCGGTAGGTAGTGCTCCCACTTCCAAGCTCATCGTCTACACCACAAAAATCATTTTTTGCTCCGGGATACCATACCGGGTCCACCATGTACCCACAGACGGTGCAAACCGCTCCTCGAATTGGGTATAATCATAGCTCAGAACCGAGAAAACTCATGGTGGACGTCTCGAAATATCATATCAAGGGAAACCGCGTTTTTAAAGCAATACATAATTCCCTTTGAAATTTAAAAGCCGTTCTCAAATTCAGAGATCTCATGAAAACAATATCTCAAGCATATAACCATAAAGTACGATGTATGCAACATAGAGTAGTAATATGAGCATATCGAGTATATCATGCAAACATGTCAAGCGAAAGTACTTAACAATGAATGTACTTTTACGTTTAAGATAAATCTCATGATATGGCAGTTCTACTGTGTAAGTGGCATGGCAAATCTGTGTAAGTGTAACATGTGCATCAACGGTAATTGTGCAGGTGTACTAGCAAATGATATCATATAGCATTGAATACCGGAACGTGGTATGTACATCACGAGGGGTAATATCCTACACAACATAGACAATCAATGGGCATATCTATCTACAAATGAACCATAGGGTCACTTTTAAAAGATACAAATCGTCGTTTTGAAAATAGGTATAGTTCAGATGGCAATCTTTACGTCGGCGATCCCGCCTCGTAACATCCGATATGACAATAATCCTCGATCATCATCCCCAAATCACTAGCGCGGATCATTCATCCGGTAACTCATCGCGTACGATAATCTATCGTACGGTGACATCAAACAGAATAGGGATTTTATCGTCCTATTCATCAATAAGGGTACGGATCTAAAATCTCGTACGGCATATCACTCTTTATCCTCATAAATAAATATATATGCACATATATCTCAAATTACATTTGTATCAATCTCATATCAGGTCATATTTATATATACGCCATACCTTATTAATCTCAAGTCGTATCGATCTCGATCTCATATCATACCATTATCAACTCATACTTTTCCTCTTTCCATTCATACTTATCATGATTCACTTTCTCATTTCATATTCTCATAACAATCCAAGTCATCTATATTTATCATCACAATATCCCACGTCAAGTTATCTTATATACATATATCATATTCTCAAGCCAATATATCCATTAGTGTCAACTTTTATCACATCATCTCTTACTAAAACCTTTATCAAAATTATAATTTATATTACAATCTTTCCATATCAATGGTTGCGAGGGTGCTATATGCCATCCACCCGACTTCCCCCATAGATATAAATCTACTCACCTGCTAAACTCTTCGCTTAACCGAAGTCGATGTGCTTCGTCGTCTCGGAAGTCCACGCGAAGGTACCTACAATCAATACACAATCGCAATACTATTAAAACCAATATCCGAAAACCGATACGACACACGAATTACTCATAGGTTAGAACCTATAACTTACGCATGAAAATATAACCAAACAACCCTCGTCGTTGATGTACAAACGTCTAACAACCAAATCAAATCTCAAATACCAAAACCACGAATTCAAATATCTTAAAATCATAGCCAAAACACTCTCAAGTAGGACCCAGATTTTGGCTCAGGTCAAAAGGGACAAAACTAACAAGTACAGGGGCTGGTTTACAGGGAGTGTGAGATACTGGAAAAACCACAACACAAACCTACAAAATTGGTCCGGCGAGATGGCCCAAAAATCCGGCGCCGATGGTCTTTATAAGGGAAATTGGGTTCGTACTTTGGTGGTGGGTTTCTAATGGTTTATCTAGTTCAATGGACTTGTTTGATTTTATTAAAAATACCCCAGATAGCTCCAGATACACTGTAGGCCAACAAACATCACAAAACCGACACGGGAAAATTCTAAACTCGTGTATTGAGTTTTATTCTCTTGTTTTTGGTCTAGAAAAGCGATTTCTAAGGTCTTGTAACACTCACTACACCTCTATTGCATCTTAACAATTCCACAAATCACCAAACATCATCTTGGAAATTCCCAAGATCACAAAACCTAACTAATAAGAATTCTAAACTAGACTAGGATACACTAATACAATAACTTAACTAAAGGAAAGGAAATATACCTCATTTGGTAACTTAGGAAAATTCTTGAGTTGCCCAAAGTCTTCAAAATCAAAACATGAATGGTTCAAAGGGTTTAGGATGAAAGTGTGCATCTTTTTAATGAAGGTGGCATAGCATTTTGGAAATGAATTGGAGATGATACATGGAGGTAGAAGAGGATGAAGGAGATGAAGGAATTTATGAAGAAAAGAAGAAGGAAGAAGAATGAAGGGAATGGTCAAGGTTACTCTCTCTCTCTCTTAACCTCACTCTCTCTTAAGCTCACTCTCTCTCTAAATATCTCATTTTTGTTTTATCTCAAAATATCTCATGGCATCTCATTTCTTTTCTTTTCATTTTAAAATAAAACCAAATGAAATGAACAAACATGTAACAAAAATGCACATGACATGGTGCACTAACCATGGAAAAATGTAGAAATACGAATTTGACTTAATCGTGATTAGTAGTGCACTAATCAATTTAATTTAAATTTGCATATCATTAATTATAAAAAAATGCCAAAATCCGATAAATATCTTTATAATAAATAAATCATTTTAATCTCCACTTATATTCCAAATATCGGTTTATAATTATACCATTTTATGAAAAACCCCTATTCGCAAATTGAATAGTTTTTTTCGCGAAATATATTATTTTAATATTTAATTTCCAAAATAATATTTTATATTTCTGAAATGTTACACATGGTTTCTTTGCAGTCATCTAGATCACCACTCTCTATGACTAATGCAAAAGAAACTTCATTCTCATCCTATCTATATCTGACTGGTGCACGACGTGGCCTCTGTGATCTGTGAAGCGCTATAGTATCCTGCTCATGGGTCTCATGGGTTTGATGATGATCTTCTGCCACGGGCTCATGGTTCAGCTCAACAGCCACATGCACTGCAGGTGTATTGGTGTCCTCATCATGTCTCAGAGAATCCTGCAACTTCATTTCAATTGAAGTCTCCTTGATGTCTATCTGTTCACCGTTCTTTTCTGCATTCGCAGACTTGTCTACTTCTTTCAATATAGACCATTCGTAAAAAATGACGTCGCTCGAAACGAACAATCTTCTATTTTCTGGATCCCATAAGTTGTAGCTTTTAACTCCCTTTTGGTGCCCAATAAAATGCAAGGCTTAAATTTTGACCCCAATTTATTTCTCCGATTCACGTCCACAATTGAATACGCATGGCACCCAAACACTCTCAACGAATCATAACATACATGATCTCCTGTCCATAACTTTTCTGGATATGAAAATCTATGGTTGTAGACGGCGATCGATTCACCAAATAGTACGCATGATAAACTGCCTCTGCCCAAAACTCCTCTTTCAATATGGATTGTAACCTCATACTATAGGCCCTCTCCAATAGTGTCATGTTCATGCGCTTTGCCAATCCATTCTGTTAAGGCCTTCCTGGCACCGTAAACTATCTTTGTATGCCATGATCCTTGCAGAACTGTAGAAACTCTATGGAGGTAAACTCTCCACCATTATATGACCTCAAGAACTTTATCTTCCGACCCTTCTCTTTTTCACCACTGCTTTCCACTCCTTGAAATGCTCGAACACAGCTAACTTGTGTTTCATGAAGTAGACCCATACTTTGCAGGAGAAATCATCAATGAATGTCACAAAATACATTGCACCTCCCTTTGATCGAGTCGGAGATGGCTCCATACATCTGAATGGATGTAATCTAGAACGTCTTGAGTCTTGTGTATTGCCTGCTTGAAACTCATTTTATGTTGCTTTCCCATAGCGCAAAATTTACAGAAATCCAAACGACACTTCTTTACACGCAACCCTTTTGTTAGGAATATATATGCCCTAGAAGCTATTATTGTATATTATAGTGGATGCTTGGACATATATATAGAGGATTTTCTTGCTCGATATGATAATATAATATGCTATCTGGTTGCTCTTTATCTTAACATGTGCACTTGTTTTAGTTTACTATCTCATTGATACATGTTAATAAAGCCCTTAGGATGTTAACTTTACTACCAGGACTATGATACAGATCATACTAGTGGGGCTTGTATACTCCATAAGCATATTCTTTAATAGTTCTTAGTCGAGAGAATATCGAGACAGGGCATCGATATTTCAGAGTAGACTAGTGTGTACGTTTTTTGACCCTGTATGGGGCGATGGTTGATCCCATAACTATTGGTGTTTGACATCAAAGATTGTACACAGGTGCTCATTAGAGAATGGGTACACCGAACATGACTCGCCGAGAACTCCTAGATGGTACCATACCTATCGTTAGATAGCAGTTCTCTGGTAACACTTGTACAGATTAGTCTGTAGACCCAAGATCGTCATAGCGTCTTATGTGGTTCCCACCGTGCTTTGATTTCCTCCCTACCACGGCTCAAAAGAGTCATGCAAACTGGTGGTTTTTGGGTACAGTCCCGAGTCACATGGAGACAGTGAGCGATAGGAGGTGTTTCGTCTCTCCTGATATTGGGAGTTGATGTTGCGATGCTCGATTGGCTATAACAGTAAGTCCCTGACCAGGGCTGATGAGATTTACTGATAAGTGTTATCAGTAGTTTCCCTAAAGATTATAGGCCACACGTCGACATGAATTATCGAGTTAGTGGGGTATGACGATTCCACCCCCAGACTCGATATGCGACATATCAGACAAAGAGACTGGACTGTACAGTAAGTGTTGCTTATAGGCTCTACGGGAGTTTGGATAAGTTTGCTTGTTGATCTTTTATTCATTTAATACCTGGATAGCCGTTATGTCCAGCTAGTACCGCTGACAGCTTGTAGGTCTCTGATGTGATCATTACCTACTATTGGCGTATTGACGAGTCTTTAGAGTCCCACATAGAGGTTTCTTAGCTCAAGCGAAATGAAGTAGGGTACGTATGCAGATATGTGCGGGAGCTTGATTAAATATGAGTATATGATACCATATTCTAATCCAACGATATTTGATATCAGCCGGTTATATATGATATAACCGGATTATTGACAAGTGTTGATTCAATAATTTGATTTATATGTGTGTGTGTGTGTGTGTGTGTGTGTGTGTGTGTGTGTGTGTGTGTTAATATATTTGATATTAGCCAGGTTATATATGATATAACCGGATTATTGAATAAAGTATTGATTTAATAATTATATATATATATAAACTAATATTGAATATTAGCTGGTTATATATGATATAACCGGATTATTGAATCAAGTGTTGATTTAATAATTTAATATACATATATATATTTGATATTAGCCAGGTTATATATAATATAACCGGATTATTGAATCAAGTTTTGATTTAATAATTTGATATATATTTATATTTTTGATATATATATATATATATATATATATATATATATATATATCACACAGACACATATATATCACATATATATAAATACATATAAAGAGAAGAAAATCTATTTATATGTGTGTGATATATGTGTGTGTGTGTGTGTGTGATATATATATATATATATATATATATATATATATATATATATATATATTTTCTTCTCTTTATATATATGTGATATATATGTGTGATATATATATATATATATATATATATATATATATGTGTGTGTGTGTGTGTGTGTGTATGTATTCATTTGTTTCATGGTTGATGATATATTGAACTAGGATGTGTGAGAATCGCATTTGAGTGAGATAATAATAAATATTTATGAATTAAAAGAAATGAAGAATGAGTCATGGTTTTAGATGCTTGGAGAAGCATTAAGAAGCCATGACCCATCTTCAATTCTTGGCTTATTCATAGATATTTATTAGTCTCATTCTTATCTCATCTTTGCCTCATGGTTCACAACACTCATCCAAGTTCAGCTTCTTCTTCATCTCTTCACTACTTTTTCTATGGTTAAGAAAAAGAAAAGAAAAGAAAAAAAATTTGTGAGAAAAATTCCCACTTCATCAACCTACCCTACTCTAGCCAATTAATATAAGTTGTTAACTTCACTAATACCTTGATTAGTGAAGTGTGAGCTTGAGTGTGAGTTGCCTCAAAATGGATCATCTTCGACGACGAAGACTATAAGTAAGCTCGTTCCATCTTTCAAGTGGAGTCAAAAAAGAGTTCTAGGGACTACTACTTGGAGCTTTAGAAGTGAAGAACTAAACTACAAAGGTTGTAAACTCTCTTCACTTAGATTAAAACTTATTTGCTTAATTTTGAAACCCTAATTCTCTAGTTCGATTCTTATTTAGTATATTTAGACCTCTAAATTTTTTAAATTGCATACTTGATACTCATTGAAACCTAGTAGAGATGCTAAGACATACTTTCATGGTATCAGATCTAAGCTAGAGGCTTAGGAATAGCTTAGACGAAATTAAAGTGTTCGATCGAAATTTTAAACATGAGATTTTGGTAGTTTCTGTCCATTTTTTTAAACTTCATGTTTTTCACAATTAAAAATGCTCAGAAAATCATGCAGGGTATTCTATGGAGACACAAGAAAAACAAGAGTCTAACACCACTAAATAGCCGTGGAACCGCCGTCTAGACCAAGTCTTGGCCACGGTTCTGCCGTCCATTTGAGGAGTTAGAGCCTCGTTCTTCTTCTGCTGCTTCATTTTGACATTTTTTATTTTCTGGAAATTTTTAATGAGGCTTAAGTGGTTGAGGTCTCTGTGAATTGGTGTTGTTTGAAATATCGATCGAAATGTTTAATATCGTCTATATTACTCTAGATATGTGATACAATTTTTGGAATCTACATTGATTAGTTTTGTGAAAACTAGTTAATGATTTGTAAATCTCGCATTTTAGTCTCAAATGATAGATTACCACGGAGTTTAGATTTGGATCGAAACTCCGTTGTAATCTCATATCGTACGTGAATACTCACCGGGAGACACTAGGAGACAGTCACACCCCATTGCCCCGATCGAGTGACTACCCCATGGCCAAAAGCATCTAATCGAGTGCTTGCGGCCACGGTGTTCCGTCCGAGTGCATTTCGTTGACGGCCTCAGGGGTGCGGCCATCTACTAAAGTTCACGACAAGCTTTCGAATCATTAGTCAGGAATCTTGTTGAATTGCTCGACTTAATTTTTGAAAAGTGTTTTCAATTCGAGACTTAAATGTGAGGTTTATAGGGTTAGGCATGAAATTCGGAATATATGATAATCCGGAATATATGATAATCCGGGTTTATGATGTCTAAAGATGATGCGGATTCTAATTATTATAGTTTTCATTTCTTTTCTGCGACCGTAAGTGTAATATGTAAAAGTATCCCCGATTTCGTTGCTATATGACAACGACATTAGGGATACGCATATTTATTTACGTTGGTGACATGTGATGTTGTGTTGCTATCGATATATTATATTGGATCGTCGTGATTGAATAGCCGAGGGTTTTATGTGAGATGAGAGTTTTTCTATTTTCATTCATGTAAATAATTGTATGTAATATTCTTTTATTGGGACACTTCCGGATTGAGGTTGTTGTCTCCATTCGATATATATTATTTACTTTACCGCATTAGGATAGACCCAAGGCGGGGAGCACAAGTAACCGGGTTCTGGAGTCCAGTGGGAGGCCATCTCGAGGGGTCGAGACCGGTCCCCTAACTCTAGAATTGCCAGGGTTGCTTGCCGCTCTCATAAGGGTCTAGGGATGTGGGCTTGGCTATTCATCACGATCGTGGAATCCGTGTTTTTCGTTATTGGCTTAATCTAAAGTACGGACCTCCTAGTATATCCTATATTTCATATATCAGCTTATGATGTTCTGTAATGTGATGTGATCATATAACTATGTGAGATGAATGCTATTTATATATATGATATATTAGTAAACACTATATATGTTTTGCATCCGTGCTAGTCCTGACCCCGTCCTGCCGTAAGATAAGTAACCTTATGGTGAAGACCCGGGTCCCTCTGGCGAATGCAGATGGCATATATGTGTGTTTTATTTTCGTTTCTTCTGTGATGTTTAGAAAATATAATTGATAGGACTTCATTAATAAGATTAATGAAAAGAAAAAAAAACTAAAAGATGTTGTAGAATCAAATTTTTCAAAAAGGTGGCTCTAGTTCTTACTTTGCATAGCGGTATTCCATTATGAATATCCAGCACCTCATTCAATGAGAAAAATGCCTAGATCCTTTCACCGTGAATGATCTCTTTAGCAAAAACTAGCATATGCTACAACCCACTCGGTTTATTTTGAAAACTACTCGATTTTTAAAGCGGAGCTTAAACCACACCTTTTCAAATCACTAGGTTCTATAACGATATCAAGTTCATTATGTTAAAGATTTTTTTCAAAACCAGTCGTTGCCCTCCGTCATTTCAGATAGGTACTATTTAGTATTCATGCTGCATTTGTCGACCTTGTCGAGGCGTAGTGTTCGGTAGCTGATTAGTGCTTTTTCTGCCGCATGCTGATGCGATTGGTTAGGATAGTCGTACGGCCTTGTTGACCTTGTCAAGGGTCGTGTGGGTGGGTCTAAATCAGTCACGAAATGACGGGTTGAACTTGGCTTGCGGTTTACGGTTTGTTGACCTTGTCAAGGTCATAAACCGCATAGGATAAAAACAGATACTGAGAATTTCAAGTGTTGAAATTTGCATTAAGATTGCATACCTTCTATGTGATAGTTGAATCCCGATACCCACTGCGAGTATGCGTTACTCCTGGGAGAGTTTTGCACTTTACAATTAGCTAATCCAGTAAGTGTCTAAGAAAGGAGTTAACGGGGTTATGCCCTTGCGGAAACGAGATTATTTAATTAGTTCCTTGTGAAAGCACGGAATTCCGAGATTATCTAAAAGAGAGTGAGATTCTCTCTCAGTTTACTCCTCCGTATACACCGCAGTACAATGGAGTATCGAAGCGGAAGAATCACACCTTATTAGATATGGTGCGCTCTATGATGAGTATTGATGAGTTACCTATTTCTTTTTAGAGTTATGCACTTGAAACAGCTGCATACCTATTGAATCAAGTTCCATCAAAATCTGTACCTAAAACACCATATGAGATATGGAGTGGAAAGAGACCATATCTTAAACGAGTTAAGATATGGGGTTGTCCGGCCTGTGTTAAAAAACAGAATCCGGACAAACTCGAAGCACGATCAGTTCTTTGCAAGTTTGTGGGTTATCCAAAGAATTCACATGGATATCTATTCTACCACATTGAGGAACAAAAGGTGTTTGTTGCTCAACACGCCATCTTTTTAGAAAAGAAGTTTCTTGTAAAAGAAATTAGTGGTAATGAGGTAGATCCGGAAGAAGTTTCAGATACGCAGACTACAACTGAAGATTTGGTAGAACCAGAGGATTCAATAATCCCAGACGAACCTCATCCACTCCGCAGATCCAGTAGGGTTCCTCATCCACCTGAGAGATACTACGGTTTTCTCATAGACAGTGGGAGCGAGAATTGCATCATGGAAGATGATGACCCAACGAGTTTCGAGCAGGCCATCACCATTGGGGATTGTATGAAATGGCTGGATGCTATGCGATCTGAGATGGAATTTATGTACACCAACAAAGTATGGACTTTGGAAGTTGCTCCTGAAGGGGTAAAACCCATTGGGAGTAAGTGGATCTTCAAGAAGAAAATTGGTGTAGATGGAAAATTTGAGACCTTCAAAGATTGGCTTGTAGCAAAAGCTTTTCGTCAACGACCAAGTGTCGACTATGATAAGACCTTTTCTCCAGTAGTTATGCTTAAGTCCATCAGGATCCTACTTGCCATTGCTGCATATCATGACTATGAAATTTGGCAGATGGACGTCAAGACAACTTTTCTAAATGGTGATTTAGAAGAAAGCGTGTATGTGGCATAGCCAGAGGGCTTCGCAGACAGTGGGAGCAGCGGAAAGGTGTGCAAGCTGCTTAAATCAATATACGGATTAAAGCAAGCATCGCAGAGTTGGAACCTCTGTTTTGATGTAGCAGTCAAAGTGTTTGACTTCATCAAAAACGTAGATGAACCATGTATATATAAAACGGTTGTAGAGAGTAAGGTCGTATTCCTCTTATTGTACGTGGATGACATACTCTTGATAGGAAATGATGTTCCTATGCTGCACTCGGTCAAACTCTTCTTATTACAAAAGTTCTCCATGAAAGATCTGGGTGATGCCTGATACTTCTTAGGGATAAAGATCTATAGAGATAGATCTAAAAGGATGTTGGAATTGTCCCAATCCAGGTACATATACACCATACTAAAAAGGTTTAGTATGGAAAATTCTAAGCGTGGTAATTTACCCGCTTGTTCAGGAATCGCTCTCTCCAAAGAGATGTCTCCCAAGACTGATTTAGAGAGAGCTCGCATGAACGTGATACCCTATGCTTCTACAGTTGGGTCTATCATGTACGCGATGTTATGAACCAGACCGGATATAGTTTATACACTTAGTGTGGTAAGTAGGTATCAATCAGACCTAGGGAAGAAGCACTGGATAGCTGTGAAGAATATTCTTAAGTACTTGAGAAGCACTAAATAGATGTTCTTGGTGTATGGTAACGGAAAACTCCAAGTGGAGTCCTTTACCGATTCAAGATTCCAGAGTGATAAGGATGACGGCAAGTCTGTCTCGGGATTTGTCTTCACCCTCAATGGAGGGGCGGTATGTTAGAAGAGTTCCAAGAAAGATACCGTTGCAGACTCGACGATGGAGGCAGAATACATTGTTGCTAACAATGCTGCCAAAGAGGTTGTCTGGATGAAGCAGTTCATTATTGAACTTAGTGTGGTTCCATCCATTGAGAATCCGATACCTTTGTATTATGAAAACAATAGAGTTGTGGGTTTGGCCAAGAAACCCTGGTCCCATCAGCTGTCCAAACATATTCTGAGGAGGTATCACCTGATCCGGGAGATAGTTGATCGCCGCGAGATCGAGGTCAGGAAAGTAGACAGGAAGGACAATATGGTGGATCCACTCACGAAGGCTCTCCTCCAGACACAGTTCGAGAGACTTTTTGGGATGTTGGGTATGCGATACTACAACAACTGGCCTTAGTGCAAGTGGGAGATTGTTAGAAATATGTATGCCCTAGAGGCCATTATTGTATATTATAGTGGATGTTTGGACATATATATAGAGAACTTTCTTGCTCGACATGATAGTATGTCATCTGATTGCTCTTTATCTTAATATGTGCACTTGTTTTAGTTTACTATCTCTTTGATACATATTGATAAAGCCCTTAAGATGTTAACTTGACTACCAGGACTATGATACAGATCATACTAGTAGGGCTTGTGTACTCCATAAGCACATTCTTTAATAGTTCCTAGTCGAGGGAATATCGAGTCAGGGCATCGATATTCCAGATTAGACTGGTGTGTACGTTTCTTGACCCTGTATATGACGATGGTTGATCCCATAACTATTGTTGTTTGACATCAAAAATTGTACGCAGGTGCTCATTGGAGAATGGGTACACCGAACATGACTCGCCGAGAACTCCTAGATGGTACCATACCTATCGTCAGATAGTAGTTCTTTGGTGACACTTGTACAGGTTAGTCTGTAGATCCGAGATCGTCATAGTGTCTTATGCGGTTCCTACTGTGCTTTGATTTCCTCCCTACCATGGCTCAAAGGAGTCGTACAAACATGTGGTTTTTGGGTACAGTCCCGAGTCACATGGAGGCAGTGAGCGATAGGAGGGTTTCGTCTCTCCCAATATTGGGAGTTGATATTGCGTTATGCTCGATTGGCTATAACAGCAAGTCCCTGGCCAGGGCTGATGAGATTTACTGATAAATGTTATCAGTAGTTTCTCGAAAGGTTATAAGCCACATATCGGCATAACTTATCGAGTTAGTGGGGTATGACGATTCCACCCCCAGACTCGATATACGACATATCAGACGAAGAGACCGGACTGTACGGTAAGTGTTGCTTTTAGACTCTACGGGAGTTTAGACAAGTTTGCTTGTTGATCTTCTATTCGTTCAATACCTGGATAGCCATTACGTCCAGCTAGTACCGCTGACGGCTTGTAGGTCTCTGATGTGATCATTACCTACAGCTGGCGTATTGACGAGTTTTTAGAGTCTCATATAGAAGTTTCCTAGCTCAAACGAAACGAAGTAGGGCACGTATGGAGATATGTGCGGGAGCTTGATTAAATACGAGTATATGATACCGTATTCTAATCTAGCGATATTTGATATCAGCTGGTTATATATGATATAACCGGATTATTGAATCAAGTGTTGATTCAATATTTTGATTTATATATATGTTAATATATTTAATATTAGCCAGATTATATATGATATAACCGGATTACTGAATCAAGTGTTGATTTAATAATTTGATATATATATATATTATATATATATATATATTAACTAATATTGAATATTAGCCGGTTATATGTGATATAACCGGATTATTGAATCAAGAGTTGATTTAATAATTTGATATACATATACATATATATATTTGATATTAGCCGGGTTATATATGATATAACCGGATTATTGAATCAAGTGTTGATTTAATAATTTGATATATATTTATATTATATATATATATATATATATTAACTAATATTAAGCTCACTTAAGATTTTCTTCTCTTTATATATATTTATATATATGTGTGATACATGTGTGTGTGTGTGTTCATTTATATCATGGCTGATGATATATTGAACTAGGATGTGTGAGAATCACATTTGAGTGAGATAATAATAAACATTTGTGAATTAAAAGAAATGAAGAATGAGTCATGGGTTTAGATGCTTGGAGAAGTATTAAGAAGGCATGACTCATCTTCAATTCTTGGTTTATTCATAAATATTTATTAGTCTCATGCCTATCTCATCTTTGCCTTATGGTCACTCATCCAGGTTCATCTTCTTCTTCATCTCTTCACTACTTTTTCTAGGGTTGAGAAAAAAAAAATTTGTGAGCAAAATTCCTACTTCATCAACCTACACTACTCTAGCCAATTAGTATGGATTGTTAACTTCACTAATACCTTGATTAGAGAAGTGTGAGCTTGAGTGTGAGTTGCCTCAAGGTGGATTATATTTTACGATGATATAAGCAAGCTCGTTCCATCCTTCAAGTGGAGTCAAAGAAGAGTTCTAAGGACTACTACTTGGAGTTTTAGAAGTGAAGGACTAGACTATAAAGGTTGTAGACTCTCTTCACTTAGATTAAAACTTGTTTGCTTAATTTTGAAACCTTAATTCTCTAGTTTGATTCTTGTTTAGTATGCTTAGACCTCTAAATTTTTAAAATTGTATACTTGGTGCTCATTGAAACCTAGTAGAGGTGCTAAGACATACTTTCACCTTTATCATGCAACATCCTTAATCCCTTTTCACTCATATGGTCTAGACGCATATGCCAAAGTCTTAAAGCATCCTCCTTGTTCTGCTTTTCTTGAACTTCATCTTTCACTTCTCCAATGGCTGCACCACCAACCGCTGTGCCATCTATCATCCGATACAAATTTGCACGCCGCTCGTCTTTGAGTAATACAAAGGCCCCTTTGGAGACCTTCAAAACTCCACATTGCGTCGTTATTTTGTATCGCGTTGCTTCTAAAGCTCCAAGAGAGATTCTTTCTTAAATTCAGAACATGTCTAACGTTTGTTAGAGTTCGGACCATCCCATCATAGATCTTTACCTTGATGTTACTGATCCCTACGTTCTTGCATTTTGAATTATTCCCCATCGAAACTTTACCACCGCTATAATTTTTGTAGGTGCCAAACATCTCCTTATTAGGAAACATACGATATGATCAATCTGAATCTAAGATCCAAATATCAGAAGAATCTGCGTCGTCGCTGCATACTGTCAACAAGTCACATTGCTCCTGAACAATGCTAGACAGAATCTCGCATCTATGATCATCCTCCGATTCCGTGACAACATTAGCCGAATCATTGTCTTTTGTAGAGACCTTTCCTTCCTTCTTGTCAATATACTTTTTATATTGTTCGCTCAAGAGCGTGTCGTGCATTATAAAGGTTATGGTTCAAATATCGAATATGTCGGTTTTGTTGAAAAAATAGATTTGATTCTCAATTTATAAAAATACCGCAAGTGCACGGTGCGTTATAACAATCCGGCAAGTACGGGTCGATCCACAAGGAATGAATATCATGACGTTCATTTTGAGTTAGAAACAAATGAGTTGAATTTGGTCTTGTCACGTTTTTATAGAAGAATACGATGTTTGAGGGAAAAGTGATATTTACGAGATACTTAGGCTAAGATTTGGTAAATTGACTTGTGGTATTACCCCCAACTCTCACTCTTGATTCGAACGAACATTTCTAATTTCTACTTGAAATTAAAAAGCATGTCATGCCTAAACCGATTATAACGAATGGTTTTGGATACAATATCAAGTCAGAACAAATAGAAACTACAAAGTGCAAGGAATTTAGATAAAATGAGGATGAAACAAACTAAATGTGTTTAGCAAGTATAAGACATATGCTTTTGTGGCTACATGTCCTATCTAGCTAGATCACTTCACTTGGTTAAATTTAACCCTCTTTTCTACTTCAATCTCAATGTAACTCAAATGACATGTAAGGAAAGAATAGGATATATGTTAAAGGTTGATTTGCAATCATTGAAAACAACATATCCTATCAAGCAATAACATAATAAGTTGTAAACATTAAGGGATGAAGTCATTAAGTGCAAAAGAATTAAGAATGAGGGGTTGGAAGGCAAGTCTTTCATCAACCTACCTCATCATTGCCTAAGTAAGGGATTCATACATCATAATAAATAGAGCAAAAATAAACAAACAACATATGAGCAAATAGCAAGAATAGTAAAGACAAGAGTACAAAGAATCAATTGTACAAAATGATGCTTTATTGAAGTTGCTATCTCAAGTACTAGCAAATGAGTTCAAATACCTAAATCTGATCTTTCAAGTTCACAAGAGAAGTTACAAGATAGGAGAAAGGAAAAGAGCTCAAACTATCACTAGAGCTACAAGATACATCAAGTGTTTTTCAAAAGTATGGAAATGTACATGGTGTTTTTCTCTCAAGATGATCTGCTATTTATAGATATTGTAAAAACAAAAGTTGAGTATAAAAATAAGTTGATATGACCAAGAGAAGTGCTCAGAAGAAAATTGAAACAATTTGGAGAGTTTTGGGCCGCAAATTGCAGTCCAAATGAATAAAATTATGGCCAGATTGTAGATGGTAAGGCCTGTCTTGATGTGGAGATCATGTATCTTCAATATCATCTCCATGTATTTGCTATTTCATTTAATTATCTGAATGATATCTGGAGTATTGGAGGGAAAATGCAAACTTTGAATCTATCACATCACAACTTTATCTCACACTCATCACTTGTGCCCACTTGCTCATCCACTTACCCACTTAATTAACTTGAGTTCACACCATAATATGGCAACCCCACTTGGTTCATGTACCAAAAATGTTGTGTTCACACTTGTAAACTCATTACACAACTTGTATCATGATGGACCATTTTGGATGAAATGTTGTGCACATATGCTTTTTTGCAAAATCTCTTTGAATGAAGCTTCGTTACCTGTTCCGGTTGCAGTATTGGCTCACAAATGTCGTATTCGTGCATTTTATGTGTGTTTCCAGTGTTTTGTCACGAGTACCTATATCCTGTATTTATTGAGCATACATGGGTTAATAGTACCGATATATCATAAAAATGATAACGAATGAGCGGTATTGAAATACAGTTATTCGTGATGAACATGTATGATATGCAATTTTTTTAAGTAACCCGGTTTCTTGCAAAAATAACATCCGTCTTCCGTACCTTTAGAATTGGACTTGGATCGATTTCTTTCACCTAATCCTCTGCCTTTAGATCTTCCTCATTTCATAGCGATTAATCCTGACGAATTTGAATCTGAGTCAACTTTATTCTTGTGCTTTGTCTCATGACTTAAAAGTTATGTGACAACATCGTCGAACTCAAGTTCTTGTTTTTCATACATGATTGAATTGACCATATTATCATAAGAAACAGCAACGCTTTATCCCACTCTTCTATTTTGATCTCAAGTGCAAGCAAATCGTCGATCAATTCGTTAAAAAAATTAAGATTACTGGAAAAGAAAGCACCTTCCTTCATCCGAAACTTGTAGAATCTTTGTTTGACAATGAGCTTGTTCACATGATTCTTCGTTATATAAACTTGCTCCAACATCAACCGAACTCCGGCTACCGTGGTCTCTTGCGTAACATCATGCATAATTTTATCCACAAGAAAAAACTCGATAGATGCTTGTGTGTTCGAATCAATATCTTCCTAATCTAAATCTGACATGTCCGCCGGTTTCTTCGCCTTGCCTCGCATTATCAAAAGAGTTCCCTCTTTTGTCAATAGATTTCGAACCTTCCTCTGCTATAAGGGAAAATTCACCTTACCATCAAACTTCTCTACCACGAACTTGGTTGTGGGACCCTTTGTCATCTTCTTCGACATCCTTTGCTCGAGCAATCTGTGAGAGCTCTGGTACCAATTGTTAAGAATTCTCTTTCAATATGCGCAACTTTGCGAAAGCGTAACAACAATTAGAATTCATCCTTGATGATAAAGATAATCACACAACAAAAATAAAACAAACACAATGATTCCCGTAGATTAGACGATTTCGCTAAACCACGTAAATCATTGTGTTTGATTTAGTTTTATTGTGTAATTGTCTTTATTATCGAGGAGGAATTCTAATTGTTGCTACGCTTCCACAAAGCAGCGCATATTGAAGGAGAATTCCAAACACACAGGGGGGATATTTATTTCAAACCGAATTGCATCGTCAGGATATTTTTTGATGAACTACAAAGTATTTAGCAGATTGTTGATTGGGATATGAACCTACAAGCGAGAGATTTGTGCTTAGCTTATGTTCTGCACTGCGTCACAGAATGCGGAATTGACCCAAGACATTACCATGGAGGAAATTCACCAAGCAATTTTGCAGCTGCCAAAAGACAAAGTTCCAAGCCCGGATGGTTTTGGAGCTGAATTCTACAAAAACATAGCCTCTTTGAAGCGTTGAATGCGATTCTCGAAACAAGCAAGATGCCGGACAGGTGGAATGACACTTTTATCACCGTCATTTCGAAATGCGAGTCTCCAATGACCCCGAAGGACTATCGCCCTATTAGTCTGTGTAACACAAACTTTAAGATTTTAGCGACAGTTCTTGTTAACCAGTGGAGGATGTTGATCGACAATATAACTGCAAAGGAACAACTGGGATTTATCCTACATAGAGACATCGTTGATGGCATCACAACAGTCCAAAAGATATGGCATTCTATCAAACGATCTCACTCTCCTATAAAAAATGCCTTTTGATGAAAATAGATCTTGAAAAGGCTTATGATCGACTGAATTGGGATTTTCTTCGTGCAACTATGATCAAAATGGGCTACCATGAAAAATGGATTGCTTGGATCCGCTTGTGCATATCCACTGCCGAATTCTCCTTGCTTGTGAACGATGTCAAATGCCCGCAGTTTACACCAACAAATTATCAAGATTTGGAGAAGATAGTGTTTAAGGTTTGTAACTTGATTGATTTTGTATTGAGACTTGTAGTATATTTATATAGTTACATGATGGAAAATAAAATCAAAAAAATTCTTTATATAACCACAATTTGGTAAAATCCGATTTACTAAATTTATAACCGCAACAATTGTGTTCGCCTTAGGCAGAC
Organism: Agapanthus africanus; assembly: GCA_030015575.1. NCBI lineage: Eukaryota > Viridiplantae > Streptophyta > Magnoliopsida > Asparagales > Amaryllidaceae > Agapanthus > Agapanthus africanus. The sequence continues at coordinate 239,073,001 of JASDDO010000019.1, forward strand.
GCCTGACCAGTAGCTTTCAAACGTCTGCGTGTTCTTTGTTATTTGTCGAAGAATCATACCTAGACGTTTGGCTCCTATTCTTAAGACGTCTTTCTCTTTTGCAGACGTCTGCCTTTGTTAGGTTGTTTTGGCAGTTCTCTGGCAGACGTCTGGAGGTTCTCTTTCAGACGTATGACGCTGTTGTTTTTGGCCTGTGTCGCAAATACGCCCCCGCAAGATAGAGGCTCCGTTGGAGATTCCAATCTTGGATCCAAGTTTGAGAAATTGTGTGAGTCCAAGTGCTTTAGTGAGGACATCCGCAAGTTGATCATGAGTACTGATGTGATGTACACGAATGATTCCATTTTCAACGCACTTTCGAACAAAGTAATAGTCAAGTGCAATGTGCTTCATCCGAGAATGGAAAACTGGATTCACACTAAGATAAGCAACCACAGTATTATCACAGTATAGAGAGGCCGGTTTTCGAAGAATTACCTTGAGTTCATATAGAAGATTTTTCACCGAAAATACCACGGCCGTGGCATTCGTAAGGGTTTTATATTCAGCTTCAGAGGAGGAGCGACAAACAGTCTTTTGTCAGGAAGATTTCCATGATATGGGATTTGAGCCTAGATAGAGAATGTAGGCAGTGGTGGAATGACTGTCATCGCAACTTCCACCCCAATCAGAATCACTGAAGGCTTGAAGAGTTAGAGGAGATCGTCGACGAAGGTAAAGACCATGATGTATCGTACTTTTGAGGTGACAAAGAACACGTTTGAGTGTCGTCCAGTGAAGTCCTGTAGGATAGTGCATAAATTGGGAGAGACAGTTGACAGCAAATGAAACATTGGGCCGAGTAAGAGAGAGATATTAAAGAGCACCAAGTAGCTGACGATATAGCGTGGGATCGACAGAAGAAGACCCGTCATGGCGAAGTAAAGGAATGTTATTGCATATTGGAGTGGTAACTTTTTTAGCTTCTTCCATAGAAAACTTTTTCAGGAGATCGGCGGTGTAGTGATGTTGAGATAGAAAGAGTCCTTATGTCGTGAGAATAGCTTCTTCACCAAGAAAGTGATGAAGGTCGCCGAGATCCTTTAGTGAGACATTGTCCAAGTTGACGAACAAAAGATTGAAGTAACTGTTCGTTGTTACCCGTGAGAATGATGTCATCAACATACACCAAGAAATAGGTGACGGTGGCGTCTTTGGAGTAGACAAAAAGAGACGTATCCACCACAGAATTTGCGAAGCCACTTTGTAGAAGATAGCCTTTGAGTTCTTAATACCATGCCATGAGCGCTTGCTTGAGACCTTAGATAGTTTTACGTAGTTTGCAGATATGGTTGGATAGGAAAGAGTGGAGAAAGCCGGGTGGTTGAGCCATATATACATCTTCATGAAGAGTACCGTTTAGGAAAGAATTGTTAATGTCGAGTTGATGAAGAGACCATCCATAAGAGAGTGCAAGGCAAAAGACAGTACGTGGTGTTGTCGACTTGATAACGGGACCGAATGTGGTAGAATAGTCCAGACCAAGCCGTTGGTGGAAGCTTTTGGATATAAGGCGAGCTTTATATCGAGCAATGGAGTCATCGGAGTTTCGCTTGATTTGAAAGACAAATTTGCATCCTACAAGATTCTGATTGGATTTAGGAACAAGATCCCATGTTCCATTCATCATGAGAGCATCAAATTCTTCGGATATTGCAAACACGCCAGTTGGGATCCTTCACAGCTTGAGATACATAGGTTGGTCCAAGGGTTTGGAGTATTGGGTGAACAATGGTATGATTTATATATTGGGAGTTAAAGTATTTAGGGTTCGGTTTCCGTACATGGTTGGTTCATTGATTTAGGAGTGGTGGAGTAGGGGATAATTGTGGAGATGGTAAATATGATTGAGCGGTTGTGGGGAAGGTTAGGGAGGTAGGGACGGGGAGGTAGGGATGGGAAGGTTGGCGATGTTATCAAGATTGGAGGGTGAGAATTGTGAATAGTCGGTGGAGGGTGAGAGATCGAGGTTATGAGATGTTAATGATTGGGGTGCAGTAGGGATTGGGTTAGGTATGGTGGCTAAGATGAGAAGTTTGGTAGGTTAGGCATACGTGATTTGTCACGCCCCACTTCCCAGTATACGGGCAAAGGACGTGACGATACCGCTACGTATTTACTCTGAAGTAAACACGCTAAGCGTATCTAAGCAATATAAGTAAAATGCACAAAAGACAATGTCAATGGATATAATTGAAAAACAACTTTATTTATTAAACATTCTTTTTACAATACAACTGAAAAGTAAATACATGGAATGGAAAGCGATGCCTAAACAGTGGCATAACAGAAATGGAAAATACAGAATATAAATGTGTACAAGGAATCTAAAGCTCTGGGTCGAAAGCTAGGTGGTCCAAATCCTCGCTGGTGGGCTCGATCTCCAGTGAGTCCGAATCACCTGACGACATTCCAAAGAAGAAGAAAGAGAATGTCGTCAGCGAACAAATCGCTCGGTAAGTCTCAAAGATGAGGGAGAAATAGAATAGACAGAAAGAGAGTATAACTATTATAATGTTGGTTGTTATGTTAACGTAGTTGTTTGTAGCTTGGTATAGAAGATACCAGTGTATACGAGAGGAGTCCAACTTACACCGTGGACTTTGGTAACCTGTAGTACAAGGCTCCGTCGATAATACCACGGAACAACGGCATGGTTGTAATTACGTCTTAAGTGACCACCTCGTGCCACTTTTAACATATTCTGTACCAGTCTACCCCTTTATAACCCCGTAGTGTTTATGTATTGATTGTATGGATTGTACTGTCTTGTCTTGTATTATAAATTGTATAAATGGATGACTTGCCGAAACCATGATATCAGTAATGGAACAGATATAATGGATGATCATGTAAATGGAATATATCCATGGTTCGGGTCAGTCGATATAAATTGAATAGATTGAACAGACTGAATATATGGATTCATATTGAATTATAGTTTTGTAATTTCATACTTGAATCATATTCAAGTCAAATTGATTATATTGAGACTCGGTCTGAGTCAGACAATTTAGAAAAGAAATTGAAGTCCTGAATTATGTTTTGGTGTTATCGGTAACTGCTACACATGGACGGCAGGATTTATGTATTTTTCAAAAACAATTATCGTGTTGATAACACCGTTTGTTAAGTTGTCCACCTTAAATAGGCAAGCACCCATATTTCTGGCTCCCTGAGATTCAAGAGACCGGTCCCGCTTAAATCTATGTTTACTAGGGTCCTTATTGTAATTTAGTATAACTCGAGGGGGTTTTATGTAAAATAGTTTTGTTATATTTTCAAAATACACCTCAAGTATTTTATTATCGTCTTTAGAATTTTCATGGATGTATATTTTATCATTGTGACATTTTCATGGAGGTCTGCATCTCACTCTACTAAGCCCGAAAATGTGCGATAATCCGTACCATCCCAAACGGGTTCCCCAAAATGGGTTGTAGAGACGCAATTGCAAAGATTTGTTAAAATACATTTCTTGTAAAAAAGGTTTTAATAGTTGAAGGTAGTTATACGTAAAGTCGTATTTTTCCAAATCTATGTTCCAAAATTCCCTCGTGCTATATTAGATATGTGTGTTGTGAGGAGGTAGATCATTACCTCGTGAGTTTTCTAAAGGTATAACAAGGAATTATGATAGTATATGTCGAAACTAAATTATATGGTATTTTTCTGAAAGAATATAATAAAAGTTACAAAAATGATTAGTTTGATGTGCAGCTTGTTTTATTAAGTTTGTTAATGTTTAATGAACAATATGTGATGATATGAAGGTATCTTGATTAAGAAAAATTAAAGTTTTTAAAGAAAACCGAATCGGAAGTCGGACTAACTCCGCTTCCGTCGGGTTTTAGTTTTGAATATTTTTAGAATAGAGAAAAGGAGTAGTAGGGACTTACTGGATAATTGGCTAGAGGAGAGAAAGAGGAAGAAATGGGAGTTGCCGGTGCGTCGTTTCGTCGTCGGAAACTCCTCGGATTGCCGTCGGAAGTTCGTCGGAGCTTCGCCCTTTTGCTAACTCCACTTGCACACAAAAGACTTGGGAATTTTCTTGAGAGTTTGGGCAGGGATTTGGGAGTGAGGAGGGGTGATTTGAGGGGTGGTATTTATAGGAAAAATCTAAGGTTTAGGGTAGTGAAAGGGTGTATTAAAATTGTAATAAGAAATGGATTAAATGTGAGTTTTATGGTGCTCATTAAATGTGCAGAAAAAACAAATAATACACGGGTTATAGGGTGAGTTCAAGAGTCGCAAGAGGTAAAGAAAATTAGGGTTTCGGCCGAGTCAAACCGGCGGCGCCGGCCGAGTCAAGCGATTCGCCAGCCCGAGTCGGGCGAGTTGGGGCTCGTCTCTTCGCCACGTGTCCCTGACGTTTGGTCTACTGCAGTGGACTCGTTTGTTTATTCTGTAACTTACCCTATTACGTGTAGTGCATGTGCAGACTCTTAGGCTTCTAAAAAATTAAAAGAATTTTAAATAAAAATAATGTGTGGCTGATAGGATTTGAATTCTGGTGCTTTGGTTCAGCAGTGCAAGATCTTACCAATAAGCTACAAGCTCTTTCTTGCTGTTCTAAAGCAAAACAAACCTATAACTCGTGCTCAGGCTCAAGTACCCCTTTCTGTATTTTTGAAAAAAAAATTGTACAGAAAGTTTAGGGTTGTTACATTCTACCCTCCTTAAAAAAATTTCGTTCTCGAAATTTGTAAAAGGAAAGTGTAACGGATTTAAGGAAAGTTTGGTGATAGAATTATTGGTAGTGTATGAAAAATATGTGAGAGAACGAAAAATGCGAGAGATTTGAAAAGAGTTGAGAAAATTACCAAGTTTAGCTTGGTCTACAGCCTCAGCTTCTTCAGCTGCCAAAAGGAAAGCCTGACGCCGTGGTTCATTCCTCCTAGTCGGGGGCACATTCCTCTGTCCTTGGGGCATGTTTCTCTGCCCTCGAGGCATGTTCCTAAGTGCCTGTTGGAATTGGCGAGTAGGTTATGCAGGTGGTGGAGCTGTGAGTGCAAGACGAGGTGCAGGAGCCTGGATAGCTGGCCGCTGCGGATAGTTGGTGTGTGTGTGAGCAGAGTTACGTCTATAAGGACAGTTTCCAATTCCGTGATTGGATGCACCACAAACTAAACACAGGACTTTTGCGCCCCTACACTCCTTCCACAAGTGTCCTTCCCTCTTGCAATAAAAGCAAAAATCAGGATTCGACTGGTTATCTGTTACTTCTGGTCTTCTCGATTCAACAGTTATCCTTGAAGATGCTCCTCCTGCCATCTGAGTGGCAGGGCGCTTCACTCCGGCAGATTGAGCTCTGCCCTTCTTCTTCACCACTTCCTCATATCTTCGGGCATCTTTCAAAGCCATATCATGGGTTAGGAAATCCCCTGTAGCTAATGCAGCTTGGATTTCCGGGTCTAACCTTTTCTGAAATCTTCTAGCTCTGATCTCAGCAGTCGGTAAGAGATGGGCCGCAAACCTGTTACGGTCTTGTGTTAGCTGTGTAGTATGTGATATAAAATCGAAAATTGAGACATATCTTACCTGCTGAGCATGATAAACTCAGCATCATACTCATCTACTGATTTGGTCCACAATGAACCTTGTTGCAGATGGATGAACTGTTGTTCTATATCAAAGCGGGCAGTCTCAGGGAAGTACTTTGCGTCGAACATATCGCGAAAAGTCTTCCATTCGATAGGCTGATGAAGACGGCTTTCTTCCGCTTTCCACCAAACCCGTGCATTGTCCGTGAGCTGCAGCTTCGCAACTCGGATCCAAGCTACTTCTGGCACTTGTGCTGCTGCCAGATCATCTTCAATACTCTGAGCCCATTCCTCGGCTTCTTAGGGCTTTCTTTTCTTGAGAACTGCTTGGGGTGCAAGGCCCTGAATTGTTTCACCCCAGGTGCTTCTGTCTCGGGACGGTTCATCAAGATAGCAGTCTGCTGCTACTGTCCCTCTAGGAGGCTGCAGATCGCCTCAAACAGTACCGTCTGCTGATTGATCGACGTAGCTACGGCAGGTATAATTGGTAGGGGTGGTGGAGTGTTGTTGAAGTTGGCGCTGGTGTTGTTTGGGGAATCCATAACCTTGGAAGAAAAGATTTGGGTTAGGATAAATTCAAAATATATGGAATTGGAAAAGTCAAGAAATATGAATTGTAAAGAATGTTTTTAGTTGCTGGTTCTTATATTATATTGCTTAAGTTGTTCACGCAGAGATGAACTGCATGGTAGGGTTCCAAACAGATCTGACCTGCCTGGGCCACCATCAAAACCTTTCACGCTTCACTTCCCAGTATACGGGTAGATGACGTGACGAGGCCGCTACGTATTTACTCTGAAGTAAACACGCTAAGCGTATCTAAGCAATAAAAGTAAAATGCACAAGAGACAATGTCAGTGGATATAATTGAACAACAACTTTATTTATTAAACATTCTTTTTACAATACAACTGAAAAGTAAATACATGGAATGGAAAGCGATGCCTAAACAGTGGCATAACAGAAATGGAAAATACAGAATGTAAATGTGTATAAGGAATCTAAAGCTCTGGGTCGAAAGCTAGGTGGTCCAAATTCTCGCTGGTGGGCTCGATCTCCAGTGAGTCCGAATCACCTGACGACATTCCAAAGAAGAAGAAAGAGAATGTCATCAGCGAACAAATCGCTCGGTAAGTCTCAAAGATGAGGGAGAAGTAGAATAGACAGAGAGAGAGAGTATAACTATTATAATATTGGTTGTTATGTTAACGTAGTTGTTTGTAGCTTGGTAGAGAAGATACCAGTGTATACGAGAGGAGTCCAACTTACACCGTGGACTTTGGTAACCCGTAGTACAAGGCTCCGTCGATAATACCACGGAACAACGGCATGGATATAATTACGTCTTAAGTGACCACCTCGTGCCACTTTTAACATATTCCGTACCAGTGTACCCCTTTATAACCCCGTAGTGTTTATGTATTGATTGTATGGATTGTACTGTCTTGTCTTGTATTATAAATTGTATAAATTGATGACTTGCCGAAACCATGATATCAGTAATGGAACGGATATAATGGATGATCATGTAAATGGAATATATCCATGGTTCGGGTCAGTCAATATAGATTGAATAGATTGAACAGACTGAATATATTGATTCATATTAAATTGTAGTTTTGTAATTTCATACTTGAATCATATTCAGGTCAGATTGATTATATTGAGACTTGGTCAGAGTCAGACAATTTAGAAAAGAAATTGATGTCCTGAATTATGTTTTGGTATTATCGGTAACTGTTGCACACGGACAGCAGGATTTGTGTCATTTTCAAAGACAATTACCGTGTTGATAACACCATTTGTTAAGTTAGCTACCTTAAATAGGCAAGCACCCATATCTCCGATTTTTTGAGGCTCAAGAGACCGATCCCGCTTAAACCTATGTTTACTAGGGTCCTTATTGTAATTTAGTATAACTCGAGGGGTTTTGTGTAAAATGGTTTTGTTATATTTTCAAAATACACCTCAAGTATTTTATTATCGTCTTTAGAATTTTCATGGATGTATATTTTATCAATGTAACATTTCTAGTGAATATGGTACTTATATGTAATATTGAATTTGTATGGTATTTTCTTGTAAATAAGATGTTTTTCTTGAATTTTAGAAATTTGGAATATTATAAATAGATATTTTGATATTAATTATATATATATATATTAACAAAAATATAAGTTTTATTTATAATAGAAATCACATTTTTCTAAAGGAAAATGTATTAAAAATTTTCGAGATCGTATACTCCTTGCGGAGGTCTAAATCTCACTCTACTAAGCCCGAGAATGTGTGATAATCCACACTATCCCGAACGGGTTCCCCAAAATGGGTTGTAAAGACGCAATTGCAAAGATTTGTTAAAATACATTTCTTGTAGAAAAATGTTTTAATATTTGAAGGTAGTTATACGTAAAATCGTATTTTTCCAAGTCTATATTCCCAAATTCCATCGTGCTATGTTAGATATGTGTGTTGTGAGGAGGTAGGTCATTATCTCATGAGTTATCTAAAGATATAACAAGGAATTATGATGGTTTATATCGAAACTAAATTATATGGTATTTTTCTGAAAAAGTATAATAAAAGTTTAAAAAATGATTAGTTTGATGTTCAACTTGTTTTATTAAGTTTGTTAATGTTTAATGAACAATATGTGATGATATGAAGATATCTTGATTAAGAAAAATTATCGTTTTTAAAGAAAACCGAATCGGAAGTCAGACTAACTCTGCTTCCGTCGGGTTTTAGTTTTGAATATTTTTAGAATAGAGAAAAGAAGGAGTAGTAGGGACTTACTGGATGATTGGCTAGAGGAGAGAAAGAGAAAGAGATGGGAGTTGCCGGTGCGTCGTTTCGTCGTCGGAAACTCCTCGGATTGCCGTCGGAACTTCGTCGGAGCTTCGCCCTTTTGCTAACTTCACTTGCACACAAAAGACTTGGGAATTTTCTTGAGAGTTTGGGCAGGGATTTAGGAGTGAGGAGGGGTGATTTGAGGGGTAGTATTTATAGGAAAAATCTAGGGTTTAGGGTAGTGAAATGGTGTATTAAAATTTTAATAAAAAATGGATTAAATGTGAGTTTTATGGTGCTCTGTAAATGTGCAGTAAAAACAAATAATACAGGCGTTATAGGGGGAGTTCAAGAGTCGCAAGAGGTAAAGAAAATTAGGGTTTCGGCCGAGTCAGACCAACGGCGCCGGCCGAGTCAAGCGGTTCGCCAGCCCGAGTCGGGCGAGTCGGGGCTCGTCTCTTCTCTACGTGTCCCTGACGCTTGGTCTTCTGCAGTGGACTCGTTTGTTTATTCTGTAACTTACCCTATTACGTGTAGTGCATGTGTAGACTCTTGTGCTTCTAAAAGATTAAAAGAGTTTTAAAGAAAAATAATATGTTGCTGATGGGATTTGAACTCTGGTGCTTTAGTTCAGCAGTGCAAGGTCTTACCAATGAGCTACAAGCTCTTTCTTGCGGTTCTAAAGCAAAACAAACTTATAACTTATGCTCATGCTCAAGTACCCGTTTCTGTATTTTTGAAAAAAAATTGTACAGAAAGTTTAGGGTTGTTACATTCTACACCCCTTAAAAAAATTCCGTCCTCGAAATTTGTAAAAGGAAAGTCTAACAGATTCAAGGAAATTTTGGTGATAGAATTATTGGTAGTGTATGAAAAATATGTGAAAGAACAAAAGAATGCGAGAGATTTGAAAAAAGTTGAGGAAATTACCAGGTCTACGGCCTCTGCTTCTTCAGCCGCCAAAAGGAAAGCCTGACGCCGTGGTTCATTCCTCCTAGTCGGGGGCACATTCCTCTGTCCTTGGGGCATGTTTCTCTGCCGTCGAGGCATGTTCCTCAGTGCATGTTGGAATTGGCGAGTAGGCTGTGCAGGTGGTGGAGCTGTGAGTGCAAGACGAGGTGCAGGAGCCTGGATAGCTGGCCGCTGCGGGTAGTTGGTGTGTGTGTGAGCTGGGTTGCGTCTATAAGGACAGTTTCCAATTCCGTGATTGGATGCACCACAAACTAGGCACAGGACTTTTGCACGCCTACAGTCCTTCCACAAGTGTCCTTCCCTCTTGCAATAAAAGCAAAAATCAGGACTCAACTGGTTATCTGTTACTTCCGGTCTTCTCGATTCAACGGTTATCCTTGAAGAGGCTCCTCCTGCCATCTGAGTAGCAGGGCGCTTCATTCCGGCAGATTGAGGTCTGCCCTTCTTCTTCACCACTGCCTCATATCTTCGGGCAGCTTTCAAAGCCATATCATGGGTTGGGAAATCCCCTATAGCTAATGCAGCTTGGATTTCCGTGTCCAACCCTTTCTGAAATCTTCTAGCCCTGATCTCAGTAGTCGGTATGAGATGGGCCGCAAACCTGTTACGGTCTTGTGTTAGCTGTGTAGTATGTGATATAAAATCAAATATTGAGACATATCTTACCTGCTGAGCATGGTAAACTCAGTATCATACTCATCTACTGATTTGGTCCACATTGAACCTTGTTGCAGATGGATGAACTGTTGTTCCATATCAAAGCGGACAGTCTCAGGGAAGTATTTTGCGTCGAACATGTTGCGGAAAGTCTTCCATTCGATAGGCTGATGAAGAAGGTTTCTTCCGCTTTCCACCAAACCCGTGCATTGTCCGTGAGCTGCAGCTTCGCAACTCGGACCCAAGCTACTTCTGGCACTTGTGCTGCTGCGAGATCATCTTCAATACTCTGAGTCCAATCCTCAGCTTCTAAAGGGCTCTCTTTTCCTGAGAACTGCTTGGGGTGCAAGACCCTGAATTGTTTCACCCCAGGTGTTTCTGCCTCGGGATGGTTCATCAAGATAGCAGTCTGCTGCTGCTTTCCCTCTAGGAGGCTCTGGATCGCCTCAAGCAGTACCGTCTGCTCATTGATCAGAGCAGCTATGGCAGGTGTAATTAGTAGGGGTGGTGGAGTGTTGTTGAAGTTGGTGCCGGTGTTGTTTAGGGAATCCATAACTTTGGAAGAAAAGATTTGAGCTAGGATAGATTCAAAATATATGGAATTGGAAAAGTCGAGGAATATGAATTGTAAAGAATGTTTTTAGTTGATGGTTCTTATGTTATATTGCTTAGGTTGTTCACGCAGAGCTGAACTGCATGGTAGGGTTCCATACAGTTTTGACCTGCATGGGCCACCAACAAAACCTGTCAGGCCCCGCTTCCCAGTATACGGGTAGAGGACGTGACGAGACCGCTACGTATTTACTCTGAAGTAAACACGCTAAGTGTATCTAAACACTATAAGTAAAATGCACAAGAAACAATGTCAATGGATATAATTGAACAGCAACTTTATTTATTCAACATTCTTTTTGTAATACAACTGAAAAGCAAATACATGGAATGGAAAGCGATGCCTAAATAGTGGCATAACAGAAATGGAAAATACAGAATGTAAATGTGTACAAGGAATCTAAAGCTCTGGGTCGAAAGCTAGGTGGTCCAAATCCTCGCTGGTGGGCTCGATCTCCAGTGAGTCCGAATCACCTGACGACATTCCAAAGAAGAAGAAAGAGAATGTCGTCAGCGAACAAATCGCTCGGTAAGTCCCAAAGATGAGGGAGAAGTAGAATAGACAGAGAGAGTATAACTATTATAATGTTGGTTGTTATATTAACGTAGTTGTTTGTAACTTGGTATAGAAGATGCCAGTGTATACGGGAGGAGTCCAATTTACACCGTGGACTTTGGTAACCCGTAGTACAACGCTCCATCGATAATACCACGAAACAACGGCATGGATGTAATTACGTCTTAAGTGACCACCTCGTACCACTTTTAACATATTCCGTATCAGTCTACCCCTTTATAACCCCGTAGTGTTTATGTATTGATTGTATGGATTGTACTATCTTGTCATGTATTATAAATTGTATAGATGAATGATTTGCCGAAACCATGATATCAGTAATAGAACGGATATAATGGATGATCATGTAAATGGAATATATCCATGGTTCGGGTCAGTCAATATAGATTGAATAGATTGAACAGACTGAATATATGGATTCATATTGAATTGTAGTTTTGTAATTTCATACTTGAATCATATTCAAGTCAAATTGATTATATTGAGACTCGGTCTGAGTCAGACAATTTAGAAAAGAAATTGAAGTCCTGAATTATGTTTTGGTGTTATCGGTAACTGTTGCACATGGACGGCAGGATTTGTGTCTTTTTCAAAGACAATTACCGTGTTGATAATACCGTTTGTTAAGTTGTCTACCTTAAATAGGCAAGCACCCATATCTCCGGCTCCTTGAGACTCAAGAGACCGGTCTCGCTTAAACCTATGATTACTAGGGTCCTTATTGTAATTTAGTATAACTCGAGGGGGTTTTATTAAAATAGTTTTTTTATATTTTCAAAATGTACTTCAAGTATTTTATTATCTTATTTTGAATTTTCATGGATGTATATTTTATCAATGTGACATTTCTAGTGAATAAAACCTAATTTCATAATATATGGTATTTATTTGTAATATTGGATTTGTATGGTATTTTCTTTTAAATGAAATGTTTTCCTTGAATTTTAGAAATGTGGAATATTATAAATAGATATTTTAATATTAATTACATATATATTTATTTATAAAAATATAAGTTTTATTTATAATAGAAATCATATTTTTCTAAAGGAAAATATATTAAAATGTTTTGAGATCGTATGCTCCATCCCGAACGGGTTCCCCAAAATGGGTTGTAGAGACGCAATTGCAAAGATTTGTTAAAATACATTTCTTGTAGAAAAAGGTTTTAATAGATGAAGGTAGTTATACGTAAAGTCGTATTTTTCCCAATCTATGTTCCCAAATTCTATCGTGCTATATTAGATATGTGTGTTGTGAGGAGGTAGGTCATTACCTCATGAGTTATCTAAAGGTATAATAAAGAATTATGATGGTTTATGTCGAAACTAAATTATATGGTATTTTTCTTTAAAAAAATATAATAAAAATTATAAAAATGATTAGTTTGATGTGCAACTTGTTTTATTAAGTTTGTTAATGTTTAATGAACAATATGTAATGATATGAAAGTATCTTGATTAAGAAAAATTGTAGTTTTTAAAGAAAACCGAATAGGAAGTCGGACTAACTCCGCTTCCGTCGGGTTTTAGTTTTTAATGTTTTTAGAATAGAAAAAAAAGGAGTAGTAGGGACTTACTGGATGATTAGCTAGAGGAGAGAAAGAAGAAGAGATGGGAGTTGCCGGTGCATCATTTCGTCGTCGGAAACTTCTCGGATTGCCGTCGGATATTCGTCGGAAGTTCGCCCTTTTGCTAACTCCACTTGCACATAAAAGACTTAGGAATTTTCTTGAGAGTTTGGGCAGGGATTTGGGAGTGAGGAGGGGTGATTTGACGCGTGGTATTTATAGGAAAAATCTAGGATTTAGGGTAGTGAAAGGATATATTAAAATTGTAATAAAAAATGGATTAAATGTGAGTTTTATGGTGCTTTGTAAATGTGCGGTAAAAAAAATAATACACGGGTTATGGGGGAGTTCTAGAGTCGCAAGAGATAAAGAAAATTAGGTTTTCGGCCGAGTCAGACCGGCGGCGCCGGCCGTGTCAAGCGGTTCGCCGACCCGAGTCGGGCAAGTCGGGGCTCGTCTCTTCGCCACGTGTCCTTGACGTTTGGTTTACTGCAGTGGACTCATTTGTTTATTCTGTAACTTACCCTATTAGGTGTAGTGCAGTATAGACTCTTGGGCTTCTAAAAGATTAAAAGAATTTTAAATAAAAGTAATGTGTGGCTGATGGGATTTGAATTCTGGTGCTTTGGTTCAGCAGTGCAAAGTCTTACCAATGAGATACAAGCTCTTTCTTGCTGTTCTAAAGCAAAACAAATTTATAACTTGTGCTCAGGCTCAAGTACCCATTTCTGTATTTTTAAAAAAAAAATTTGTACAGAAAGTTTAGGGTTGTTACATTCTACCCTCCTTAAAAAAAATTGTCCTCGAAATTTGTAAAACGAAAGTGTAACGGATTCAAGGAAAGTTTGGTGATAGAATTATTGGTAGTGTATGAAAAATATGTGAGAGAACGAAAGAATGCGAGAGATTTGAAAAGAGTTGAGGAAATTACCAGATTTACCTTGGTCTACGGCCTCTGCTTCTTCAGCTGCCAAAAGGAAAGCCTGACGCCGTGGTTCATTCCTCCTAGTCGGGGGCATATTCCTCTGTCCTTGGGGCATGTTTCTCTGCCCTCGAGGAATGTTCCTCAGTGCCTGTTGGAATTGGCGAGTAGGCTGTGCAAGTGGTGGAGCTGTGAGTGCAAAACGAGGTGCAGGAGCCTGGATAGCTGGCCGCTGCGGGTAGTTGGTGTGTGTGTGAGCTGGGTTGCGTCTATAAGGACAGTTTCCAACTCCGTGATTGGATGCACCACAAACTACGCACAGAACTTTTGCGCACCTACAGTCCTTTCACAAGTGCCCTTCCCACTTGCAATAAAAGCAAAAATCGGGACTCGACTGGTTATCTGTTACTTCCGGTCTTCTCGATTCAACGGTTATCCTTGAAGAGGCTCCTCCTGCCATCTGAATGGCAGGGCGCTTCACTCCGGCAGATTGAGGTCTGCCCTTCTTCTTCACCTCTGTCTCATATCTTCGGGCAGCTTTCAAAGCCATATCATGGGTTGGGAAATCCCCTGTAGCTAATGCAGCTTGGATTTCTGGGTCTAACCCTTGCTGAAATCTTCTAGCCCTAATCTCAGCAGTTGGTATGAGATAGGCCGCAATCCTGTTACGGTCTTGTGTTAGCTGTGTAATATATGATATAAAATCGAACATTGAGACATATCTTACCTGCCGAGCATGGAAAACTCAATATCACACTCATCTACTAATTTGGTCCACATTGAACCTTATTACAGATGGATGAACTGCTGTTCCATATCAAAGCGGGCAATCTCAGGAAAGTATTTTGCGTCGAACATGTCGTGGAAAATCTTCCATTCGATAGGCTAATGAAGACGGCTTTCTTCCGCCTTCCACCATGTTAGTTGTATGTATGCCCTAGAGGCCATTATTGTACATGAGATGTATATTATAGTGGATGCTGGGACATATATAGGGAGGACTTTCTTGCTCGACATGATAGTACGCTATTTGGTTTCTCTTTATCTTAACATGTACACTTATTATCTCTCTGTTACATGTTGATAAAGCGCTTAGGATGTATACTCGACTACCAGGAATTTGATGTAGATCATATTAGTGGGGCCTGGGCAGTCCATGAGTTCATTCTTCAATTGTTTCTAGTCGTGGGAGTATCGATACGGGGCATCGATATTCCAAAGTAGACTAGCGTATACGCTTCTTGACCCATATGATGGGCGATGGATGATCCCATATCCATTGGTGTTTGACATCAGAGATCGTATACGGGTGCTCAGTGGAGACTGGGTACACTGAACGAACTTGCCGAGAACTTCTAGATAGTATTATACCTCACGTCAAATAGCAGTTCTCTGGTGACACTGGAGGCAATGAGCGATAGGAGGGGATTTCGTCTCTCCCGGTATTGGGGGTTGATATTTTGCTATGCTCGATTGGCCATAACTGGAAATCCCTGGTCAGGATATATGAGATTTACCTGTAAGTGTTATCAGTAGTTTCTCGAACCGTTATGGACCTTGCATCGGTATGACTTATCAAGCTATTGGGGTCTGACGTTTACCACTACTAGGCAAGATATGCGACATATTAGACGAACAGACCGGATTATACGGTAGTGTTACTGATTAGATTCACAAGAGTATGAGCAGGCTTTCTTGTTGATTTTCTGATCGCTCAATAGCCAGATGGCCGTTACGTTTAGCTGACCGCTTACGGCTTGTAGGTGTTTGATATGATCATCACCCACTGCCGGCGTATTGACGAGTCTTTAGAGTCCTACACAAAGGTTCCTGGTTCATGCGAAACGAAGTAGGAGCACATATGTGATATGTGCGGGACCGAGATTAATACGCGTATATGATACCGTATTCTATTCTCGCGATTTGTGTCATCGGTCGGTTATATGCGATATAACCGGGTTATCGAATCAAGTGTTGATTCGATAAATTGATTCACATGATATTAGTCGGTTTTATGAAATATAGCCGGATTATTAAATCAAGTGTTGATTTAATAATTTAATGTATAATTATATATTTGATATATTAATTTACATTAACTAGTATTAGCTCACTTAAGATTTCTTTTCTCACTTGATTGTGCATTAAGTATATATGTGATATATATTTGTGTACATGTTTTGTGTCATGCTAGATGATACATGCTTCATGGGTGTGTGTGTGTGACTTACACCCATACTATATATATATATATATATATATATATATATAATGTAGGGTTTTATTTATCTTAGTAATTCAAAATTGGTGGATATTTGTCATGCTTGGAAGCTTGGAGAAGCTCAAAGTATCTTTGACCAAGTCCACTTGTTTTGTTTTACTTAAAATATTTATTAACCCAACCATTATAATTAGCCATGGTTAAGTCTCTACAAAGGTTAGTATATGATACTAACTCATCCATGGTTGCAATTCTAGACTTGATTTTTATCCATGAGAGTTTTCTTCATCTCCTCCCTCAAGCTTTCTAGCTTCAAGTGAGATGATGAAAATGAGTGAGAAAATTAAATCTAAAGTGAGCCCATTTCCTGCTTCATCAAGCTCTACTAGATTAGCCGTTTAGTTTGGGTTGTTTCTTCACAAAGTTCACCACTTAATAAAGAGCCAGCATGAGCTTGAGTCTTCTCGACGTAGATCATCTTTGGCCTCGAAGACTTTGAGCAAGCTTGTTCATTTCTCCAAGGGAACCCATACTAGAATTTGGAAGATCACTACTCGCAGCGAAGGGACTACTACACGGAGCTTTAGAAGTGAAGGACCGTTCTACAAAGGTTCTATTCCTTGTTCACTTGTTGCAATGTTTGATTACATATTTGTTTTGTCTAATTACTCTAGTTAGATCCTAGTTAAGGGTTCTTTAGCACTCTAGAATTTTTTGAAATTGGCATGCTTGATGCATAGAAAACCCAGTAAGGTGCTAAGGAATCCCAACAGTGGTATCAGAGTCGAGCTAAAGTATTAGACGATGTTTGTTAGATTACGAAACCGAAACTACTCCGAAACATGCAACATCAAACCCTAGTTTCTGTCGATTTTTAAATGACCTCTAAAAATTATTTAAACAACTGCAGAATGTTGTATGTGATATAACACAGTTGAAAATTCACCCCCCTTCGTCGGATTTTATCCGGCCACATTGGTGATAAAACCGGCCTGCTCGGCCCAATAGAGGAGTTCAGGGTTGAATTTTTTAGTGTATTCCAGTCTCTGGGTTTTGGTATTTCAGGTGTTGCTTGTTTTTTCTAAGATTGCATGTGATGTGGTCTTACTGTATAGGCAATTCGGAGTGTTTCGTATTCGTAGTTTAACATTGTTTTCGGGTTTTCACATGTTATCTAGACGAAGTTAAAAAGTTCGAACGAATATCAAAAACCCATTTTTCCAAGTTTAAGGTATTCGGAAAATCATGCAAGTAATTCTGTGGACCCTCTAGAAGAATGAAACCCTAACTCGACATAATGACTATGGAACCGCTTTTGAACCTTAGGGTTTGTGGCAGTTCCGCGGTGCCATTAATGAGGCTTGGGTTTGCCCTTCTACGGTTGGTCCATAGGTGATGTGGCATGTTCTGGGTATTTTTTAACTGTGCTCAAGTGTTGAGCTCTCGGGGAATTGTGGGATTTTGATTAATTGATCGAAAAGTTTAATTTCGTCCGAATATTTGTGATGGGATACAATACTTGGAATCCACAATATTTGAATTTTATAAATCTAGCAATTTAGTCTCATTTGATCGGTTGCCACGGAATTTTGATATGGATCAAAAGTCCGTCGCAAACACGTAGCGTACGAGAATACTCGCCGGGTAACCTTACTAGATAGCCACACCCCATAGCCCCGACCAAGTGACTGTGGGAGAAATCCGTTGCCAAAAGCATCCGTCCAGGTGCTCGCGGTCGTGGTGTTTCTCCTAAGTGCATTTCGTCGAAGGTATCGAGGGTACGGCCGTCCACTAAAGTTTCCGATGAACATTCGATCAGGATGTCGGGAATCTTGTTGAATTACCCAACTTATTATTGAAAAGTGTTTTCAATATCGAGACTAAAATGCGAGGTTTATAATTGTTAGGCATGCGATATCTAAGGAATTCATATTGTTAGGCATGAAATCCGGAATATGAGATATTACGGGTTTATGATGTCTAGGTGGTTGCGGATTCCAACTGTTGTAGTTTACATTTTCTTTTCTGTGACCGTAAGTGTAATATGTGGTGTATCGCCGGTTTCGTTGCTATACGTCAACGACAATTGGAATACACATATTTACTTACGTTGATGACATGTGATATTATGTGTTGCTGTGATATATTATATTGGATCGTCGTGTTTGAATAGCCGGGGGTTTTTATATGAGATGAGAGTTTTTCATTTTCATTCATGTAAAGTCTTGTATGTAATATTCTTTTATTGGGGCACTTCCGGGTTGAGGAAGATGTCGCTGTTGATGTATATTATTTACTTTTCTGCATTAGGATAGACCTAAGGAGGGGAGTACAAGTAACCGGGTTCTGGAGTCCAGTGGGAGGCCATCTCGAGGAGTCGAGTCCGGGTCTCCTAACTCTAGAATTGGTAGGGTTGCTTGCCGCTCTCGTAGGGGTCTTAGGATGTGGGATTGGCTATTCATCACGCCTGTGGAATCCGTGTTTTATACAAGCTTAAATTAAAACCCGGAAATCCTAGTATATCCAATATTTCATATGTTGTCTTCTGCTGCTGATATTCTGTGATGTGATCACTTTATATTCTGAGATAAATACCATATATAATATATATGATATATTATAGACGTTGCTTATGTTTTTCACCCGCGCTAGCCCTGCCCCGCTCTGCCATTAATTACCTAACCTAACGGTGCATGACGGGATTTCGTGGCGAATGCGGATGGCATAAGCGTGTGTTGTATTTATCTGTGATGCTTAGGTAACTTAAATGATGGGACATTCATTAATGAGATTAATGAAAGAAAATAAACCTAATGATGTTGTGGAATCGAATTTGAAACTCACTCGGCTTTTTACGAAAAAGCAAAGTTTCAAAATGCGGAGCTTAAACCACTCCTTTTAAAACCATTTGATTCTATAACGATATCAAGTTCGAAGCCGTAAAGGTTTTCTTAAAAACCATCTGCAACCCTCCGTCATTTTAACAAGTAGAGTACTTAGTATTCGTGCTGCGTATGTTGATTATAGTCAAGGCGTAGTGTACGGTAGGTAAGTGATGTCTTCCTACACAGCATATGATGCGATTAATTAGGACACTCATGTGATTATGTTGATTATAGTCAAGGGTCATATGGGTGGGTCTAATTAATCAAGAAATGACGGGTAGAACTTGACTAGTGCTTATGATATGTTGATTATAGTCAAGGTCATAAGTGCTAGGGGTAAAAACCATTATCGGGAGTTTCAAGCGTTGAAATTTGCAATGAGATTGTGTGATAGTTGGATTCTGATACCCACTGCGAGTAATTGTTACTCTTGAGAGAGTTTTGCACTTTACAATTAGTCGATTAAGTAGGTGTCTAGAAAGGTGTCAACGGGGTTACGCCCCTGGGAAAACGAGATTTATTTTAATTAGGTCCGTGCGAAAGCACGGGGAACCTCCCTCAAAGTACCGGCACTGGCCTGGCTGAAAGATTAGCGAACTTGTAGGGTGTAATTAATCCCGGCTAGTCTTTCCTTTTAAGGTTTGAAGGAAGATTTGATAAAAACAGTGGGAGCCATCCTGATTAGATAAAATATATAACCAATCTAATATTGCAAGAGCGCATGTAGAGTGTTTTCTTCTCTCTCTCTCTCTCTCTCTCTCTCTCCAGGTAGTGACTATGTCACGCCTTAATCAAGATAATAATATGGATGTATTGACCGAACCCGCTTGTTATACTGAACTGGGAAACGTTGGTCCCGCTCAAACTTATAATTGTTATAAGACCGAGCAGGTAATAGGGGAATACCAGGATTCCCATGCTGCCCAAACGAAGAAAGTGGATGATTGATGCATCTTCCTCAGGTGTGTTCGTTACAGAGAACGGTTTCTCAGTATCCTCTACGTCCTGGGTATTTGATACCGGATCAGGATCCCGCATATGCAATCTGTTACATGGGCTACAGAAAGGTGGAGAACTGGGAATGGGTGATATGTCTCTAAGTATAAAGAATGGTGCAACTGTTGCAGCCAAGATGTTGGCAGTTATCACCTTGTATTACCAAATGATAATACATTGATTCTGAACGAATGTTATTAGATACCGAACCTGATATGCAACATTATATCAGTCTCTTTATTTACTAAAGAAGGATATAATTTTGTATTGATGGATAATGTTTTGAACATTTTCTATATCAAGAGTTGATCAGTTCAGGCACGTTATCTAATAGCATATACGTTCTAAATCAAACCACAGTTCTTAACGTACAGAACACACACAAGAGAAAGAGTTCAGAAATGAATGAATCCTAAGTTACATTAAGATGCATTGTAGACTAGGTCATATCAATGCGACCCGACTAGCTAAGTTACATTAAGATGCATATTTAAATAAGTTTGAATTTACATCTTGTGAAACTTACCAATCATGTCACAAAGATAAGATGACCATAGCTCCGTTTACTTGAAACAGAGAAAGGGTTAGTGAACTCTTGGGACTAATACATGATGATGTATGTGGTCCCCTGTCTACACATGCCAGGACTAGTTCTTTGTACTTCATTATATTCACTGATGATCTCTCAGGATTCGGACATGTGTTCCTGTTGAAACACAAGCCTAAAGCTTTTGAGAAATTCAATGAATATAAATCCTAAGTAGAGAACCAAAACGGGTATAAGTATTATGTCCTTTGATGGGATCAGGGAGGAGAATACTTGTGCATGGAATTCTTGAACTATTCTAAAGGAGAATGAGATTCTCTCTCAGCATTACTCCTCCATATACACCACAGCACAACGATGTATCGGGGCGGAGCAATCGCACCCTATTAGATATGGTGCGCTCTATGATGAGTATTGCTGAGTTGCTTGTTTCCTTTTGGGGTTATGCGCTTGAAGAAGCAGCATACCTATTGAATTGGGTTCAAATCAAATCAGTGTCTACCACTCCATATGAGATATGGTATGAGAAGAGCCCATCTCTTAAGCATGTTAAGATTATGGTTGTCCGGCCTATGTCTAAAAGCAAAATCCTGACAAGCTCGAGGCAAGGTCAGTTCTGTGAAGGTTTGTTGGATATCCCAAGCATTCACAAGGGAATATCTTCTACCACACCGAGAAAAAAAAGGTGTTTTATTTCTCGGCATGCCACCTTTTTATGAAAAGGAATTTTTATGAAAGAAATTTGTGGTCATGAGGTAGAACTGGAAAGAGTTCCAGCTATACAAACTACAGCTGATGATTTGATAGAACCGGAGGATTCAATAGTTCCCGACAAACCTCAGCCTCTCCGCCGATCTAGTAGGGTTCCTCATCCGCCTGAGAGATACTTCGGTTTTCTCGATAACAGTGGGAGCGAGGATTACATCATGAGAGATGATGACCCAACTAGTATCGAGCAGGCCATCAAGAGTGGGGACTCTGTAAGAATGGCTGGATGTTAAGCGATCTGAGATGGAATCTATGTACACCAACAAAGTATGGACTTTGGTTGCATCATCTGAAGGGTTAAAACCCCATCAGGAGCAAGTATATCTTGAGAAGATTACTTGGTGTAGATGGAAAAGTTGAGACTTTCAAACTTAGACTTGTTGCAAAAGGTTCTCGTCATCAACCAGGTGTGGATTATGATGAAACCTTTTCTCCAATATCTATGCTTAAGTCCATCCAGATCCTACTTGTCATTGCTACATAGCATAACTACGATATATGGCGGTTGGGTGTCATGACTGCTTTTCTGAATACTGATTTAGAAGAGAGCGTCTATAAGTACACAGCCAGAGGGCTTTGTAGACAGTGGGAGCAGCGGAAACGTGTGCAAGTTGCTTTATGTGTTAAAGCAGGCATCGCGGAGTTGGAACATCTGTTTTGATGTGATATTCAAAGCGTTTGACTTCATCAAATGATAGATGAACCTTATATATACAAAAAGGTAGTAGAGAGTAAGGTGGTCATCCTCGTATTATATGTGGATGACATACTATTGATAGGGGTGTTTCCTATGCTACACTCGGTCAATCTCCTCTTATCACATTGATTCCCCATGTAGGATCTAGGTGATACATCCTAAATCCTAGTTTTTAGATCTATGAGATAGATCTAAGTGGATGTTAGGATTCTCACTAGATGTAGTGAGATGGCATCAGATGATCCTGGGGAGAATCACTGGACAGCTTTGGAGAGCCTTCTTAAGTACTTGAGAAGCACAAAAGAAATTTTCTTGGAGTTTGGTAACGGTGAACTCCAGTGGGATTTCTTTATCGACTTGAGCTTCCATAGTGATAAGGTCGACTGTCAGACAGTCACAGGCTTTGTCTTTACCCCAAAAAGGGGGGCGGTATGTTGGAAGAGTTCCAAGCTAGATACCGGGGCAAACTAGAAGATAAAGGCTGGATACATCGCTATCAACGATGCTACCAAAGAGGCAGTCTAGGTGTATATATGTTCATGAGAAGAACTTGGTTCCTATAATTGTGTGACAATGGAGTTGTGGTTTAGGCCTAGGAACCCCCGTCCCATCAGTGACCCAGACCGATTCTAAGGCAGTATCACCTGATTATGGAGATGGTTGATCTTCAGGGGATCGAGGTCAGAAGAGTTGACGCGAAGGATAACACGGCGGATTCACTCACAAAGGCCTTTCCTGCGAGAGACTTTTATAGGACGTTGGGTATGATATACTAAAACAGCTGGTCTTAGTGCAAGTGGGAGATTGTTAGTTGTATGTATGCCCTAGAGGCCATTATTGTACATGAGATGTATATTATAATGGATGCTGGGACATATATAGGGAGGACTTTCTTGCTCGACATGATATTACGCTATCCGGTTGCTCTTTATCTTAACATGTACACTTATTGTCTCTCTGTTACATGTTGATAAAGCCCTTAGGATGTGTACTTGACTACCAGGATTATGATGCAGATCATACTAGTGGGGCTTGGGCAGTCCATGAGTTCATTCTTCAATTGTTCCTAGTCGTGGGAGTATCGAGACGGGGTATCGATATTCCAGAGTAGACTAGCGTATACGCTTTTCGACCCATATGATGGGCGATGGATGATCCCATATCCATTGGTGTTTGACATCAGAGATCGTATACGGGTACTCAGTGGAGACTGGGTACACTGAACGGATTCGCCGAGAACTCCTAGATGGTATTATACCTCAAGTTAGATAGCAGTTCTCTGGTGACACCGGTACATGTTAGTCTGTCGACCCGAGATCGTCATAGAGTCTTGTGTGTCTCCCACTGTGCTTTGATTTCCACCCTACCACGGCTCTACTGAGTCGTGCAAACAGGTGGTTTTTGGGTACAGTCCCGAGTCACATGGAGGCAATGAGTGATAGGAGGGGATTTCGTCTCTTCCGGTATTGGGGGTTGATGTTGCGCTATACTCGATTGGCCATAACTGGAAATCCCTGGCCAGGGTAGATGAGATTTACTGGTAAGTATTATCAGTAGTTTCTTGACCCGTTATGGACCTTACATCGGGATGACTTATCAAGTTATTGGGGTCTGACGTTTACCACCACTAGGCGAGATATGCGACATATTAGACAAACAGACCGGACTGTACAGTAGTGTTACTGATTGGATTCGCAGGAGTATGAGCAGGCTTGATTTTTGATCTTCTGATCACTCAATACCCGGGTGGCCGTTATGTTTAGCTGACCGCTTGCGGCTTATGGGTGTTTGATATGATCATCACCCACTGTCGGTGTATTGACGAGTCTTTAGAGTCCTACACAGAGGTTTCCTGGTTCATGCGAAACGAAATAGAAGCACATATGTGATATGTGCGGGACCGAGATTAATACGCGTATATGATACCGTATTCTATTCTCGCGATTTGTGTCATCGGTCAGTTATATGCGATATAGCCGAGTTATCGAATCAAGTGTTGATTCGATAAATTGATACACATGATATTAGTCGGTTATATGAGATATAGCCGGATTATTAAATCAAGTGTTGATTTAATAATCTAATGTATAATTATATATTTGATATATTAATTTACATTAACTAGTATTAGCTCACTTAAGATTTCTTTTCTCACTTGATTGTGCATTAAGTATATATGTGATATATATTTGTGTACATGTTTTGTGTCATGCTAGATGATACATGCTTCATGGGTGTGTGTGTGACTTACACCATACTATATATATATATAATGTAGGGTTTTATTTATCTTAGTAATTCAAAATTGGTGGAAATTTGTCATGCTTGGAAGCTTGGAGAAGCTTGAAGCGTCTTTGACCAAGTCCACTTGTTTTGTTTTACTTAAGAGATTTGTTAACCCAACCATTATAATTAGCTATGGTTAAGTCTCTACAAAGGTTAGTATATGATACTAACTCACCCATGGTTGAAATTCTAGACTTGATTTTTATCCATGAGAGTTTTCTTCATCTCCTTCCTCAAGCTTTCTAGCTTCAAGTAAGATGATAAAAATGAGTGAGAAAATTAAATCTAAAGTGAGCCCATTTCCTGCTTCATCAACCTCTACTAGATTAGCCGTTTAGTTTGGGTTGTTTCTTCACAAAGTTCACCACTTAGTGAAGAGCTAGCATGAGCTTGAGTCTTCTCGGCGTAGATTATCTTCGGTCTCGAAGACTTAGAGTAAGCTTGTTCATTTCTCCAAGAGAACCCATACTAGAGCTCGGGAAATCACTACTCGCAGCGAAGGGACTACTACATAGAGCTTTAGAAGTGAAGGACCGGTCTACAAAGGTTGTATTCCTTGTTCACTTGTTGCAATATTTGATTACATGTTTGTTTTGTCTAATTATTCTAGTTAGATCCTAGTTAAGGGTTCTTTATCACTCTAGAATTTTTTGAAATTTGCATGCTTGAGTAGGGTGCTAAGGAATCCCAACACACCAAACCCGTGCATTGTCCGTGAGCTGTAGCTTCGCAACTCGGACCCAAGCTACTTCTGGCACTTATGCTGCTTCCAGATCATCTTCAATACTTTGAGCCCATTCCTCAGCTTCTAAGGAGCTCTCTTTTCCTGAGAACTGCTTGGAGTGTAAGCCCTAAATTGTTTCACCCCAGGTGCTTCTGCCTCGGGACGGTTCATTAAGATAGCAGTTTGCTGCTGTTGTCCCTCTAGGAGGCTGCGGATCGCCTCAAGCAGTACCATTTGCTCTTTGATCGGAGCAGCTACGGCAGGTGTAATTGGTAGGGGTGGTGGAGTGTTGTTGAAGTTGGTGCTGGTGTTGTTTGGAGAATCCATAATCTTGGAAGAAAAGATTTGGGTTAGGATAGATTCAAAATATATGGAATTGAAAAAGTCAAGGAGTATGAATTATAAAGAATGTTTTTATTTGTTTATTCTTCTGTTATATTGCTTAGGTTGTTCACGCAGAGCTGAACTGCATGGTAGGGTTCCATACAGCTCTGACATGCATGGGGCCACCAACAAAACCTATCACGCCCCACTTCCCAATATACGGGTAGAGGACGTGACGAGGCCACTACGTATTTACTCTGAAGTGAACACGCTAAGCGTATCTAAGCAATATAAGTAAAATGCACAAGAGACAATGGCAATGGATATAATTGAACAGCAACATTATTTATTAAATATTCTTTTTACAATACAACTGAAAAGTAAATACATGGAATGGAAAGCAATGCCTAAACAGAGGCATAACAGAAATGGAAAATACAGAATGTAAATGTGTACAAGGAATCTAAAGCTTTGGGTCGAAAGCTAGCTGGTCCAAATCCTCACTGGTGGGCTCGATCTCCAGTGAGTCCGAATCACCTAACAACATTCCAAAGAAGAAGAAAGAGAATGTCGTCAGCGAACAAATCGCTCGGTAAGTCCTAAAGATGAGGGAGAAGTAGAATAGACAAAGAGAGTATAACTATTATAATGTTGGTTGTTATGTTAACGTAGTTGTTTGTAGCTTGGTACAGAAGATGCCAGTGTATACGAGAGGAGTCCAACTTACACCGTTGACTTTGGTAACCCGTAGTATAAGGCTCCGTCGATAATATCACGGAACAACGGTATGGATGTAATTACGTCTTAAGTGACCGCCTCATGCCACTTTTAACATATTCCGTACAAGTCTACCCCTTTATAACCCCGTAATGTTTATGTATTGATTGTATTGATTGTATGGATTGCACTGTCTTGTCTAGTATTATAAATTATATAGATGGATAACTTGCCGAAACCATGATATCTGTAATGGAACGGATATAATGGATGATCATGTAAATGGAATATATCCATGGTTCGGGTCAGTCAATATAGATTAAACAGACTGAATATATGGATTCATATTGAATTGTAGTTTTGTAATTTCATACTTGAATCATATTCAAGTCAGATTGATTATATTGAGACTCGGTCTGAGTCAGACAATTTATAAAAGAAATTGAAGTCCTGAATTATGTTTTGGTGTTATCGGTAACTGTTGCACATGGACGGCAGGATTTGTGTTTTTTTCAAAGACAATTACCGTGTTGATAACACCGTTTGTTAAGTTGTCTACCATAAATAGGCAAGCACCCATACCTCCGGCTCCCTGAGGCTCAAGAGACTGGTCCCGCTTAAACCTATATTTATTAGGGTTCTTATTGTAATTTAGTATAACTCGAGAGGGTTTTATGTAAAATAGTTTTGTTATATTTTTAAAATACACCTCAACTATTTTATTATCGTCTTTAGAATTTTCATGGATTTATATTTTATCAATGTGACATTTCTAGTGAATAAAATCTAATTTCATAATATATGGTATTTATTTGTAATATTGGATTTGTATGGTATTTTCTTGTAAATGAGATATTTTTCTTGAATTTTAGAAATGTGGAATATTATAAATATTAAAAATAGATATATTGATATTAATTACATATATATTTATTTATAAAAATACAAGTTTTATTTATAATAGAAATCACATTTTTCTAAAGGAAAATGTATTAAAATTTTTCGAGATTGTATGCTCCTTGCGGAGGTCTGCATCTCACTCTACTAAGCCCGAGAATGTGCGATAATCTGCACCATCCAGAACGGGTTCCCCAAAATGGGTTGTAGAGACGCAATTGCAAACATTTATTAAAATACATTTCTTGTAGAAAAATATTTTAATAGTTGAAAGTACTTATACGTAAAGTCGTATTTTTCTAAATCTATGTTTCTAAATTCCATCGTGCTATATTAGATATGTGTATTATGAGGAGGTAGGTCATTGCCACGTGGGTTATCTAAATGTATAACAAGGAATTATGATGGTTTATGTCGAAACTAAATTATATGGTATTTTTCTGAAAAAGTATAATAAAAGTTTAAAAAATGATTAGTTTGATGTGCAACTTGTTTTATTAAGTTTGTTAATGTTTAATGAACAATATGTGATGATATGAAGCTATCTAGATTAAGAAAAATTATAGTTTTTAAAGAAAACCGAATCGGAAGTCGGACTAACTCCGCTTCCGTCAGCTCTTAGTTTTGAATATTTTTAGAATAGAGAAAAGAAGAAGTAGGGACATACTGGATGATTGGCTAGAGGAGAGAAAGAGGAAGAGATGGGAGTTGCCGCTGCGTCGTTTCGTCGTCGGAAACTTCTCGGATTGCCGTCAGAAATTCGTCGGAGCTTCGCCCTTTTGCTAACTCCACTTGCACACAAAAGACTTGGGAATTTTCTTGAGAATTTAGGCAAGGATTTGGGAGTGAGGGGGGGTGATTTGAGGGGTGATATTTATAGGAAAAATCTTAGGTTTAGGGTAGTGAAATGGTGTATTAAAATTGTAATAAAAAAATGGATTAAATGTGAGTTTTATGGTGCTCTGTAAATGTGCAGTAAAAACAAATAATACAGGGGTTATGGGGGAAGTTCAAGAGTCGCAAGAGGTAAAGAAAATTAGGGTTTCGGTCGAGTCAAGCGGTTCGCCGGCCCGAGTCGGGCGAGTCGGGGCTCGTCTCTTCGCCACGTATCCCTGACGCTTGGTCTACTGCAGTGGACTCGTTTGTTTATTCTGTAATTTACCCTATTATGTGTAGTGCACGTGTAGACTCTTGGGCTTCTAAAAGATTAAAAGAATTTTAAATAAAAATAAGGTGTGGCTGATGGGATTTGAACTCTGGTGCTTTGGTTCAACAGTGCAAGGTCTTACCAATGAGCTACAAGCTCCTTCTTGCCGTTCTAAAGCAAAACAAACTTATAACTTGTGCTCAGGCTCAAGTACCCCTTTCTGTTTTTTTGAAAAAAAAATTATACAGAAAGTTTAGGGTTGTTACATGATTGGTTGCGATGCTATGTCAGGGTAGTCCAAATCTTGCGAAGGAGCCTCTTGATATCTACTGGATACCTGCATGGGAAAACTGGTTTCGATGAATTTGACATGACGAAAGATGTAAATTTTGTAAATGACGGGATCTAAACATTTATGCGTAGATTGAGATGTTGAGTAAATGAGAAAAATGCAGGGAGTGAATCTAAGTTGAAATTTGGAGGAACTGTACGGCCTTAACCAGGAGTAGCAATGACACCCAAAAATCTTGAGACAGTTATAGTTTGGTGGAAGTTGAAATAGTTTTTCAAATAGGGATTGAAAATTAAGAACTGGTGTGGGAAGACGATTTATGAGGTAAACAGCAGTTTGAAAATCTTGACTCCAATAGGAAGAGAGGTCGTATGCAAGAGTGTAAGAACAGTTCCAACAACATGACGATAGTGACGTTCTGATGTGCTATTGTGTTCAGAGGTGTGTGGGGGAGTGGTGAGATGAGAGACACCATAGGATATAAGAATGGAGGCGAGAAATGTGTATTCGCTCCGATTATCAGAGTATATTGATATCAGCGGTGGTTGAAAATATGTTTCGACAAGTTTTTTGAATTGGGGAAAGATGGTAGCAATATCAAATTTACATAATAACGAAAGCCATCATACGACAATTCAGTGGGTCCCAAACATCAGTGTAAATTAATTGCGAAGGTTTAGAAGCACGAAGTGAATTTTCAGAAAAGGAAAGTTTATGACTTTTATTGCAATCACAAGAATTATATTGAAAATTATTAACGGCCGAGACATTAAACAATAACTTATTTTTCTTAACTGACTGAAGGATTCAGATAGAGGGACGACCAAGATGACAGTGACACTCACTTATTTTGGAATTAGAAGTAGTGTGAATTTGAGGTTGGATGGAGTGTAGAAGGTGGTAGACATCATTAAGGCTAACCCCGCGAAGAAGAAGCACCCCCATGCGAGGATCCTTCACCAAAAAATTAGAGGGAAAAAACTCAAGTAAGACTTTGTTTGATTTGTGCAAAATTTAGCAACAGAAATTAAATTTTGAGTAATAGATGGTACACAAAGGACATTATCTAAAAGAAAGAGTTTTTGGGTTGAGTGCAGTGTTGTGTTACCAATGTGAGAAATTTTCAATCATGAACCATCACCTATGTTGATCTCATCAGGACCACCGTAATCGGTGTAGGTGTGAAGAGTCCCAATATCAGACATAACGTGATGAGAAGCACCGGTGTCCAATATCCAGGAGGAGGGAGTGGGACAGTTGGTATTTGTTTTGTTTTCCACAAGTGGAGGGAGCGTCTGGGCCGGGTGTTGCGGTGAATTGGTGTGCGCTGCGTTTCTCACAAAGAAAGCGAGCGAGTTGATGACAATATTTGGTGTTATGACTGGGACGCTTGCAGAAATTGCAGTAAGAATTAGAGCGGGACGAGTTGTTGTTGCATGCGTTGGAGTACTGGTTGTTGTTGCTATTGCGAGCGAAGTTGTTGTTATTGCCGCGGTTGTAGGAGACGATTCCACACTGTTGCGAAGGGTGATAGGAGAAGCGATTGAGTTGGTTGGTATAGTTAGCAGCTGCGAGAGAGAGACACACACCCGTGTCTTCTTTCAGACGGCGACGATAGTCTATGAGTTTTTCATAGAGCTCATCAAAGGTGATGGCGTTACCATGAACTCGGATAGCATTGGCGACTTCTTTGAATTCAGGTCCAAGGCCAGCGAGGATGTGAAGAACAAGGTCAACTTCGAGAAGAGGGTGGTCGGCGAGAGCAAGGTCGTCGGAGATAGATCGCATCTTTTGTAGGTACTCACTTATAGATCGCGAACCGCATTAATTGTTGATCAGGCGTTCCTTGAGTGACATAACTCGTGAGCGAGATTTTTTCGCAAGGAGAATAACAAGTCGATCCCATGCCTCCTTGGAGGAGGAAACAAATGAGATGTGTGGCTGGATCATCTCGACACAGCTGCCGAGAATACCATTAAGAATAAGTTAATCCTGACGGTACCATTAATGGTATTTACCGCCGAAGACCGGACTGAGACGTTGGGACGTCTAGCCTGAATTTGGGGGCAGATACTATTTGGACATATCCATCCACCTCTCCGAAAATACCAAGTTGATTTATAGCACCGTATATCGGAGGTTTGGATAGATGCGACCGATATAGCAGACTTCATTAGATTCCCCGTCGTTTATGAGGGGTTTTTGATTGTGGGGGCACTCTTCCCTGCAGGTGCAAGCCCCTGCAGTTAATTACATTATCGCGTTACGATAACCACTTTCTCCTGTTCCGGTAGTTCACTTCGTGTCGTGTGTTATTTTATTTGTTAAGATTGCTTGTGGATTGTATACGGAGACTATTTTATGTCGTCGCCCGTAAGGCGCGAATTAGTCCAAATCCGTATATTTTAGATTTGGGTTTGAACTTAGGTTGTATGTTCCTTTAGTTCAAAGAATATTTTATTTTATTTAAGGACCGTTAATCTGTTTTTAAATTAAGATCAACTTAAATATATAAGCATTTGGGCTCAATTTATTTTAACTAAACATACATTAGTCTTATTTGAAACTAAGATCAACTTAGAAATATTTTCAAGATCATTAAATTTAGTTAAGATCCAACAACAGAGCATTTGGGCTCAGCTGCAAGCAACTTCAGAGAGATTTAGCCAATTTGGGCTCGATCTAATCGGTCATGGGCTTTCTCCCTTTATTCAGAAGTGCTAAGCACTTATTTATGGCTCTGGCGCTCACGTGGGAAGCACGTGAGGCGCTCATACATGGGTATTGCACAATCAGGGCTAAGCACTTAGCCATTTTGACTATATATAGTGCTAAGCACTTTTATACTGCGCTCTCGTGTGTTTCACGTGAGTCGCTGAGTCTTCACCTCTGGACGCTCACGTGGGAAGCACGTCAGACGCTGAGATTATATATTTGGACGCTCATATGGGAAGCACGTGAGGCGCTGAGCCCGTTTTTTTGCTGGGCGCTCATGTGGGAAGCACGTGAGACACTGAATTCTTTTCTTTTAGAGATTTAATCTATGTTAATGGCGTTTTTAGCCATTAATGATCATCAAGATCTCTGTTTTGAATATCTGAGATCAAGTTTTCTTTGAGAACTAAGTTCCTATAAATTTTTATTATAAGAACTAAGTTCTTTATAGGGTTAAACCCTGTTTCAGAGAAATTAAATTCTTAGAACATGTCTCATTTCTCTCTTCTTTTTACCTAGTTCTTTTCTCTAGATTTTAAGTCTGAAGAACAGAATCTTCCTGATGAAAATTAAATTCTCAACTTATGGGAGATTTTTCTTACGGGTCTCAGATCCAGAGAAAAAACTAAGTTCTTTTGTGAAAGGTTAAACCCCTATTTTTGTTTGTACTAGGCAAATGAGATATATTTTTATCTTTTCTTTTTCTTTACCTGGGATTTCAAAGAGCAAGCAGATCTTCTTTGAAAGGAGAATTAAATTCTCAGCTTTGTGACTTCTATCTTTTTGTTTGCAGGAGCTTATGGGGGTTCTCTCTCTTTTCATCCGTGAGACTTGAAGTCTCAAGTCTTTTAAATAGGCAAGGCAAATTGTTGACCAGTTTTGAGAAAATCTCTTATTGAGATATTCCATTTGATTTAATTAGTCTCAAAATTATTTGGGGAATTTTATCCACCGTTGGATTTTTGATCCAGTGATTTCAGTTTTACAGAATATATTTTTTCGTCTTTAACAAAATTGGGGAAATATTTTCCCATATATAGAATTTTATTCTATTAAACGGTGATTTTTAATCACCATTGGATTTTTGATCCAAGAGCTCTCTATTATCTTTCTTGTTTACAAAGATTAGGGAAATATATTTCTAAAATAGAATTTAATTCTGTTATTGGATTTTTGATCCAACGGCTCTGTTTATCAGAGAATATCCCCAGATTTTAGGGAAATATTTCCTATGTAGAATTTAGTTCTACCCGCTTTAATTTGAGCACTGACGCTCACGTGTTATGCCCGTGGGAGATACTCAAGAATTTAATTCTTACACATAAACAGGCATACACATGCTTTGCACACCTGCGCTCATGCGTGTATCACGTGAGGCGCTGCCATAGGATTTAATCCTATCAGAGATTGGGGCTGGCGCTTACGTGTCTTTCACGTGAGGCGGCGCCTAATTGTGTTTATTTAAACAAAGGATAATTTTTATGAGGGAATAAATGCCCCCCACCGTTGCTCATACGTGGCTTGCACGTGAGTGCAACGGTGTGCAGTTTTGAGCCATCCGATCCGTCTTGAGATACGGGGAATCTGAACTGACCCACATCCTTTTAAATAGGGCTTCAAGCCCGAGATGACTGCTGCGCTTTCATCTCTTCTTCTTCCTTGAGAATTTTATTCTCCATTAAAGCTTTGCTCTGTTTTTTTGAAGCTTAGTTCTTCACTCTTCTTAGATCTACATTATAGACCTACTCTGCCTCGGTAAGAGTTTTTTCTCCAGAGCTTAGCTTTTATATTTGGAACATTCCTCTTCAGTAATTTCGGAATTCAACTTCATTTTGATCGTAGAGCTTGGCTTTAACATATTCCCTTTGGGGATTTATGGTTACAGAACTTGGTTCTGATTTTCTTGAAGATTTAATTTAGCAGAACTTTGCTGTGACAATTTATCATAGAACTTAGTTCTCAATTCAATTTTAGGTCTCCTCTCCTTTGGGGATTTTAATTTAACAGAGCCGTGCTCTGACAATTTATCATAGAACTTAGTTCTGATCTTTAAATTTTCTCCTTTTTGGAGGTTTTCTTAAAATTTTAATTTAACAGAGTTTTGCTTTGAGAATTTTAATATCAAATCCCTTTGGGGATTTTCTTGAAATTTCATTGCTAACTCTCCACCTGGTTTCTTTTCAGGTACCATGGCTGGTCATTTGTACGACCTCGAAGAGATTGTCTCTTATGAGAAGATTCATATCTAAGGTCGCCTTCATGGCCAAGAATACACTGCGGCCCAATGCGACGAGGTAATGCGTCGTTTCGATGATTACAAAGGTCGATTGCTCCTCCGCCGTTCTGCCCTTTTGAAGATCATCGTTGGATCGATCTGAGAAACTTTTCCTGAGCTTCATGAGGCTATGCCGCTCCAAGCGCTCGATGATACTGAAGACAGGGTGCATTCAGTATGTCTGATGGGTCCGATCTCAAAGAAACGGAGAGATGGTCTCGTTACCATTTTGCATCGCGTCTTCTAACAGAAAACGATAATATCCACGTACCAGAGGAAGGAAGACATCGGCGGTAATCCCGAAGCTTGCATTCAGGAGAAGATGCATAAGAAGATAGTCAATGAAGCTAGAAGTGCTTTACTCAAACTTGCCTTTAAGTTTGAGAATCTATGTCCGGAATTTAGCGTCTTGCCATTGTAGACCTTTGATGATGTATGTTTCTTTTTTATTTCCTTTGTGATCATCCTCATTACCAATGTATAAATTTCTTTGAAGTATGAATAACAAAACTCTTTCCCTTTAATTTTGTTTCTCCTTTTTTTACGCCAACGCTCACGTGCCTTTCACGTGAGGCGCTGCTATAGGATTTAATCCTATAAAAGACTAGCGTCGGCACTCACGTGTGCTTCGCTTGAGGCACTGTCTTATTATATGAGGGAATAGTTTCACCTTCTTACTCTTCTTTTTCTGAGTCACCCCTTTCTTTTCCAATGCCTTCTTTTTTTCAGAGCTTGGAAATAGTTCCACCACCCACAACATTTTCTGTGCCGAGACTTAAATGCTTCTCCTTATAATCTGAAGCAGTACTCAACTTCTCCTTCACAGAGAAAAAACTACTTTAACATGGCTTGAAATCGTCCACATGCTCCTCGACAGCCATGGGAGGTGCCCATCGAGAAGATTATTCCTCGTTTTGTTGCTCGTCTGGCGAATCCCAATTTCACGGATGATCAATGCGATACGGTGATGCACGAGCTCCTGACCCGTAAGGGATCTCCTCTTCCCGCCGGCTGTATTTGGCTTTCGATGATCTTCTTGGACGTCCTCGTTGATATTCCTCCTCATCCAGCGGAGATGACTCTGGCGATGCTCGACGAGGTTGAAGAAAAGATCGACTGCGTTCATGAGGCATGCTTGATTACAAAGCCTCTGAGGGACCGCTCCGTTCATTTGCTGAGCCAGATACGGGCTCAGTGGGCCATCATGTCTGCTTTTGCTGATGAGCACGGCACTGATCAATAGGGAGCGACTCTTCGCGAGAATCGTCGTTTCGCTATAGTGAAGAAGGCCGAGAGAGAATTAGAGAACTTTGTTTATTGCTTTGTTAACCCTTGTAATTCTGATCCCATGTTTGGTGATCTCTTTCTTGTAGAATAATATGTTTATTTAAATACATTTCTTTATCGCTGGCTGCTGAATGTTTCATCCCCAGCACATATTCATGCGTGCATCTTGCATCCGCGCATGTGCTTTGCACTTTACCTTTAGGAATTTCTGCTAAATGCTAACGTCAATGATGTGCATGTATGCTGCGCACGTGTCATGCACTAACCTTCACACACGCACATATCAATGAGCATACTTTCAACATTATTTCTCATTCAAATACGCATATATACGTAGGTGAATACTGGACTGGTGTGAACAAATCTTCCTAAATGCTGGGTTGCTCCTAGTCATCTTCCTAAATCTTCTACGTTGTATTTTCAGAGGAATGGAGCTGAAGAGATACATTGATTTTACAAACCAAGGAATGCGGGGCCACGAGGTTGCGAACAGGAGATTTCCAAGAAGCTTAATACATGCTTGCAACAACAAGCTCAGACCGAAACGCTACTGGCTGTACTAGCGGAGCGCGAAAATGAGGTCCGACAAAAGAATGATCGGGTCGCTGTTTTGCTGAAAACCCCACCTTCTTAACAGTTGTCATTGTATCCTCCCTTTTTTTATAGATTGTATTTTTTAAACATTTGATTTGTGGATAAAATATATTTTATTTTCAACTTTGCGCCTTTATTTCTTGATTGTCTTGATCTGGCAAGGACTAGTTTATTCACCCGTTTCGGAGTTTCTAGTTTATTCACTCATTTTGAAGTTTCTAGTTTATTCACTCATTTTGGAGTGTTTTTTTAATTTACTTCCCTTAAGTTTACAGGCAATCTCGCCCTAACATTGGATGTAGATAACCCTTATTTTTTTATGACAGGGGTCCGTTAGGTTTGTGATACTAGGTTTAAGTCTACCGTACTGTCGCGTTGGCTGATATATTTCTCGATATGTAGTCCCTTAAGTTGCTGCTCGAGTGGCCCCATGACTGTCATGTTTCTGATCCCTTCTGAGGCTGGACAAGACTTCTTCAAGTAATCTTCTTAGCTTAGAATATCCGTATTACCGTCGGAAGGTCAAGCGTTAGGTATTTGCAGTGGCGCTGTTTACTTGAGGTTAGACTTAATTTGAAGTCCTGATGAGTCATAACCGCACCCTTCTGGGTGGGATGATCTCCAATGGTCTTTAGGCTTTGTATGTGTTGCCGTCAAGATCCGAAACTAGGAATATGCCACACTTTGTTTTTGCTTTGATAATGCCGTACCAATTCTTTGCTGAAGTCAGATAGACATATGTGTGATCTCTATATTGTATGTATCGCAATCGAGGTCTGGAGCAAAGAATATGCCATTGCTCCAATTTCATTTGATAGTTGCGTCCGCACCCTGCTGGAATGAGGAGGAACGTCGAGATGATCTCAAGGCTGCAGATATTGTCATCGAGATCTGGAACTAGGATTTTGCCATCACTCCACTTTTATTTGACCCTTGGGTCCTTATTGACGTCGTGTCTGTGCTTTGCCGGAGTAAGAAGGACGTCCAAATAGTCTCTAGGCTGTAAATGTGCCATTAAGATCTCGGTTCTTCTTTTGACGAAGTATGGTGGGAAAATATGGTTCCCTTTCTTTCATTTGTGCCCATGAATTGTATACAAAGTCGGTATGGATCTATTTGCACGGCAGAAAATTTTTATTTATTTTATTATATATTTTTAATTTATTTCCACGATACTCTATCTTTTCAGCTTTTCATATTGCGAAAGCCGCGATTGCCCAATTATTTCGGCTATTTTTTTCCGCGGTACCCAATCATTTCGGCTATGTCATTTTCTTTTATTTCTACTCGCTATTTTTTTTATTGTGAGTTACCCAAACATTTCGGCTGTTTCATATGCATATATATTTTCTGCTCGCTGATTTTTATTGCGAGTCGCCCCATCATTTCGGCTATTTTTATATGCATATTTTAACTTGCTCGCTGATTTTTACGAGTTAGGGTTTTGGAATCTGATACCAATCTTAATATCAGCATCGGTACAACTGGAATGTTGCCAGGAGCGAATCATCATTTGCTTTTGTTGATTTGGACAAAAGTGTCTTAGGTGCCCTTTCGGGTTTTCATCCGTACCTATTTTGCTTGTGGACATACCTTTTTTTATGCGGCCTGTAAAGTAACGCACCATTAGCTGCATGCCCTGATCTTTTTTTTGGAGGACCGCATCATGTAGGACATGAGAGAACTATGAATTGTTTATGCCCGTGGATTGTATACGGTGATCAATATCCATGAGCAGGTAGACACCACCTTGATAGACTTTGTCTATGATGTACGGACCTTCATAATTTGGCTCGAATTTTTCTCGTTTTGCACAATTGGGAATCATCAGTCTTTTGACAACCAGCACGAGTTTGACAACTAGCACGAGTTCGCCTTGGCGGAATGTTCTCGGCCTGGTCAGTCTTTCATATGCCCGAGTCATCCTTGCCTTATAAGCCTTCAGATTTTGCTAAGCTATAAGACGGGTTTCGTCGAGAGTGTCGAGCTCCTCGAGCCTAAGATGAGTATTTTCTTCATCTGTCAACTCGTATTGAACTGCCACTCGTAAAGAGGGGAGTTCTATCTCCAGTGGGATTACTACTTCTGCGCTAAACACCAGTGTGTATGGTGTTATATTCGTGGCCGTCTTGAACGTTGTTCGATACGCCCAAAGAGTTTCATACAGTTTTTTGTGCCAATCATTTTTGTTTCTAGACACCGTCTTTTTTATAATCTTAGTTAAGGTCTTGTTGAAGGCTTCAACTAGACCGTTGGCCCGAGAATTATAGACTAAAGAGTATCTCCAGTCTATTTTATGCTGCTGTGCGAAGCGACTTATTTTGTGGTTTCTGTAAGATGGTACATTATCCGAGATAATCCGTCGTGGGGTCCCGAACTGATATATAACATGGGTTTTGAAGAAGTAGAGGATATTCTCCGTCTTCACACCTCCCTTGATGATACTACTTCTGCTCACTTAGAGAAGTAGTCAGTTGTTACCAGTATAAATCGGTGTCCTTTGGATGATACTGGTTCGATAGGGCCAATTATATCGGTTTCCCACATTTCGAGCGGCCAACTGGCTACTGTTAGGTGCGGCGGATTTGAGTGCTGATATATGAAGTCCCCGTGAATTTGGCACGAATGGCACTGCTTCGCATATTCAAGGCAATCCTGAATTATTGTGGACCAATAGTAACCCATTCTTTTTAGCTTCAGTTTCATTTTTGGCCCAGTTTGATGAGTACCGCAGAGTCTGTCGTGTATTTCTTGGATGAATTTCTTTGCTTCCTTCGGCCCCAGGCATCTTAGCCATAGTAAGTCGAATGATCTCTTATATAGAGTATCATTGACGAAAGTGAATGACAAAACTCGTTTCATGAGCTGATGTCTCGACGACGCGTCTTCAGGTGTTCGTTGGGATTTAAAGTAGTTTATGAAGACTTCCCTCCAGTCCTTGATCTTTTCTTCGTCCTCTATTTGAAGGGCTAGATGTTCGGTCGTTTCTTTTCTTTCGGGTAGTTCCATCAGGTCTTCCGAAAATATATCTGCTGGCGTGAGGACTCTACGGCTTTGCCCAATGATCCTTACGTCATCATGGTCTTCATTGGCCAATTCTTTAGCCAATTTAGCTAACACATCCGCTTTGCTGTTTTCCGCTCATGGTATGCTTTACAAGGTATATGAAAGGATTTGTGTCAGCAGTTGCTACACTCTTTCGTCATACTTTATCAGCTCCGGCTTGTATATTTGATAATCGTCGTTTACTTGACTAACGATCAGCTGGGAGTCTCTATATATGAGGAAGTCCTTAATTCCCATGTCGATAGCGATCTCAAGACCGGCTATCAAAGCTTCATATTCCGCTTCATTATTAGTCCTGGGTTCTGTCCAGAAGAGGGCGTAATGCAATATTCCTCCTTGCGGGGTCACGAAGATAAGACTCACCTCGGTTTTGATTATAGGAGTGTTTTGCTTTCAGCGCTTCTTGGAAGATACTCCATCGAAGTAGAGTTTCCATTGGGAATCATTTTCTTCTTTCTCTTCTTCAACTGCGTTTAACGCGTGTTCATCTGGCAACTCACAATTTAGGGGAGAGTCAGCTGGTATCGGATGTTCCGCTAGAAAGTCAGCAATGGCTTGTCCTTTCACCGCTTTGAGAGGTCGATACGTTCTCGAGAATTCCATCAGCAAGAGGGCCCATTTGGCAAGGCTTCCCATCAGTATGGATTTTAACATCAGATATTTGAGAGGATCTACCTTTAATATAAGGTGGACCTCATGTGCCAAGGTATAATGTCTGAGCTTCGTTATTGCGAAGGTCGGCGCCAAGCAGTGCTTTTCGATGGGGAGTAGTTGCTTTCTGCCCCAGGAGAACTCGACTTAAATAGTACAGAGCTCACTCTTTTCTTTGATCGTTCTCTTGTGTCCACAATGTGCCTAAAGAACCCTCAAGGGCCGTTGTATATAGGATACAGGGTTTTCCCTTAACTGGAGCGGCTAATACCGGCGGATTTTGCAGATATTGTTTGGTTTTGTCTAGTATGTTTTGGCACTTCTGATCCCGGACGAACGGGGTCGCCTTCTTCATCAGATGGCTGTAGGGACAGCATTTTCTAGAGAGATTGGTTATGAACCACCGGATATACGTGGGCTTTTCTTGGAGAGACCGCAGTTGTTTGAGGGTTCTTGGCGAAGGCATTTCCATAATCGTCTTGATTTTTGAGGGATCGATTTCGATACCTCGGCGGCGTATGATGAATCCCAGGAATTTTCCTGAGGAAACTCCAAACGCGTATTTTAGAGGGTTCATCTTCAGATTATACTTTCGAAAACGTTGGAACACTATTTTTAGATGTTACCAATGTTCCTCATGAGATTTACCCTTCAGCACAAGGTCGTCAGCATTCGACGATCTCGTGTATGAGGTCATTGAAGATCTTTATCATGGCCTTTTGGTTGGTAGCACAGGCATTCTTCAAACCGAAGGGCATCACCTTGTAGCAGAATATGCCTAACAGTGTCCGGAAGGCGGTATGCTTCTGGTCCTGAGGATCCATTTTTATTTAGTTGTATCCTGAAGATCCATCTATGAAGGAGAAAACCTCGTGGGTGGACGTGTTATCGATCATCAGTTCAGTAACGGGTACTAGGAAGTCATCTTTCGGACATGCTTTGTTAAGGTCCCGAAAGTCCACGCAGGAGCGAACTGTCCCATTTTTCTTCATCACTGGAACGATATTAGCGATCCACTTGGGATATTGAACCTCTTGGATGAAGC
The DNA here is from genome assembly GCA_030015575.1 of Agapanthus africanus. Classification (NCBI taxonomy): domain Eukaryota; kingdom Viridiplantae; phylum Streptophyta; class Magnoliopsida; order Asparagales; family Amaryllidaceae; genus Agapanthus; species Agapanthus africanus. The sequence continues at coordinate 239,112,817 of JASDDO010000019.1, forward strand.
CGGAGTCAATTAGTTTCTTGACTTCAGCGTTGATACTCATCTCTAATTCGAACCGCATCCTTCTTGGTGCTTGTTTGATTGGCTTTATATCTGGCGATATGGCCAGTTTATATACCGCTACTTCTGGATCTAGACCCGGCATTTCGGAGTAGTTCCATGCGAAGCAGTCTTTGTACTGCATAAGCACGTCTTTGAGTGTGGCTACTTGTTTTTCCAATAGTAGCTCACCGACGAAGGTCTTCCTCGGATCGTTCTCCATTTTTAAGTTGATTTTCCTTAGGTTATCCGCCGTGGTGTGTATCCCGTCCTCCAGCTCTTTCGGCGCTGGTGGAAATTATGAGATTTCCCTGTCATCATTTTCATTTATGAAGCATCCGAAGAGATCAATCATATCCCCGTGCCCTCCTTTTTTGAGAGTGTTATCAAATGGCAGGTACGAGTCCGCTTCCATTTTTGCGGTCGAGATGGTCCTATCCTGACGGTATAGGTCATTTTTGGCTCGTGTTTTTGTGGCGGGCTTATCTTCCAACTGTCGGATAATATAAAGCTACCTTACTGGTATTGGTCCTCCACCCAGTCTTTGAACGTGAAGCAGATTTCAAGGGGGTGACCTACTACTCGGTGATAGGAGCAATAATCCGGGTAAAGGACCCCGTTTATTTGTTCAACATGTCGGGACTCTGGAAGTGTCATTATTTGGTGCTTCATGATAAGGTTGAATATTTTCCCTGTCTTGCCTTGAAGGAACGAATATTCCCGACCCATCTTCTTTATAAAGGACAAGCACCAATCGAGGTTTTCTCGATTGAACGACATTTTAGGCATGTTTTGTCGTCCTTGAACGTTGTTTGCGTTCTTCGCCTTATTTTTACCTCCGCTTCAGGATTTTCTTTCTTCGCGAAAGTACTCAACGGGCTATGGATGAAGGGCATTACGATCTATTTCTCCCACCGATTGTTGATTGTGACGCAGCGTCTTGGCCTTTTCATATATGGCCATTTCGCGGTTATAGTTGTCTCGGCTCACTTGAAAAACTTCTTTTATTAGCTTATCGATTGGCTCTTCGAGCAATGGAGCGCTCTCAAAGCGGGATCTCGCTCCAATTTGACGTCACGGTTATCTGGAAGAGCATTTTTCTCTTCACTCAAGCTGTTTGTGACGTGGCGGCTATAAGCTTGCTCCCATTTCTTAGACCGATCATATCCGAACCCAGTTGTTTCCATCTTCCGGTTGGGCTTCTTTCGCTGAGTCCCGCGAATATCCTAAATCTTTTTCTAGAATTGGGTCTGCTGAACCGTTTGTTTAAGAGGTACGCCTTGGCGCTTTAACAGTTTCTTTAATCCCTCCGCATAATATCTTCACATACGAATGGGATGGAACTTGTCAAGAGCGGGGTTGACACCATGCCAAACTTCTTTTTCTGCCCTGCTCTCCGTAGATTTGTAGAAGAGGATCGCCTTTCCATCTCTTCATCTAGGAGGTACGTAGAAGGTTTACAGTTCTTGTATGCTGTATGTATCGAGCGTATTAAGTTCCCTGTAGTGTCGAAACGGAGCCATCATGATTTGTAGACTCTGATATACTTCGGCAAGAGTCTGCATTGAAGGGCGGACGGAGAACACTACATTGGCCTCGTCCTCGGAGTCGCTGCCAAAGACCAAAATAGGAGTAGACGGTCCGGGCTTATTGTTTTACCTTTAGGGTTTCCCCGATTAGACTATTTGTTTATCTTTCTCGGTGTCGCTTCCAAAGATCGGGATGGTGCCCGCAGATTTTTGTTTATTCTCCGGCTTGTGGCACCTTTTAGTATTCTCGAAGTCCGACAGAAAGTACTTCGCATCTTCATACTTCCGGACTTCATTTACGGAGAAAGGATTGAGTTCTCCCGTGACGGTGTACTCTGAGTTCATCTTTTATCTTCTCTTTTATAAGAAAAGTTTGGAACTGATCGGGTCTTGTAACGCTTTGATCAGGAAACCTCGTGCCTCTTTGGACAGGAGTAGAGCATCCAATATGCTTAGCTGCGAGGGTATTTTCATCAGATGTGCTAAGACATTGTAATCCATCTTATTTTTCTTAGGCGGGTCCTTTGTGGCAAGCACTTTGACTGCTTCTTTATCGAGGGTGATTTTTTTGGGCATTTTCCCTTTCCCTTTGTCTTTTTTACTCGAACCTTTGTTTACAGGTCCGAACTTCTTTTCAGGCAGCGTACGGTTACGCAGCTGAATATTCTCGCAGTTCTTCTCCTTCTCTTCTTTTTCCGAGGGGGAATTTTCAAAGAGAAAGTCGAGGGGTATTTCATCCTCGGAATCGCTCCCTGAAAGTGAGAACTTGGGGTATTCCCCTTTCCAAACCGGTACCAACCATATGACAGTTGTCGGTTGTTTCTTTATGTGTCTTCGTCTCGCCACCTTCACATCAACGAGCGCGAGCTTCACGCTTCTCCTTCTTTAAGTATTTTGGATGGGCAATATATCCTTACCACCACTTCTTGAAGGTGTTGCACTTCTCGATAGGGTGAGTGACCCTTCGATGATAGAGGCAATATTTTAGATGTAATTCTCCTCCGTCGAAATATGGGACTCTAAGAATGTACCTCTTGAGAGGTGGTAGCTTCATCCCCAGTGATAGGGTTTTGGCGAACCGCTTCCCAGTTTTGATTCTGCTCTTATTTGTTGCAGGTGTGCTTTGGTTTGTTCGGAGCGCTTGGTTTGGTCGGACCGCTTTATGACTCATTCTCACCGCAGCTTTTTTATTCAACGCTGAAGCTTAGCCTTTTCATATATTGTTGTCTCGCGTTCTTGGTCGTCTTTGCTCTTTTGAAAGGCTTCGTTTAAAAGTCTCTCAATTGGGTCTTCTTTTGGCAGATTCGGGAAATTTAGCGCCGATTCTGCCCCCAGTTCCTCTATGTCATTTTCTGACGCTGAGAGAGCTTCTTCGCCATATAACGACGGATGGGAGATCATGTGGCAACTTACTACATAGTCTTCCGCTTCTTCTGATGAGTCATTTTCCTCATCATTGTCACTGTCTCCGTCCTCAAGAATATGCTTAAGAAATTCTTCGAGCGTGACTGGTGTCCGCGCTTTCTGGTTGTATTCTTCCAGCGTGTCTATGTATTTCTGAAGCTCCGTGCGCTTGTCGTCATACTCGGCAGGCTGCATGGGTTTCTTGGTTTTCTTCTTTTTCTTAGAAGACTTTGACGGCTTGACTTAGGGACTTTTTCCTTTATCAACAACTTTCGGTGTAGGACGTGGTTTCAACACCCTTTCAATAATTTCGGGTTCAAGCGGGCTTCTCCACTTGATCGCCGGGCATGCCTGTAGATCCTTAAGCATTCTTTTAGTTTTCGCTGAACGAACTACTTCCCATGGAGCTTCTTCCACAAGTGAACATGATCCCCCCTGCTCGTCCACCTTTTTCGGAGCGTGCTTTTGGGACGGGTTTACCCTCCAGTTATCAGACAGCGCGAACTTTCCCTACTGATACTGGTCCTCAACCCAATTTTTGAAAATGTAGCAATCTTCAATTGGGTGGCTCATTATCCTATGATAAGAGCAGTAGTTGGAGTTGTTGACTTCGCTGGGTTGTGCGGGTCGTCGTGGATCTGACAATGTGATAAGAGCATCGCCTGCTCGAACAATCTCTTCGTTTTATCGTGAGGAAACGAGTATGCACGCCCCAGCCTTTCTTCCAAGGACAGGCGTATACGTGCGTTGTTTTGGTGAGCAGCCGGTTTTGGACCGCTCGGTTGTTGTTGCGTATTGGTAACGAAGCTCGCTTTCCCTTTACCCTTGTTATTTCGAGAGTCCTTATTTGAAGAAGAGGGGTCATGACCCATCTAATCAATTTAGGCCAACTTGTCTATCAGCGCCTAGAAGGTTATGGGTTTGAAAAAAGTCATCAACTGGGACACGGTCAATTGAGGATCGAGGGTCCCGATGGACATGCCCACGGCTGGAGACTCTTCAATGCGTTGTTCGCATTTAGACCACATGTTCCGCCACCGGATCGTGTATTGGACCCACGTTTCTTCTGACTTTACCCTGGCATTGATCAGTGTCATGATCGGGATGCGTTCACTTGCGCTGGCGAACCGTTGCGTGAACAGCGGTTCTATTTCAGAGAAAGTTTTCACGGAGTCATTTGGGAGCTTAGAGTACCATTCGAAAGCTGTCTCGGACAAACTCCCGACGAATTGGCGAAGCAACAATTTTTCGTCGCCTCCAATATTGCCACACAGAGTTCTAAATTGTGCGATGTGCTGGTGGGAATTGCCTATTCCTTTGTAAACATGGAACTTTAGGATCGTATATCCCGGGGGTACTTGATTTGGTCATACCAAGCAGGATATGGTCGCTCGGTTTTGACGAGTTGGCTGGTGGCTTCATTGGCCTGGTGAGCTCTGATTTGCTGAGCAATTTAGTCATCCAGATCCGCTTTGGAGATTGTTTCCTCCTTTGCCGCTGATAAGGCTGGAAGAGAATTTGATATTTCTCCTCTGTCATCCTCGATAATCACCGGCGGATCTTCAGCCGGTGGTTCTGGTTGGATCATCATTCCCACCATGTTTTGGAATAAGAGAGCCATCTTCTTGATGTTAGCAACTTGCTCCGCAAATTTTTTGTCTTTTTTCTCCAGCACTCGTCGCAAGAACTCTGTATCGGTTTTTTACTCTTGGTGCTGTCAGCTTCTTTTTCCGGACTTTCTTTTGATCCGGTGAGTGCTGCCATTTTGGTCAGTATCTCCTGGAGCATTTTCTGTTGCTCCTGAGCTTTTGTGAGCGACCGAGCATGCGGCCTATGACTCACCGAAGCACGGCCCTCTTCTTTCCCGTTAGCCATGTAAACCGTATGTATGGTTATGCCCCAAGACTTGGGGCGTTTAAATCTTTCGCCATTGGATTTTGCCGCTGGCGGTAGAGTTTTCTCCAGCCTTGTTCTTTTATGAGAGTGTCATGCCCCGCTTCCTAAAAGACGGAAACAGACACGTGACAAGCCCGCGATATATTTATTTCGAGAAAGTCATTTCTCAGAATAAATAAGCTAAGCGTAAATTAGCAATATAAAAATGACAAGAAATTAACATGAGATTTTAAACTTTAACAACTTTATTTACATTCAAACTTGTTGCATTTATAATACATGAGTTCAACTGAAAGAAAATACAAGAAAAGAAATGCCTAAACATGTGCCATACATAAACTGAAAAAAAAAGGATAACTGGTCTAGGCCTAAGTCGCGATCCGATCGTACTCCTCCTCGGTGGTGTCCACCTCCTCAGCCTCCATAGTATCTGACGAATATTTCAAGAAACAAAGATGGGTGGAATGCCTGTCAGCGAACCTTCGCTCGGTAAGTCCCCATGAAAAAGGGTATGAAGTATAAAAGTATAATGACAAGGAAAAAAAATGGATATCATGAAGCAATGAACTATGAGATATGGTGTTTAAACATGTCGTTTAATATTAGCATGGCAATTCTATTTAACATGCAGTTCTATATATATCATGGCAAAATAACATGAGCATAGTATAGCATGGCCGTGTAGTGTAGGTATAGTGAACAGAAAGTGCGTGTAAGTGTCCTAAAAGGTCTCTACATGGATAAACTAATTTAACGTAAGTTTAAGACTGAATGTCAACCAATCTCAAGAGTATTCTCGAACTCAACAGGCTGTAATTCAGGGGTAAGGAGCCACGGACCCGGATCAAGTGTTAGTAACGGGACTTCAACCTAGTGTAGAAGTATTTCAAACTCGACAGGCTATAATTTAGAAGTAAGGAAACATATGCCCTCATGATAGCTTGCTTGTGTTAGTAGATATGAATTCATGATCTAGGGGTACTCCTGAGATTTCGTTGGATTCACACATGAACCACCCCAACACCCCGTGTATTCTAGGTTACAGTTAAAATTACTATTCTTGCTCGAATCCATGAATACATCAAGTTGCAAGATTGAGTTCATGTCAATATCAAGTATTCGTGTCAAGTGTTCATGTATTCATGTCAAGTTGTATTCATGGTTCGAGTCAAGTCAGTTTCAATACCAACCAATGTGTTCTGGTATTCATGTTAAGTTCATGTCAAATCATAGTATTCTAGTATTCAAGTTTTGGGATATTCAAGTTCAAGTGTTCTGGTTCATGATCAAGTATTCAAATTCAAGTTTGATTTTGGATTCTGGTTTGAGTTTGGATTCATGTTGGAGTTAGAATCTTATGAAAAGGACTTTGTTCTTGCAATATTTTAAGTTCGGGAGTAATCGGCAACTGCTGCACATGGACAACAGGATTTGTGTCTTTTTGCAAGACAATTGCCATTAAAAACTCTGTTAAGTTGTCTAGCCTGAATAGGCAAGCACTCACTTTCTCCGGCTCCCCGAGGCTCAAGAGAAATGATACTGCTTAAACCTATATTAATCTATAGTCCTTTAAATATTGTTTTGCATATCTCAAGGGGGTTTTATGAAAAAAATTATATATTAATATTGTTTAAAACTAACCTCGATGGTGATTTGTAATATTTAGGGTTTTCATGAACATGTATTTTAATTGTTGTGGTATTTTAGTGATAAAACCTAGCGTTTTGAAAATTTATGGTATTTTTATGAAAACTAGCTCTTTTGGTAACTTGATGGTATTTTATTAAAATATTTTAATCTTTAAAAAAATAGTTTTATACTTTGTTTTTATTGAAAAGATGGATTATAGATTTATATAATTTTTTTCCAAAATTTAGTTTTGTTTAGCAAAGTCGTATTTCTTAAAAATCGTATTTTTATTTCCTTTCGAGACCGAATACTCCGTGAGGAATTTTGCATCTCGCTCTACTATCCCAAGGATGTGCGATAATCCGCACCATCCATTAGCGGGTCCCCTAACGAGGGTTGTAGAGGCGTAATTGCCAAAAATTTTAAAATACCGATTAAAAGAAACCCGTTTTGAAAATGTGTGGTATTTTAATGAAAAGCTTTTATTTTGAATTACCCATATACTTAGAATACTGTGCTATGAAACCATAGTGTGCGTGTGGGGTAGGTCATTATCCCGTGAAGGTACTAGGGTTTGGGTATACTGCATTTCGAAAAGAGGTTACACTAAAATTCATGGTATTGTAATGAAAAGTTCGTTATATGATTGTTTCACATGAAAATTTTGGTTAAACTAAAAACTAAAAGGTTACAAGTAATGTGAGAAAGTTAGTTTGACCTATTTTGCTTTAAAGAGGGGAGTTCCAAGGTTAAATAAACATGTATCGGGGATAACTCCACTTTACCGACATGTTTTAAAAAAAGATTTGAGATGAAAGAAAAGAGAAAAAGGGAGACTTACTCGTTGTGTGGCGTTGCAAAGAGATTAAAGAAAAGAGGGGGATTCCCGTGGCATCGCAGAAGCTCCGGAAACTGTTTCGATTTTCGATGAAAGGAGCTTGGTTGCTAACTCCACTTGACTCTATTTGCACTTAGGAACTTTTGGGATGAATTTGCTAGAAATTTTCAGAATAGAGGAGAGCTAGGGTATGGGGTGGTATTTATAGTGAAGAATTAGGGTTTGGGAATTTAAAATGTGGATTAAAAGGATTTAAATGGCATTAAATAGTGAATTGAAGAGTCTCTGTTTGATTTCAGGAAAATCAAACAGTGCAGGGAAGTTAAGAGGAACTGAAGGGACAAATGTGCAAAGCACGGAGATGATTGGAGGCATTAGGACCGTCAGCGCCGGCCTTATGAAGAAAATGGGCGGTCGGATTTGATGGGTCTGTCTCAAGATTTGTGCCACGTGTCAAGTTGGGTGTTTACTCCTATTTGCGCATGTTTGATTTTTCTGAAACTTTTCGTTTCTCCATGAATTGCACGTGCAACTCTTGGGCTTCCGAAAAATTAAAAAGAAAAAATCTGAAAAATAAGAAGGTCTGATGGATTCGAACGCACAGTCTATGTCACAGCAGTGTAGGGCTTTATCAGTGAGCTACAGGTTGTTTCTTGCTTTTATTGAACAAAAATAACCTATAACTTCACAGCAAGCTGAAATACCCATTTTCTGTACAATAAACAAGAAATTTTTGTACAGGAATTTCAGAGTCGTTACAGAAAGATTGGAGTTGAAGGAGCCGTTATGACATGCACCTGTTCAAGAGAAGCCCTTCGTTGTATGGCGGAGGAGCGTTCTTGTCGGCCCTTATATTTCTTCGGTCGACAAGAGTAATTTTCGTCAAGCACGGAGTCTTAAACTTTTCGCCAAACTCTATGGATTTGCGAGGAGAGCCGCTGACATGGCTGCTCCGAATTTTTCTGTATTGGGGCCTCTGCCGGCGAAGCTGATTTCTTCAGTACCACCGTCGGGGAGTTCTTGTGCACCTCCTAAGCGGGTCAAAATTGTTCCTAGTTGAAACAGCAGCGTTGATATTCACCATAAGAGCTGGTGGGGTGAGCCCAGAGGGAGAGTTGCCCCCAGCTTCTCTCACTCGGCGCCAGTGGCGACGCCGAGCATGTCGTGGAGTAGGAATTGTCTCAGTTTTGAAGATGTCTTCCTCATGCCCCCGGCATTGCTGGGGAGCTTCGGTTGGCGTTAGCCTGTTGAAAACCGATGTCCTTATTGGTGTTGGAGTAGAGTTGGCCAATGTTTCGAAGACCGACCGTCTTGGAGGGGAAACACTTTTACCGGCTTCATCCGTAGCAGGAATAGGGAGAGCTAACCGTTTTGGGGTAGCTCCCTCTGGTATCATGGGCTTCTTTACGGGCCTGCTCGAGTTCTTCCTCAGCCTGTTGAAGCATGAAACGTCAGATTTAGATGGCTTGCTGATAAGAGCTGCCATGGTTGCCAGCCGATCAAAGACCGACCTTCTGAGAGCTTCTTTTTGTGGCACTGAGGTGCTGAAGTTCACAGGCGGGAGTATGGTCCCGAAGAAGAGCCCGGTAGTGGCCTGTATGACCCGTCCTACCGGCATTGAGAAAATGGAGGCCGCGGTAGGCCCGTATGTCACTCCTCCAGCCGGGATAGAGAGAGAGTTATTGTTTCAAGCAGTGCAGTGAGAAACCATTGATTCTGCACAGGAGCCAGACACCCAGTTTTAGTATCTTGAACCTAGGAGCAACCAATATATGGTGAATCACGATTTTGTTCGCAATCATAACACACGAAGTGTGGAATGGAAAGAGGAAGAGGACCCACCGGGCATGCCAGAATCTGTTTACCGCCGAAAACCGGACTAAGACGTTGGGACGTCTAGCCTGAATTTAGGGACAGATACTATTAGGACATATCCATCCACCTCTCCGAAAATACCAAGTTGATTTATGGAACCGTATATCGGAAGTTTGGTGCGACCGATATAGAAGACTTCATCAGATTCCCCCTCGTTTATGAGGGGGTATTGATTGTGGGCACACTCTTCCCTGTAGGCGAAAACCCCTGTAGTTAATTACATTATCGCATTGCGATAACCACTTTCTCCTGCTCCGGTAGTTCACTTCGTGTCATATATTATTTTGTTTGTTAAGGTTGCCCGTGGATTGTATACGGAGACTATTTTATGTTATCGTCTGTAGGGCGCGGAGTCCAAATCCGTATATTTTAGATTTGGGTTTGAACTTAGATTGTATGTTCCTTTAGTTCAAAAATATTTTATTTTATTTAAGCACCATTAATCTGTTTTTAGATTAAGATTAATTTAAATATATGAGCATTTGAGCCCAATTTATTTTAACCAAGAATATTTTAGTCTTATTTGAGACTAAGATCAACTTAGAAATATTTTCAGGATCATTAAATTTAGTTAAGATCCAACAACAGAGCATTTGGGCTCAGTTGCAAGCAATTTCAGAGAGACTTAGCCAATTTGAGCTCGGTCATGGGCTTTCTCCCTTTATTCAGAAGTGCTAAGCACTTATTTGTGGCTCTGGCGCTCACGTGAGGAGCTCAGACATGGGCTTTGCCCAATCAATGCTAAGTACTTAATCATTTTGATTATATATAGTGCTAAGTATTTTTATACAGCGCTCACGCATGTTTCACGTGAGGTGTTGAGTTTTCGCCTGTGGGAGCTCACGTGGGAAGCACGTGAGGCACTGAGTTTATATTTTTGGACGCTCACGTGGGAAGCACATGAGGCACTGATATTATATTTTTCGGCACTCATATGGGAAGCACGTGAGGCGCTGAGCCCCTTTTTTTGTCGGGCGCTCACGTGGGAAGCACGCAAGACGCTGAGTTCTTTTCTTTTAGAGATTTAATCTCTATTAATGGCGTTTTTAGCCATTAATGATCATTAAGATTTCTGTTTTGAAGATCTGAGATCAAGTTTTGTTTGAGAACTAAGTTCCTATGTTTTTTTATTATAAAAACTTAGTTCTTTATAGGGTTAAACCCTGTTTCAGAGGAATTAAATTCGTGGAACATGTCTCTTTTCTCTCTTCTTTTTACCTAGTTATTGTCCCTAAATTTTGAGTATGAAGAACAAAATCTTCCCGATGAGAATTAAATATGGGAGTTTTGTCTTACGGATCTCAGATCTAGAGAAAGAACTAAGTTTCTTTGTGAAGGGTTAAACCCTTATTTTTATTTATGCTAGGTAAAGAAGATATATTTTTATCTTTTCTTTTTCTTTACCTAGGGTTTGAAATTGAAAACATATTTTCTTTTAAAGGAGAATTATATTCTCGGTTTTGTGACTTCTGTCTTTTTGTTTGCAGAAACTTATGGGGTGGTTCTCTCTCTCTTTTCGTCTGTGAGACTTGAAGTCTCAGGTCCTTTATATAGACAAGGCAAATTGTTGATCAATTTTGAGAATGAGAGATTTCATTTAATTTAATTGGTCTGAAAAATTATTTGGAGAATTTTATCCACAGTTGGATTTTTGATCTAGTGATTTCTGTTTTACAGAATTTTTTTTTATTTTTAACAAGATTGGGGAAATATTTTCCCATATATAAAATTTTATTCTATTAAACGGTGATTTTAATCACCATTGGATTTTTCATCCAAAAGCTCTCTATTTATCAGAGCATATCTTTCTTATTTAGAAAGATTGGAGAAATATATTCCCAAAATAGAATTTAATTCTGTCATCAGATGTTTGATCTAACAGCTCTGTTTAACAGAGAATATCCCAAGATTTTAGGAAAACATTTCCCATGTAGAATTTAATTCTACCCGCTTTAATTTGGACGCTGACACTCACGTGTTATGCTCATGAGCCCCGCTCAAGAATTTAATCCTTAGACATAAGCAGGCATACACGTGCTTTGCACGCCGGCGCTCACGCATGTATCATGTGAAGCACTATAATAGGATTTAATCCTATCAGAAATTGGCGCCGGCGCTCACGTGTCTTTCACGTGAGGCGCCGCCTGATTGTGTTTATTTAAACAAAGGGTAATTTTTTATGAGGGAACAAATGGTAGTCTGGATTTTCGATACGCTTGGTGGTGTCATTGATGTGAGTGATAGTTCTCGAAGGAGAAGATTTGGAGCCGTCGATGTGGCCAAGGAGGTCATGGCCGATTAAGGTCGATTGAATTTAGGATCTCTACACGGTGAAGTTTGTGTGGGAGAGTTTTGTTGGGAAAGGGAATTTGGAACTAAAATTTGGTAAAATCTGATTTACTAAATTTAGTAAAATCTGATTTACTATAACCACAATTTGGTAAAATCTGATTTACTAAATTTAGAACCGCAACAGCTGTGTTCGCCTTAGGCAGACGTCTGACCATTAGCCTTCAGACGTCTACATGTTCTCTGTTATTTGTCGAAGAATCATTCCCAGACATCTGGCTCCTATTCTTCAGACGTCTGGCTTTTCCTCTTCAGACGTATGCTTTTGTTCTGTTGTTTTGGCAGTTCTCTGGCAGACATATGGAACTTCTCTTTCAGACGTCTGTCGCTATTGTTTTTAGCCTGTGTCGCTAATACAAATAGGGTCCAATAGGGGGACCCTCTCTCCCCTTTATTTTCATTACGATTGCGAATGTACTCTTTCTGCTTATTGACAAAGGAGTTCGCACGATGAAAATTAGAGGCTTCACACAACGGAAGATGATGGGTGAGATCATGCATTTATTCTTTACGGATGATCTCGTAGTCTTTGGAAAAACTAATCTGAGCGAGATGCGCGAATGGAAGAACATTCTTGACACTTTTCAGCAGGCCTCGGGAAAGCGTATAAATCTTACCAAATTTGTGTTAAAAATGAATATTGATCGTGCACCCCTTGCAGTGGTCCTCAATGTTAAACGAATGTTTGGGCTTCATGTATCAGATGACGATTTCGATTACCCAGGGGCACCGATAACAGCGAAATCAACGAGAATGGGGCAACTCCGATCCTCCATTGACAAGATAATGAAAGCGATGTCGAACTGGAAGGTAACACAGATTTCGTTCCTAGTGAGAAAATTAAAGCAGAGGATTTGAGATAATAGTTTTGGTTGAGAAGAATGTCTTCTCACCACTCTTTATTTATAATAACATGGTGGATACAAATAGGGAAGGTGTAAAGAAGAAAATAATAATATTCCCAAAATACAAATATTCCCTTCTTAAAATACACAAATTTGATTTCCTCAGTTATTCAATTACCCAAATTATTATTTCCCTAAATTACTAATTATTATTTCCTTAGATTATTCGGTTGAATTCCAACACTCTCCCTCAAATTGGTGCATATATGTCATACATGTCTAACTTGCCGCAAATATGCTGAACGGGAGTCTTCCCGAGTGACTTTTTGAACAAGTCGGCCAATTGGTGGTCAATCTTCACATGTACCATGTCAATTATGCTTTCTTCAACTTTTTCTCGAACAAAATGACAGTTGATCTCAATATGTTTCGTCCTTTCATGAAACACGGGATTATTGACAATATAAATAGCAGCTTTTTTGTCACATTAAAGCCTCACTGATCCCCGTGGTGCAAAGCCCAACTCTATAAGAAGGAATCTGATTCATATTAGTTCACTGGTAGTGTTTGCCATGGCTCAATATTCGGATTCGGCACTGGAACGAGAGACAACTTGCTGCTTTTAACTCTTTCATGACACAAGATTTCCTCCAACAATTACGCAAAATCCTGTGGTTGACCGCCGATCACTTGGCGATCTTGCCCAATTAGCATTAGTGAATCCTTCGACTGTAAAGTGTCCATTGCCTTTGTATATAAGGCCATTTCCTGGTACGACCTTCAGATAATGAAGAATGCGCATGACTGCACTCCAATGTGGTTCTCTGGGATCTCCCATGAACTGGCTAATCACACTCACTGGAAAGGCAATGTCTGGTCTGGTAACGGTCAAATAATTTAACTTTCTTACCAATCTGCGATATTACCCCGGGTTGGCCAGTTGCTCCCCCTGATTCGGATATAGCTTGGCATTAGGATTCATAGGAAACTCAATAGGTTTGCAATCGGCCATCTTTGCTTCTTTGAGCATATCAAGGACATACTTCCTCTGAGAAACAAAAATGTCACCTCGGGAAGAAGACCATGCCACTTCAATGCTAAGTAAATATTTGAGCTCTCCTAAATCCTCGGTGTAGAACTTCTTCTGAAAGTATCACTTCAATTCTGAGATGCCATTTTCATCATCGCCGGTAATAACGATGTCATCAACATAGACCACCATCAAAATCCTCAAACCTCCTCGGAAACGAAAGAATACCAAGTGGTCATTACTACTACTCCGGAGACCAAACTCCTGAACAACTGTGGTGAGTCTCCCAAACCAGGCATATGGAGACTGCTTGATACCATACAACGATATCTAAAGCTTGCACACCTTTCTGTACTCCCCTTGAGCAACAAAATCATGAGGTCGCTCCATATATACTTTCTCCTTTAGATCACTGTGGAGAAAAGCGTTCTTGACATCAAGTTGGTGTAGACCCCATCGGTAATTAGCAGCTAAAGATAGAAGGATACGTACTGATGTTATCTTAACCACCGAAGAGAAAGTCTCATCATAATCTTCACCATAAATCTGTGAATACCCCTTCGCTACTGGTCTAGCCTTCAAGCGAGCCAGAGATCCATCCAGATTGATCTTTACAATATATACTCATTTGCAACCAACCGCCTTTTTAATAGTAGGGAGTTAAGTCCAAGTACCATTCAGACGTAAGGCTAACATTTCTTTTTCCATAGCCTTTCTCCAACCCGGATGTGATTGAGAATTAGATACAGATGTCGGTATAGAATAGGATTCCATAGAAGATATGTAAGCATAATAGGATAATGAAAGTCTAGCATAAGTCACATAATCAGAGGAAGAATAAACATGCTTAATTGTTCGGTTACCTTTTCGTCTAGCAATAGAAATATCAAGATTAAGATGATCAGAATGATTTGAATGGTCTGGATCTGGGTCAGGACCGGGTGATTGTCCTTCAGTGGCTGTAGACTCCTCTTCTTCTCCACGTCTTTCCTCCTGAGTTGTTTGTTAGGAATATGTATGCCCTAGAGGCCATTATTGTATATTATAGTGGATGGTTGGACATATATATAGATAACTTTTTTTCTCGACATGATAGTATGCTATCTGGTTGCTCTTTATCTTAACATGTACACTTCTTTTAGTTTACTGTCTCTTTGATACGTGTTGATAAAGCCCTTAAAATGTTGGCTTGACTACCAGGACTATGATGCAGATCATACAAATGGGGCTTGTGTGGTCCATAAGCACATCCTTTAACAGTTCCGAGTCGAGAGAGTATCGAGACAGGGCACCGATATTCCAGAGTAGACTAGTGTGTACGTTTCTTGACCCTGTATGGGGCGATGGTTGATCCCATAACCATTGGTGTTTGACATTAAAGATTGTACACAGGTGCTCATTAGAGAATGGGTACACCGAACAGGACTCGCCGAGAACTCCTAGATGGTAATATCTATCGTCAGATAGCAGTTCTCTGGTGACACTTGTACAGGTTAGTCTGTAAACCCGAGATCGTTATAGTGTCTTGTGTGGTTCCCACTGTGCTTTGATTTCCTCCCAACCACAGCTCAAAGGAGTCATGCAAACAGGTGGATTTTGGGCACAGTCCCGAGTCACATGGAGGCAGTGAGAGATAGGAGGGGTTTCGTCTCTCCCAGTATTGGGAGTTGATGTTTCACTATACTCGATTGGCTATAACAGTAAGTCCCTAACCAGGGCTGATGAGATTTACTGATAAGTGTTATCAGTAGTTTCTCGAAAGGTTATAGGCCACACATCGGCATGACTTATCAAGTTATTGGGGTGTGACGATACCACCCCCAAACTCGATATGCGACATATCAGACGAAGAGACCGGACTGTACGGTAAGTGTTGCTGTTACCGCGATGCGGTAGCGTAATTAACTGCAGGGGCTTGCGCCTGTAGGGAAGAGCGTCCCCACAATCAAAAAACCCTCAAACGAGGGGAAATCTGACGAAATCTGCTATATCGGCAGGTGCCCACAAAAGGCTTTACTTCTACGACAAGTAAAACTTCCCTCGGATCATGCGGTTAGTTGACGCATCCAGTTGCTTATAGGCTCTACGGGAGTTTGGACAAGTTTGCTTGTTGATCTTTTATTCGTTCAATACCTGGATAGCCGTTACGTCCAGCTAGTACCGCTGACGGCTTGTGGATATCTGATGTGATCATTACCTACTGCTAACGTATTGGCGAGTCTTTAAAGTCCCATATAGAGGTTTCCTATCTCAAGCGAAACGAAATAGGGCACACATGAAGATATGTGCGGGAGTTTGATTAAATACGAGTATATAATACCGTATTCTAATCCAGCATTAAATGATATCAGCCGGTTATATATGATATAACCGGATTATTGAATCAAGTGTTGATTCAATAATTTGATTTATATATATGTTTATATATTTGATATTAGCCAGGTTATATATGATATAACCGGATTATTAAATCAAGTGTTGATTTAATAATTTGATATAATATATATATATATATATATTAACAAATATTGAATATTAGTAGCCGGTTATATGTGATATAACCGGATTATTGAATCAAGTGTTGATTTAATAATTTGACACACACACACACATATATTTGATATTAGTCGGATTATATATGATATAACCGGATTATTGAATTAAGTGTTGATTTAATAATTTGACACACACACACACATATATTTGATATTAGTCGGATTATATATGATATAACCGGATTATTGAATTAAGTGTTGATTTAATAATTTGATATATATATTTGATATTAGTCTGATTATATATGATATAACTGGATTATTGAATCAAGTGTTGATTTAATAATTTTATAATTATATATATATATATATATATATATTGTATCATGATTGATGATACATGGAACTAGGATGTATGAGAATCACACATGAAGAAAAGATGAGAAGATAAAGATTTATATTTTTGAATTAAACAAAAGAAGAATGAGTCATGGTTTGGATTATTGGAGAAGCTTGGAGAAGCCATGACTCACCTTCTTGTTTTGTTTTATACATCGATATTTGTCTTTCCCATTCTCTTCTTATCTCTTTAGCTCATGGTTCACACCATCCAAGTTCATCTCATTCTTCATCTCCTCACTAGTTTTTGAGGGTGAGAAAAGAAATAGGAGAAATAAATTTTTCTAGCGAGCAAAATTCCTACTTCATCAACCTACACTACTCTACCCCATTAGTATAAGTTGTTAACTTCACTAATACCTTGATTAGTGAAGTGTGAGCTTGAGTGAGAGTTGTCTCAAGGTGGATCATCTTCGACGACGAAGACTAAAAATAAGCTCGATCCATTCTTCAAGTGGAGTCAAAAAAAGAGTTCTAGGGACTACTACTTGAAGCTTTAGAAGTGAAGGAATAGACTACAAAGGTTGTAGACTCTCCTCACTTAACATTGTTTGCTAACTTTAAAACCCTAATCCTCTAGTTCGATTTTTGTTTAGTATACTCAGACCTCTAAAATTTTAAAATTGTATACTTGATACTCATAAAAACATAGTAGATGTGCTAAGACATACTTTCATGGTATCAGAGCCAAGCCAGAGGCTTAGGAATAGCTTAGACAAAGTTAAAATGTTCGATCGACGTTTTAAACACTGGTTTTGGCTAGTTTCTGTCAATTTTTCCAAACGTTGAGATTTTTGATATTAAAAATGCTCAGAAAATCATGCAGATAAAACTATGGAGGCACAAGATAAACGAGGGCCTAATTCCTCTAAGTGGTCACGGAACCGCCGTCTAGACCATGTCTTGGCCACAGTTCCTCCGCCGACTTGAGGAGTTAGAGCCTCGTTCTTCTTCTGCTGCTTCATTTGGACATTTTTTTATTTTCTGGATATTTTTAATAAGGCTCAAGTTGTTGAGCTCTCTGTGAATTGCTGTTGTTTGAAAAATCGATCGAAATGTTTAATATCGTCTATATTGCTTTAGATATGTGATACAATTTTTGGAATCAATGTTGATTAGTTTTGCGAAAACTAGTTAATGATTTGTAAATCTCTCATTTTAGACTAGTTAATGATGGATTACCACGGAGTTTGGATTTGGATCGAAACTCCGTCGTATTCTCATATCGTACGTGAATACTCGTCAGGAGACACTAGTAGACAGCCACGCCATATTACCCCGACCAAGTGACTATAGAAGAACCCCATGGCCAAAAGCATCCACTCGGGTGCTCGCGGCCACAGTGTACCGTCCAAGTTCACTTCGTTGACAATCTCGGGGGTGCGGCCATCTACTAAAGTTCCTGACGAGTATTCGATCTTTTAATCGGGAATCTTGTTGAATTGCCCGATTTAATTTTTGAAAAGTGTTTTCAATTCGAGACTTAAATGTAAGGTTTATAGGGTTAGACATGAAATTCGGAATATGTGATAATCCGGGTTTATGATGTCTAAAAATGATGCGAATTCTAATTATCGTAGTTTTCATTTCTTTTCTGCGAACGTAAGTGTAATATATGGCAGTATCCCCGATCTCGTTGCTATACGACAACGACATTAGGGATATGCATATTTACTTACGTTGATGACATGTGATATTATTGTGTTGCTATTGATTTGTTATATTGGATCGTCGTGATTGAATAGCCGGGTTTTTCTTTTACGTGAGATGAAAGTTTTTCAATTTTCATTCATGTAAATATTTATATATAATATTCTTTTGTTGGAACACTTCCAGGTTGAGCTTGTTGTCTCCATTCGATATATATTATTTATTTTACTGCATTAAGATAGACCCAAGACGAGGATCACAAGTAACTAAGTTCTAGAGTCCAGTGGGAGGTACCGGTCGTCTAACTCTAGAATTGGCAGGGTTGCTTGCCGCTCTCGTAGGGGTCTAGGTGTGTAGGCTTGGCTATTCATCACGACCGTGGAATCCATATTTTTCGTTACTGGCTTAATCTAAAACACGAACCTCCTATTATATCATATATTTCATATATCTTCTTTTGTTGTTTCTGTGATGTGATGCGATCATATAAGTACGTGAGATGAATCTACTTATATATATGATATATTAGTAGACACTATATATATTTTGCATCCGCGCTAGTCCTGACCCCGTCCTGCTGTAAGTTAAGTAACCTTAAGGTGAAAACCCGGGTCCCCGTAGCGAATACGGATAGCATATATGTGTGTTTTATTTTCGTTTCTTCTATGATGTTTAGGAAACATAATTGATGGGACATCATTAATAAAATTAATGAAAAGAAAAGAAACCTAAAAGAAGTTGTAAAATCAAATTTTTCAAAAAGGTAGCTCTAGTTCTTTCTTTGCATAGCGGTATTCCATTATGAATATCTAGCACATCATTCAATGAGGAAAGAGCATAGATCCCTTCACCGGGAATGTCCTCTTTAGCAAAGACTAGTATATGCTACAACCCCCTCGGTTTATTTTGAAAACTACTCAATTTTTAAAGCGGAGCTTAAACCACTTCTTTTCAAATCACTAGATTTTACAACGATATCAAGTTTATTACGTTAAAGGTTTTCTTAAAAACCAGCTGTAGCCCTCCGTTATTTCAGATAGGTACTATTTAGTATTCGTGCTGCGTTTGTCGACCTTGTCAAGGCGTAGTGTTCGGTAGCTGATTAGTGCTTTTCTGCCGCATGTTGATGCGATTGGTTAGGATAGTCGTACGACCTTGTTGACCTTGTCAAGAGTCGTGCGGGTGGGTCTAATTCAGTTACGAAATGATAGGTTGAACTTGACTTGCGGTTTATGGTTTGTCGACCTTATCAAGGTCATAGATCGCATGGGGTAAAAACATATATTTGATATTAGCCAATGTATATATGATATAACCGGATTATTGAATTAAGTGTTGATTTAATAATTTTATATATATATATATAAACTAATATTGAATATTAGCCGGTTATATATGATATAACCGGATTATTGAATCAAGTGTTGATTTAATATATATATATATATATATATATATATATATATATATATATTGATATTAGTCGGGTTATATATGATATAACCGGAATATTGAATCAAGTGTTGATTTAATAATTTGATATATATATATATAACTAATATTAAGCTCACTTAAGATTTTCTTCTATATGTTAGTTATATGTATGCCCTAGAGGCCATTACTGTACATAGGATGTATATTGTAGTGAATGCTGGGACATATATAGGGAGGACTTTCTTGCTCGACATGATAGTATGCTATCTGGTTGAACTTTACCTTAACGTGTATACTGATTGTCTCTCTGTTACATGTTGGTAAAGCCCTTAGGATGTGTGCTTCACTACCTGGACTATGATGCGGATCATACTAGTGGGGACATGGTAGTCCATAAGTACATCCTTCAAAGTCCCTAGTCGTGGGTGTATCGAGACGGGGCATCGATATACCAGAGTAGACTAGCGTATACCTTCTCGACCCATACAGATGGGCGATGGATGATCCCATATCCATCGGTGTTTGACATCAGAGATGATATACGGGTGCTCAGTAGAGACTGGGTACACTGGACGGACTCGCCGAGAACTCCCAGATGGTATTATACCTCACGTCAGATGGCAGTTCTCTGGTGACACTGGTACAGAGTAGTCTGTTGACCCGAGATCGTCATAGAGTCTTGTGTGGTTCCCACTGTGCTTTGATTTCCATCTTACCACGTCCAAGAGGGCGTGCAAAACGGTGGTTTTTGGGTACAGTCCCGAGTCACATGGAGGCAATGAGCGATAGGAGGGGATTCGTCTCTCCCGGTATAGGGAGTTGATGTTGTGCTGTGTTCGATTGGCTATAACAGGAAATCCCTGGCCAGGGTTGCTGAGATTTACTGGTAAGTGTTACCAGTAGTTTCTCGAACAGTTATAGACCTCATATCGACACGACTTATTGAGCTATTGGGGTCTGACGTTTACCACCCCTAGGCGAGATATGCGACATATCAGACGATCAGACCGGACTGTACGGTAGTGTTACTGGTCGGATTCACTGGAGTGTGAGCGGGCTTGCTCGTCGATCTTCAGATCGCTCAATACCCGGGTGGCCGTTACGTTTAGCAGACCGCTTGCGGCTTGTGGGTGTTTGATATGATCATCATCCGCTGCCGGCGTATTGACGAGTCTTTAGAGTCCTACACAGAGGTTTCCTGGCTCAAGCGAAACGAAATAGGAGCGCATATGAGATATGTGCGGGACCGAGAATAATGCGAGTATGTGATACCGTATTCTATTCTCGCGATGAATGTATCGAATGGTTGTATGCGATATAACCTAGTTATCAATTCAAACGTTGATTCGATAAGCCGATACATTGTATACTAGTCGGTTGTGTGCGACATGACCGGATCATTGAATCAAGTGTTGATTTAATGATTTAATGTATAATAATATATTTGATATATTACTTTGCATTAACTAGTATCGGTTCACTTTAAAATGGATTTTCTCGCTCGGATGTGCGCATTACATATGCGATATGATTTTGTGCACTTGCTTGTATCATGTTTGATGATGCATGCTTTTTGGTTAAGTGTAAAGTATTAAACCTTGGTTAATGAAATGGTTAGGGTTTATAATTTAGTTATTCATTTATCTTATTTAGTTATCCATTTATTTTTGATAAATGAATAAAAGAAAGAGAAAAGGATGGTGGCTTCTTTTGTTGTTTTGTTAAAGCTTCATGAAGCTTTGACTTAGTCCACTATTCTTATCTCATCCTTAACCCTAACCATACCACTCAACCATGATTAATTCTCTACACTAAACCATGGTTCTAAGATGATAAGAATGTATTATTCTTTTCTTTTTAGAATTATCTTATCATAAGCTTCTTCTTCTTCTTCCTTGAACTTGAAGAAGAAAGCTTACCTCATCAATGGTGATTGATGAATTAGAGTGAGAAATCCAATTCTAAAGTTAACCCAACTCCTATTTCTTCATCCTCTACCTCTTGCCAAGTAGTAGAGTGTGTTTACTTCACAAGTTTCATGACTTGGTGAAGTTGTGAGCTTGATCTAGCGATGTCTCGACGTAGATCATCTTCGGCATGGACATCGACGACCTAGCTTGCCCATTCTCCGACGAAGCCGATCCTAGAGCCCGGATTTGACTTGGACAGCGGAGAGGACCTCGTTGCGGAGCTATGGAGGTGGAGCACCGGATCTACAAAGGTTGTATTTCCGTTTTCTCATTAGTTAAGTGTTAACTAGTTATTGTTCGCCTAGACTTCTAGTTATCGATCCGTAGTTTAGGGTTTGTAGGCACCATAATTTTTGAAATAACCATGGTTGATGCTTGGGAGACCACACTTGAGTGCCTAGGAACCCTACAGTGGTATCAGAGCCTAGCTAGAGCCTTAGGCGAAGTCCAGACGGAATTTGAAACCGGAACGAACCCGAAACCAACTCCAAAATGTGCTCTCTGTACTTTTTCTAAAAACAGTGATTTTTCAGTATTAAAAATATGTAGAAAAACCAGCAGAGAAATATAAGAATTTCGGCACAAAAATTTTTTGATGAACAGTGAACATCTGCGCGGATCCGCGGCATAATATTGGATAATGCGGCGGATGAGCGGCAAGAATGTGACGTCATCAACTAATTTTTGCACAGTAATTCATTTGTTTCTGTGCTGACTTCTCTGGTTATTTTTAATATTTATTCAAGTGTTGAATAATCTGGGATGTTTTGGAGCTTTGATGATTCGATCGGGTTTATCAAATTTTGTCTGTGTGGCTTTCCGGATAAATCTTAGAATATGTTAAAAAGTTCGACCGGATATAAATACCCAACTTTTCCCCTGTCGGGAAATTTCCAAGTGTTGGATTTTTCCGTAGTTTAACGACGTTCTAAGTAGTGCAAGTAACGCGATGGTCCCTCTAGAAGACACAAACCTTAACTCGATTATGTGACCGTCTTGAACTGCCCTTTGAACCTTCGGGTTTGGGGCAGTACGGCGTGCCACATGTGAGGCGTTGGCTTGACCCTTCTACGGCTGGACCGTTGGTACTGAGGTACGAACTGAATGTTGTTAGACTTATTTCATGTGTTGATCTGTATCGGGAAAACTTGGGTGTTCGATTGTTCGATCGGAAAGTTTAACATTTTCTGTTTATCTGGAATGGGATACAATAATTGGAATTCACAAAGTTATGAGATAACTAAATGAATGTTATAAACGTAGCAGTTTAGTCTCACTTGATCGGTTGCCACGGAATTTTGTTTTTGTGATCAAAAGTCCGTCGCAATCACGTAGCGTACGCGGATACTCGCCGGGTAAACTTAATAGACAGCCTCACTCCATAGCCCCGACCAAGTGACTGTAGGAGAACCCCGTCGCCGAAAGCATCCGTACGGGTGCTCGCGGTAGCGGTGTTCCGCCTTGGTGCACTTCGTCGACGGTATCGGGGGTGCGGCCGTCTACAGAAGTTTGCGACGAGCATTCGATCAGGATGTCGGGAATCCTGTTGAATTGTCCGACTTGATATTGAAAAGAGTTTTCGATAATGAGACTAAAATGCGGGGTTTATAATTGTTAGGCATGCGATGTCTAAGTAATTCATTTGGTCAGGCATGCGATGTCTGAGGTGGTTGCGGATTCCAACTGTTGTAGTTTTACACTTTCTTTTCTGTGACCGTAAGTGTAATATGTGATATCGCCGGTTTCGTTGCTATATGTCAACGACAATTGGGATGCGCATATTTACTTACGTTGATGACATGTGATGTTATGTGTTGCTGGATATGTTATATTGGATCGTCGTGTATGAATAGCCGGGGGTTTTTATGTGAGATGAGTGTTTTTCATTTTCATTCATGTAAAAACTTGTATGTAATATTCTTTTATTGGGGCGCTTCCAGGTTGCGGAAGTTGTCACCTGTTGTATATTATTTACTTTTCTGCACTAGGATAGACCCAAGGAGGGGAGCACAAGTAACCGGGTTCTGGGGTCCAGTGGGAGACCAACTCGAGGAGTCGAGTCCGGGTCTCCTAACCCTAGAATTGGCAGGGTTGCTTGCCGCTCTCGTAGGGGTCTAGGGGTGTGGGATTGGCTATTCATCACGACCGTGGAATCCGTGTTTTGTACTGGCTCGTATTGAAAACACGGACGTCCTAGTATATCCAATATTTCATATGTTTCTTCTGCTGCGATATCTGTGATGTGATCATGAGATGTTTCTGTGATGGATATAGTATATAGTATATATGATATATTATATAGACGTTACTTATGTTTTACACCCGCGCTAGCCCTGCCCCGCTCTGCCGTTAGTTACCTAACCTAACGGTGCACGAGGGGACATCGAGGCGAATGCGGATGGCATAAGTGTACGTCATATCTATCTGTGATGTTTAGGTAAATAAATGATGGGACTTCATTAATATGATTAATGAAATTAAAAGAAACCTAAGATGTTGTAGAATCGGATTTCAAAATAAAACAGGTAGCTACAGTTCTTGCTTTGCATAGCGGTATATGTGATATATCCTGCACCTTATTCGATGAGGAAAGGACCGAGATCCCTTCACCGGGAGTGACTCCTTTAGCAATAACTGGCAGATGCTACACACTCGGTTTGTCTTTTGATTGCTTTTAAGAGTTTTTGCTTTGCACAGTGATATATATGATATATCCCGCACCTCATTCGACGAGGAAAGGACCGACGATCTCTTCACC
The DNA here is from genome assembly GCA_030015575.1 of Agapanthus africanus. NCBI lineage: Eukaryota > Viridiplantae > Streptophyta > Magnoliopsida > Asparagales > Amaryllidaceae > Agapanthus > Agapanthus africanus. Next base: position 239,136,954 of record JASDDO010000019.1, read on the forward strand.
GGGAGTGACTCCTTTAGCAAAACTAGAAAAGCCTCAAAAACACTCCATTTCAAAATTCATTCGATCCTACAACGATATCAAGTTCATTACGCAATAGGTTTTCAGAAAAACCTGTCGTAGCCCTCCGTCATTTCAGATAAGTAGTAGTTAGTATTCGTGCTGCGTTTGTTGGCCTTTGTCAAGGCGCAGTGTGCGGTAGCTAACTGGTGCTTATCTGCTAATGCATATGATGCAGATTGAGTTAGGGTAGTCGTGCGACCTTGTTGGCCTTTGTCAAGGGCCGTGCGGGTGGGTTTAATTCAATCAGGAAATGACGGGTTGAACTTGACTAGCATCCTATGGTTTGTTGGCCTTTGTCAAGGCCATAGGAGGTTAGGGGCAAAATATTATCGGGAATTTCAAGTGTTGAAATTTGCAATGAGATTGCATACCTTCTATGAGATAGTTGGATCCCGATACCCGCTGCGAGTAAGTGTTACTCCTGGGAGAGTTTTATACATTACAATTAGCCGATCAAGTAGGTGTCTAGAAAGGTGTCAACGGGGTTACGCCTCTGGGAAAACGAGGTTTACAGTAATTAGGTTCGTGCGAAAGCACGGGGGACCTCCCTCAAAGTACCGACACTGGCCTGGCTGAAAGATTGGCGAACTTGTAGTGTGTAATTAATCCCGGCTAGTCTTTCCTTTTAGGGTTTGAAGGAAGATTTGATAAAAAGCAGTGGGAGCCATCCTGATTAGATAAAATAATAACCAATCTATTCTTGACAGAGCGCACGCTGAGTGTTTTCTTCTCTCTCTCTCCTGGTAGCGACCATATCACGCCTTAATCAAGATAATAATATGAAATATTGACCGAACCCGCTTATTATACTGAGCTGGGGAACGTTGGTCCCGCTCCAACTTATAATTGTTATAAGACAGAGCAGGAAATTGGGGAATACCAGATTTCCCGTGCCGCCCAAACGAAGAGAGTGCATGTTGATGCATCATCTTCGGGTTTGTTCATTATACAGAACTGTTTCTCAGTATCCTTTACGTCCTGGGTATATGATACCGGATCAGGATCCCAGATATGTAATCTGTTACATAGGGCTACAGAAAGGTAGAGAACTGAGAACGGGTGATAAGTTTCATGAGGCAGAAAACGGGGCAAGTGTTGCAGCCAAGTCTGTCGGTCACTGTCACCCTGTATTACCAATACATTGATTCTGAACGAATGTTGTTAGATACCGAACCTGATATACCAAATCATATCACTCTCTTTGTTAGAAAAGAAAGGATATAATTTTGTATTGTTGGATAATGTTTTGAACATTTCCTATATCAAAAGTTGATCGGTTCAGGCACGTTATCTAAAAGCATTAATGTTCTAAATCAAACTACAGTTCTTACTATATGGAGCACACACAAGAGGAAGAGTTCAGAAATGAACGAATTCTTCTTAAGGCATTGTAGACTAGGTCAGATCAATGTGACCCGACTAGCTAGAGTTACATAAAGATGCATATTTAAATTAGTTTGAATTTACATCTTGTGAAACTCGCCAGTCATGTCACAAAGATAAGATGACCATAGCTCCGTTTACTGGAAACAGAGAAAGAGTTACTAAACTCTTGGGATTGATACATGTTGATGTATGTAAGGTCCCCTGTCTACACATGCCAGGAAAGGTTCTTTATACTTCATTATATTCTCTGATAATCTCTCAAGATTCAGTCATATGTTCCTGTTGAAACATGAGTCCGAACCTTTTGAGATATTCACAGAATATAAGCTAGAAGTAGAGAACCAATACGGGTATAAGTATTATGTCCTTTGATGCGATCAAGGAGGAGAATACTTGAGCACGGAATTCCTGGACTATTCTAAAGGAGAATGAGATTCTCTCTCAGCATTACTCCTCCGAATACACCATAGCACGATGGTATATCGGGGCGGAGCAAACACACCCTATGTGATAAGGTGTGCTCTATGATGAGTACTACTGAGTTACCTATTTCCTCTTAGGGAGTTATGCACTTATGAAGCTGCATACCTATTGAATAGGGTTCCAATCAAATCAGTTGCCTACCGCTTCATATGTGATATGGAAAGGAAAGAGCCCATATCTTAAGTTGGTTAAGATTTGGGGTTGTCCGGCCTATGTATGAAAGCAAAATCCGGACAAGCTCGAGGCAAGGACTGTAATGTAGAACTGGAAATGTTCCAGCTATACGAACTACAGCAGATGATTTGATAGAACCAAAGGATTCAGTAGATTCCAACGAACCTCAGCCTCTCCGCCGATCTAGTAGGGTTCCTCACCCACCTGAGAGATACTTCAGTTTCTCTATGACAGTGGGAGCGAGGATTACATCATGAGATGATGACCCAACTAGTTTCGAGCTGGCCATCAGGAGTAAGACTCTGTAAGAATGGCTGGATGTTTAGCAATCTGAGATGGAATCCTTATACACCAACAAAGTATGGACTTTGGTTGCAATATCTGAAGGGTTAAATCCCCATCAGGAGCAAGTATATCTTGAGAAGATTACTTGGTGTAGATGGAAAAGTTGAGACTTTCAAAGCTGGACTTGTTAAAGCTTTTCGTCATCGACCAGGCGTGGATTATGATGAAACCTTTTCAAGTGACTATGCTTAAGTCCATCCAGACCCTACTTGCCACGGCTACATACCATGACTACGATATCTGGTGGTTGGGTGTCTTGACTGCTTTTCTAAATGTTGATTTAGAAGAGAACGTCTGTAAGTACACAGCCAGAGGGCTTCGTAAACAGTGGGAGCAGCGGAAACGTGAGCAAGATGCTTTATAGGATAAAGCAGGCATCGCGGAGTTGGAACATCTGTTTTGATGGATTAGTCAAAGAGTTTGACATCATCAAAATGGTAGATGAACCTTGTATATACAAAAAGGTAGTAGGGAGTATGGTGACGATCCTCGTAGAGTACGTGGATGACATACTCTTGATAAGAAAGGAGTTTCTTATGCTACGCTCGATCAATCTCCGCTTATCACAAAGATTCTCCATATAGGATTAAAGTGATACCTACTAAATCCTGGATTTTGGATCTATGAGATAGATCTAAATGGATGTTAGGAAACTCACTAGATGTAGTGAGGTGGTGTCAATCGATCCTGAGGAGAATCACTGGAAGGGTTCCAGGGTGATAAAGACGACTGAATGTCAGTCACAGGCATTGTCTTTACCCTCAGCAAAGGGACGGTATGTTGGAAGAGTTCCAAGCTGGATACCGTGACATACTAGACGATAAAGGCTGGATACATCGCTACTTAAGATGCTACCAAAGTGGCTGTCTGGGTGTATATTGGTTCATGAGATGAACTTAGTTCCTCCCATTGTGTGACAATGGGGTTGTGGCTTATGCCAAGGAACGCCCGTCCCATCAGTGATCCAGACATATTCTAAGGCAGTATCACTTGATCATGGGGATGATTGATCTCCAGGGTGATCGAGGTTTGGAGAGTAGACTCAGAGGACAACACAGCGGATCCACTCACAAAGGCATGTTCCCAGAGAGAGACTTTTATGGGATGGTTGAGTATGAGATACTACAACCACTGCTATCAGATGGCCCTAGTGCAAGTGGGAGATTGTTAGTTATATGTATGCCCTAGAGGCCATTACTGTACATAGGATGTATATTGTAGTGGATGCTGGGACATATATAGGGAGGACTTTCTTGCTCGACATGATAGTATGCTATCTGGTTGAACTTTACCTTAACGTGTATACTGATTGTCTCTCTGTTACATGTTGGTAAAGCCCTTAGGATGTGTGCTTCACTACCTGGACTATGATGCGGATCATACTAGTGGGGACATGGTAGTCCATAAGTACATCCTTCAAAGTCCCTAGTCGTGGGTGTATCGAGACGGGGCATCGATATACCAGAGTAGACTAGCGTATACCTTCTCGACCCATACAGATGGGCGATGGATGATCCCATATCCATCGGTGTTTGACATCAGAGATGATATACGGGTGCTCAGTAGAGACTGGGTACACTGGACGGACTCGCCGAGAACTCCCAGATGGTATTATACCTCACGTCAGATGGCAGTTCTCTGGTGACACTGGTACAGAGTAGTCTGTTGACCCGAGATCGTCATAGAGTCTTGTGTGGTTCCCACTGTGCTTTGATTTCCATCTTACCACGTCCAAGAGGGCGTGCAAAACGGTGGTTTTTGGGTACAGTCCCGAGTCACATGGAGGCAATGAGCGATAGGAGGGGATTCGTCTCTCCCGGTATAGGGAGTTGATGTTGTGCTGTGTTCGATTGGCTATAACAGGAAATCCCTGGCCAGGGTTGCTGAGATTTACTGGTAAGTGTTACCAGTAGTTTCTCGAACAGTTATAGACCTCATATCGACACGACTTATTGAGCTATTGGGGTCTGACGTTTACCACCCCTAGGCGAGATATGCGACATATCAGACGATCAGACCGGACTGTACGGTAGTGTTACTGGTCGGATTCACTGGAGTGTGAGCGGGCTTGCTCGTCGATCTTCAGATCGCTCAATACCCGGGTGGCCGTTACGTTTAGCAGACCGCTTGCGGCTTGTGGGTGTTTGATATGATCATCATCCGCTGCCGGCGTATTGACGAGTCTTTAGAGTCCTACACAGAGGTTTCCTGGCTCAAGCGAAACGAAATAGGAGCGCATATGAGATATGTGCGGGACCGAGAATAATGCGAGTATGTGATACCGTATTCTATTCTCGCGATGAATGTATCGAATGGTTGTATGCGATATAACCTAGTTATCAATTCAAACGTTGATTCGATAAGCCGATACATTGTATACTAGTCGGTTGTGTGCGACATGACCGGATCATTGAATCAAGTGTTGATTTAATGATTTAATGTATAATAATATATTTGATATATTACTTTGCATTAACTAGTATCGGTTCACTTTAAAATGGATTTTCTCGCTCGGATGTGCGCATTACATATGCGATATGATTTTGTGCACTTGCTTGTATCATGTTTGATGATGCATGCTTTTTGGTTAAGTGTAAAGTATTAAACCTTGGTTAATGAAATGGTTAGGGTTTATAATTTAGTTATTCATTTATCTTATTTAGTTATCCATTTATTTTTGATAAATGAATAAAAGAAAGAGAAAAGGATGGTGGCTTCTTTTGTTGTTTTGTTAAAGCTTCATGAAGCTTTGACTTAGTCCACTATTCTTATCTCATCCTTAACCCTAACCATACCACTCAACCATGATTAATTCTCTACACTAAACCATGGTTCTAAGATGATAAGAATGTATTATTCTTTTCTTTTTAGAATTATCTTATCATAAGCTTCTTCTTCTTCTTCCTTGAACTTGAAGAAGAAAGCTTACCTCATCAATGGTGATTGATGAATTAGAGTGAGAAATCCAATTCTAAAGTTAACCCAACTCCTATTTCTTCATCCTCTACCTCTTGCCAAGTAGTAGAGTGTGTTTACTTCACAAGTTTCATGACTTGGTGAAGTTGTGAGCTTGATCTAGCGATGTCTCGACGTAGATCATCTTCGGCATGGACATCGACGACCTAGCTTGCCCATTCTCCGACGAAGCCGATCCTAGAGCCCGGATTTGACTTGGACAGCGGAGAGGACCTCGTTGCGGAGCTATGGAGGTGGAGCACCGGATCTACAAAGGTTGTATTTCCGTTTTCTCATTAGTTAAGTGTTAACTAGTTATTGTTCGCCTAGACTTCTAGTTATCGATCCGTAGTTTAGGGTTTGTAGGCACCATAATTTTTGAAATAACCATGGTTGATGGCTTGGGAGACCACACTTGAGTGCCTAGGAACCCTACACTATATATATATATATATATATATATATATATATATATATATAATGGTTGATGATACATAGAACTAGGATGAATGAGAATCACACATGAGGAAAAGATGAGAAGATAAAGATTTACATTTATGAATTAAACAAAAAAAGAATGAGTCATGATTTGGGTGCTTGGAGAAGCCATAACTCACCTTCTTGTTTTATTTTATACATTGATATTTATCTTTTTCATTCTCATCTTATCTCTTTAGCTTATAGTTCACACACATCCAAGTTCATCTCCTCACTAGTTTTCTATAGTGAGAAAAAGAAAAGGTGAAAGAAATTTTTGTAGTGAGTAAAATTCCTACTTCATCAATCTACACTACTCTAGCCCATTAGTATAGGTTGTTAACTTCACTAATACCTTGATTAGTGAAGTATGAGTTTGAGCGAGAGTTGCCTCAAGATGGATCATTTTCGACGACGAAAACTACAAGCAAGCTCGATCCATTCTTCAATTGGAGTCAAAAAAGAGTTCTAGGGACTACTATTTAGAGTTTTAGAAGTGAAGGACTAGACTACAAAGATTGTAGACTTTTCCCACTTAGTTTATAACATTGTTTGCTAATTTTAAAACCCTAATTCTCTACTTCCATTCTTATTTAGTGTAGTTAGACCTCTAAAATTTTAAAATTGCATACTTAATGCTCATAGAAATATAGTAGAAGTGTTAAGACATACTTTCATTGTTTGCTCATCAGAATGAGTTTCATCCTAATTACCAATAGGATTTTGACACTCAACAACAATGACGTCACTCTCATCGATGGGAAAGTCCTCTTCAATAGTCTATGCAGTGTTTATACCTTTTATTACTAAAATATAGGATGTTTTCATGAAAAGTGACACCCACAAATATAAATACCCTATTAGGTCCTTGCTATAACACTTGTATCCTTTTTGATCATGAGGATACTCTAAAAAGACACAATTAATAGCTTTTGGATCAAGTTTGGATGCTCCTGGTTGATGATCGTGAACAAAACATGTGCATCCGTTGACACGTGGAGATAAAGGAAATAACAGTTTGGAGGGTAGTAAGGTCGACATGGAAATCTCCCCTTTTAACATAGAACTTGGTAATCGATTAATAAGGTGATATGCAGTGAGGACATCATCATCCCAATAAAGTTTAGGCATATTCATATGAAATAAAAGTGAACATGTTGTTTCTAACAAGTGCCTATTATTTCTTTCGAAGACACCGTTCTGTTGAGATGTATAAGGGCATGGCGACTGATGACTAATACCATTTGTTTAGAGAAATTGATTAAACTTAGCATTAAAATAATCCATTGTGTTGTCACTTCTTAATGTTTTAATACTGGTATCAAATTGGTTTGTCACGCTTGTGACAAAGGATTTAAAAGCACTAAAAACCTCAGCTCTAGATTTCAACAAATATATCCAGGTTACAAGTGTGCAATTATCAATAAAAGTTATAAAATATCTATAACCCCGATTAGAGACAACAGGGCATGGCCTTTAAACATCAGAATGTATTAAATCAAAAGGTTGTTCAACATGTTTATTGACTCTAGACTGATAGGAAGCACACTTGTGCTTTCCCATCTCACAAGCTACGCATTCTAAGGATGACAGACTCGATAAAGAGGGGACCAATTTCTTCAAACTCGACAGACAGGGGTGTCCTAAACGGTAGTGATCAAGTAGAAAATCATTAAAAGTTGAGCAAGCAACCTTAGGTGGATTATTGTCGAAGTGGTAGAGACCTCCAAACCCATGTCACCCGCTCCGTCTTCAAATCCTATATGACACAACCGGTAGGAGAAAAAGTTACTGAGCAATGTTGATTATGGACCAATTTGCTAACAGATAGTAAATTGAATGGAAATGACGGAACATATAAAGCTAATGATAGTGAGAAAGATGGAGTTAAAGTGGTAGAACCGACCTCCACTTTGGAAATGGAGCCATTTGCAAGCGTGATTCCACCAGAAATAGTGGTATGGGCTAAAGAGGATAACAAATCTGATGATCTCGTCATATGGTCTGATACACCTGAGTCAATGATCCAAGATGATGGAGGTATACTACTAAGAAGACATATATTACTTTTAGCAAGAATGGCAGTGGTGCTAGAGGATGTAAACTCCAAAAGTAGAAACTTGAGTCGCACCAACTCCTCTTCAGAGAATCCAATGAACGGGACAGGAAAGTCCTTATCTGTATTGGCCACCTTAGCGGCCCTATGAGTTCAAAGCTCTGGTTGCAGTGTGTAGCAATTTTCCTGTGTATGTCCTGAGATCTCACGGTGTGTGCAATATCTATCTCCTCCACGACCCCTTGCTCCAGGGGAATCTCGTCCCCCTTGACCACGTCCGCGTATGCTTCCTCCTCGTCCCTTTCCTCTGCCATAAGAGACAAAGGCAGTTTTGCCTTCATCTTCCGTCCGTGCAACCTCTCTAGTACCCTCAACAACTGTAGAGGGATAAGCTCGTAGAACCGCTCGATAAGCATCCGTCAAAGAGGGAACATCTGAGCCACCCAATATTTGTGGACGTATGCTATCAAATTCCGGGCCCAATCCCGCCGAGAACGCCATCACCATCATGTGATTATGACACACCTTCCATTTCTTCTCTGTGCCGTCAATGGGGTAGATGGACAAAATTTCAGCCTCCAGAGCCTTGATCTCACCATAATATGAGGAAACTGACTTGCTCCCTCTCTCTACCTTATATAAGGCTCTCCATACATCAAAGGCCCTACTTGAATTAAACTTTCCCTCAAACATTTCTGTAAGAGAACTCCAAATAATATAAGCACGTGAGTACTTGTATACCTGTCGCGCCATCTGTTCCTGCATCGCCTCGGTCATCAGCCTCTGTAACATGGCATCTTGTGAGATCCATTCTTCTGATGGGTTGCTGAGTGGTGACTTAGTCAAGTACTTCATCAACTTGCATTCCTTGGAAAACAATTCAACGCACTGTTTCCATCTTGAATAATTATGGTTGCTAAATCAGACCAGAGTGATAAAATTCGGATTTGAGGGATTGAAGTTCGCCTCAACATGCTTCTCCTTTGGAACCTCTCCCATGACTACTAGGAGATATTAACCAATCAATTAACAACCTGATGATGCTCGATATCGGTGACTCCCCAGATCATGACACGTGGCAGATGACGTGTCCCAGAGCTTACAAGAAAAGATCAAGAACGGTACGTTGGAAGCATACCCGGGCCTGCGACCCGAGGATGTTACCAACCTTCGGTGGCCTTCCAGACCACCCCCTGCTCGCCTCCAAGCTATCATAGAACCAAGATGCCTCGGCCTCCCGCTCGTTCCCGAGCCTCCTGCCAAGCTTATCTTCCTCGGTCTCACCGACCGACCCACAGCACCGATCACAGGCGCCTCCGCCGCGACTTTGCGAATCTCGCCAGGCGCGAGATATCCGCCGCCCATGATCCTGCGTTCCACGCCATCACGATCCCCCATTAACGAGCATATCTCGTCATTAATGGGGAATCCCGTCTATCATGCGGGCGTAACGCCAGGGGAGTAACGGCCGACGTGAATCTCGCGCCCGCCTGCCTATTGCTGCCACTATATAAACCCCTCTCCCAGACGACCCAGGTAAGACAATTTGACCCCAATAGGCCGTTACTCTGCCAAAATTCCCCGTATAACTTGATCGTCGGAGGGTCCTCGGTGGCAAAACCACCCCGAGACTTCCTTGCAGATACCTCGGCCTCAACCACATAAAACCCATTGAGATCCACACGCTTCAGAAGGCAACCCTCCAACTCAATCTCAGACATCCATCAGCGCTCGCTGCAGATCAACGGAAGGTAACATCTGAAGGAGATTCAGAGATCCATCAGTTGGCGCCGTTTGTGGGAACCTCTTGTTCCACTCAACGAAAGTTCATCTTCTGATCTCAACTTCATGGTGAGCAATCACCGCGGCGATCCAAGCTCTAGCCGCCGCCTTCCCCACAATGGAGGCGCGGATGGATCCCCTCCTCCCCCGAGTGCCATTCACGCCTTATCTTCTCGGATAGATCGGCTCGCATCCGTCGTGGATGCACTCATCCGTGTCCAAACGGCCGGGCAAGCTCCTCAGGTCGTCGCTCCCATAATGGAGGCGCGGATGGGACCCCTATATAAGGAGAGAAGACTCTGCCCGCATCGGCACGACCGAACACCGCCTCGCTATCTCCGGCAGCAGCAGATCCCCAAGGCCAACGTATTCAATGACCCGCTGGGTGCTGCACAGCTCAACACCGAGATCTTTCGCCAGAGCGCCTCGCCCCGAGGCCCATCGCGCCCCTGTCCTTCCCGAGGAGGTGTCGGTCAGCTCACCTACGCCCAGGCATGACCGGCACCCCTCCCTCAACGGGGTCGCGCGGACGAGACTCGCCACGGCAGCTCGAAGACGACCTCGCCAGGGGACCTAAGGAATCTCATCGAACGGAACCGAGGCCATGGCCAGGCACAGGTCTCCGGCAGCAGAGGCCAAAAATCGGAATGTGCCGAATCATCGGGATATCACGGCCGACTCGACGCCCTCGAAAAGAAGATCGAAGGCATACATCGGGAAAATCGTCCTTCAAGCGACGGGGCTAAATATGCCGCCGACTCGCTCACGAAGCCCTTCACCAAAGAGCTACTCGCCATCCACGTCTCCTCCCGGAACAAGCCCCCAAAAGTCTTACTCTTCGACGGGAAGTCCGACCCGAAAGACCATTTGGACGCGTTCACAGCCGGGATGAGTTTCCAGGATTGTTCCGACGCCGCTCAATGCCGCGCTTTCCCCGCCACTCTCATCCGCTCCGGACGAGACTGGTTCTGAGGACTCGCGCCACGCTCAATCTCTAGTTTCGATGAGCTGGCCACCCAATTTCTCGGCCACTTCGTCGGGAACAGACGGCAGAAGAGGACCGTTGACCATCTCTTCACCATAAAGAGCAGGGACAAAGAATCCTTCAAAAGATACGCCACCCGCTTCTACAACGCCCTCCTTGAGGTCCCATAACACCGGGGCGAGACGGTCATTACGGCCCTTAGGTCGGGTCTTAGGCACAAGGAGTGGCTACGCTCCTTTGCATTAACGCAACCTAAGACCATAACCGAGGTAAAGGCCTGGACCGAACGTGAGATCCAGCTCGAGTCTGAGGTGAACGCAAATCTCCCCCGGACAGAGCAAACCGATGAGAAGAAAAGAGCCAGGGAGGAGAAGAAGAAGATTGAGCGGCCAAAGCCCTACTCCCCGAAGTTTCAGGAGTACACCCTACCAACGTCTCCCAGACGGTACTGAGGAGGTTAAGGGCAAGAGGTTCTTCAAACTCCCCCCAGTCTCGAATAAGGCGGCAAAGCGCACCCGGGGCCCCTACTGCGGTTTCAATAGGTCGTAAGGCCACTCCACCGAGAACTGCAAGCAGCTCCGAGACTATATCAAGGAGTTAATCCACTCGGGGCACCTGGCAGCGTACTTGCGAGACAAGCGGCAGGCCGACCGTGAGCAAGAGCACCATCCCCCTCCCGGCGAGTTAACAATTGGCCAAATCATGGTCGTGTCAGCAGGGGGTACGGCGGGAACCGGCGAGACTCGGCATCCCTCACCGATCAGGGAGGCTATCGGCCACCCGAGGAAGAAGGTCAAAGCAGCCGAGCCGATCGTTTTAACCGACAAGGACCTCCACGGTATATCCCTGCCACACAATGACCCGCTGGTGATCACAGCTTGGGTCCACCGCTACGAAGTGCAGAGGATACTAATCGACTCGGGAAGCTCGGCGGACATTCTCTTTTATGACTGCTTTCTGCATATAGGACTCACCCCGTCAAACCTAAGGCCGACCGCCCACGTCCTGTGTTCATTAACCACTCCATCCCGGCAGAAGGGGTAATCACTCTCCAATTTAACAATGGGGAGGCGAGCCGTACGCGCATCGTGCCTGTGGAGTTTATCGTCGCGAGAATCCTATCGGCCTACAACGTCCTCTTCAGTCGCCCGACACTGAACTCCCTCCGGGCCCAGATATCGACCTACCGCCTAGTGATGAAATTCCCGCTCGACCAAGGCGGGATAGATCGGGCCTACGGGGACCAACTAACCGCAAAGGTTTGCTTCACCACAACATCTACGTCTGAGCGGCCAAACAATGACGTTGAGGGCGAGGGTGATATCAAGGGTTCTCTGGACACTCGAGACGAGCAAAAAGAGGTCCGAGAGACCTCGGTAGAGCCACTAACAGAGGTCCCCCTCGTAGAAGGGGACGACGAACGAACCGTTCAAATCGGGTCGCTTTTGATGGGGACTCGGCGAAACAACCTGGTTCACTTCCTTAGAAACAACTCTGACGTGTTCGCCTGGGCGCCTGCTGAAAGGCTTGGAATCGACCCCAAAATCATATCTCACAAGCTCGGGGTGGACCCTACGGTCCGACCCGTCCGGCAGAAAAAACGAAGCTTCACCCCGATCAAGCAAAAGGCGATCGAAGACGAGGTAGACAGGCTCCTCGCCGCCAACTTCATTTGGAATGTGCCTTACTCGGAATGGTTTGCGAACGTAGTCATGGTTAAAAAGTCAAGCGGGAAGTGGCGCTTGTGCGTCGACTTCACCGATCTCAACAAGGCTTGTCTGAAAGACAACTATCCCCTCCCTCGGATAGATCAGCTCGTCAACAGCTCGGCAGGCCACGAGCTGCTTAGCTTCATGGATGCCTTCTCCGGCTACAACTGGATCTGTATGAATCCGGCAAACGAGGATCTCACCACATTCACAACGGACCGAGGGTATACTGCTACAAGGTGATGCCTTTCGGCCTTGAAAACGCCGGAGCTACGTACAAACGCTTAGTTAATCGAATGTATATTTCTTCTTTAACCAAAGCGATGTAAATTCTTCTAAGTTCTTTTTTACTTAAATAATAAGGACACGATAGAGCATTGCAAAAAGAAGAATTTTATTCATTCAAAAGGTATTGTGGGCTCCTCAGCCTTACATTGCTTAAACAAAGAAAAAAGAAAAATTTACAACAGAGGGGGAGCGGGATCGAGGAAGTACTCCTGGTGATACTCTGAGTAGATTCCAGCCAACCGGGCCCAAGCCCCTGCAGCTCGTTCCTGCCGATGCTGCGCGGAACTCGGGACGCCACGGAAGTACCCGGTGCTCCGCCCTCCGTGCCCTGGCTCACGATGTACCACTTTTGGAAGCACTTCAAAATGAGGGCCAAGGATCGGTCGTGCCTGGCCTTCGAGATGAGGCCGAGCATATAGATCGAGCGCATCTTGTCGAGCGCCTCGTTCAGCAACTCCTCGGAGAGGGGGTTATACAACCCCGTAGACCTCCTCCAAATTACGTACATCAGCAACTGTAGGAGGGGCGACCGCCGAGGGAGAAGCCGGCCGACGTAACCCTCGAGACGCTGAACCACATCCCGGTGCCTATCCCCAGCCAGGGTCTGGTCATACATGAAGACGTCGTCAAAGGTGATGATCTCTTCGATCGAATACGTGGAACCAGTCATCTCAAAAAGCGACGCTATAGAGTTTTCATCTCCACCTCTATTTATAACCTCAAACAGAATCCCTAAGGACCCAAATTCGCATGCGCATGGGCGCGAATCCTGGGATTCACCCAAATTACTCCAATACCGCACCACCACGTGGCGGAACTGACGCAGCACTTCGAAAAGCTTCGCCTTCCCCATGCGTTCATGACACGTGTCGCCCGCGACGGTCACTCTTTCCGATGTTCACACACCAGGGAAGGTCGAACAGAACCTCGCAAAACCGAGCAGCTACCCTGCTCGGTCCATCCTCGGTTGGTAATTTCTTACCCCACGACGCCAAGGATCATAACCCTCATCAAGAGGCCACCGAGCAGCTACCCTGCTCGGTCCATCCTCGGCTAGTAACTTCTTACCCCCACGACGCCAAGGATCAAAGCCCTCATCAAGAGGCCACCGAGCAGCTACCCTGCTCAGTCCATCCTTGGCTGGTAATCTCTTACCCCACGACGCTAAGGATCAAAGCCCTCACCAAGAGGCCACCGGGCAGCTACCCTGCTCGGTCCATCCTTAGCAAGCCTCTCAATGCCCTCCCGCGCTAAGGATCAAAGCCCTCACCAAGAGGCCACCGGGCGGCTACCATGCTCTGTAAATCCTTAGCATGCCTCTCAAAGCCCTCACCAAGAGGCCACCGGACAGCAACCCTACTCGGTCCATCCATGGCTGGTAGTTCACTACCCACCGGCGCCAAGGATCAAAGCCCTCACCAAAAGGCCACCGGGCAGCAACCCTGCTCGGTCCATCCATGGCTGGTAGTTCACTACCCACCGGCGCCAAGGATCAAAGCCCTCACCAAGAGGCCACCGGGCAGCAACCCTGCTCGGTCCATCCATGTCTGGTAGTTCACTACCCACAGACGCCAAGGATCAAAGTCCTCGCCAAGAGGCCGCCGAGCAGCAACCCTGCCCGGTCCATCCATGTCTGGTAGTTCACTACCCACCTACGCCAAGGATCAAAGTCCTCGCCAAGAGGCCGCCGGGAAGCAACCCTGCTCGGTCCATCCATGGCTGGTAATTTCTTACCCTACGACGCCAAGGATCAAAGCCCTCATCAAGAGGCCACCGAGCAGCTAGCCCGCTCGGTCCATCCTTGGCTGGTAACTTCTTACCCCACGACGCCAAGGATCAAAGCCCTCATCAAGAGGCCACCGAGCAGCTAGCTTGCTCGGTCCATACTTGGCTGGTAATCTCTTACCCCACGACACCAAGGATCAAAGCCCTCACCAAGAGGCCACCGGGCAGCTACCCTGCTCGGTCCATCCCTAGCAGGCCTCTCAATGCCCTCCCGCGCTAAGGATCAAAGCTCTCACCAAGAGGCCACCGGGCAGCAACCCTGCTCGGTCCATCCATGGCTGGTAGTTTACTACCCACCGACGCCAAGGATCAAAGCCCTAGCCAAGAGGCCACCGGGCAGCAACCCTGCTCGGTCTATCCATGGCCGGTAGTTCACTACCCACCGACACCAAGGATCAAAGCCCTCACCAAGAGGCCACCGGGCAGCAACCCTGCTCGGTCCATCCATGGCCGGTAGTTCACTACCCACCGTCGCCAAGGATCAAAGCCCTCACCAAGAGGCCACCGGGCAGCAACCCTGCTCGGTCCATCCATGGCCGGTAGTTCACTACCCACCGTCGCCAAGGATCAAAGCCCTCACCAAGAGGCCACCGAGCAGCTACCCTGCTCGGTCCATCCTTGGCTGGTAATTTCTTACCCCACGACGCCAAGGATCAAAGCCCTCACCAAGAGGCCACCGAGCAGCTACCCCGCTCGGTCCATCCATGGCTGGTAGTTCACTACCCACCGACGCCAAGGATTAAAGCCCTCATCATGAGGCCACCGAGCAGCTACCCTGCTCGGTCCGTCCTTGGCTGGTAATCTCTTACCCCACGACGCCAAGGATCAAAGCTCTCATCAAGAGGCCACCGAGCAGCTACCTTGCTCGGTCCGTCCTTGGCTGGTAATCTCTTACCCTACGACGCCAAGGATCAAAGCCCCCATCAAGAGGCCACCAAGCAGCTACCCTGCTCAACTTCCTACACGTCTTTACTAAGCGATCTCTACCTCGACTTCGAGGCCATGGAGATGTCGACCTTTCACCGGTCTTTGCACACTTGGCAAATGGTCGAATTCAACTCAACGTGCGATCGTTAGATGAAAAACCAACCTAACATGAAAGCAGTACCGCGCAAATGAAAATATTTACCACAAACAAAAGGAAAATACGCACGTAAAGAACATTGCAAAAAGATTTTATTCACCAAGCCGGAAGTCTTTACAGAGGTATTATAGGTTCCCCAGCCTTACAAAAACGCCCGGAGGCTTACAAAATTTCGGCGCAAAAAGAAAAATATGGGGGCGAGGAGGTTCAGGCCTCGGAGCCGGGGAAAGCCTCGATGAGCTCGGCTTCCACCACGACAACCGGAGTGGCATCTTGAAGGTCGGCGCCCACCGCAGGAGCCTGGGCGCCGGTAGCCTGGGCGACCGACTGCTCCCCGACGCTCCCACCAGGGGCCTCTCCCCTGCAGCGCTTCCGGGGGCATTCCCTTGTGCCTCATCCCCGAGGGGGTAACCACCCCGGAGCTCGCCATCAGGAAACTCCGGCATCAGGGCCTTGACGGCGTCGTGCCAAACGACGGCAGCGGCTCCAGCGAGGTCGGTATAGTACTGGTCCGACTTCTTGTAGCTCTCCACCGCCTTCGACGCTCGGAGCTCGGCACGCCTCGTTCCCTCCTTCGCCGCCTCGTTCTCCCTCCGGAGGGTGTTCGCCGTCTTCTTCAGGGTGGCGAAAAGCACCGTAGAATCTTCCAACTTAGCCTCGGCAGCTCGGGTGACCTCTCGGAACTTGGTGATTTCCCGATCCCCGGCCACCACCTGGTCTTCGAGGGCAGCGACCCTCTCCATCGCCGCTTGCAGCTCCAGCCTTGAGCTCTCCTCCCGTGAAGAGAACTCCCCCGCGACCTGCATCGCCGGGGCGATTTCCTCGTCCTCCATGTTGACGACGAAGGCGACGTGCTGGAGAACCTGAAGAAAACAAAGGAGGATCAAAAAGAGAAAGGGGACACCCAATCTCGCGAACAAAAATACTAAATGAAGGCCCGAGTAGGGTGCACACACTAACCTGCACGGCCTCTTGAGCTATGGCCGCCATTTGGGCCCGGAGGGTGCCCCCAGGGATTCTGCCCCCGGCCGACCTTTCCATCTCCGAGAGCAGGCTGTCGGCGACGGAAAGCCTCGAGGGCACCTCGAAGCGAAGCTCCCCATCGTCCACGATGATCGGGGAAGCCGGGGAGTGGGGCGTCGTCCTATGGAACCTCTTGAGGAGAGACGCAGGGGAACCAGTCTCACCTCCCACCTCCGGAGCCCGGGGCTCTTGCTCCCGAGCACGTTTTTGGCTCGGCGCATGACTGGACTCCGGGGCCCGGGACGCGCTTACGCGCCTGGATGGAGCGGCCGCCGGTGGAGCCGAAGCCGACGATGGGCGAGAAGGGCCGGCGCCTCCGGCCTTCTTCCTCTTCTTCTGTTCGACCAGGGCTGCCCGGAATTTGCCTAGGTCCATAAGTTCTGAATAAGACAAAAGTTCAAAGGAGTCAGCAATACCAGAAAAAGTGAAAGAATACACAAGTCTAAACAGATCACCTGAAAACTCCTAACTTCCCCGCGAATTGGGCGGGGCTGAGCCTGGCCCAACTGAAGGCCCGCTCAAACAGCAACACATCAGCCCGGGGGAGGGGTTCCCACTCCGACACCGCCACCGCGTCGGGATCATTCGACCGCCTCACCCGCGGATAGTTGGCCATGTGCCACTGGATGGGCACAGGCCAATCCTCACCCTCAGACGGCCCAACAAACAAAAACTTTTTCTTCTATTCGTTAATGGAAGAAGAGACTATGACGACCCTCGACCCGGCAGCACCTCTCCGGTGTTTTCTAAAAGAGGTGTATACCCGGCTTAGCTCGTCCCTGCGAGTGCCGGGATGATTTTTGTAGCAGAGAGAAGAAACGAGAAGGTTCTGGCTGAAAGAGATCAGACGTAATTTCAACCGGACCAGGAACCCAAGGAGAATCCTCCAAGACTTCGGCACTAACTGGCACTCAAAACAATTCAACACCGCACTCACCTCGGGAGAGAAGGGCAGACGCATCCCAGCCCAAAAGGCTTCTAGGTACAAGGCAATCTACTTGCCCCGTACCTGGTCTGCCCTTTCCCCCTCCTCGGCCAGACGAAGCGAGTAGCCAGGAAGAATGTGGAAACGAGTCCGAATGTTGGCGAGCTCATCCACATGCCTCAGCATGGATGACGCACCAAGAGCATCCACGACCTGCGCTCTGGGGACCGTCCCCGTCGCACGACCCCGGGAAACATGACTAACACTAACTTCCCGGGACGACTCCGACTCAAACGAGGAAGAGGAAGAAGAAGCAGAAGAAGAAGAGGAAGCTACAGAGAACTCTCTAGACTCTTCCCGGACTATTTCTACAGACTCTTCGGTAGAAGACATCTAACCTGATCAAAGGGATGAGTCCTCGGAAGAGAGAACGCAAGGAATACGACCTGAGGAGAAGAGTGCCGAGCTAACACGACTAGGGACGAGGAAATTATGGTGAGGTATGGGCCCTGATGGGGATCCCACCTCTATTTATGGCTGCTGACGTACACATCCTACGGCTCCGATCGCCTCCCGCCAAATTAACGCTTCGTAACCAACGGCCGACAACATTCCACTCGTCGCACTCACATTGAGCACGTCCCATCGGGCGTGAGAACACCTACGGCCCGTCTCGTCAACCAACCAGTGCCAGACACGTGGACTGGCGCTTCGACGGACGTACGCACAAACCGACGCTTCCTCTTTAATGCAAGATCTCTTCCCTGATCTGCTGATGTCATCAAGAAAATACAACTAATTGCCCAGGAATACGCACCAACGATATCTTTAAATAAGCGCTCACCCCGGGTGACCGGTCAGACCACTCTCGACCCGACCCAGAAACGGGTCGAGACGAGAGTGAGAGGCTAATGATGATGCTCGATATCGGTGACTCCCCAGATCATGACACGTGGAAAATGATGTGTCTCAGAGCTTACAAAAAAGGATCAAGAACGGTATGTTGAAAGCATACCCGGGCCTGCGACCCGAGGATGTTACCGACCTTCGATGGCCTTCCAGACCACCCCCAGCTCACCTCCGAGCTATCACAGAATCAAGATGCCTTAGCCTCCCGCTCGTTCCCGAGACTCCCGCCGAGCTTATCTTCCTCGGTCTCACCGACCGACCCACAGCACCGATCACAGGCGACTCCGCTGTGGATCCGTGAATTTCGCCAAGCGCGAGATATCTGCCGCTCATGATCCCGCGTTCCACGCCATCACGATCCCCCATTAACGAGTATATCTCATCATTAATAGGGAATCCCGCCTATCACGCGGGCGTAACGCCAGGGGCGTAACGCCAGGGGCGTAACGGCCGGCGTGAATCTCACGCCCGCGTGCCTATTGTTGCCACTATATAAACCCCTCTCCCAGACGATCCAGGTAAGTCAATTTGACCCCAATAGACCGTTACTCCGCCAAAATGCCCCATCTAACTTGATCGTCGGAGGATTCTCGGTGGGACAACCACCCCAGGACTTCCTTGCAGGTATTTCGACCTCAACCGCATAAAACCTTTTAAAATCCACACGCTTCATAAGGCAATCCTACAACTCTTAAAATCCACACGCTTCATAAGGCAATCCTACAACTCAATCTCAGCCATACATCAACGCTCGCTGTAGATCAACGGAATGTAACATCTGAAGGAGATTCAGAGATCCGTCACAACCAAACAATTTCTCCGATCCATACTTATCAAATAGATAATCAAGCATACAAAATTACTAGATTTTAAATCAATAACCCATATAATCATTTTGAAAAAAAAAATACCAATTGAGATGGAAACAGTGATCAGCGAAGTAGTGATCAGCGGCGGTGATCTCATCAACTGCAGAGAGGGACATCAACCGCGGGTGGTTACCGCGAGATCAGTGTGACGATCGGCGAAGTATTGAGCAGCGACGGGATCTCGTGCAGAGGGGCTAGTAGGGTCGGCGGAGGCGATCTTGAGCAGAGGCGGCGGCGGTCTCGGGTGAGGTTGATGTCGGGGGTGATGTCTGGGGGTGTTGCGAGTGATAGCGGTGACGGAGGTAAGCGACGGTCTGAAGAGAGGTGAGCGGCGGCGGCGATCCGTGAGGGAGGTGAGCGGCGTAGTGGCGGCGGCATAGTGGTGGCAACTGGGTAGAGGGGTGAGCAGCGGTGGTGACGATCCGGGGGTGGTGACGATCGGCGAAGTAAGCGATGGTGGTGTGGGGGCGTGGCGAATGGGACGATGGGGAGAGAGAGAAAGGGAAAGAGAGAGGATTAATTTATGGGGGAGAGAGAGAGAGAGAGGATTAGTTTAGATTTAGGGGGGTTTTACCATGGCTCTGAAACCTTGAGAAAATTAAAGCAGAGGATTTGAGATAATAGTTTTGGTTGACACTCTTTATTTATAATAAAATGGTGGAGACAAACAGAGAAGAGAAGGTGAAATAGGAAAATAATAATATTTCAAAAATACAAATATTCACTTCTCAAAATACACAAATTTGATTCCCTAGTATATTCAATTACCCCAATTATTATTTTCCTAAATTACTAATTATTATTTCCTTAGATTACTCGATTGATTTCTAACACCCTCAAAGGTTGGCTTTGGCCAAATCGGTGTTAACAACCATTCCAAACGACCTATACAGGTGTGTCGCGTTGCCCAGCGCTTTTTTTGACCGACTCGACAAAATAACACGGGGATTCATATGGGGATATGGAAAATTGAGCTATTTAAATTGGCGACAAGCGTGCATGCTGATTGATGATGGAGAGATTGGGCTGAAAAACAGCAGAACGATGTACAATACACTACTGGCCAAGCAAGCGACCAAGTTTTTCTTAAACCCAAAAAATGTTTCGGTGAGGTTGATTCGGGCTAAGCATAGGAATCTTCGCACTAGCCACAATAAATTTTTCACCGACCTGGAAGGCTATGTCCAAAATTCTTCCTTCTATCAGGGGAGCGCTGGACTGGACGGTATGGAATGGAGAAACAATCATGTTATGGTTTGACCGATGGTTGAGAGATATCGATTAGTTCAATGCCATGGTAGACTGTTTTTCCCCTCCTGCCGCATTCATCAAGAGATGAAATTGGACCCTTAAATTATGGTGTGGGTGACAGGCCAATGTGGTGAGGAACGAAAAGATGCATCGTAAGACAAGGCTATGACACTTTCTGGCAAGACAAGGCTATGACACTTTCCGGCAAAACCGTATGCTTGCGGAGCCCAATTGCATTCCAGCGAATTTTCTCATTTTTCGACGTATATGGTGGATCTTTTGGCGTTTTATGAGTGCAAAATTGCCGACTGCAGATTGGCTAAGAAGGAGAGGGATAGAGGTGGACTGGAGTGTGTCATGTGCCAAGGCGGCACGACGGACACGTTGGACCACCTATTTTTCGCCTGCCAGGGATTCCACCTGCTTTGGGGGGAAATTGCGACTTGGGCACCCTTGCCGGATATACCGTTTACGATCAACCAAATTATTGTGTTTATGACTGCCACAAGAGACAAACGGACTGAAAAGATGCATTTTCGGTACGTCACGACCATAATTGCACATGCCCTTTGGTAACGGTGGAAACTACGAAACAAAGCTAGATTGCAAAACGACATGAGCTGGAGTATTCCTCTAGAAGCTCGAAGTGCGTTTTGAAAATCACGGAAAGATGATTGAATGTAAACTGAGCCACCTAGAGGTAAAGTAAAAAAAAAAAAAAAAAAACCTTCCAAACCCCAATTTTATGAAACCACGCAAACCATGGAGTCCGTGGTTTTGTTTTAACTTAATTGAAATCATGGTTCGCAAACCTTGTTACCAAACTAGGCCTAAATTCAATGCCCCTACATTGTCTTTGTTGACCAAAGGAGTAGAGCTGTTGCAGTGAGCTGTTGCGGTAAAATTTCCTCTACAAAATGAGAATTCGCATGACTAGTTGCCAAATTGGTCGCATCCAAATGAAAATGTCGGCGGTAATCAGTTTTCATTTCCGTCAATTCAAAAGGAAAAGACGCCGCAAAATAAAATCTATTTTTCTACTTGAATGTCTAAATTAAAGCCGATTCCTAAATTGGTCGCATCCAAATGAAAGCATCAGTAGTGAATCAATTTTCATTTCCGTCAATTCAAGAGGGAGAGACGCGGTAAAATAAAATTTGTTTTTCCATTTGAAATCTAAATTAAAACAGCACCGAATGTTTGCAAATTTCTCCCCCAAATAATCTCACCCTTGTCATCGATAAATTTCCATCTAAAATTACACATTGAAGTTTCAATGAATGCACATTTCCCCCCTCCTCTCTCGTACACCCTCAAAATCTAGCATGATGCCAAACATTTGGATTTAATACCATAAAGCCCTAAAAGGAGACATTAATGAATCTGCAAATTTTCGCCTTCTGTTTCATTCAAAAGCTATATCTCTTCGCTTCTTCGGGTTCGCTTCAGGGTTTCCTTTCCTCATCATTGCCACAAACTCCTCGTAGTCGATGTTTCCATCCTGTACGTGACAAACGTAATATCCGAGAAAACACATTAGTATCCTTGAAATTCATAAAATTCAATGCAAGAAAGTAGATATATTTATCTATTTACGTTGTCTGCATCGGCCTCGGCGATGATATCCTTGATTTCCTGGCCATCATACAACCCCTTCTCCTTAAGGGCTTGCTCAAGCTCCTCTGTTGTAATTAAACTACAGGAAACAAAGAAAACAAATTTATGTAACAAAAAAATATGAATTAATTAATCATTTGTTACTAGTTAATTAATTTACACTTACCCACTGTTATCCTTATCAAAGTATTGGAAAGCTGTGTACAGATGCTCTTCTCTGTCCATTCTGTTCAAATGCATTGTGGCAGTGATGAATTCATCATAATCTATAGTCCCATTTCCGTCGGCATCGGCCTGTCACAAAAACAGAAAACAAATTAATTTTACAAAAAAAAAGCTCGTTTTTCCGTTAATACATTAAAATAAATTTTGGGGAAAATAATATGTCGAGTTGTTTCCGGAATCTAAGCGATAAAGAAACTTACAGCTTCCATTAGTTGTTTAACCTCGTATTCGGATAGCTTTGTTCCTTGCTCAGCAAGACCTTGTTTCAATTCCTCGAGAGTTATGGTTCCGCTATTATCAGAATCCATGCCTTTAAACATTTCCTTTAGACCCCTGATCTCTTCTTCCGATAAGCACCCTGCTATTACCTGTAAATATCGCATGATATTTATTTTCTTGATTCTAATAAACAAGTGACGAAAAGATTTTGATATTTTTTAAGAAAGATTTTTAAGTTCTTTTTACTCTTAATGCGGCTTTTTTGAACTGGTTCATTGCAGTGAATTGTTTGAGCCGGTTGAGGACAGCATTGTCAAGAGGAGTATCAGGTGCTTCTCCATCTTCTTTGATCCATGGATGATCTGCAAGTAATTATGTAAATTTGCTTTGTTACGATAAATATCTTGAATAATGAGCCACATGTGATATGGTCCAATAAAATAATTTTCACTCATTTTTGAGATGCTAAGCTTCAGTCATTAATGGTTTATATTCCAGTATTGTATGCTTCATAATATGTAGCAAATAACACCATTAACTTCATAGGATGCAAATAAGTACCATGAACTATTAATGGAGAAAGCAAAATGAACTTTTAATGGAGAAAGCAAAATGAACTTTTCAGTTGCAAAATATATACCAGTAAACTAATGTGTTTCTCATTTAAATGACACATGTAGTTTTCCAATCACAATTGTCTGTGCTATAATATATCGAAGCCTGGGTTGTTAGGTGGTGTACGATAGTAAATTTAAAAGGCGGAACGATCGTGATGTTTATTCCAACTGGTTAACTCTATGGTATTTATTTGCGCTTTATGAAGCTAATGGTATTTATCTTGAAACATTGAAGGTTAATTATGGTAAGTGAGATTAATCCATATATATTAATCTACGATAGTGGAATTTAATTATCCTTATAAATAAACAGCCTAAGTTTCATCTATACATGGATCAATTTCATAGATCCTAAGAACAAAAGGTTTTAACTTTTTTATTGAAATAAATTTTCTTTGGGAAAAAAATTTACTGAGGACTTCGAAGGCTGTCAATCTTTTCTGGGGATCTTTGCATAGCATCTTTTCCACAAGGTCTTTTGCACCATCTGAGATGTTTGGCCATGGATCGCTACTCAAATCGATCGGTCCCTCGAGAATAGCTTTGAAAATCCCGTTCTCCGATTCTAGAGACAGGATAAATTTAGGATTAACTTTCTTTTCCTCGTGTGAAGCAAAGTTTAAGGGATTAAAATGAAATATAAATAAATTTACCTGCCCAAAAAGGCGGAACTCCAGAAAGAAGAATATAGAGCATCACCCCTATGCTCCATATATCAGCTTCGGGTCCGTATTTCCGCTTTAGGACTTCGGGCGCAATGTAATAGGCGCTGCCGACTATATCTCTAAAAACCTCACCTGTTTCGTTAATTTTCAAATTATTGAAAACAGAGTAAGTTGATTGCCATAGATGTTCAAGATTGTTGAAAATTGTATTCATTGATTAAGTAAATTTTCAGAAGCTGACTTATAAAGCTAAATACATTGCTTTTCGTAAACTTTTGAATAAGGTTAGTGAAATTTGGCCTGGAACCTACATACGTACCTTGTTTAAAGAACACGGATAACCCAAAATCCGTTGCTTTCAAAGGCGCATCCTCGTCCTTGCTCAACAACAAGAAATTCTCCGGCTTCAAATCTCTATGAATGACCCCCATTGAATGACACGTGTGCACAATTTGCACGATAGTCCTCAACAGCTCGGCGGCCGCTCTCTCCGTGTAATGCCCCTTGGAAATGATCCTATCGAAAAGCTCCCCTCCGGCGCAAAGCTCCATCACCAAATGCACCGAGTGCTTGTCTTCGAAAGCCCCCTTCAACTCCACGATATTCGGATGCCCCCCTAAATGATACATTATTTGCACCTCTCTCCTCACATCCTCGATGTCCTCTTTGTTGGTGAGTTTCCGTTTGGCTATCGTCTTGCAAGCGAATTGTTGGTTTGTGGATTTCGAGGTGCAGAGGTAGGTGACCCCGAATTGGCCTCGGCCGAGCTCTTTGCCGATGGTGTATTGGGATTTGATGTCCTCCATCGGTTTCCCAAGGACGGGGCCGATGGGGCGCGCCTTCACGGGCTTGGAGGCGGGCCCCGGGGAGGAAGACGGAGGAGGGTTAGCGGACGAGGGAGAGGGTTGTGGGTCCGCCGGTTTGTCTTTGTCATTGGTGAAGCAATTCCCCATTGAAATGGGAGGGGATAGAGGGGGGGGGAGATTTGGGGGTAAGAGGAGGGGGGGGCGGTGAGAAAAGTTAAAGGGGGAGGGTTGGAATTTGGGTGGTGGGGGATTGAAATTTAGGGAGAGGGTGAGTTGTGTTGGGGTTGTGATTGATGAGAGAGGTGAGGAGGGAATGGCGGGAACCGACGGTTTTTTAAATGGAAGGGGATCTTGTGAGGGGTACGTGGCCTTATGTGATTGGATTGGGAGCTGGAAATTGTATTTTGGAGATTGTTAATTCAGGGTTAGTGGACCCTTAACAGTCCAGACCTTTAAGACCTTTAACCTAAGCCGTCTATTTATTTGGATACATCTAAATTGCTACCATTAACTAAAAACATATTAAATATATTATTCCTCTTCTTAGTTAGGGAGTCATTGCAATCAAATATTATTTTGGGATTCTAACAAAATATTAACTAAATATTATTTTGCCAAATATTTATTCCATTCCTTAGGAACCTTTATTTATGACAAATTTGATTAGGATGACTCCCTAATTAAGGAGAAGAATAATATCATTAATATCTTTCTTAATATCATGTTAATTGATGAGTATCAAGCTTTATACATCTCCACCGTCCAAATAAATGGATGGCTTACATTAAAGGCTTGGACCCTTCAAGACTTGGGGAGGATCCGCATCAGGGATGGGTGATGGATCTTTTTATTTCTTTCCAAGAAAATTGATAATATTTGTATTGTTTTCATGATGTAAATCGTATCATTATTAGCATATAAATTAATGGACGGTTAGGAAAAGAAGACTCCCAATGATGATGCTCGATATCGGTGATCTCCCAGATCATGACACGTGGCAGACGACGTGTCCCGGGGCATGCAAGAAAGGACCTACAGTGACCGACGAGCATGTGCCCGTCCCACAAACAAACGCTGGCTCATCTCCGAGCCCCCAGCACAATTGGCATCCTCGGCCTCACATCTCGTCTCCGGGCTACCACAGAACCAAGATATCTCGGCTCTCCCGCTCATCCGCGAGCTCTCCCGCCGAGGTCATCTTCCTCGGTCTCATCGACTAACCAACGACACCGCTCACAGGCGCAACTGCCATCCTGCGATCTCGCCATGCGCGAGATTTCTGCCGGCCACATCCCACGTTCCACACCATCACGATCCCCCATTAACGAGCATATCTCGCCATTAATGGGAGATCCCGCTCATTACGCGGGCGTGACGTCGGGAGCGTAACGGCCGGCGTGATTCTCGCGCCTGCCCTGCCTGCTGCCACCGCTATATAAACCCCTTCTTCAGACGGTCCAAGTAAGTCATTTTTACTCCACTAAGCCGTTACTCTGCTCGGATTCACTCTCTAACTTGACCGTCGGAGGGTCCTCGGTGGTACAACCATCCCGGGACTTCCTTGCAGGTAGCTTGGCGCAAACAACCTCAAACCCATTGAGATCCACACGCTTCAGGAGCCAGCCTCCAGATCAAATCTCAGCCGTCTATCACCGCCATCAGCAGACCAGCGGAAGGTAACATCTCGGTGCGGACCCTCCCCCCCACCCCCACCACCACCCTCCTGCGTCAGCTGGCGCCGTCTGTGGGAAACTTTGATTCCACAAAACAAAAGTTCATCTTCCGATCTTAATCTAATGGCGAGCGATCATCACGACGATCCCAGCACCAGCCGCCGCCTCCCCTTTAACGGAGGCACGGAAGAACCTTCTCCACCGAATGCCATCAACGCCCTTGCCGGCCGGATAGACCGGCTCGCGTCTGTCGTGGAGGCGCTCATCCGTGTCCAAACGGCAGGGCAAGTTCCCCAGGTCGCCGCTCCTCCGCCTCGAGACCGGGACCCCTACAGGGGGAGAGAAGACTCTGCACGCGTCGGCACTGCCGACCACTGCCTCGCTACCTCCCATGGCCGTAGATCTCCCGGGCCAATACCTTCTGCGACTCGCTGGGCGGCCCACAGTTCAACACCGAGATCCGTTGCCAGAACACCTCGCCCCGAGCCTCTTCGCGACCCTTTCCCTCCTGAGGATATGTCGGTCAGCTCGCCTGTTCCCAGGCATGACCAACACCCCCTCCCTCGACGGGGTCGTGCGGACGGGGCTCGCCACGCGATCGTGACACGTATCGACAACGACTGTCCCTCTTCCCGGTCCTCGCACCAGGGAGGACGGACAGAATCTCGCCAAGAGGCAACTGAACAGCTTCACTGCTCGGTCAATACTTAGCAGGCCTCCCATGGCCCCTCCAGCGCTAAGGATCTAAGCCCTCACCAAGAGGCAGCCGAGCGGCTACCCTGCTCGGCTATCCTTCGCTGGTAGCTCCCTACCCCACAACGCCAGGGATCAAAGCCCTTGCCAAGAGGCAATTGAACAGCTTCACTGCTCAGTCAATCCTTAGCAGGCCTCCCATGGCCCTCCCAGCTCTAAGGATCAAAGCCCTCACCAAGAGGCAGCCGAGCGGTTACCCTGCTCGGCTATCCCTGGCTGGTAGCTCCCCTACCCCACAACGCCAGGGATCAAAGCCCTCGCCAAGAGGCAGCCGAGCGGCTACCCTGCTCGGCTATCCCTGGCTGGTAGCTCCCTACCCCATAACGCCGGGGATCAAAACCCTCGCCAAGAGGCAACTAAGCAGCTTCACTACTCGGTCAATCCTTAGCATGCCTCCCATGGCCCCTCCAGCGCTAAGGATATAAGCCCTCACGAAGAGGCAGCCGAGCGGTTACCCTGCTCGGCTATCCCTGGCTAGTAGCTTCCAACCCCACAACGCCAGGGATCTAAACCCTCACCAAGAGGCAGCTGAGCGGCTACCCTGCTCGGCTATTCCTGGCTGGTAGCTCCCTACCCCACAACGCCAAGGATCAAATCCCTCGCCAAGAGGCACCAGGCAGCTACCCTGCTCGGCCATCCTTAAAGATCAAAGCCCTCTCCAAGAGGCACCGGGCAGCAACCATGCTCAGCCATCATTTGTAGGCCTGTTACGGCCCCTCCCGTGCTAAGGATAAAAAGCCCTCGAAAGAGGTAACCGGGTCCGCCCTTGCTCGGTTATCTCTGGCTGGTAGCTCCCTACCCAACATACCAGGGATCAAAGCCCTCACCAAGAGGCACCGGGCAGTAACCCTACCCGACTCATCCTTAAGGATCAAAAGCCCTCGAAAGAGGCAACCGGGCCCGCCCTTGCTCGGTTATCCCTGGCTGGTAGCTCCCTACCCCAACACACCAGAGATCAAAGCCCTCGCCAAGAGGCACCGGGTAGCAAACCTGCTCGGCAATCCTTAGCAGGCCTCCCATGGCCCCTCCAGCGCTAAGGATCTAAGCCCCCATCAAGAGGCAGCCGAGCGGCTACCCTGCTCGGCTATCCCTTGCTGGTAGCTCCCCTACCCCACAACGCCAGGGATCAAAGCCTTCGCTAAGAGGCAGCCGAGCGGCTATCCTGCTCGGCTATCCCTGGCTGGTAGCTCCCTACCCCACAACGTCAGGGATCAAAGCCCTCGCCAAGAGGCAACTGAGCAGCTTAACTGCTCGGTCAATCCTTAGCAGGCCTCCCATGGCCCATCCAGCGCTAAGGATCTAAGCCGTCACGAAGAGGCAGCCGAGCGGCTACCTTGCTCGGCTATCCCTGGCTGGTAGCTACCTACCCCACAACGCCAGGGATCTAAGCCCTCACCAAGAGACAGCCGAGCGGCTACCTGCTCGGCTATCCCTGGCTAGCTCCCTATCTCACAACGTCAGGGATCTAAGCCCTCACCAAGAGGTAGCCGAGCGGCTACTCTACTCGGCTATCCCTGGCCGGTAGCTCCCTACCGCACAACGCCATGGATCAAAGCCCTCGCTAAGAGGCACCGGACAGCTATCCTGCTCGGCCATCCTTAAGGATCAAAGCCCTCGCCAAGAGGCACCGGGTAACAACCCTGCTCGGCCATCCTTAATAGGCCTGTTACGGCCCCTCCCGCGCTAAGGATAAAAAGCCCTCGAAAGAGGCAACCGGGCCCGCCCTTGCTCGGTGATCCCTGTGTAACACTCTAGTTCATTTATACCAGTTCTAGTTCAAGTATTTCTTTATTTATGGTATTTTCCTGATTTACTGTGTTTTTGGTGCGAATAGTGTATTTGACATATATATTAGTATCCGACCCGACCCACATGCTTGAAACCAGTCTTGATTCATTTTTATGATTTATCCCGACTTGTTACATGGATTCGTGCACTTTCATATTGTTTATTTTGCATACTCGCATTATATCAAGTATCTGCATTTTATAAAACTGTCACGCCCCGCTTCCCAGAGTATGCTAAGATGGGCACGTGACATAGCCAACCATGCTACCTGTGGATAGGAAAAATCCTTCCACAGTCACATTACGGCTGTAGAGATATCAAGAACAGGAAAGTAACTAACTATCTAGTACATGTCCATAAGCCAGAGTAAAAAAGTCAAGAAATAATATAGTATGCGGAAGCAAAAGATCAAATAAACACCTGGAAAGTAAGACTGGATACCAACAGGATCCCTACCGCTCGGTCTAACAGCGGCAATACTCCTGATCAGTCTGCAACAAAGGTAGAGAATCTGGGCCATGCAAAACCCAGACGTCAGCGCGTCATAACATCAAGCAACAATATATAAACAGGGTACCAAGACATGCAAGAATGATCATAAAAGGTAAAGCAAATGTAACAGCAATATAAATCAGGGCAGTGAAAGATAGTGTGCAGTGAGTAATCTAAACTGCACTATTGGATTAAATACTCTCAAGTCTTTGAAATCAATTTGATGAATCATCGATGTAACTCAATAGTATCCCGTGCGTGCCCGGGATCACGGTGAAGATTCTCGGGCTGAAACCGAGACATGCCGCTAGGCACTAAAGGAAAAGGGGTAATGATGAATGATGTCCATGGCATCATCCCAAGGCTGGCCTAGCCTCTAAAAAGATAGTGGATAACGATGGATGATGTCAGCAGCAGCATCCCAAGGCTGGCCTAACCTCTAAAACTGATCAGTAAAGGTAGCACACTGTCGAATTACAAGTCAGGTTTTATCATTAATTTCCCCATACCCCCAAGTTATATGTGTCCAAATCAGGTATTAAATAATCTGGAGCTAATACTAACACAGGATCAGGCAGGTACAGGGATAGACAACAGGAACTGTCCGTAAGGACAACAGGTCAGGTTTGTTGGCATTAGTCACAAGATCAAGTAACAGGTAAAGCATGGTACATCAGGTCAAGTCAAGTAAGGTATATAGGTGTCATGTCATGTCAAGAGTTGCACGGTACCATGTTGTGTCAAGTAATAAGTGTAACAAGTCATGTCAGGGTGCACCAGATGTCAAGCGGGTGCTCATAATCAAACTAGCATAAGCATGGGTGTACAAACAAGCATGGGTACTAATAGAACAACAAACTGGAACATGTAATCTGATGTGCACATAGGTACAGATTAAACTATATAGACGTACGGTTATCGATTAGAGTTAGGGTTATGGTTCCAACATTAAGTATCATACACTTAAATGAATATGGAATATTAAAATCACATTAACATGTATTAAATGGCCTAGTGATGCAATCATATATAACAAAAGGTTAAATGGATGCAAACGGGTGTCCGATAGAGTAGAAACTATTTAAAGGTACTGCGGGCTATGCAGATAATTACTATGTGATTTAAATATGGATGGGGGTCCTATGTATGGTAAACTAAAATGCAACGGGTATGTTTCAAGTTCTGAATCTAAAAGATATAAACGGAACATCGAATTGGAACATGTGACTTTAGATTCGATCTATAGGTTTAATATTCAAATATATAGTTATAAAATCATATAGATAGCATGTAGCAAGTTTCACTTGCCTTGACAGATCGCGATACGGGTATACGGAACGTCACACATCGGCGGGAAATGTCGCGACGCGCGCACGGTACACGAAACGAATCCAGACAACGCACAACGGGATCACACAGGTCAAAAATGCTTGCTGGGTCGTCGGGATCGTCGACGGCGCAACCGGATTCCGGCGAACAAAAGAACAGTGAACATTTAATTAAAAGAAAAACTTTAGAAAGGGAGAAGGAGGAAAGATCTTACAGTGGATAGGTGCGCTGATATACCAGGGAAGTCAGCAAGGGGCGATGACGACGGGTGTCACGGGTTAAGAGGAGAAAGGAGGAAGAAAGATTTTTGAGAAGAGAAGATATGGGTTTGGTATAGGGTTTTTGAAATAAAACATATATAAAAATACAAACAGAAAGCGAAAGAGAGAAGAGAGAAACAGAGAGAGAGCGTCAGGAGAGAGAGAGAGAAGAGAGAGACAGAGAGAGAGAGTCAGGAGAGAGAGAGAGAGAAACGGTGAGATTAGATTTTAGGTTAAAAAAATATTTTTTTAGTTAAAGAAACTTTAGAGAATATAATATTATAATATTGGTCCATTTTGAGATTTTGGCAAATACAAACTTACTCCATAACATACCCGGTTCGGGTCTAAAAATTCATATTTAAAATATGAAAAATATATGCGACTTCCAAATTAAAAATATATGCGACTTCCAAATTTCAAAATGAAGCCTCAGCTAACGAAAAAGTATACCCCCAAGAGCGGATGCACGTACGCGTGCGTAGCCATCGAAACACGTCCGTTTCACTGAACGGGACGAGAACAATGTTAGTTATATGTATGCCCTAGAGGCCATTACTGTACATTGGATGTATATTGTAGCGGATGCTGGGACATATATAGGGAGGACTTTCTTGCTCGACATGATAGTATGCTATCTGGTTACTCTTTACCTTAACCTGTACATTGATTGTCTCTCTGTTACATGTTGGTAAAGCCCTTAGGATGCGTACTTGACTACCTGGACTATGATGCGGATCATACTAGTGGGGACATGGTAGTCCATAAGTACATCCTTCAAGGTCCCTAGTCGTGGATGTATCGAGACGGGGCATCGATATACCAGTGTAGACTAGCGTATACGCTTCTCGACCCATACAGATGGGCGATGGATGATCCCATATCCATTGGTGTTTGACATCAGAGATGATATACGGGTGCTCAGTGGAGACTGGGTACACTGGACGGACTCGCCGAGAACTCCCAGATGGTATTATACCTTACGTCAGATGGCAGTTCTCTGGTGACACTGGTACAGAGTAGTCTATAGACCCGAGATCGTCATAGAGTCTTGTGTGGTTCCCACTGTGCTTTGATTTCCACCTTACCACGTCTAAGAGGGCATGCAAAACGGTGGTTTTTGGGTACAGTCCCGAATCACATGGAGGCAATGAGCGATAGGAGGGGATTCGTCTCTCCCGGTATAGGGAGTTGATGTTGCGCTGTGTTCGATTGGCTATAACCAGAAATCCCTGGCCAGGGTTGCTGAGATTTACTGGTAAGTGTTACCAGTAGTTTCTCGAACTGTTATAGGCTTCATATCGACACGACTTATCAAGCTATTGGGGTCTGACGTTTACCACCCCTAGGCGAGATATGCGACATATCAGACGATCAGACCGGACTGTACGGTAAGTGTTACTGGTTGGATTCACAGGAGTGTGAGCGGGCTTGCTCGTCGATCTTCTCATTGCTCAATACCCGGGTGGCCGTTACGTTTAGCAGACCGCTTGCGGCTTGTGGGTGCTTGATATGATCATCACCTGCTGCCGGCGTATTGACGAGTCTTTAGAGTCCTACACAGAGGTTTCCTGGCTCGAGCGAAACGAAATAGGAGCGCATATGAGATATGTGCGGGACCGAGAATAATACCAGTATGTGATACTGTATTCGATTCTCGTGATTTGTGATATTGATCGGTTATATGCGATATAGCCGGGTTATCGGATCAAGTGTTGATTCGATAAGTTGTTACTATTGATATTAGTCGATTATATGTGATATGACCGGATCGTTAAATCAAGTGTCGATTTAATGATTTAATGCATAATTATATATTTGATATATTACTTTGCATTAACTAGTATTGGTTCACTTTAAATGGTTTTTCTCACTTGTTTGTGCACATTGTATATGTGATATATTCTTATGCACAAGTTTGTATCATGTTTGATGATGCATGCTAACTTAGGTTTGTGTAAAGATTAAACCATGGTTATATGAATGGTTAGGGTTTTTTTTTCTTATTCATTTATTTATTTATTTATTCTTTTTGGAAAATGATAAGCATAAAGAGAAAATGGTGGCTTTCTTTGTTTGTATATTGAAGCTTCATGAAGCTTTGAACTAGTCCACCATTTTTGTCTCATGCTTAAACCTAACCATTCCACTTAACCATGATTCATTCTCTACACTTGACCATGGTTAAATATATGATAAGTATTATTTTTCTTTTGAATTATGATGAACTTATCATATTCATCTTCTTCTTCTTGTTCTTCTTCAAGAAGAAAACCTAGCTTTCATCAATGGTGATTTGATGAAAAAGAGTGAGAAATCCAATTCTAAAGTGAACCCGCCTCCTATTTCTTCATCCTCTACCTCTTGCCAAGTAGTATAGGGTGTTTTCTTCACAAGTTTCATGACTTGGTGAAGTGGGAGCTTGATCTAGTGATGCCTCGATGTAGATCATCTTCGACATCGTAGCCGATGACCTAGCCCGCCCATTTCTCCGATGAAGCCGACGCTAGAGTCCGGGATTTGATTTGGACAGCAAGGAGACTTCATCATGGAGCTATGGAGGTGGAGAACCGGATCTACAAAGGTTGTATTTCCGATCACTTAGTTAAGTTGTTAACTAGTTGCATCTTTCGCCTAAAATTCTAGTTAACGATCCGTATTAGGATTTCTCGGCACTTGTAAAATTTGAAATTGGCATGGTTGATGCCTTGTGAGACCTCATTAGTGTGCCTGGGAACCCTTCAGTGGTATCAGAGCCTAGCTAGAGCCTTAGGCGATGCGTAGACGGAGTTAGAAGTCCGATCGAACCGAAACCCTAACACAAATTTGCTCTCTGTACATTTTCTGAAATCGTGGATTTTTGAGAATTAAAAATATGCTGAAAACCCAGCAAGAGATTCTAAGAATTACTGAGAAGCCCGTACTCCTGAGTCCATCAAAGCGCGGCGGAACCGCGGCATTAGCATGATAATGCGGCGGTTCCGCGGCCCTTTAGTCTCTTCTTTCTTTGAATTTTACACAGTAATTCTTAATTTGCAGTGCTGGTTTTCCTGGGAATTTTTAATATGAACTCAAGAGTTGAGTTTTCTGGGTTGTATTGGGGACTCGGTGTTTCGATCGGATCGTCTAATTTTGTCTGTGTGTTTTTTCGGGTAATTTTAGAATATGTTAAAAAGTTCGACCGGATATAAATATCCACTTTTTCCCCTGCCGGGAAATTTCCAATTGTTGGATTTTTCTGTAGTTTAACGACGTTCTAAGTAGTGCAAGTAACGCGATGGTCCCTCTAGAAGACAACAAACCTTAACTCGATTATGTGACCGTCTTGAACTGCCCTTTGAACCTTCGGGTTTGGGGCAGTACGGCGTGCCATATGTGAGGCGTTGGCTTGACCCTTCTACGGCTGGACCGTTGGTACTGAGGCACGAACTGAATGTTTTTAGACTTATTTCATGTGTTGAGCTGTATCGGGAAAACTTGGGTATTCGATTGTTCGATCGAAAAGTTTAACATTTTCTATTTATCCGGAATGTGATACATTAATTGGAATTCACAAGTAGTTATGAGATAACTGAATGAATGTTATAAATCTAGCGGTTAGTCTCACTTGATCGGTTGCCACGGAATTTTGATGTGATCAAAAGTCTGTCGCAATCACGTAGCGTACGCGGATACTCGCCGGGTAAACTTAATAGACAGCCTCGCCCCATAGCCCCGACCAAGTGACTGTAGGAGAACCCCGTCGCCGAAAGCATCCGTTCGGGTGCTCGCGGTAGCGGTGTTCCGCCTTGGTGCACTTCGTCGACGGTATCGGGGGTGCGGCCGTCTACTAAAGTTTTCGACGAGCATTCGATCATGATGTCGGGAATCTTGTTGAATTGCCCGACTTGATGTTGAAAAGAGTTTTCGATAATGAGACTAAAATGCGGGGTTTATAATTGTTAGGCATGTGATGTCTAAGGAATTCATTGGTTTAGGCATGCGATGTCTAAGGAGGTTGCGGATTCCAACTGTTGTAGTTTTACACTTTCTTTTCTGTGACCGTAAGTGTAATATGTGATATCGCCAGTTTCGTTGCTATATGTCAACGATAATTGGGATGCGCATATTTACTTACGTTGATGACATGTGATGTTATGTGTTGCTGGATATGTTATATTGGATCGTCGTGTTTGAATAGCCGGGGTTTTTTTTTATGTGAGATGAGTGTTTTTTCATTTTCATTCATGTAAAAACTTGTATGTAATATTCTTTTATTGGGGCACTTCCAGGTTGCGGATATTGTCACCATTTGTATATTATTTACTTTTCCGCATTAGGATAGACCCAAGCAGGGGAGCACAAGTAACCGGGTTCTAGGGTCCAGTGGGAGACCATCTCGAGGAGTCGAGTCCGGGTCTCCTAACCCTAGAATTGGTAGGGTTGCTTGCCGCTCTCGTAGGGGTCTAGGGGTGTGGGATTGGCTATTCATCACGATCGTGGAATCCGTGTTTTATACTGGCTCGTATTGAAAACACGGACGCCCTAGTATATCCAATATTTCATATGATATTTTCTGCCGCGTTATCTGTGATGTGATCATGTGATATGTTCAGATAGATATAGTATATAGTATATATGATATATTATATAGACGTTGCTTATGTTTTACACCCGCACTAGCCCTGCCTCGCTCTGGCGTTAGTCACCTAACCTAACGGTGCAGACGGGACATCGAGGCGAATGCGGATGGCATAAGCGTACGTTATATTTATCTGTAATGTTTAGGTGGACTTAAATGATGGGATATTCATTAATGAGATTAATGAAAGAAAATAAACCTAATTGATGTTGTGGAATCGAATTTCAAAATAAAACAGGTAGCTACAGTTCTTGCTTTGCATCGCGGTGTTCATTATAGAATATCCTGCACCTTATTTGATGAGGAAAGGACCGAGATCCCTTCACCGGGAGTGACTCCTTTAGCAATAACTGGCAGATGCTACAACCCTCGGTTTGTCATTTGATTGCTTCTATAGTTTCTGCTTTGCACAGTGATATATATGATATATCCCGCACCTCATTCGACAAGGAAAGGGCCGACGATCCCCTCACCGGGAGTGACCCCTTTAGCAAAACTAGAGTACCGCATTGTAACCATGCTGCAGTTCATGGGTACAATTACATAACTCCACTCAAGTCGTCCAAATCCTAGTAGCAGAATCAAAGAACAGGGAAAACAATAGAGAACCAAAAAGGTTTCAAGCCGAGATGCAAAGTTGTTTGCATATCGTCAAGACGAAGGATAAAAGAAAAATATAATTCAAGAATCACGATAACAAGGTGGCAGGACATGTTCCTAATCACGAGTATTCTGATTCGTGTATTGGGTCCAATACCCAACTACAAAAGAATCAAACTCGATTAACCTATATCCTATGGCTCTGATACCAAAAGAACCATGCCACGCCCCGCTTCCCAGAGTACGCTAAGATGGGCACGTGACATAGCCAACCATGCTACCTGTGGATAGGAAGAATCCTTCTACAGTCACATTACGGCTGTAGAGATATCAAGAACAGGAAAGTAAACTAACTATCTAGTACATGTCCATAAGCCAGCGTAAAAGAGTCAAGAAATAATATAGTATGCGGAAGCAAAAGATCAAATAAACACCTGCAAAGTAAGACTGGATACCAACAGGATCCCTACCGCTCGGTCTAACAGCGGCAATACTCCTGATCAGTCTGCAACAAAGGTAGAGAATCTGGGCCATGCAAAACCCAGACGTCAGCGCGTCATAACATCAAGCAACAATATATGAACAGGATAGCAAGACATGCAAGAATGATCATAAAAGGTAAAGCAAGTGTAACAGCAATATAAATCAGGGCAGTGAAAGGTAGTGTGCAGTGAGTAATCTAAACTGGTCTATTGGGTTAAATACTCTCAAGTTTTTGAAATCAATTTGATGAATCATCGATGTAACTCAATAGTAGCCCGTGCGTGCCCGGGATCACGGTAAAGATCCTCGGGCTGAAACCGAGACATGCCGCTAGGCACTAAAAGGAAAAGGGGTAATGATGAATGATGTCCATGGCATCATCCCAAGGCTGGCCTAGCCTCTAAAAAGGTAGTGGATAACGATGGATGATGTCAGCAGCATCATCCCAAGGCTGGTCTAGCCTCTAAAACTGATCAGTAAAGGTAGCACACTGTCGAGTTACAAGTCAGGTTTCATCATTAATTTCCCCATACCCCCAAGTTATATGTGTCCAAGTCAGGTATTAAATAATCTGGAGCTAATGCCAACACAGGATCAGGCAGGTACAGGGATAGACAACAGGAACTGTCCGTAAGGATAACAAGTCAGGTTTGTTGGCATTAGTCACAAGATCGGGTAATAGGTAAAGCATGGTACATCAGGTCAAGTCAAGTAAGGTATATAGGTGTCATGTCATGTCAAGAGTTGCACGGTACCATGTCGTGTCAAGTAATAGGTGTAACAAGTCATGTCAAGGTGCACCAGATGTCAAGCGGCTGCTCATAATCAAACTAGCATAAGCATGGGTGTACAAACAAGCATGGGTACTAATAGAACAACAAACTGGAACATGTAATCTGATGTGCACATAGGTACAGATTAAACTATATAGACATACGGTTATCGATTAGAGTTAGGGTTATGGTTCCAACATTAAGTATCATACACTTAAATGAATATGGAATATTAAAATCACATTAACATGTATTAAATGGCCTAGTAATGCAATCATATATAACAAAAGGTTAAATGGATGCAAACAGGTGTCCGATAGGGTAGAAACTATTTAAAGGTACTGCGGGCTATGCAGATAATTACTATGTGATTTAAATATGGATGGGGGTCCTATGTATGGTAACCTAAAATGCAACGGGTATGTTTCAAGTTCTGAATCTAATAAATATAAACGGAACATCGAACTGTTAAATTGGAACATGTGACTTTAGATTCGATCTATAGGTTTAATATTCAAATATATAGTTATAAAATCATATAGATACCATGTAGCAAGTTTCACTTGCCTTGACAGATCGCGATACGGGTATACGGAACATCACACGTCGACGGGAAAAGTCGCGATGCGCGCACGGTACACGAAACGAATCCAGACAACGCACAACGGGATCACACAGGTCAAAGATACTTGCTGGGTCGTCGGGATCGTCGACGGCGCAACCGGATTCTGGCGAACAAAAGAACAGTGAACATTTAATTAACAGAAAAACTTTAGAAAGGGAGAAGGAGGA
Source organism: Agapanthus africanus (assembly GCA_030015575.1). Classification (NCBI taxonomy): domain Eukaryota; kingdom Viridiplantae; phylum Streptophyta; class Magnoliopsida; order Asparagales; family Amaryllidaceae; genus Agapanthus; species Agapanthus africanus. The sequence continues at coordinate 239,175,213 of JASDDO010000019.1, forward strand.
AAGATCTTACAGTGGATAGGTGCCCTGATATACCAGGGAAGTCGGCAAGGGGCGATGACGACGGGTGTCTCGGGTTTAGAGGAGAAAGGAGGAAGAAAGATTTTTGAGAAGAGAAGATATGGATTTGGTATAGGGTTTTTGAAATAAAACGTATATAAAAATACAAACAGAGAGCGAGAGAGAGAAGAGAGAAACAGAGAGAGTGCGTCAGGAGAGAGAGAGAGAAACGGAGAGAGAGAGAGAAGAGAGAGACAGAGATAGAGAGAGTCGGGAGAGAGAGAGAGAGAGAAATGTGAAATTAGATTTTAGGTTAAAAAAATATTTTTTTAGTTAAAGAAACTTTAGAGAATATAATATTATAATATTAGTCCGTTTTGAGATTTTGGCAAATACAAACTTACTCCAAAACATGCCCGGTTCGGATCTAAAAATTCAGATTTAAAATATAAAAAATATATGCGACTTCTAAATTTCAAAATGAAGGCTCAGGTAATGAAAAAGCATACCCCCAAGAACGGATGCACGTACGCGTGCGTAGCTATCCAAACACATCTGTTTCACTGAACGGGACGAGAACAAGATGCGCGGATGCTACCATGGGGTTAGGGGTAACATGCAGGCTATGAAATGCAATTTTAATTTATTTTACAAGACCTAAAATGTTATATGATAAAAGATGCGATACTAGATAAAATACCAGTATTTACTAAACATGAGATGCACGTGTCCATGCAACAAATCAAGATAATCTACAGATAAGAATCAAACAGGTTCAAGCAAGCGGGTCGGGTCAAATATAATGTAAAGTGTAAAATACCATTCGCACCCACCATACGTTAAATCAAGAATATCACGAATAAAGAAATACGAGAACTGGAATTGGTATAAATGAACTCGGGTGTTACAAAAACATTTAAAGTTGAATAAAGTAGTTTAAAAATATCTTGCATGGCCTGCATCACACCCCTGACCCTGTGGTAGCATCCGCGCATCTTGTTCTCGTCCCGTTCTACTCGTTTGGATGGCTACGTATACGTGCGTGCATCCGTTCTTAGGGTATGCATTTTCGTTACCCGGATATCCAATTCTAGTTTTGGGCGACATGTATATTTTTCGTATTTTAAAACTGAATTTTTAGACCCGACATGGGCGTATTTTGGAGTAGGTTTGTATTTGCCAAAATATCAAAATTTATTAATATTATATTTAAAATAATCTTACCTGTTTAACAAATTTAAATAACTAAAAAGATTTTTTAAAATTAAAATCCTAACACTATACGACGAATTTATCTCTCCTCTCGTTCTTTTCTCTCTCGTCTCGCACTCTCTCTCTCTTCTTCTCTCTCTCTTTTCTCTCTTTGCATAATTCTCCATATTTTAATTCTTTATTTTTTAAAAACCCATTCTCTCTCTCTCTCTCTCTCTCTTCCCCCCTCTCTCACCTCTCGCGATCCCTGTTCACCAGGGATCTGCTCACCTTCCTTCTCCCTACAATCACCTTCCTCCTTCGCCTCTCTTCTTCCTCCTCATTCATATTTTCTCTTTCCCGTCTCGTCGTCCCGAAGCCCTAACCCACGCCCTCGCCTCGTCCCTCACCGCCGACCACCTCGTCGGCCTCCCCTTTCCTCTACCACCTCCTCGTCGTCGCTTTCACTTTCCTCGAGCCTGCACAGAACCCACAACCCACACGAACCCATCACCTTCGTCGTCGTCGTCATCACGCCGGCGATCTCTCGTCATCACCACTGACCCCTTCGCCTCCTCCTCTCCACAACCACCTCCTCACCTTCCTCTTTCCTTCTCCCCAAGATCCCGAGCCCCAAACCCAAGAACCCCGACTGCCCTCGCTCGCGCCCATCTCCCTGCTCCTGCACCTCGCCACCGACGACCTCGTCGTCGCCTCCTCGACCTCATCTGTCTTCTCCCCTCTCTCCCCTCTCTTCCTCGCCCTCAACCCTAACAAGAACCCTGCAACCCTCAACCCTAGCAGCCCCGGCCTCGCCTGCACACCCCGCCTCATCGCCGGCGACCACGTCGTCGTCACCTCATCCTCACTCCGTCAGCCACACCTCACCAACACCTCTCTCATCTCCTCCCCTGTAAGCCCACGACCCATGCACTGAATCCCAAGAACCCAGGAAACCCTCACTGCACACCCACTTCCTCGCCGGCAAACCCCATCGCCGGTGACCCACTACCTCGTCTTCGCCCCTCGCTGCTTTCTCTGATCCATGAACCCAAACCCAGAGCCATACCAGAGACCCCAGTTCCCTTTTCTTTCTTCTTGCTCTTCTTCTTCTTTCTTCTTTCTTACATTTCATTTCTTGATCCGTATTTTCCGGCGATCGCCGGAGTCGCGTCGCCGCTGCCGATCCGACGATCCAGTGAACATACCTTGCCTGTGTTATCATCCTCTTGCCTTGCCTGGACCCGTCCCGCGTGCCGCGTGTGCGTTGAGACGATTTACCGACGTCGGACGTGTCGTGCGTATCCGTCGTGTGATTCGATCGAGGCAAGTTTATCTTGCTACATACTATGATACATATGTTGCATTTATATGAATAAAAATATTACATGTTTATTTCATTGTGCATCCATATTATAATTTTACAGTTTTTAGATACCCGTATGCATCCATACCGTTATTTACATATCTAGTCGCATGCGAGTTTATCTTGCTACATGCTATGTATCATATTTAGCCTCCATATGAATAAAAATATCACATGTTGATTGCATTGTACACCCATATTAATGTTTTACTGTTTTCGGATACCCGTATGCATCCATATCATTTATCATATATGTAGCTGCATCTACAGATCATATTATTTCATGTTACTGTTGTATTAACACCCCATGCTTGATAATGTGCACCCTACATAATCATGGAACTTAGTTGTAACCCTTGATAGTTATTTGAGCATCCATATTCATTTGTGTCTGCATACCATTAATTCTGCATACCTAATTGCACCCCATATTACATTAACTCATATCATTAATACATTAGTACCCCGTGCTTGATATTGTGCATCCTGCTTAGTCATGGTATAACCCCTAGTGGATATTTGTACACCCATGTTATTATCATACATTCGTATTCTACCCTGATTCAATACTTGCTACATTTTACTGTTGGGCACCCACTTGATACATGTACACTACCTGACATGACCTGATATATCACTACTTGACATGACTTGATATATGTACACTACCTGACATGACCTGATATATCACTATATGACACGTTACCTGATCCTGTTTCTAGTGCCAACAATCCTGACATGTTGTCCCGATGGACATATGATTGGTAGTGGTTCTGCGTGTTCAAGTTTTAGTTAATTACCGCAATCAAGACGGTTTCGCTTGTAGCTAGCCGGTTGAGTACGGGTCGTCCGCAGGGAGATGGGAATCTTTTTCTATGTGTTTTAACGAGTTAAGTCCGAAGGTCCAGATTTTGTTTGTGATTATCTAAGTGGTAAAATGATATGTAAAGAGAGCTTGTTAGGGTTAGGATTAGGTTAGTTTGAGTTAGGAGTCTCCCACTTCTTTCGTTGCCCCTCTTAATGTCGGTGTTACGGTAATCGGCAACAATGGGGATTAGCACGACTAGGAAGGAACTTGCGAGTATAAGCTAGGCTTTCCAACGCATAAGTTCTTCCTTTTGGTGCTTGTCCGTCCGTTCTTGGCTCTTAGCCATAACCTCCGGTTAGTTCAACCACAACCGGTCTCACTACGGAATCACCGCTATCATGTAGGATAGGGTGCCGTAAGGAGCGGATTGTGGTTCAATTAACGGGAGTCGATTTTAAGATGTTGGGCAAGGAAAGAGTGAGAGAGATTTCCTTCTCTCAAACTTCCCTTATCCTACCCTAACAAGTATGAAACTACTCACACATCATAATGAAAAGAAAACAAAACAAAAGAGGAAGATAGAAAGAAAGAGATTAGAAGATAACAACTAGCTATTTGCGACCTCACCTTGGCAAGGATCAAGCGTAAGCATCATGGTTGTTTTAAGGATAAAGAAAAAGAGAGAAGAAAGAAACAACAAGAAATAACGACGACTAAGTTAACAAATGAAAATTACAACAATTAACAAGTTAACTAAAGAACAAGACAAGCATGATAAGTAAAAGGTTCTTCTTTATTCATCATTCTTCACTCACAAAAGCTCACTACAAGATTTTCAATGGAGAAGAGATGAGAAGAGAAAGAAGATACAAGTATTCTAAACCTAGAAAAATACAAGATTATTCCCTTTTGGCTTCACAAGGTTCTGGGGTATTTATAGGCTGGAAAATGAAAACCTAGGGCAACATTCAGAACTAAAATGGAAAGACCAAAATAACCCTAAAAAATATTCAGCCGACAAGCCTGAACGGCCGCGGAACCGCGGCCTAGCCCACCTATTGGCCGCGGTTCCGCGTCCGTATTGATGAGTTAGGCCTTCCAATTTCTTGTACTTTCCTGGTCTTCCATGTCTTTTATTCTGGCATATGTGTTTTCTCAGATTTTCTTCACGAATTTTCCAGAATTTCTGTTGAACAAAAGGTGATTTGATGTGGATCTTTTTGTCATGATTTCCTCGAGCTCCGCGTAAATTTCTTGGATCTTGTGTTGCCATAGAGCCTTGTGCATGAAAATGACATCGATTTGCCATTTTGTCTCTTAAACTGGTGTGTGGCAACAGACGGATAAAGAGCGGAGATCCGTGTTTTATCTGTGGTTGGCAGGAACCCGGATTTTGTCGTGTTTTTCCATGAATTTCATTGTTAAGAGTCGAGAACCTGTATCCTGCAATTGACTAGCAAATACGGCTCAAGAGTACCTACCGATATGCAATGTGATAAAAATTGGGCGGTATGAAAATGCAAAAATCTGATATGAACAACATATCCTGTTGTCTGTATAGAAAAACCTGTTCCTGCTTGATCCTGTGTTGGCATTAGCCCCAGATTTATCAATACCTGACTTGAACACATAACTTGGGGGTATGGGGAAATCAATGATGAAACCTGACTTGTAACTCGACAGTTCGATACTTATACTGATCAGTTTTAGGGGCTAGGCCAGCCCTGGGATAATGCTGCTGACATCATTCATCTGTGCATGTTTCCTGTTTAGTGCCTAGCGGCATGTCTCGGTTTCAGCCCGAGAATCTGGACCGTGGTCCCAGGCATGCACGGGATACTATTGAGTTACATCGACGATTCATTAAATTGATTTCAAAGACTTGAGAATAATTAACCCAGTAGCTTAGTTCAAATTATTCACTGTACATCACATGTGCTTATACCCTTCACTGTTCCTTACTCGTGATACTGTTATACTCTTATTACTGTTCATACTCATGTCTGCATGTCTTGTTATCTCCTGATTATATTATTGTTGATATTATGACGCACTGACGTCTGGGTTTTGCATGGCCCAGATCCTCTACCTTTGTCGCAGGCAGTTCAGGAGTATTTTGACCAACAAACCGAGCAGTGAAGATCTTGATAGTTGCTAGTTAGTTTAGTTTTATTCCGCATTTTCATTCCCGATATGAGCCGTATTATGGGACGTACTTTCCAGATTGTTATTGTTACTTGAATATATTGCTTCCGCATATTATTTCTTGACACGTTTATTCTGGCTCATGGACATGTACTAGGTAGTTTATTTTATTTTTACTGTTCTTGATATCTCTAGACAGCCGTAATGTGACTGTGGAGGGATATTTCCTATCCACAGGTAGCATGGTTGGCTCCGTCATGTGCCTATCTTAGGGTTCGTCCCAGTAAAAGTGTTTTACTTGGGATAAGAAGCGAAATCTGTCCTGACTTGACCATTCAGTCGGTAGTAATCCCGTGGCCAAATAGTTCACAATATCTGCGAACCAGGGTTCGCAAGATACTGTCAAGAGCTGTTCATCCGGGAAAACATCGTTGATCGGGATTGGAAGCGAAGGCGAAGAAGGAAGTCGTGAGAGATGGTCGGCAACTACGTTTTCACATCCTCGTTTGTCCTTAATGACAAGGTCAAACTCTTGAAGCAAGAGGATCCAACGAATTAACCGAGATTTTGCATCTTTCTTAGCAAAAAGGTGGCGCAGAGCAGAATGGTCAGTATAGACAATGACTGGAGAGCCGATGAGGTAGGGCCTGAACTTTTCTAAAGCAAATACAACAGCCAAGAATTCCTTCTCAGTTGTTGTATAATTGAGTTGGGCGTCGTTCAGGGTTCGGCTAGCATAATAGATTACGTGCGGCATCTTGTTGATGTGTTGTCCAAGGACAGCACCGATGGCAAAGTCGGATGCATCGCACATAATCTCGAATGGGTGCGTCCAGTCAGGGGAAGAGAGAACGGGAGCAGAAGTGAGTGAGCGTTTTAATGACTCGAATGCAGTCACACAGCTCGAGTTGAAGTCGAATGGCGTGTCCTTGGCCAGCAAAAGAGTCAAGGGCCTAGCAATCTTGCTAAAGTCCTTGATGAACCGTCTATAGAAACCGGCATGGCGAAGGAAGGCTCGGATATCTCTGACGCATCGGGGGGGGAGATTGGAAATGACCTCAATCTTCGCTTTGTCAACCTCTATGCCATTTTGCGAGATGATATGTCCTAAGACAATACCTTCGCGCACCATGAAGTGGCATTTCTCCCAATTCAAAGTGAGATTCTTGTCCTTACATCGGGTAAGGACAGCGTCAAGATGCAGCAAACACTCGTTGAAGGAATCGCCGAAGATGGAGAAATCGTCCATGAAGATCTCCAGAAATTTTTCCACCATGTCTGAGAAGATTCCCATCATACACCGCTGGAAGGTAGCGGGCGCATTGTATAACCCAAAGGGCATGCGACGATATGCAAACGTGCCGAAAGGACAAGTGAAAGTGGTCTTGTCCTGGTCTTTTTCGGCGATGGGAATTTGATTATAGCCAGAGTAGCCATCAAGAAAGCAGTAGTATTCGTGTCCGGCCAATCGTTCAAGCATTTGGTCAATGAAAGGTAGCGGAAAGTGGTCCTTCCGCGTTGCGGCGTTGAGTTTTCTGTAATCGATGCATACTCGCCACCCAGTTTGGGTGCGAGTAGGGATTAACTCGTGCGCCTCGTTGGTTATGACCGTTATACCTGATTTCTTGGGGACAACGTGAATGGGGCTAACCCACTGGCTATCAGAGATAGGGTAAATGATACCACTATCTAGACATTTTACGATCTCTTTCTTCACAGCCTCTTTCATGACTGGATTGAGACGTCTTTGTGGATCCCGGGCTAGTTTGGCATCATCCATCAGATGAATGTGATGCTCAACGATCAGGGGACTAATCCCCTTGATGTCCGCCATGGACCAGCCAAAAGCTTGCCTGTTGCTGTGCAAGACCGCGAGAAGGGCTTCCTCTTGCTCTGGAGCTAGAGAAGCCGAGATGATAACGGGGAGGGTCTCGTTCTCACCTAAGTAGGCGTACTTAAGGTGAGATGGCAAAGGCTTTAGTTCGAGCGTTGGAGGTGAAACGATGGAAGGCAAGATTGGTGAAACGGTCTCGAACTCAAAAGATTCCAGCAAAGGTTCAAAACGAGTGTAAGCGACCGAGTCGGATGGTTCAGGTAACTCATCCGGAAATTCGAAGGATTCAAACTCGGGTTGCGAGCGGCTAAGATCATTCAAGAACGTGAAACACTCGTAGTCATTGTCGGGCGCAGAAACAGCAGCAGGTTCGAAGAGGAACGCACTAGTGGCGTCAAGATTATCGTGTTCGAACAGAAACTCCTCGAATTCACACTCTTCTGGGGTGATCTCCTGGATCGAGCAGACGTCCAGTATATGAGCATTAGGTTCGGCGGGCTGATTCCCCAACCTAAAAATGTTGAGTTCAATCGTCATGTTTCCAAAAGAGAGGTTCATCGAACTATTGCGACAATTGATCACAGCATTTGAGGTTGCAAGGAATGGGCGACCGAGTATCACCGGAATTTGATTCCGGGGGTTAGCTACAGGCTGTGTGTCTAATACAATGAAGTCAACGGGGAATATGAAGTCCCCTACTTTTATTAACACATCCTCTAGCTCACCCCTAGGATGGGTGATCGATCGGTCGGCCATTTGGAGAGTGCAGTGTGTGGGTTTCAGCTCTCCGACGCCTAATTGCTCGTATACTGAGTACGGAAGCAGGTTAACACTGGCACCAAGATCTAATAGTGCGCGGTTGATGTTCTTATCCCCAATGGTAATAGAAATCGTAGGACAGCCAGGGTCCTTCCGTTTTTGTGGTAAAGATTGGGTAAGAGCATCACTCACTGCACTAGCCAAGAAAACTTTCTTTGGTACCTGAGACTTCCTCTTTTTCGTGCACAAGTCCTTTAAGATTTTCGCGTAGGACGGGACTTGTTGGACAGCATCTAAAAGAGGAATGTTAATGTTAACCTGCTTAAATAACTCCAGAATCTTCTCCATTTGAGGATTTTGTTTATTAGACCTCAACCGGTTTGGAAATGGGACGTTTTTAAAATTGGTTGAGTCCAATGCTGGAGGAGGAGATTGTGGAGTTGGAACGGATCCCAGAACAGGTGTTTTCGTGGAGTGAGAAGTGGGTCCGTTCAGAGCAGAAGAAGAGGAAGGAGAGCCTGTTGAAGAGCGGAGAATAGGCTCAGAAGACGACGAAGCAGGAGAAGAAGAAGAAGAAGAAGAAGCGGCCGGGGTGTCATCGTTGATTCGTGTGCCAATGTTGTTTTACAGCATCCTTCCCGATCTCAATGTGGTCACGGCACTCACATTATGATTCTGTTGTTCAAGAGCAACATGTACATTTTGTGGGTGACCGGGATTTGGAAGTGGCTGGGACGGGAGCTTCCCCTTCTCTCGCTCGCTTAAGGCCGCATTCAGCTGTGCAATCTGGGCCTCGATGGTCTTGATGCTTTGCCCGTGAGCGGCAGTGTGTTGCACTAAGGACTGAATGGAAGACTGGATGTTGGCGGTGGATTGTGTCGATTGTTTAACGAACGCCTCCAGACTTCGTTCGAGCGAGGAAACCTTATCGTTGTTTGACGGAACAAAGTTGTTTGGTGGAAAAGAATTGTTGGGTGCAAAGTTGTTCGTCTGATTTGAAAAGGTTGGGGTTGGAAGGGCTGCTGAAATTGATGTTGAGTTTGTTGTTGCGCTTGTTGTTGCGGCGGAGGGGGCCTTTGGAAATTTTTGCCTTGGAATTGATTCTGATTCTGATTCCAGGCGAAATTGGGGTGGTTCCTCCAACCGGGATTGTAAGTGGAAGAGTATGGATCATTCCTTAGTCTTTACTGAAATGCAGCATTAACCTGATCCTGTCCTTGAGAGGGTGGATTGTAAGGACACTCTTCAGTCAAGTGAGAAGGATCGGAACAACAAGCGCAAATGGTACGAAGGGGGAGAACAGGGGTAGGAGCAGGAGAAGAAAATTTGCTCTCTATGGCTTCAAGCTTTCTCGTTATTGCAGTCATTTCAGCTTTCATCGCAATAGAGACATCAAGTTGGTGAATTCCTACCCTAGACTGACCGGTAGAAATGGAGGTAGAAGAAGAAGAAGTCGGTCTGGTGCTCTCCCATTGTAGCGTTTGCTCCGCAAGGTCGTCAAAGAATTGCCACGCTTCCTCGTCAGATTTCGATAGGAAGTGGCCCTGACAGATGGTTTCCAACAACTGCTTCGTTGCTGGGTTCAGGCCCTCGTATAAGGTTTGGCAGAGTTGCCATCTCTCGATACCATGGTGAGGACACTGAACAAGAAGGTCTTTGTACCGGTCAAAGCACTTCCAGAAGGGTTCAGAAGGAAGCTGAGAGAATTGGTTGATTTCATTGCGAATCCTTGCGGTTTTATGATTTGGATAGAACTTTTTGAGAAACGCTTTAACAAACTCGTCCCAACTGGTTATGGAGTGGGAAGCGGTGCTATACAGCCATTTTTCAGCAAGATCGCATAAAGTGAACGGAATGACCCGTAGACGTATAGCATCATCCGACAGCTGGGTGGTTTTCATCATGGCACAGACGTTTTGAAATTTATTGATGAAGATATAGGCATCTTCAGATTCAAGCCCATGAAATCATGGAAGCATGTTGATGAAGTGGGGCTTAATTTCAAAATTATCCCCATTGGCCGGTGGAAGAGAAAGGCAGGTGGGAAGTGCAGAACGGGTGGGATAGAAACGATCCTGGAGCGCGATTCGCTGCGGCGCTACAACAGGCGGTGGCGGTGGGTTATTGGTCTCCGTAGGAGGTGGAGCCAATCCAGGGGTAGTCAAAGAGATGTTCGGATTAAATCCTGACATCGCGGAAGAAGAGGTTGGTGATGGTGAAGGTGAAGATGTATGAACAGAATTCCGGTCAACGTCGGAGTTGGCCGGCAAAGGTAAGGGTGAAAGAGGAGTGGACGGAGTTTCGACGTCTGAGTCGATCGCGTAGTCGGTAGCGACTAACGTAACGCGGACTAGGCGGGCGCTAGTGTCCCGAGTCCAAGCGGACATACACTAAACGAGTTTAGTATAGTCAAAGCGGAGAAGGTGAGGGTAAGAAAACGTCAATGGAGAAAGGCGATGGGTGGTGGGTGAAAAATGGATTTTGGCGACAAAGGGCAAGTTTTTATAAAAGTTTTTGATTTTTTTTCCTTTTTTTTTAATTTTAGAAAGAGCTTTACAGAAATATGTACGGACTTACGGCTTAAGTAATCACAAACAAGATATGCACAATCACACCTAGATCTAGGGTCACCTAGGTCTGCTAGACCTGCTCCAGAACTTGATTGTCGAAGTAAAACTGTGTCGAGAAACGGGCTTAAGATACACTGATCACGAGGCCAGGTAAGTGCAGAGATAAGGGGAGGTTTTCCAACGCTTTCGCAAAGTTCCTTAATTAAGTAACCCTTTCTCTTTTGGCGGTTGCGCCGTTAACACTTTTCTAGACACCCCGTAAACAATATACCGTTAAGCGAGGTTCTAAACACGGTTAACTTCTCCTAATAAGCGTGAAGTCCTTAGGGCTGAGTCTAGTATTTTTTAATTAACAATGGACAATGCATATGCTTTTTGTGATTTTTGGGGTCCTGGGAAGGGTGATGAAATCCCCACCCAATCTGAATTGGTTTCAAGCCCCTTAAGTCCGTATTAAAGAATGCAAAGCGGTAACAAATCAACTGCAAACAATTTTTATTTTTATTTTTAGCGCGGCGCAAAGAATCCTGCACAAGAACAGTTTATTGGAAGGGGGAAGAGAGTTTGCGCAAAGAATGCTGCAGAAAACACAGTTCAGTGGAGTTCAGGGGAGTGGGAGAGAGGAGAGAGACTTACAGAAATAAAATGGTACCCTGACTCCACCAAGTGGCCGCGGTTCCGCGGCCTAAGCTTGCTAATGCCGCGGTTCCACGGCAATAAGGAGGAGTTGGGCTTCTGAAAAATTTGGGTGTGCTTCTGTTGCTGTCCTCTTCTTGTCTGGAGCTATTGAATTTGGATTTGCTTACTGGAACTGCTCCAGAATCTTACAGTAGAGCTTTTGCTTCGTTTCGATCCATCGCGGTGTATCCGCGAGATGTGGGTCTATCTTCCCACGTCTTTGGCACTGAACTCGAACTTCGTATATCCCACGTTTTTGGCGCTGAACTTGAACTTCGTATTTTCCTGCACACTTGCACAAAAACTAATCAAAAAAAACAAGATGATTTTTTTACAAAGTATATATTTTTTTGTTTTGGTTATATTTATATTCACAAGTTAACCCGAAATTACACAAAGAAATAAACTACCGTCTCCCCGCCAACGGCGCCATTTGATTGGTAGTGGTTCTGCGTGTTCAAGTTGTAGTTAATTACCGCAATCAAGACGGTTTCGCTTGTAGCTAGCCGGTTGAGTACGGGTCGTCCGCAGGGAGATGGGAATCTTTTTCTATGTGTTTTAACGAGTTAAGTCCGAAGGTCCAGATTTTGTTTGTGATTATCTAAGTGGTAAAATGATATGTAAAGAGAGCTTGTTAGGGTTAGAATTAGGTTAGTTTGAGTTAGGAGTCTCCCACTTCTTTCGTTGCCCCTCTTAATGTCGGTGTTACGGTAATCGGCAACAACGGGGATTAGCATGACTAGGAAGGAACTTGCGAGTATAAGCTAGGCTTTCCAACGCATAAGTTCTTCCTTTTGGTGCTTGTCCGTCCGTTCTTGGCTCTTAGCCATAACCTCCGGTTAGTTCAACCACAACCGGTCTCACTACGGAATCACCGCTATCATGTAGGATAGGGTGCCGTAAGGAGCGGATTGTGGTTCAATTAACGGGAGTCGATTTTAAGATGTTGGGCAAGAAAAGAGTGAGAGAGATTTCCTTCTCTCAAACTTCCCTTATCCTACCCTAACAAGTATGAAACTACTCACACATCATAATGAAAAGAAAACAAAACAAAAGAGGAAGATAGAAAGAAAGAGATTAGAAGATAACAACTAGCTATTTGCGACCTCACCTTGGCAAGGATCAAGCGTAAGCATCATGGTTGTTTTAAGGATAAAGAAAAAGAGATAAGAAAGAAACAACAAGAAATAACAACGACTAAGTTAACAAATGAAAATTACAACAATTAACAAGTTAACTAAAGAACAAGACAAGCATGATAAGTAAAAGGTTCTTCTTTATTCATCATTCTTCACTCACAAAAGCTCACTACAAGATTTTCAATGGAGAAGAGATGAGAAGAGGAAGAAGATACAAGTATTCTAAACCTAGAAAAATACAAGATTATTCCATTTTGGCTTTACAAGGTTCTGGGGTATTTATAGGCTGGAAAATGAAAACCTAGGGCAACATTCAGAACTAAAATGGAAAGACCAAAATAACCCTAAAAAATATTCAGCCGACAAGCCTGAACGGCCGAGGAACCGCGGCCTAGCCCACCTATTGGCCGCGGTTCCGCGTCCGTATTGATGAGTTAGGCCCTCCAATTTCTTGTACTTCCCTGGTCTTCCATGTCTTTTATTCTGGCATATGTGTTTTCTCAGATTTTCTTCACGAATTTTCCAGAATTTCTGTTGAGCAAAAGGTGATTTGATGTGGATCTTTTTGTCATGATTTCCTCGAGCTCCGTGTAGATTTCTTGGATCTTGTGTTGCCATAGAGCCTTGTGCATGAAAATGACATCGATTTGCCATTTTGTCTCTTAAACTGGTGTGTGGCAACAGACGGATAAAGAGCGGAGATCCGTGTTTTATCTGTGGTTGGCAGGAACCCGGATTTTGCCGTGTTTTTCCATGAATTTCATTGTTAAGAGCCGAGAACCTGTATCCTGCAATTGACTAGCAAACACGGCTCAAGAGTACCTACCGATATGCAATGTGATAAAAATTGGGCGGTATGAAAATGCAAAAATCTGATATGAACAACATATCCTGTTGTCTGTATAGAAAAACCTGTTCCTGCTTGATCCTGTGTTGGCATTAGCCCCAGATTTATCAATACCTGACTTGAACACATAACTTGGGGGTATGGGGAAATCAATGATGAAACCTGACTTGTAACTCGACAGTTCGATACTTATACTGATCAGTTTTAGGGGCTAGGCCAGCCCTGGGATAATGCTGCTGACATCATTCATCTGTGCATGTTTCCTGTTTAGTGCCTAGCGGCATGTCTCGGTTTCAGCCCGAGAATCTGGACCGTGGTCCCAGGCATGCACGGGATACTATTGAGTTACATCGACGATTCATTAAATTGATTTCAAAGACTTGAGAATAATTAACCCAGTAGCTTAGTTCAAATTATTCACTGTACATCACATGTGCTTATACCCTTCACTGTTCCTTACTCGTGATACTGTTATACTCTTATTACTGTTCATACTCATGCCTGCATGTCTTGTTATCTCCTGATTATATTATTGTTGATATTATGACGCACTGACGTCTGGGTTTTGCATGGCCCAGATCCTCTACCTTTGTCGCAGGCAGTTCAGGAGTATTTTGACCAACAAACCGAGCAGTGAAGATCTTGTTAGTTGCTAGTTAGTTTAGTTTTATTCCGCATTTTCATTCCCGATATGAGCCGTATTATGGGATGTACTTTCCAGATTGTTATTGTTACTTGAATATATTGCTTCCGCATATTATTTCTTGACTCGTTTATTCTGGCTCATGGACATGTACTAGGTAGTTTATTTTATTTTTACTGTTCTTGATATCTCTAGACAGCCGTAATGTGACTGTGGAGGGATGTTTCCTATCCACAGGTAGCATGGTTGGCTCCGTCATGTGCCTATCTTAGCGCACTCTGGGAAGCGGGACGTGACACCCTGGCTGGTAGCTCCCTACCCCAGCACACCAGGAATCAAAGCCCTCGCCAAGAGACACCGAGCAGCTACCCTGCTCGTCCTCGTCCTTAGCATTCCTTTCCGAGCCTCCCACGCTAAGGAACATGACCTCACCATGAGGCATCCGGTATGTCTACGTCTAACCGATCTCCACCTCGACTTCGGGGCCATGGAGATACCGTCTTTGCACACTGGGCAAATGATCAGATTCAACTCGACGCGTAATCGCTAGATGAAGAACCGACATAACACAAAGGCAGTACTATGCAACTACAAGTGTTTACCGACAAAGGAAAATACGCATGCAAATACTACTGCAAAAAGTCTTATTCACAAAGTCAAAGTCTTTACAAGGGTATTGGGGGCTCCCCAGCCTTACAAAATGCCCGGAGGCCTACAAAATTCCCGATACAACAAAGAAATGAAACAAGAAGACGAGGGGCTTCAGGCCTCAGGGCCAGGCGCAGCCTCTGGAAGCTCAGCGCCCTTCATATGAGCCTCGGCGTCGCCCTCGCTGGGAATCTCTTCCTCGGTCTCGCACCCGGGGCCGTCCCCCTGCTCGTCATCCCCGTGAGGATATTCAGCTCGGAGCTCGTCGTCAACGAACTCCGGTATCCGAGCCTTGACGGCATAGAGGGCCTCATGCCAGATGGCGGTAGTGGTCGAGGCTAAGATGGTGTAAAAATGTTCCGACTTCTGGAAGTTCTCCACCGCCTTTGCCGCTCTGAGGTCGGCTCGCTTCACCCTCTCTACCGCCGCCTCCAGCTCCTTCCGGAGGGTGCTCGTCGACTTCTTCAAGGTGCCGACGAGCACCTTAGAGTCCTTAAGCTTGGCCTCAGCGGCCTCGCGATACCTGGAGGTCTCCTGCTTCACGGCCGCCACCTCCTGCTTCACGGCCGCAATTTACTGCTTCCCGGCCGCCACCTCACCCTCCAAGGCAGCGACCCTCACCATCGCCGCCTCCAGCTCCCGCTTTGAGCTCTCCTCCAGCGAGGAGAGCTCGCCCGCGACTCGCACCGCCAGGGCAATTTCCTCTTCCTCTATATGGACGACGAGGGCGACGTGCTGGAGGACCTGAAGAGATTAGAAGGGGTCAGAAAGAAAAGGGGGGCACCAAATTTCTCGAATGATGAGACGCTGAATGAAAAATCGAGTAAGAAGCGAGCACTAACCTGTACGGCCTTTTGGGCGATGGCCGCCATTTGACCCTTGAGAATCCCTCGAGGGACCTCGCCCCTGGCCGACCTCTCCATGTCGGCCTGCAAGCTGTCAGCGACGGAGAGCCCCGAGGGCACCTCAAAATGGAGCTCCCCCTCGTCCACCAAGATCGGGGAGGCCGGGGGCCGCGGAACCGTTCGGAGGAACCACTTGAGAGACGTCGGCGGAGAGCCGGCCTCCACCTCCGAAGCCTGGGCCTCCGGTCCCCGAACCCGCTTTCGGCTCGGCGCCTGGCTGGGCTCCGGGGCACGGCCCGCACTCGAACACTGGGGTGGGATGGCTGCTGGGGGAACCAGGGCCGACGCCTGGCGAGAAGAGCTGGCACCTCCAGCCTTTGATTCCTTCTTCGGCTTGCGCATGGCCGCTCGAAGATGGCTCAAGTCCATGGGTTCTGCACAAGACAAGATACAATGGAATTAGAAACACAAACAGAAATGAAGACAAACGCAAGCTCCTAACTTACCGACGAACTGGACGGGGCTGAGACCAGCCCAACTAAGGGCCCGCTCAAAAAGCAGCACGTCGGCCCGAGGAATGGGCTCCCACTCCGCCGCTCTCACTGCGTCGGGATCGTTGGACGGACTTCCCCGCCAGCACCTATCCCTAGACCACTAGGTGGGCACAGGCCAGTCCTCACCCTCTGGCGGACCAACAAAGAAAAACTTCTTCTTCCAATCATGGATGGAAGAAGGCAAGATGACGACTCCCGACCCAGCTGCACTCCCCCATCGTTTCCTAAAGGAGAGGTAAACCCACCTCGAGTCTCCCGCGCGAGTGCCGGGGTGACCTTTGTAAATGAGAGAAGAGGCAAGTATGGACAGACCGAAGGGGATCATCTGCAACTTCAAACGGACCAGGAACCCGAGGAGAATCCTCCAGGAGTTCGGCACTAGCTGGCCCGGGGCTAACCCGAAGCAATTCAGCGCTCTAACAACCTCGGGAGAGAAGGGCAGGCGCATTCCGGCCCAAAAGGCTTCCAAGTACAGGGCAATCTCCTTGCCCCATCCCTGATCTGCCTTCTCCCCCTCTCCGGCCAAACGCAACGTGTAGCCGGGAGGAATATGGAAATGAGTCTGAGCATTGGCAAGCTCCTCCTCGTGCCTCACCGTAGCCGGCACGCCAGGCGCATCCGCAACCACCACTCGGGGGGCCGCCCCCGTCGCGCGACCCTTGGAAGGAGACCTAACCCTAGCTCCCTGGGAGGACTCCGGTCCAGAAGAAGAAGAAGAAGGGGAAGAAGAGGAAGACTCTACAGAGGGCTCCCCAGACTCTACACCAACTACATCTACAGACTCCTCAGAGGAAGACATCTAACCTGATGAAGAGGAGTCCTCGGAAAAGCAAACGCGGAAAGCCCGACCTAAAGAGGAGAACGCCGAGCTAACAAGACCAAAGACGAGGAGATTATGAAGAGGAATGGGCCCTCACGTGGACCCCACCTCTACTTATTTCCCCCGACGTTCTCATCCAACAGCGACAGTCATCTCCCGCCGAAACGGTTCAGTACACTCGACGGCCACGATCGCTCCACCTGTCGCATGCACATTGGCATATCCCCTCAGACGCCAGAGGTCTGCGGCCCGTCGCATCAGCCAACCAGCGCCCGACATGTAGGCTATCGCTTCAGTAAACGTACACACGATCTGGCACACCCTCTTTAATGCAGAGATCTCTCCTCTGATCCGCTGGCGTCATCCAGAAAATACAACAGATTGCCAGGGAACACACCCCGACGATATCTTCGAAAGGAGCTCACCTCGGGTGACCCGGCAGACCACTCTCGACCCGACCCGTCAGCTGGTCGGGACAAGAGTGGGAGGCTAATGATGATGCTTGATATCGGTGATCTCCCAGATCATGACACGTGGCAAACAACGTGTCCCGGGGCATGCAAGAAAGGACCTACAGTGGCCGACGAGACCACTCCTGTGCCCGTCCCACAAACAAGCGATGGCTCACCTCCGAGCCTGTCACACCCCGCTTCCCAAAATACGGGATACGAGGGATGACTAGGCCGGCCATGCTCCTACGATCAGGGAATAATCCCGCCGTAGTCACACTTCGGGTTCTAGCATTACATGGTAGTCAATAAACAGTGCTTGAGTAAAGGAAAAATTATAGCTCGCAATTTTATTACATTGCAATTTAAAAGAGTTCGAGATACATTTATTTCATAGAATAAATAACTAACCAATAAAACAAATGCTGAAATCAAAGAAAGTAGCGCTGGTGATACAGTCTAGATCTCCGCAAGCTCGAAGGATAAGTCCTGCTCCTGGGCTGGATCCACTCCGTTTTCTGAGCATGCACACTCAGGTCGTCAGGGAGACACATATAGCAATAAATATGTAACATGGGCGTGCGGTATTATTAAGCATGAGAAGTATAATGAATTGCAGATCATGTGTATAATAACATCAACTGAATATGAATAGTGCAATGTGAGTATCATGTCAGTGAACTAAGCAATGCATATATCACTACTTAACGGTCACTAAGTCAATGAAATCATTTGGTGGAGAGGAAACTCGTGTTTAACAAGGGTCTCGTGCATGCCCGAGACTACGGTCCACTGTGCCCGGGACATAACCCTGTCAGCCGTGCCGCTAGACCCACGACCTAAAGTATGTATATATATATATATATATATATATATATATATATATATATATATATATATCCCTGATAACGAATGATCATCCTCTAAATCACTGTACCTCGCTAAATACAAGTTCAATTCCACCTTGATTTTCCCATTCCCCAGGTTATGGTATACATTCATGTATTGAATAGGTTGTGGACAAATACGTATCACTGTCGCTTTCAATCACTTTTCCACTTATCAATATCACTGTCGTATTTCCCACAACCCAATGACTAACATTAATATATCGACAATGCAGATGATAACTATGCAGCAGGTATAACTCAAGCATGAAAATATGCAGAAATGCACTGAACAGGTATTCATTATTCTAGAACGATCAATGCCATGTAATTGGTAAAATTCACGATAAATCATACACATAGAATCGACCAAAACAGTATAAAGGGAATATGAAGTACACTAGATTATCTAAACAGTAAAATTTATTTCAGGTCAATCGGAGTTCAGGTTAGGGAATTATCATCGTTTGAAGGCAGTGATCGATTTCTGGGATAACAGTTTCAGAACTGGAATCCCAATTTAGCGCGCATTTTGTCAGTAATTATGTTCAGATTCAGCTATTTCCCTAGTTGAATAAAATTTAGTTCTTCCAGTTAAGTTTCCAACGCACCAAACGGATTTTCAATCGCACCTCTATCTCAGAATTTATGTTCAGATTAATGTGTCAATATAACGAACATTTCTGCAGAAACTGCAGAACGCAATGACATTCTAAAATAAAATTTAAATACAAAACGACCGTAAAAATGCACGAGACCGATTTCATGTGTTATATAATTAAGTTATCGACGCGACCATATGGGGATCTGCGCATTTTCAGTTTTAAGCAGGTGTGTACAGGTGCTTAGAATTTAGTTTCCCCCATAGAATGCTACTCCGGACTGCAGTCCAGAATTGCGTTCCTCATCATTTTTCAAGGTAATGGAATTGCATTATTCCAAAACTAATTACATAGGGTTATAGGATATCTCGTTAGGTTCGATACGAGCCCTGGAACACTGTGAACAGGTTTATTTTTAATTAACTACTAATTTTACAACGTGATAGCTATGGTGATTTTCAGATTTGACGTAACCAATAGGGATTTCATTTTACATTCGATGCCTTAACGATTTGATGCCGATTTCTTATACGTCACTCGTTAATATCAATCGAAACTTCTAATAATAAAACTTGGGGATTTTTGATAGGGTAAACGTATCGAGCACTCGGTACGTGTACGGGGATGCTATCTATTTGTTCATACACGCATCAAATATTATATCCATTTAAACTATTAAACTACATTCACTAACTACATAAGTACGTAGCATGAATTGAGCAAGTGAAGGAGGTTCACTTGCCTATGACGAAGTCGATGGTAAGGCAACGACGACAACAGAAATGGCACGACACGGGCACGATCGCTGCACGATGCGCGCTCGACTTGGCTAGATCGGAGTACTCGGCTCAGCACTGGCGTGGAGGCGGCCACACCAGTAGGTTTCCAGCGACTCCGTCGAAGTTCTCGGGTGCAGAGGGGCTGCCGGCAGTGAGCTCAGGCGTCTCACGGGATTGGAGCTGGTGAGTCGGGGAGCTCGGGGGCTGCAGGGGAGCAGTGCAGTGGGCTCTGGCTCTGGCGAGGTCGGCTGAGGCGCGGAGGCGACGGGGTCAGAGATCAGGTGAGGTGCAGAGACGAGGGAGTTAGGTTCTTCGGTGAGATGCAAGGGGTCAGTGTTGATGGTGGTGGGTGCTCGGTTTGGTGGTGATGCAGATGAGGCGAGGGTGTTGGCGGTTGAGGTGTTGGGAAAGAGGAGAGGAAATGTTGGTGAGCTCGCGGCGTGGTCGGAGCTTGGGGGGAGTTCGGTGACGTGAGGTGAGGGTTTTGGCTTGGAGGAGAACGAGAGAGAGAGAGAGAGCGAAGGAGAGAGGGGGAGATGAGGGAAGAGAACGGGAGAAATGCAAAGAGGTGGAGAGTGGGAAAGAGACGTTGGAGAGAAGAGGGGAGGCAGTTGCGGGGATCCCGGGTTCGTTGGCGACGAGGCCACATCGACGTGGAGTCGTTCTCGCGGAGGTGATCACGAGGAAGGGAAGTCGTGGGGCGCCGTTGGGGACTTGGAGCCGTTGGGGGTGAGTGGGTCGAGTGGAGGCTGGCGCGAGGAACGCGAGCGGGCGCGAGAAGAGGGCATGGGTGCGATCGTCGTGGGCGCGAGGAGCGAGGGCGAGGAGGTTGCGCGAAGGAAGTGGCGGGAAAAGGGAACGAGGGAGGAAGATGAGGAAGAAGGAGGAAAGCAGGTCGGGTCATGGTTGGGTTGGGCATGGGTTTGGGCCGGGTAGAAATAGGGATGGGTTTGGGGAGTTTAGTTTAGGAAATTAATTTAAATAATAAAAAAATATAAAAAAAAATGAAATAAATTTGGATTAAATTCTGGAAAAAATACGGAAAATTTTATTTGGAACTGGGGATTTACATCATACCCTCTTTACAAAAATTTCGTCCTCGAAATTAAAACAAAAACAATGGAACAACACACTATACAAATAAATGCGGAAAACGTGCACGGATGTCCTCCTCCCGTTCCCAGGTAGACTCCCCTGGAGAACGACCATCCCAAGAAACATGAACCAATGGAATGACCCAGTTCTTCGGCACTTTATCCTGACGATCGAGAATGGTGGTGGGCTGCTCCTCGTAGGACAGATCAGTGCCCAAAGTTAACTCCGAATGATCCAGAATATGGTTGTCGTCCCGAACATAGCGCCTCAACTGAGATACGTGAAAGGTATTATGCACACCAGCTAGCGATGGAGGTAAGGCAAGGCGATAGGCCACCTCTCCCACTCGTTCTAGCAGCTCAAAAGGTCCGATGAATCGGGGACTGAGTTTCCCTCGACCTCCAAACCTGATAACACTGCGGGTAGGAGAAATCTTCATAAACACGTGATCTCCGACCTTGAATTCTAGCGCTCTCCTGCTGGCATTCGCCCAACTTTTATGTCGGTCCTGAGCCGTCTTAATGCGCCGTCTGATCATCTGTATCTTGTCTACCGTCTGAACAATAAGTTCGGGGCCCAGTAATCTCCGTTCTCCCACATCATCCCAATAAACAGGGGATCGACATTTCCGTCTGTAAAGCGCTTCAAATGGACCCATCTGGATACTAGCTTGGAAACTGTTGTTATAAGATAACTCCACCAGATGAAGGCGATCCTCCCATGAACCCTGGAAGTCTAGTATGCAAGCCCTCAACATGTCCTCGAGCATCTGAATAGTACGCTCGGACTGCCCGTCCGTCTGTGGATGGTAAGCCATGCTAAACTTGAGACGTGTACCCAGACTCTCCTGTAAGCTCTTCCAAAAGTGTGAAACAAATCTGGTATCTCGATCCGACACTATACTGACTGGAACCCCATGAAGTCGCACCACCTCATGCATGTATTTCTCCGCAAGCGACTCCGTCGATTGTCCTACACGGAAGGGTATAAAGTGCACAGCTTTCGTAAGACGGTCGACGATAACCCAAACCGCGTTGTTTCCTCTTGGGCTCCGTGGTAAGGAATTCACGAAATCCATAGTGATGTGATCCCACTTCCATTCGGTATCGGAAGCGGTTGCAACAGTCCAGCCGTTCTCTGGTGCTCTGCTTTTACCTGCCGACATACCAAACACCTGGATACGAACCGTGCGATCTCCCGCTTCATCCCATTCCACAAAAAATGTTGCCTTAGATCTCGATACATTTTCGTGCCTTCCGGATGCACGGAATAAGCTGAACTATGAGTTTCAGCTAATACCTCTTCTCGAACATCTCCCTTGAAAACGCAGAGCCTGCTACCGAATCTTAGAGAACCATCTTGATGTATGAATAAGTCCGTACTCAGCCCGGCTTCCACCTGCTCTCTGAACTTTTGCAATTGAGGATCATCAGCCTGCGCCGCCTTAATGCGATCGATAAGAGAAGATTGCACCTGTAACTGCCGGAATTGCCTGATTGCACTCGGTGTAACAACTTCTAGTTCGAGCTTCTGAAAATCCTCAATGATGCTCTTCCGACTGGTCAACATCATGACTGCTGGCTTGCAACTGAGAGCGTCCGGTACGACATTTACCTTCCCCGGATGATACTGTAAATCTAAGTCATAGTCCTCCATTAATTCTATCCACTGGCGTTGCCTCATATTCAGTTCTCTCTGAGTGAACACGTACTTCAGACTCTTGTGATCCGTGTACACTTCCACCATTTTGTCCAACAAGTAATGTCTCCAGATCTTCAATGCAAAAACCACTGCGGCTAACTCTAAGTCGTGCGTTGGGTAGTTCCTCTCGTGATTCTTCAGCTGTCGTGAGGCATAAGCAACTACCCGACCGTGCTGCATCAGGACGCAGCCTAAGCCTTTCCCCGAAGCATCGCTATGTATCACCAACCCATCTGAATTATCTGGCACTGTAAGAATAGGCGCCGTGGTCAACTTCTGCTTTAGTACCTCAAAAGATCGAGTACACTCCTCTGTCCACACGTACGGTACTTCCTTCCGCGTCAGCTTCGTTAAAAGTTCAGCGACTCGTGCAAAGTCCTGAACGAATTGCCGATAATATCCTGCCAATCCCAGGAAGTTTCTGATCTCGGCCACTGACTTCGGAGTCGGCCAATCTCTAACAAATTCTATCTTTGCTGGGTCCACTGAGATGCCTTCTCCCGAAACGACGTGCCCCAAGAACTGCACTTTGTCGAGCCAGAACTCACACTTGCTCAATTTTGCGTACAGCTTCTCTTTCCGAAGAATTTGTAATACTGTCCGCAGGTGTTCGACATGCTCCTCCTGGGTCTTAGAGTAGACTAGAATGTCGTCGATGAATACAACAACAAACGTGTCCAAGTACTTCGCAAATACTCTATTCATCAGGTCCATAAATATAGCTTGAGCATTGGTAACACCGAACGACATCACAAGAAACTCATAGTGCCCGTATCGTGTCCTGAAAGTCGTCTTGCATATATCTTCAGCCGTTACTCTGATTTGGTGATAGCCCGAACGAAGATCCAGCTTCGAAAATACCTTGGCCCCACCCAACTGATCAAATAAGTCGTCGATACGTGGAATGAGGTATTTGTTCTTTATCGTAACCCTGTTCAGCTCCCGGTAATCTATACACATCCGTAGCGATCCGTCCTTTTTCTTCACCAACAAGACTGGTGCACCCCACAATGAAGCACTTGGGCAAATAAATCCCTTCTCCAGGAGTTCTCCAATTTGTTTCTTCAACTCTGCCAACTCAACTGGCGCCATCCTGTAAGGAGCTTTGGAAACTGGCGCCGTCCCTGGAATCAAGTCGATAAAGAATCCCAAGATGCGGGGAGGTGGTACACCTGGTAAATCTTCAGGGAACACATCAAGAAAATCCCGGACGATCTCTGGGGCTGGACTCTCATCAATCTCTATAGCTGTCAACGTTTTTTGCTTGGCTCTAAACTTGGCTGGCTCCATAGACTCGCTCCCGCCTTCGAAAACAAACTCAGAGTGATTGGGAATGCGGAAAGTTACCTTCCTTGCTCGGCAATCAATAATTGCATGGAATGTACTCATCCAATCCATCCCGAGAATCGCATCATAATTGCCCGTCCCGATTAAAAGGAAATTCGCATAGAATTCCCTGCCGCATACTACCACCGGACATAAGCTACACTCTTGGTTAGACACAATAATACCGTTACCCGTATGTATCTCCCAACCCTTTGGTCAATGGCTCGTGAGGTATAGAGTGTGTGTCAACAAACCGCGTAGAAATAAAGCAATGCGAAGCATCCGAATCGAAAAGAATTCTAGCTGGTACAAAATAAACAAGGATGGTACCTATAACTACATCTCCAGAAGCCTCTGCCTGTTCGGCAGATAAAGTGAAAGCCCGTCCTTGATTTCGACTCGTACCCGTCTGCCTCTGATCGAAGGACCGCTGCTGGGGCACCCGAGGTGGACCTCTATGAGCTGAAGTGCTATATGACGGTTGGTGTTGCTTGAATCCTCCCTGTAGCTCAGATCTCTGGGGACACCCGCCGACCCTATGCTCGCTGGATCCGCAGATCAGACACTGCCCATTAGCTCTGCGGCAATCTCTCTGCATGTGTCCGGCCTCTGGCAATAATCGCAAAATAGGACCCTCCGCTGCGGCTGCTGAGGTGAGAAGGTACGCTTCATCTGTGTGACACCCGGCCTGTGAACTGGGATCGCTCCACAGGGCGGAATGGTAGGCCGTGCCGGAACTACATGGGGTCTCCTGTCCATTGATCGTTGGCCCTTGGCCTTCTCTGCCAATCTTTCCTGTACTCAGGCAGCATTCAAAACATGGGCGAAGGTTGGTAGGTCGAGAGACGTGATGAGTTGTTACAGTTCAATATCGAGCCCTTGCTAGAAACTTCTTGCCCTGGCGGATTCGGTGGCTACCATATACGGTGCGAAGCGACTCAGCCGATTGAACTCTGCGGTGTAGACATCCACTGAGCGTCCATTTTGCTTCAACATAATAAACTTTTCCTCCATCTCGGCCTTAGCAGTAGCCGGAAAGTAATGATCCAGGAAGCACGCGGTGAACGTGTCCCATCCAATAGGTTTCTCTAGCCGGCTCTCCTCTACAGACCACCACGTGCGGGCCTCGTCTTCTAGTTGAATCTTCACTACGTTCACCCTATTGTCGTTAGGGATTCGAGTGGCAGTCAGGAGGTTCTCTACATTGATGAGCCATTGTTCGGCCTCAAGTGGACTTGCCGATCCCGTGAATACTGCTGGATGAAGCCTCCTGAAATCTGAAACGGTACCAACCCTAGCCTGTATAGTCGGTATGAGCGCACCCTCGGGGGCGGCGGGAACAACCGTAGATCTCTCCAGGGCGGTAATTGCGGTCTTCTGTACCGCCTTCAATCTCTCGGCCAGAAGATCGGTCTTCCTCTCTTGAGCTTGGGCCAGGGTCGTCGGTGTGCTAAGGATCTTCTCGGTACGATCGTGGTGACCAGCACCGGAGGAGTTGCCTGAGGAGTCTATATTCCTGAAAAGATCAAAAGAAATCAGGTTCAAGCAAGGCTACACAATGATTCAATGATGATTAAGAAGTGAGGAAGAATGCAATAAGTCATACGCTAAGGGTGTAACTCAATCTAGAGGTCCCTCCACGAAACTGTAATTTCATCCAAAATCTTTAGATACCAACAAAACCATGTCACGCCCCGCTTCCCAAAATACGGGATACGAGGGATAACTAAGCCAGCCATGCTCTTACGATCAGGGAATAATCCCGCCGTAGTCACAATTCGGCTTCTAGCATTACGTGGTAGTCAATAAATGGTGCTTGAGTAAAGAAAAATCATAGTTCACAACTTTATTACATTGCAATTTAAAAGAGTTCGAGGTACATTTATTTCACAGAATAAACAACTAACCAATAAAACAAATGCTGAAATCAAAGAAAGTAGCGCTGGTGATGCAGTCTAGATCTCCGTAATCTCGAAGGATAAGTCCTGCTCCTGGGCTGGATCCACTCCGTCCTCTGAGCATGCACACTCAGGTCGTCAGGGCGACACATATAACAATAAATATGTAACATGGGCGTGCAGTATTATTAAGCATGAGAAGTACAATGAATTGCATATCATGTGTATAATAACATCAACTGAATATGAATAGTGCAATGTGAGTATCATGTCAGTGAACTAGGCAATGCATATGTCACTACTTAACGGTCACTGAGTCAATAAAATCAATTGGTGAAGAGAAAACTCGTGTTTAACAAGGATCTCGTGCATGCCCAAGACTACGGTCTACTGTGCCCGGGACATAATCCTGTCAGCCGTGCCGCTAGGCCTACGAGCTAAAGTATGTGTGTGTGTGTGTGTGTGTATATATATACATATATATATCACTGATAGCGAATGATCATCCTCTAAATCACTGTACCTCGCTAAATACGAGTTCAATTCCACCTTGATTTCCCCATTCCCCAGGTTATGTTATGCATTCATGTATTGAATAGGTTGTGGACAAATACGTATCACTGTCGCTTTCAATCACTTTTCCACTTATCAATATCACTGTCGTATTTGCCACAACCCAATCACTAACATTAATATATCGACAATGCAGATGCTCACTATGCAGCAGGTATAACTCAAGTATGAAAATATGTAGAAATGCACTGAACAGGTATTCATTATTCTAGAACGACCAATACCATGTAATTGGTAAAATTCACGATAAATCATACACATAGAATAGACCAAAACAGTATAAAGGACGTATGAATTACACTGGATTATCTGAACAGTAAAATTTATTTCAGGTCAATCGGAGTTCAGGTTAGGGAATTATCATCGTTTGAAGGCAGTGATCGATTTCTGGGATTCCAGTTTCAGAACTGGAAGCCCAATTTCGCGCGCATTTTATCAGTAATTATGTTCAGATTAAACTATTGCCCTAGTTGAATAAAATTTAGTTCTTCCAGTTAAGTTTCCAACGCACCAAACGTATTTTCAATCACACCTCTACCTCAGAATCTATGTTCAGATTAATGTGTCAATGTAACGAACATTTCTGCAGAAACTGCAGAACGCAATGACATTCTAAAATACAATTTAAATACCAAACGACCGTAAAAATGCACGGAACCGATTTCATGTGTTAGCTAATTAAGTTATATACGTGACCATATGGTGATCCGCGTATTTTCAGTTTTAAGCAGGTGTGTACAGGTGCTTAGAATTTAGTTTCCCCCATAGAATGCTACTCCGGACTGCAGTCCAGAATTGCGTTCCTCATCATTTTTCAGGGTCATGAAATTGCATTATTCCAAAACTAATTACATAGAGTTATAGGCTATCTCGTTAGGTTCGATATGAGCTCTGGAACACCGTGATCAGGTTTATTTTTAATTAACTACTAATTTTACAACGTGATGGGTACGGTGATTTTCAGATTTGACGTAACCAATAGGGATTTCATTTTACATTCGATGCCTTAACGATTTGATGCCGATTTCTTATACGTCACTCGTTAACATCAATCGGGACTTCTAATAATAAAACTTGGGGATTTTTGATAGGGTAAACGTATCGAGCACTCGGTACGTGTATGGGGATGCTATCTATTTGTTCATACACGCATCAAATATTATATCCATTTAAACCGTTAAACTACATTCACTAACTACATAAGTACGTAGCATGAATTGAGCAATTGAAGGAGGTTCACTTGCCTGTGACGAAGTCGATGGTAAGGCAACGACGGCAACAGAAATGGCACGACACGGGCACGATCGCTGCACGATGCTCGCTCGACTTGGCTAGATCGGAGCACTCGGCTCAGCACTGGCGTGGAGGAGGCCACGCCAGTGGGTTTTCAGCGACTCCGTCGAAGTGCTCGGGTGCAGAGGGGCTGCCGGCGGTGAGCTCAGGCGGCTCAAGGGATTGGAGATGGTGAGTCGGGGAGCTCGGGGGTTGCAGGGGACCAGTGCAGTGGGCTCTGGCTCTGGCGAGGTCGGCTGAGGCGCGGAGGCGACGGGGTCGGATCTCAGGTGAGGTGCAGGGACGAGGGAGTTGGGTTCGTCGGTGAGATGCAGGGGGTCGGTGTTGATGGTGGTGGGTGCTTGGTTTGGTGGTGATGCAGATGAGGCGAGGGTGTTGGCGGTTGAGGTGTTGGGAAAGAGGAGATGAAATGTTGGGGAGCTCGCGGCGGTGGTCGGAGCTTGGGGGGAGTTCGATGACGTGAGGTGGGGGTTTTGGCTTGAAGGAGAACGAGAGAGAGAGAGAGAGAGAAGCAGAGAGGGGGAGATGAGGGAAAAGAACGGGAGAAATGCAAAGAGGTGGAGAGTGGGAAAGAGACATTGGAGAGAAGAGGGGAGGCAGGTGCGGGGATCCCGGGTTCGTTGGCGACGAGGCCACATCGACATGGGGTCGTTCTCGCGGAGGTGAGCACGAGGAAGGGAGGTCGTGGGACACCGTTGGGGACTTGGAGCCGTTGGGGATGAACGGGTCGAATGGAGGCTGGCGCGAGGAACGCGAGCGGGCGCGAGAAGCGGCCGTGGGTGCGTCGTCGTGGGCACAAGGAGCGGGGGCGAGGAGGTTGAGCGAAGGAAGTGGCGGGAAAAGGGAACGAGAGAGGAAGATGCGGAAGAAGGAGGAAAGCGGGTCGGGTCATGGTTGGGTCGGGCATGGGTTTGGGCCGGGTAGAAATAGGGAGGGCTTTGGGGAGTTTAGTTTTAGGATTAAAAGTTTAGGAAATTAATTTAAATAATAAAAAAATATATAAAAAATGAAATAAATTTGGATTAAATTCTAGAAAAAATACGGAAAATTTTATTTGGAACTGGGGATTTACAGGGCCCCCAGCACAATTGGCCTTCTCGGCCTCACAGCTCGTCTCCGGGCTACCACAGAACCAAGATAGCTCGGCTCTCTCGCTCATCCGCGAGCTCTCCCGCCGAGGTTATCTTCCTCGGTCTTATCGACCGACCAACGACACCGCTCACAGGCACAACCGCCATCCCGCGAATCTCGCCATGCGCAAGATTTCCGCCGGCCATATCCCACGTTCCACGCCATCACGATCCCCCATTAACGAGCCTGTCTCGCTATTAATGGGAGATCCCGCTCATCACACGGGCGCGACGTCGGGAGCGTAACGGCCGGCGTGATTCTTGCACATGTCCTGCCTGCTGCCACCGCTATATAAACCCCTTCTTCAGACGGTCCAAGTAAGCCATTTTTACTCCACTAAGCTGTTACTCTGCTCGGATTTCCTCTCTAACTTGACCGTCGGAGGGTTCTCGGTGGTACAACCACCCCGGGACTTCCTTGCAGGTAGCTCGGCGCAAACAACCTCAAACCCATTGAGATCCATACGCTTCAGGAGCCAGCCTCCAGAACAAATCTTAGCCGTCTATCGCCGCCATCGGCAGACCAGCGGAAAGTAATATCTTGGCGCGGCCCCCCCTCTCCCGCTTCACCCAACAAGTTCCGCAATGTGTTTATACTCTGTAGATATGTAGTGTTGATTTTTCACGAGCCACCCAATTATCATTGATACTTTTTTTTTCTTCCAGAAATCAAATCAAATTATGTTAGCTGTAATCGACCAAACATCAAATCAAGTTTTTCTCTAGACAAATGACCAAACATAAACGGGAGAGCATGACAGATTCTTAAAAGGAAAATTGTCAAAACAAATTCGGCCAGTTTCAAACTTGTGTAAAAACCAATTGGCCTTTTGCTCTGGGCCCAATTAAAACTCCCTTCTTGCAAGCTTTCTGAAATATTTATAAAGTTGTCTAACAAAGGCATAAATGAAATGCGGCCAAGGGTTTTTTCACAAAGATTTTGAAAAGTAGTTTCTTCCCACAATTTTGAAAATATCCGGGGGTTTTAGACACCAAATCGGGCCGGGAGCTTTTTGACAATTTACCCTTCTTTAAAATATGATCTCTACTATTTAAATATAAATTGAGAAATGGCCTCAGTTAAATCCTCAACCGACTCTACATGCATGCTATATGACAATAGAACTCCCCAAAAATTTGAGAAATTTATTCACTTATTCATTTTAATATTCTAATTGTATAAAAAAGCTTCAAATCTCAAAAATGCAAGAATTTCTTTATTATAAGCCGAAAAGAAAATAGTGCACATTTAAGGACCATGATTAAAACGTTTTCACTATACCCCATTTTAGTAAATTTGGAATGGCCTAATAAACTATTTGAAGCAGGCTCTCTTTGAAATGGCCCCTAGCCTAGAGCCCAGTTAAGTATTGAAGAAAAGTGCAGATAAATACCATTGGGTTATTTGAGCCCAGCCAACATCAATTTCACTATTGCTTATCTCAATCACTTGCTGTCCATATGTTAAGGCACTAGCGTCGACTAAGTTACTCGTGTCTCCCCAAGCTTAACGCGTAGGGTCAAAGCTGATCCAATCGAAACCAAAAATAAAAAGACTAAAATTTATAAAAATAACTCAAATAATACAATTTTTAACTGATATTATAACATTGAAGCTGCTATGCTAGGTTGTTATTTAAATTTATATAATAGAGAACTTGGTATTAATGATGATTTGATTTGACAGTTGTTGCCAGTATTAAAAAACCAAAAAAACAATCCTAAACCATTCAAATGATTTCATTTGTATATTTTTAGGTCTTTTCATATTTTATATTCTGATGGTTAATATAAAACTAAAAAAGATATTTAGAAATTAATTTCTCAATGTAAGTAACATTATTTTGGATGTTCGTGTAGTACCTTAGATGCTAACAGTCATGATTTAAGGACTTGTTTGTCATTAGCCAAAATGGTCAAGCTTGATCAAAATGAACAATTTTGATCTCAAAAACCTTAATACTGGAAGACAAAATGACTGCCCGAGCAGTGCTACCGATGGTTTGACCCGATGTAAGATTTGGTTTGTCAATATATATAAATTTTTATTTAAAATGTAATTAAATGGAATCTATATTAGATATCCCATGTAAATTAACATTAATTTTTTTTTATTGTCGATATTATGTCTATAGCTTGACTGCTGCATGTCATATATCAAACGGTGAAAAAAAGCTAAATTAAATTTAGTTTTAGAATTAATTACCAATGGTTTTTGGCAATCTTCATATTTCTCACTGAAAATCTACTTTCTGCATGCATAAATTATAGAAAAAGAGGGAAAATATTGAGATATTTGAAGAAAAAAATATAAAAGAGGGTTGGGATTCTTTATTGTCCCTAGAGGTAATTTATTATCTTTAAGGTATTTAAATGTAGGCAGAAGAAAAGATTACATGTAATGATATATTTTTTTTATTTTGCTATTAAAATTCATAAACTTTTCAAAGCAAAAGTTAATGGTAAACCTGGAAAAACAAATAAAGCACAAGGATCGTATGGGAATCAAGAAAATAGTGTTTCCAGGGGATATTTCCTTTTAACTGGAATATGCAAAAAAAAAACAAAACCTCTATGTATTATATTAATTAATGATAGCTTCAACCAACCCCATATTCCCATTTGAGATTTCTATTTTCAATTATCTTTATCAATCAGCTTTGCCTAATAAAAGCGTAATGTTTGTCTTCAATTTAGAGACCTGCATATAGACACCAACAATAATTTTGCAATGGACCTGCAGGGCCTTCTTTTGTATGCAAGTTTATATCTTTTATCGCGTAGGCAGTAGAATTATGTAAGATAAGACGGCAATTTTTGAATGAGGTTTAGGATATATTTGGAAGTACGGTTCAAAAGAATTCTACCATCATCATATATATCATGATTTCCGGTATGACATATTTGCTTCTTCTTCTTCTGTTAATTGCTGAACAATGTTTAGTCCGCGTGTCTTCTCTTTGATATTTTTGATATTTTTTTTTCTTTTTTGATTTTGCTATAATCAAAAGACAACTAAACAACCACAAATGAAATTTCTTACAAATTAAAATGTCCAACTATTAGAGCATATATAAATCATATCTTTGAACTTCTCAAAATATTGGAAAAACTGTTTTTGGGCCCAGTCTATTAAGTTGGTTTATTTTTAAACCCAAGAAATTCCTAAATTAAAAACCCAAAAGTACATAAACAAATTTCTTTTAAAACCAAACCTTACCTTTTTAGACATATATGTGTAGGCATGTCATTAATACCCTTTAAATATTTCATAAAATATGTGTTATGATTTAATAAATAAAACTATATTAGATAAATAATGTTATGATTTGATAAACAATGTTATGATTTGGTAATTAGTATTATTATTCCATAAATAGTATTATTGTTGAATGTAAAAAGGTTTTTTTTACTTGTAGCCCCTCACAACATAGAAACTTCCTTTCTATCCTGAAACCTTGGTATTTACCTTTTACCCCTTAAAATTAGTTAAATACATTATTTTACTGCCTTTATAATTTCCGTCAGAAAAAACCCCTCAACTTTAATTTTAATTTTTCTCCATAAATTTTAGCTTTATCATTTACCCGAAGACAACAAGTAAGACCGTAGAAAACATTCAACTTCTTTATAACTCGAGAAGGACGCTGAAGATGCTCCTGATTTCACGGACAATTTTGAGAAAGGTACAGCAGATGTCTAAACCTCAATTTCAATTTGAGAAAGAAACTGAGTGTTTCCAAACAAGAAAAGTAGTTGAGATATTTTAAAGAAAAATATGAAATTATGCCTTTAAAAGTTGACGGAAATCGTAAAGGGAGTAAAATGATATATCTTATTAATTTTAGAGAGGGTAAAAAGTAAATAACAAGTTTTTTGGATAGAAAGTAATTTGCTATGTTTTGTGAGACTGCAAGTAAAAAACCCTATAAAAAATTGCTAAAGCTACCTTGAAAAAGATAAAACTAGTATTTTTCGGTAAAAAAAAATAAATTCTCAATTAGAACATCGTATGGACTTGAATTTTTTAAAAGTATTGGGCTTTATTAATAATTTTTAAAATATACATGCTAAAAATAAGCTGCTTTTTAAAACTGCGACCGAAGACAATTTTGATAAAGGCGGCTGTCAAGTCAATGGTCACGAATTGCAGTCCATTCCACATATTGAACATTAGACTGCTTGAAATTTGCATTTGTTTAATATTTTAGCTGGACACTTTAGGTTTCAAAATGCTGTCACACTTTCTACCTTGAAAAGATCTTTGATGTGACTAAAGTTGGTCGTAGGTCAAGCTTGGTGTTTGTCATGCATCTTTTTGACAATATCTATATTTGAATTATATTTGAATGAATAGAGCAAACTCGCACAATATAGTTCACTCTCATGAGCTGACAGGTATATAGTTTATTGTTTACACACTCTGAATCCTTACAAATCTAAATACAGTAAAACCTCTATACAGTAATATCCTTGGGACCGGGGAAAAATATTACTATAGGGGGGTTATTCTTAAGTAGAGTTTTATATATAAAAGAAATCATGGCGGCAATAAGGCAAGAAGCGCAAGGTGATAATCCGGAAGACGATAGTGTGGAAATAGAAAAGGTGTCATGTCGAGAAGCTTCAAACATGTTGGATAAGTTAGAAATGTTTTGGATTCAACAAGAAGGTGATTGTGGTGACGAGTTACTACGAACTCGCAAGTTAAAGGATATGGTAGTAACTCAAAAAATTAAGTCATTGTCCCAAACAACTTTGAATAAGTACTTTATGTCATCTTAAGTTCAATTGTGTAGTTAAGTAATTTATGTCATCTTAAGTTCAATTGTAATAGCCAAGTAATTTTATGTATTTTTTATATATATAAAAAATTATTTAAAATTTAATGCCAATTTATTACTATATAGAGGTAAATTAGTACAGGCGGGACTTGGAAAAAGTATGGAATATCACACTGTGGAGGTTATTCTTATTTATAACTGGTCCCGAGTCGGGACCGGGACTTTTTATCACTATAGGGAGGTTATTCCTATATAGAGTATTCCTATACGGAGGTTTTACTGTATATGGATTTATTAATTTTTTTTAATTTGTATCAAATTTAGAAATTATAACTCAAAAAGTTTTCAATTCTTTTTTTGGTTGTACCAAATTGATATGAATTCCAAAACTTGGATTTGGACATAACATGAAAAAGACGAGAATATCTTTTTTTACCACCAAGTAAGATAAAATTTTGAATTTCTAAAGCAATTACAATGATGAGAATATCAATATTTTATTTCCAAAAAATCTTATGTGAAGAGAGTTTCTCCCATGTCCTTGTTTTATTTTTGGATTTATGAATTCATGTTTCGGGTGATGTGGCAGCTAACAAATCCATCCAAACCCAAATCCACCAACCAAATAAAAAAATTATTATATCCATGTAGAGTCGGCCTCCAAAATTTACAAATCTATCATAAAAAATTAGTAAATATTTTAATTATATGTCGTTTTACTCTAATTTTTCTTTGAGGCTTTCTTGCCTTTTATTATTCCAACTAAAAAATCCATGCCCACACTCCATTACCATATAAGTTCCAACTCGAATTCTTTCTCACTTTCTTTTTTAACAAAACAAACAAGAATCAGCATATTCACTTCAGTAATTTCTTTATATTTCGTACCACTTTGTAACGTTTTAGATTCCTCCTCATTTTTCATCTACCAAAAAGCAAAGAGACAACTATATTTATAAAGTACCATTGAATTTTAGGATCGGATTTTTGACATAACACCACTGAACTTTTAAATGGGAGAAATTC
Organism: Agapanthus africanus; assembly: GCA_030015575.1. Lineage (NCBI taxonomy): Eukaryota > Viridiplantae > Streptophyta > Magnoliopsida > Asparagales > Amaryllidaceae > Agapanthus > Agapanthus africanus. The sequence continues at coordinate 239,209,600 of JASDDO010000019.1, forward strand.
CCATGGCAACCTCCCTTAAATTTAAGGTATTTTTGCCAAGGTGTTATTTTGGTCGAGGAATGCCAATACAGTTCATTTTGAAGCCATGTATCCACATACAGTTACAATGCCAACTAAAAAATCCATGCCCATTAAAGTTCAATGTTATTATATCAAAACCCTGGAAGAGTTTTATAAAATTTACCTAAAAACCCTGATGAGTGAATATATTAATGTAATTAAGAATGCTTGATGACTAATAGGAAAAGATATCATATTTAAAAAATAAAATGGAATCTCATGAGCCACAGAGCTGAATTTCCTTTTCTAAAGCCGAAGAAAAAACCTCCAATTTTTTTGACGCATCCATCATCTTCATTATCATATATTTACGCTCTTAAACAAAATTTAGGTTTTAAAAGTTTGACCGGGAGATGCTGGAGTTCGAGACTTCCAATAAGCGCAAGCACTTATTATTAATTATACTCTATTGTCTCAGGAAATACCTAGATGAGATACCTTTTAGGTTGTTCCAAATTATATTGTTTAAAGAAGATCACATCACAGATATATGCACTTGCAAAGTAAAAGACGATATAAAAAAATCATCAACAAAGATTTCACTACATTGATTTACATACAATTTCCATACAATATATATTCTTACATCTCAAATTCATAGACGGAGAAAGAAATGCAAATATGCTTTTGAAAAGTAAGAGAGGGGAGTTTAATTTCAAAGTTGATATCGTTTTCAAGCCTTAAATTAGTACTTCCATTTTGTGGGACCAAACTTAACCAATTTGAACAAGAGTGGTATTCTTAGAATAGGATCCACATCATCATTTCATTTTAAAATAGGTGGATGACTACAAGTAGGACCCAATCTATAATTAGAGGAAGTTGTGGATATCTTTAGAGAAGATATCCACTCAAGTGGCATGCTTGCGGTCACCTTTTAAGATATCTGACTTGCGGGTGTTTTTTGAGATACCCGATTCGATTTGCGGGTATCTTTCTAGATACCCGATCTCACTTACGGGTATCTTTCAAGATACCCGATTTGTTCAAGTTGGTATGATTTGGTCATGCTTAAGTTGTATGAACATAATCATATGCTTTATGTTCAAATTGGTTTTGAAATGAACATAGAATTTTCCTTTATGTTTAAAGTTCAATCAAAAGGCATAAGTTTTAAAGTTTTCATGTCCATATAAAGTTTTATTTCGAAGCTTATTGAGTTAGTTTTCATATGCTTCGAGCGATTCTCAATTTGGTGCTCTCTAGTGACAGTCATGACCGTTTTGCTCAGATGTGTTGGAGCTGGCATACTCAACCCGAAAATGTGCGGATACCTTTCGAGATATCTGAAAATCTATTATTTTAAGACTATTTATCATCATATATAGTTTCGTTTTGAAGCCTAATGAGTTGGATTCATACTTTTTGAACGGATCGTGATTTAATACTTTCGGATGAGAGCAATGACCGTTTTGTTTAGGTGTGTCGGAGCAGATAGATTCAATCTAAAAATCTGCTTTGAATTTATTAAAATTTATACATAGACCACTATTGTATTTTTAACTTTTTTGAAGAAAATGAATTTATGATCCATATTCTGAAGAATAATATAAGGTTTCCCATGAGAACATAAGGTTTCTTTTATAATTTAAAGAGATTGTTATCGTAATCTTAGTTTGTTATAGAATATGAAGTGAATCATGTTCCCAGATCTATCGAGGAGTTCTTGATTCATAAGAATCGCTGAAAATTCCAAGAATCCCTCAACTTTAAATAAGCCTCAGTTGGAGATTTTTTAAAAACAAGAAATAGAAAAATAAATTAGAAGAAATTTTTCATCAAAATCACCTACTTCTTTTTTCTTCTTATTTTTCTCGGAGACGGGAAAAAAGTCTCCAAACCGGTCAAAGAAATTTAAGGGTTTCCCTTCTTTTATCGAATAATAAGAGAGAGAGAGAGCCTTTTCTTTCTTTCTTTTCTGGATATATATACATAAGGGGGAGTTATAAACCATTCTCTCATTTTGAGGGAAGTGGAGGAATAATATAACTTCCCTATTTGCACATAAACAACTCCTAGTGTGGATATCTTTTAAAGATAACTGTAACCGCTTCTTTAAAAGATATCCGCATTAACTTTGGTTAAGAGGAATATTCACTTTGAGAGTTGTACATCCTGGAGGATGCCCGCTTAGGGATATCCGACTCAAAAGATATCCGCAATAGGTGTATTTAAGATTTTTTTATTAGAGTTCAAATTTTTGGTGTCAACATCGTCCTTTCGAGATGTGGATCCACCAAAATTTCATATGATTCTAACACTTTTTCAATGTTGATTTTGTAATGTAAAAATACAAAAAATAATTTACTATCAGAAAACCGTTAATTTTGCACCCATTACATTAATAGTGAAAAGATTTTAGAATCACGTGAAATTTGGTGTATCCACGTCTCAGAGAATGATGATGAAGATGGTGGATTCCGGTCGTCAAAAAAATTGATGGAGGGTTGATTTTTTTCGAATCCATTAAAGAAAATTCCCTCCTGTGGTATCTGTGGTATCTGAGAGTCTGTTTCCCCAATTTATAATAATTTTATTTTACATATTGGAATCTCTAAATGTTTACTAAGATATTTTTATTTTACATCTACTGAAGATTAATTTTTTTTTTATAGAAATTTAATTGTTAGATAGGTTTTATTTTTTAAATACATATTTATATATTTAATTAGTTGTGTATATATTAATAAATTTACTTGCACGACCAAAAAGAAAAAAGTTGTTATTGCAAGTTTACAGCAGATGACTTTTTTCGTTAAGAAGACCCATGAATTTGCTAAGAAAACATTAAATGTGCACCACTTTTCCTTCTGGAGATCGAATCATCCATCTAAGAAGGGGAAGTACCATTCCGGCTGAGCTATTGCTCATTGGTAGGAGAAGAATTATGTTTAATAAATTTCAAAAGATTTTATTTAAAGTTCCCGGCCGGGATGCTAGCTATATGCATCACCATCCGATATATCTTTTCACATTCCTGGAACAATATCTATCTTTTGCTGCAGGAGGCAGCTAATAAGTTGAAAATTCTAATAGCACTCAAGTAATGGCTTGTCAAATTAATTTGCATGCCTAATAGCTTTGGTAAATCAAAAAGGAATTTTTTTTATATCCCAGTTAAAGTTGAATCAACAAACGACTAGTTATATAACCAAAATCAAAGCCATAGGTGGTCCATTGAAATAAAGGGGACACAATGAAAGGGACAATACAAATTAAAGAGCAGTGGATGAGGAAGAACCACATCCTATTAATTTATTGTTGCAGAATGGACTCTTCATTATCTACTCAGTTATATATCCAACAAACCGCAAATTAATTTTATTAAATATCTTAGGACGCAGGATGTAAATATATCTCATGTACGAATTAACACATAAATGATATGAGCCTCGGTACTCTTTTTATCATTATAGGGCACATCCGGGTAAGAAATAAAAGTGGACAGGTCAAGTATTTTCCGATATCGATACTTAACGAAAATAGCTGGTACATACAGAAAGCAAAAGGAAAAAAAACGAAAGATAGGAAACTAAGCTGCGAAACAAAACCCTATGTATAAACCAACCAACCACTTAATTAGATGAAAACTGAAAAACAAACCATCCTACCAAGCATCTGCAAACCTCCTTGATTATGCCTCCTTGCCTCTCTAATCCTCATGTTCTGAACCATTCTCCGTATCTACCTCATCCTTGTCAGCCATAACTATGCCCCTGGCATGCGTGCAGATGTATCATCGCGCGCTCGTTTCTTCACCCTACTGGAAGCATCACTTACTTTTTCTTTGGAGTTTAGGTGCGGTGGAAGTGGCATCGAAGAGGATATCAGGATAATCTAGGTAGATTCTTACCGGAGGCATACTAAACGTGGACTATTCAAAAAGCTCAAGTATCGGCCCAGAAAGGCCTTCGATCTCTGCAGACGTGCGGGCATATAAAAAATACATTCCCTTATGGCTCCATCAAAACTTTTGGGGTTTTGATGCAAGAAATCCATTTAAGACATAGAAAAAGCTTCTCTCAAAGTCGCTCAAAAAGTCGACTCTGCGCAACTTTTTGGTTGACATACACTAGGTCTATAAATGGGTCGGGTGGGGTCGGGTCTAGCATGTCTCGTATCCATATTCGTTTCCTGACCCATCCATTTATTCTATGGTTCTGTATGGAATAGATCCAGACCCGAACCCGTTAATAATATCTATAAAAATCTACATGTTCTTGAATGTTGGGTGACTAACTATTTATGGATTAATTAATTGAAAAAAATCACTTAAATTTGAAGAGAGAATTTTATGCCAACACAATCTACATGTTCTTGAATGTTGGGTGACTACTATGGAAAAAAACAGTGCTTTGCCATCTATGAAGGTTGAGCAATTTATGTTGTTCTTATCTAGCAAACTTGCTAGTGGGATATGTGATATTATATTTCCAATTCGGAAAATATATATCATCCATTTTAATACATATGATAGCACTGCTATGCACAGCAAGTGAAAAACCGTTAATTACAACGGTATATCCAAACCGATTGATATGATGTTATGAGCTCATATTTGAAGATTAAATAATAATCTTGCTCTAATTAGAGACAATTTGGAAGTTTGGATTACATCGAGGGGGATTGGACATAAACCCAATTATAAATTGTTGTTCCTGGATGGTATACAATGCTACCAAAGTTAAATATAATTTAATAACATACAATTACATAATAAAATGAAACACAAAAAAATAGATGGTGAATTCATTGGACTGAGGCACGTGTATCTCGCTTTGTTTAAGGCAATGCGTGCAACTGTGGTGAGAATCTAGTTGTTCTCCACCGAAGGAGCGGGTCTCGACACGTTGCTCTCAGGATACAACAGCCAACGAACAACACCATTACGCTATTCATTCCTGTATAGAGTAAAGAGTAAGAGCTCTGCTCACATCTTTTCTGTACCTAATGATGCTCCCAAGTGGTATTTCCTCAGATTACGACGCGTGGCGGATGACATGTCCCGAAGGCTACGTAGGTGGAATAAATGAGTTGCATGAGGGGCGTTCCTTGGGACCTCGCCTCCAAGGACATATCCGACCTTTCACAATGTTGGAGATAGTGCCCTCATAGTCAATTATTGGATCGCAGGTACGTGATTGCAATGATTGCGGAGGACCTATACCGGTAGAACAGTCTTACTCGAGATGATAGTATGCTATCTGGTTTGCCTTTATCAGTCGTGTACATGTTCAGGTGACTGATTGCATGTTACACTTTGATAGAGCCCTTATGATCTTTCTTTACTACCAACAGTATGATGGCGATCATATACGTGAGAGTTGGGTAGTTTATATGCATATCCTTAATTGTGGTCCCTAGTCGTGGGAGTTTCGAGACAGGGCATCGATACTCCGGAGTAGACTAGTGTATACAGTCGAGACCCCGACGAGGGGCGGTGGCCGGTCTCACAAGCCACTGGTGTCAGTTGGATCACCTAAGATGTATACAGGTGCTCATTGGGTTATGAGTACACCGGACAGGACTCGCCGGAAATCTGCTAGTTAGTACTATACCTATCGTCAGATAGCAGTTCCCTGGTGACATGTGTACAGGTTAGTTCATCAACCTGAGGTCGTCATTTGTCTCGTGTGAGTTCCCACTGTGCTTTGATTTCTACCCTACTACGGCTCAAAGGAGTCGTGCAAACAGGTAGCTTTTGGGTACAGTCCCGAGCCATATGGAGGCACGTGAGCGGATCGGCAGGGGATTCGTCTCTCCCGGTATTGGGGGCGAGGTCGTGCTGTGTCTAGGAGAGCCATTACACAAAGTCCATGGCCATGGCAGGAGATTTACTGGTAGGTACTCCAGTAGTATCTCAGGGTGTTTTTGGGCTACACTCCGACACGACTTATACTGCTATTGGGGGTTTGACGTTACTAGCCCCCTAGGCGGATATGCGATACTCATTGACGAACGGACCGGACTGTATATACATTGTCACTGTTAGGCTCAGTAGGGTTTCCGGATGAGTTCGCTCATCGGCCTCCCTTGAGTTCGCTCATCGGCCTCCCTTGAGGTCAGTCCATGGGCAGCCGTTACGCATAGCTAGTGCCGCTGACGGTTTGTGGTTACACCCACTCTCAGGGTACTGACGAGTCATTAGAGTCCCCCACAGAAAGTTTCCCAAGTTCGGGCGAAACGTTGTAGAGGCCGTATGGTTTTATGGCAGGGTTCGAAAAATGCACGTGCGTTTACGCACGTGTCAGTTTTCGGGCAGATGATACTGGTCGGCTTTGGTTTAAGTCAGATCCGAGTATTGTATTGAGTAGGTATAATATCTTTGTCTCAGTTGCATTTGTATTCGGTCGTAATACAAATGCGGGTATATTTATACAGTTTCGGGGTTATCCTGAAAGTCGTTTCAGGATCACTTTTGGAAGTTGCCAGTTTCCAGTTTTCTATCAGCCGTCTTTTAACATTCGGTTAAAGACGGATTTATCTTTTCTTGGATGAGAGTGAGTCATGCTTCTAGAAGGTTCTAGAATTGGTGACAAGGTTAATGACTCATGCTTTGATTTCAATGAGGTTTTGTTTTCCTTAAGATCTTTGTGCTTGATATTTTCATGTGTTCACACATGATTTTTTCCTTGTGGTCACCCCCCTCTCCTACGATCACCTCCCTCTTTGCTATAAGAGGCCGGCCCCCCCTACTCTCTCACTTGAGTTTTCATTTGCTAGAAAAGATTATGATAGGTTTTATCGGTGTATGGAATTTCACAGTCCATTTCATTCCATCACCCGATTCCTTCGGCAACTTCATTAACCGATCGTCTACGGATTTGGACGAAGTGAGACAAAGTCATCTACTCATTCTCTACATCATTCTTGGTCGTCTCTTTTAGCAAACTTGATGACCGAGTTGCCTCAAGTCAGAGGCGGGAGCCCGTTTAAAGAATCAGTGATGTGGTGCCACCTGGACGAGCAGATTGGAGATCGACGAGATCGGAGCAGCCGCAACGGAGCGTGGGATGATGGTTAAAGAACGAAGGACTCGGATCGTTCGGTATAACCTTTCTACACTCTTTACAGTTTGTTAGTTTAGCAATAATGGAAGATCCGGGTTAAAGTATACGATAGCGCCAGTTAAAAAGTTTTTCTTCCGCATTTGGCGTTTGTAGACGGCCGGGGCGCTAGCGTAGACTCACAGTGGTATCAGAGCCTCACTATTTTGCTATACTAACTTGTGCTAACGCGTTTAAAATATCGATCGAACCGGAAATCAAAAATCGCATTTTTCCAACTTGACAGTTTCTGTTGATTTTAAATGGTGTCCTAAAAATATTTCACACATCTCAGAAAACTGTGCAGGGTTTTTTAAGAACGACGTACAAATTTGGGATCATGATTCGACAAGACTGCTGCGGAAACGCGGCTAAACCCATGGTTTGGCCGCGGATCCGCGGCCATTCTGTGTCATCATGCCCCCAAATTTGCTCAGTAGGTTCTTCTCTGGAAATTGGGGTTTTTGGTATATATCTTTTGGGCCCAGGTTTTGTTACTGTTCTCCAGATTTGCGTGGGGCCCACTTTGTGATATTTAGTCGATCGAAATTTAAACATGTTAGTTTACAGTGCTTACATTATATCTCCGACCGGGAATGTCATTTGATCGATAAACCGCGTCCGATTGCTATAGTTCTTTTAGACGGGTTTGCGAATGTGACATTCGCGTTGATGTTCTGTGTTGTGCTGTGATGTTGCGGATTTGTCGTGGTGGATAGCAGTGTGCAATGGTAGTACAGTTTGAGTTTATTTGTACATTTGATATTGCGGGGCGAGCGTCCAACTTGTGGACTGCCGTCACTGCCTGTTGTATAATATTATTTTGGGGCACGACCAGGTTGCGGTCGATGTACCTGTTGTACTATTTTTCATTACTGTACTAGGTTTTGCCCCGCGACGGAGTGCACGGATAGCCGGGTTCTGGAGGGCAACGGGTCCGCATCTCATGGCTTTGAGAGGCAGAGGGGCCCCACTCTAAAATTGGCAGACTATTCGCCGCACTCGTAGGGGGTACAGGTTGACCCAAGGAGGGGTGCTCAATTCACCGGATTCCGTGAAGTGCCGGGTGTTCCATTCACTATGCTGGTGGGGACTACCTCGCTTCAGGTTTTGGCGGGTAACTTGCCGCACCCGTAGGGGTCTAGGTTTCATTGCACAGGCTATCCACACGACAGGGGAACGTCGAGTTTCAGCAGCGGCTCTGTGAAACTCGGGGATCCCAGATTATCTGTATTGTTCTGTGATGCTTATTACTTTTCTGTAATGTTGCATATTATCACGCCTGGAGCGATTATTGTATATTGGTTTATATACTATTAGATGTTGTATATGTTTTACACCCGCGCTAGTCCAGTCCCCGCTCTGTCGTTAGTTAAGTAACCTAACGGGTGATGACGGGACCCAGTGACGAATGCGGATGGCATATACGTACATTTTATTTTCGTTTTTTTCTGGTGTGATTGGTTGATGGGACTGCGTTGATTCTGATCAATGCAAAAAGTTAAACAAACCTGTTTTTAGTTGTTGGAACAAATTTAAAAAGTGTTATTGCAAAGACGTTTCCTTTTGTTTTGCATAGCGGTATTCAGTGGAATATCCTGCACCTCATTCGACGGGGCAAGGGCCGATATCCCTTCACCGGGACTGACCCCTTGGGCAGAAGTTTGCGTCAGGGTAATAACTTCACTATAGTCGATTACAAGTTGCTTTGCATAGCGGTATTCAGTGGAATATCCTGCACCTCATTCCACGAGGAAAGAGCCGAGATCCCTTTACCGGGAGTGACCTCTTTAGCAAAAGGTTTTCGCCACTATATTTTAAAAAGCTATCAGGTTCCTTCAGCGATATCAAGTTCACTACGTTAAAGGTTTTTCGCCAAAAACCAGCCGTAGCCCTCCGTCACTTCTTTTGGGTATTCAGTAGTATTCAAGCTATGTATTTTGACCTAACGCCAAGGCATAGTGTTTGGTAGCTGCTGGGTATTCAATTGTTGCATAGATAGATGAGTTGGTTTGGGACAGCCGTTCTGCCATTTTGACCTAACGCCAAGGGCATGTGCGGGTGGGTTCAAATTAACAAGATAGTGATGGGTAGAACCTGGCATGTGACTTATGACATTTTGACCTAACGCCAAGGTTATAAGAGCATGGGGCAAAAATCATATCGGGAGTTTCTAAAGAAACTGAAACTTGCCAAGTATGCGCATACCTTCTGGAGTATGAGTAACGTGGATGCATTCCATCACGTTATCATGCGATGAGAGTTGGATCCCGATTCCCACTGATGAGTTGGTTTACTCTTCGGGTGATCCCGATTGATTCTTCTTTTAGGTTTGGAGGAGAATTTGACAGGACAGTGGGAGGTTTCCGGATTAGATAAAGTGATAACCATTCTGATCTAGGTTAGAGTGCACGCAGAGTGTTTCTTTTCTCTCTCTCTTTGGCAGCGGCCTTTGACCGACCCTTGACTATGACTCAGTAACCAAGTTGACCGAACCTTCTTATAATACTGGCTTTTGGATTGTCTATGTTGCATAAGTCATTGCCACTCCTTCTTCTACCCTTTGCATTTCTCAGAACACCCGTATTACTACGGATATCCACTTCCATTGGATAGATCCATCGTATGGTTATATACGAACTCGAAGGGACTTCTTCGAGGATGGATCCAGGTTCAGGAGAAATAGAATTGGTTTATTCAGTTGTCTTTTATTATCACCTTCTCTCAGGTTGCGAGGGCTCCTTGGTTTAGGAGAGTACACCTATTACGCTTATTGGATAGTCTTATTCCAAACCATAGGCTGGTGCCGAAAGGTAGGGAATGAAGAAAACCAATTAGCCTAAGTAGGGTGTGCAGAAGGCAATAACTAAAGACAAAATAAAGGGATTAGAAAGAGGGCAAAGTAAATTGCGACTGATATCATTCACGACCGAACCGCGTACTTCATCGCCACTCCTATTTCACCTTTAAAAGAATAAGGTATTATTCAGATGTCTTTTATCATCACCTTCTCTCAAGATAAGAGTACTCCTTGGTTTAGGAGGGTACACCTATTATGCTTACTGGATAGTCTTCTTCCAAACCATAGGCTGGTGCCGAACGGTAGGGAAGGAAGAAAACCATTTAGCCTAACAATGGTGTGCAGAAGGTAACGACTAAAGACAAATAAAGGGATTTGGAGAGATGGCAATAAAATATACGGTTGAAGTCATGAATTGGATTATGGAAGAGGCATTGCTATGAATACCAGGTACCCCTACGAAACATTTTCATGTTTCAGTGCATTGTTAAAGGAAAACTGTTTTCCCGATTGGATACTTACTCCAGGGTATGTATTTACCAGGTTTCATTCTCATATCTGTATAGTTTTACAGATGATGAGTGGGAGTAAGTTATTGGGAATAAGGTGATTCTCCTCATTATATCGGAATTCGTTGTAATTGGTGATATTTGAGGAAATCGCCAGGGTACAGTTTTCAACCTACGAAGCACAGGTTTTGAGTTATTCAACTCAGCGGACTTATACAGAGTATTGTATGTTGTCCAGGTGTCCATCTGGACAAAGGGGTAAGTTCTCGTACTATGTTCTGTTTACTTATAACTTCTCTAGTATTTAGACAAGTGTTTCGTAGAAATACAAGGTCTAAGTTTTGAGAAGTTGTGGGTATAAGAATAAAGTAGAGAACCAGGTGTCACAAGTGTCGGGATTCTTCAAAGAGATCGAAGATGTAGATTCTTGTGATTGGTATTCAGATGATAGTGATGGTTTTGAGAAACGTGTTTCTTTTTCAGGTTACTCATAATTGGATGGATTCCTAAGTTGAGTAATGCTGATTAGCCTCTTTCCATTAAGTTGATATGCACTGGAGACAGCTGCATGATTGAATATGGTTCCAATTAAATAAGTGCCAAAGTTTCTATATTGGATATAGAATAGTTCGTACCTTAAAAGATGTTAAGGTACGGGGAGTTGTCCAGGTTATGCTTAAAACCAGACACTGGATAAATCAGGGCACGTTTCTGTAATGGCTGTTTGTGGGTTGACCCTGGCTATGTCGAGGGTTGATATTCTACCATTTGGAAGATCAATAGTGATATTGTTCTTGACTCGCTACAGTTTTAGTAAAATGGATCTTTTTCAGAAAATAGTAGTGGGAGTATGGTAGAACTGGAAGTGATTCCAGAACCGCGAACGATTACGGAAAATTTAATAGGACCTATATATTCAATCAGGTTTGACATTCCAATAGCCACTCCGCAGATATGGTGGGTAACCTCAGACACCCGAGAGGTACTTCGGTAGCCTCAAGGACGGTGACAGGGAGGTTCTTATCTACCCAGACTTGACACTACTGTTGTTCCAGGTTATGAGACCCGGTAGGAGGGTTGTCGTAGTCAGTGGGAGCATCGGAAGCATAGTGGGCAAGTAGCTTATGTCTATTTATAGACTAGAGCAGTTATAGCGGAGATAGATCATCTAGTTTTGATGTGACAGTCATGGGTTTGACTTCAATCAGAATAGGAGATGGATCTGTTAAGAAGGTAGTAGGGTGTGATGTCATGGTATTTGGATGACATACACAGAGTGGGAAGTAAAATTCCTATACTACGAACGGTTGTACTGTGGTCGTCACACAGTTGTTTCTCCAGACAGGATATGGATATAATATCAGACATTATGGTTTCTGGATCTATGGTTTTAGATATGGATTTGGGTAGTTTCCCAATGTGGGTACTTTGACAGATATTCTAATGGTTTTTAGAATAGATGACTCCTAGCATGGTGGTGTACCTGCAGGTGATGGAGTCACCCTCTCTAAAGGTGTCGTATAGACTAAAGGGGAGAGGGAAGTGCATGATTGGCAGATCACTTGCTTAGGCAATTGAGTCAATCATGAGATGTCAAGTACCACACCAGATGTTGTTTTTGCACTAGATGCGATAAGTTTGTATTAATCCAATCCTGGAGAAACATAAGGAAGCAGTTTTAGAACATAAGTACATGTTCTACGGATTTGATGACGGCAGCCTCCTTCGGGAGACGATCATCATTCCAGGCTTCAAAGGTGACATGGTTGACAGAGTGATTGTCAGAGTTATAGTTTTTCCCTCTGACGAAGAGGGACAGTATTATGGACAGGTGGTCCAAGTAGATACTGTGGGTGGCATGGTGCCGGATACTGATTAGGTTCAGTGATCGATACAGTCTAAGAAGTTTGGATTTGGAGTTCATTTATGAACTAGGTCCCATCAGATTTCCAGACATATTCTAAGACAGGTATTACTCGATTCGGGAGATGGCTTTCTCCGCGAACTTGAGATTTAGAGAGATATAGAAAGAAATATCTAGGCGGATCCACTCACTGAGGCTATTTCTCGAACACAATAGTTTTACAAACGGGCTTTGTGAAACTGATTAGTAGAGGAGTTGGATGTTTGGTTTCACACGGGCTGTGAGTAGTCGACATCGCAATAATTAGCCTTGAGTGCAAGTGGGAGATTGTTGGAGATAGTGCCCTCATAGTCAATTATTGGATCGCAGGTACGTGATTGCAATGATTGCGGAGGACCTATACCGGTAGAACAGTCTTACTCGAGATGATAGTATGCTATCTGGTTTGCCTTTATCAGTCGTGTACATGTTCAGGTGACTGATTGCATGTTACACTTTGATAGAGCCCTTAGGATCTTGCTTTACTACCAACAGTATGATGGCGATCATATACGTGAGAGTTGGGTAGTTTATATGCATATCCTTAATTGTGGTCCCTAGTCGTGGGAGTTTCGAGACAGGGCATCGATACTCCGGAGTAGACTAGTGTATACAGTCGAGACCCCGACGAGGGGCGGTGGCCGGTCTCACAAGCCACTGGTGTCAGTTGGATCACCTAAGATGTATACAGGTGCTCATTGGGTTATGAGTACACCGGACAGGACTCGCCGGGAATCTGCTAGTTAGTACTATACCTATCGTCAGATAGCAGTTCCCTGGTGACATGTGTACAGGTTAGTTCATCAACCTGAGGTCGTCATTTGTCTCGTGTGAGTTCCCACTATGCTTTGATTTCTACCCTACCACGGCTCAAAGGAGTCGTGCAAACAGGTCGCTTTTGGGTACAGTCCCGAGCCATATGGAGGCACGTGAGCGGATCGGCAGGGGATTCGTCTCTCCCGGTATTGGGGGCGAGGTCGTGCTGTGTCTAGGAGAGCCATTACACAAAGTCCATGGCCATGGCAGGAGATTTACTGGTAGGTACTCCAGTAGTATCTCAGGGTGTTTTTGGGCTACACTCCGACACGACTTATACTGCTATTGGGGGTCTGACGTTACTAGCCCCCTAGGCGGATATGCGATACTCATTGACGAACGGACCGGACTGTATATACATTGTCACTGTTAGGCTCAGTAGGGTTTCCGGATGAGTTCGCTCATCGGCCTCCCTTGAGTTCGCTCATCGGCCTCCCTTGAGGTCAGTCCATGGGCAGCCGTTACGCATAGCTAGTGCCGCTGACGGTTTGTGGTTAAACCCACTGCCAGGGTACTGACGAGTCATTAGAGTCCCCCACAGACAGTTTCCCAAGTTCGGGCGAAACGTTGTAGAGGCCGTATGGTTTTATGGCAGGGTTCGGAAAATGCACGTGCGTTTACGCACGTGTCAGTTTTCGGGCAGATGATACTGGTCGGCTTTGGTTTAAGCCGGATCCGAGTATTGTATTGAGTAGGTATAATATCTTTGTCTCAGTTGCATTTGTATTCGGTCGTAATACAAATGCGGGTATATTTATACAGTTTCGGGGTTATCCTGAAAGTCGTTTCAGGATCACTTTTGGAAGTTGCCAGTTTCCAGTTTTCTATCAGCCGTCTTTTAACATTCGGTTAAAGACGGATTTATCTTTTCTTGGATGAGAGTGAGTCATGCTTCTAGAAGGTTCTAGAAGGTTCTAGAATTGGTGACAAGGTTAATGACTCATGCTTTGATTTCAATGAGGTTTTGTTTTCCTTAAGATCTTTGTGCTTGATATTTTCATGTGTTCACACATGATTTTTTCCTTGTGGTCACCCCCTCTCCTACGATCACCTCCCTCTTTGCTATAAGAGGCCGGCCCCCCTACTCTCTCACTTGAGTTTTCATTTGCTAGAAAAGATTATGATAGGTTTTATCGGTGTATGGAATTTCACAGTCCATTTCATTCCATCACTCGATTCCTTCGGCAACTTCATTAACCGATCGTCTACGGATTTGGACGAAGTGAGACAAAGTCATCTACTCATTCTCTACATCATTCTTGGTCGTCTCTTTTAGCAAACTTGACGACCGAGTTGCCTCAAGTCAGAGGCGGGAGCCCGTTTAAAGAATCAGTGATGTGGTGCCACCTGGACGAGCAGATTGGAGATCGACGAGATCGGAGCAGCCGCAACGGAGCATGGGATGATGGTTAAAGAACGAAGGACTCGGATCGTTCGGTATAACCTTTCTACACTCTTTACAGTTTGTTAGTTTAGCAATAATGGAAGATCCGGGTTAAAGTATACGATAGCGCCAGTTAAAAAGTTTTTCTTCCGCATTTGGCGTCTGTAGACGGCCGGGGCGCTAGCGTAGACTTACACACAAGACCCCCCTGAGTACTTTCCACCTTCACCTAGCAAACGACCAACAGCTCGTCTCCGAGCTTCCTCGGTCTTCTGGCCCATCTCCGAGCCATCTGACAGGCCGAGCTCCCTCGGCCTCCTTGCTTGTCTCAGAGCCATCTGTCAGGCCGAGCTTCCTTGTCCTTCCCGATCAACCGAGAGCGCGGAGCCCAAACGCCCCCGCAACGGCTCCGCGTATCTCGCCAGGGTGAGATATCCGTCTCCCCATGTTCCGCATCCCATGCTAGCGCATCCCCCATTAATGGGCGTATCCCGCCATTAAATGCGAGGACAACGCAGGGGCGTAATTGACGGTGATGATCTCGCGCATGCTCGCTCCACACGACCACTATATAAACCTCTCTCCCAGACGACTCAGATAACTCGAACTCATTCCAATACGCCGTTCTTCTGCATCTATTCGTCGGCACTAACTTGATCGTCGGAGGGTTCTACGGTGGTCACCCATCCCGGGACTTCCTTTGCAGATAGCTCGGCGTTAACACCAACCCACTGAGATCCACACGCTCAACAACCCCCAAACCAAATCTCAGCCGTTAAAAACCGCCATACGGGATCGACGGAGGACAACATCTGAAGAAGATCATAGCCTCCATCAGTTGGCGCCGTCTGTGGGAAACATTTCAGAAGCTTCTCCACCCCTAAAGTTGATCTTCCACCCTCGACCCGATGGCGAGCGACAACCGCGACGATCCAAATACGAGCCGCCACAACAGAGGCTGGAGCGGGTTGTCTCCCCCTCCTAACGTCATCAACGCCTTATCCGTTCGGATAGACAGGCTCACATCGCTGGTAAATACCCTCGTCCGCGTTCAATCGGTGGGCCCTACCCAGCAGATCGCTGTTCCCCCTCCCCGGGATAATGACGTCCGCAGAAGGACGGATGGGCATGCTCAAGCCCTCGATCTCACTCATGCTCATCTCAGCGTCATCGAGCGTTAGCGTGCCGACTCTGGCCACCGTGACCCGCATAAGGCAATTGATTCCATGACCCGCTGGGTGACGGACTGCTCCACGCCCCGATCCCAGGGAAGACTGGGCCATCGCTTCGATACCCGCCGCACGCTCTCTCCCCGTGAGGAGATGTCGGCTAGCTCATCTGCTTCCAGGCATGACCGACGCCCCTACTCTCACCGGGGCCGCGCGAACGGCGAATGCAGGGACTACTCGAGAAGGGCATCGTCCGAGGATTTGAGAAATTTGATAGAGCGGAATCGAAGCCGCACCACTGCACATACCCGGAGCGGGGGTAGCCACCATTCCGACTATGCAGAATCCTCAGAATACCACCACCGACTTGAAGCCCTTGAGAAGAAAATGAAGGCATACGATGGGATGACCATGCGTCCGGCGAAAGGTCCAGGTACTCCGCCGACTCATTAACAAAGCTCTTTACAAAAGAGCTGCTGGCCGAGCACGTCTCGTCCAGGAACAAGCCGTCAAAAGTGGACCTCTTCGACGGGAAATCCGACCCGAAGGACCACCTAGATGCATTTACGGCGGGCATGAGCTTCCAAGATAACTCGGACGCGGCTCAATGCCGAGCTTTCCACACCACCCTCATCCGGGCTGGCCGTGACTGGTTCCGGGGACTTACGCCACGCTCCATCTCGACCTTCGACGAGCTGGCCACCCAATTCCTCGGTCACTTCTTTGGAAACCAACGACAGAAGAGGACGGTCGACTACCTGTTCACTGTCAAGAGCGGAGACAAGAAATCCTTCAAAGGATATGCCACCCGCTTCTACAATGCCCTCCTGGAGGTCCTTGAGCACCGCGATGAAACAGTTATCACCGCGTTGATGTCGGGTCTTAGGCATAAAGAGTGGCTCCGCTCTTTTGCATTAGCGCAACCTAAGACCATGGCCGAAGTGAAAGCCTGGACCGAGCGAGAAATCCAACTCGAGTTCGAGGTGAACTCAAACTTCCCCCGAGCCGACCAGACGGACATAAAGAAAAGAGATAGGGAGGAGAAAAAGGAAGTCGATCGTCCAAAGCCTTACTCCCCGAGGTTTCAGCAGTACACTCCTCTAAACATCTCTTAGACCGAGCTGCTGGAGGAAGTTAAGGGTGAGAGGTTTTTCAAGCTTCCGCCAGTCACCTAAAGAGCGGGCAAGCGTCTCTGCGGCCCATACTGTGCCTTCCACAGGTCGCAGGGTCACCCGACTGAGAATTGCAAACAACTCTATGACTACACCGAGGAGTTGATCCGCTCAGGCTACCTGGAGAAATACCTGTGGGACAAGCGGCAGGTGGAGCGGGAGCAAAAGGACCAAACCCCTCCCGAGGAATTAACGATCGGGTAGATCATGGTCGTTACTGTTCCCGCCAATTTTTTTGGCTAAAAGCTACTTGTTCCCTTATAAAAAAGGTGGAGAGTCCTCAAAATTTGGCCTCACATATTAAACACGTGGACGCTCATATGCAAAGCATATGAGCGCTGAAAATAAATAACTAATGTCCAAACAGGCCTAACGTGCTAAACACGTGAGCGCTCATATGTAAAGCATATGAGTGCTGAAAATAAACTAAATAAAACAACTAATGGCCAAACATGCCTCACGTGCTAAACACATGAGCGCTCATATGTAAAACATATGAGCGCTGAAAATAAATAAGTTAAAACCTACACTAGAGGTCACGTGTTAAACACGCGATCTCCAATCAAGTGCTTAGTACTTATATAAAAAAGGGGGAGGGGATAAAAACCCAAAAGGCAGAACCCATCTTTAGGGCGCCTCACGTGTTTCGCACGTGAGCACCACAAAAAACAAGTGCTCAACACTTATATAAAAAAGCGAGGAAATAAGTGGGCAGTGCCCATAATCCGGTGCCTCACGTGTGTCACGTGAGTGCCACAGAACTCTAGTGTTTAATACTAATCCAGTGCCTCACGTATGTCACGTGAGCGCCACAGAACTCTAGTGTTCAACACTAATCAAGTGCCTCACATGAAATGCACGTGAGCATTGTATGCCTCAACACTTAGCTCTGTTGGGTAACCCAGATTTAGCCCAAATTGACTAAGTTCTTCCAATCAACTGAGCCCCTCTGCGCTCATCATTCCCCAAATTGATCTTAGTCCTAAACATGACTAATGATCGAATCTTTCAACTGATGATATTCAAAATGATGTTCATCCCACATCTCCTAAGTTAATCTTAGTCTCCAAAAATAATTAATGATTCTTGGATGATCCACCATGATCTTTTCCCTCAAACACGAGAATTGGTTCAAGGGTACATCTCTCTACACCTCTGATACATGTCGTTGTAATTTCTCAGCGTCTTTAGAGAGGTGGCGGGTCCCGACAACCAACTGCTTTTTGGTGCACTCCCAAATTGACGTGCACATCCCAGATCAAACTGCACCCCAAATTGGGTGCACCCCATATCATCGTTGCTCATCCTGTCACGTAACAAATACACGTGCGCGCAAGATGATCGCCACTGACTGAAACGTCCTTAATCTATAACGGACCGAAATGTTCTTAAACTAAACGTTGCCTCCAAAATGGCGACAACGGACTGTAACGTCCTTAAACTAAAATCTCACCTCAAAAATGGTGATCTACGGATCGAAATATCCTTAAACTAAACGTTGCATCCAAAATGGCGACAACGGACCGTAACGTCCTTAAACTAAAACCTCACCTCAAAAATGGTGATCTACAGACCGAAATGTCCTCAAACTAAACGTTGCCTCCTAAATGGCTACAATGGACCGTAACATCCTTAAACTAAAAGCTCACCTAAAAAATAGTGATCAACAGACCGAAATGTCCTCAAACTACAACTTCGCCTCCAAAATGGCGATTAGGGACCGAAATGTCTTTAAACTAAAACAACAGAGCCAAAGTGCTCTCTTGTTGGATATGAAACAAAAATGATCCAAACACCCTGTTAAGTAGATCTTAGTCTCAAATTTGACTAACGTATCCTGAACAAAAAAACCAACCGAGCCCCCAACTGTTCGTCTACATTTAAGTCGGTCTTGATCTCAAAACAGATCAACGATCATTAAATCAATCCAAACCCAAATCTAAAATATACGGATTTGGACTAATCCACGCCCTACGGGTGACAACATAAATTAGTCTCCGTATACAATCCACGGGCAACCAAAAATAAAACAAACACACACGACATGAAGTGAACTTCTGGAGCAGGAGAAAATGGTTATCGCGATGCGATAACATAATTAACTGTAGGGGCTTGCGCCTTCAGGGAAGAACGTCCCCACAATCAAAAACCCCTCACAAACGAGGGGGAATCTGACGAAGTCTGCTACAACGGCCGCATCCGTCCAAACCTCCGATATACGGTGCCATAAATCAACTTGGTATCTTCGGAGAGGTAGACGGATAAACCTAAATAGCATCTGCCCCAAATTCAGGCAAGACGATCCATCCCAGTTCATCTCTGTTTTTGGCGGTGAACAGTTACCTCGGATCCATCTCGGGAAAGTGGGGGGAACCGCCACATCCTCCCAATCGAGGGTACAAGAGATAAACCACACAAGAGGAGCAGGGGGGACGAGCTGATCATTTTCACCGATGAAGACCTCTACAACATATCTATCCCTCACAATGACCCTCTCGTGATAACGTCCAGAGTCCACCGTTACGAAGTCCAGAAGATATTGGTCGACTCAGGGAGCTCTGCGGATATCCTGTTCCACGACTGTTTCCAGCGTATGGGGCTAGGACCATCCGACCTTCGACCTACCTCCCATGTCCTCTCTGGGTTCACCAATCATTCCATCCCTGCCGAGGGATTGGTCACCCTCCTCCTCAACATTGGGGAAGCGGGTAATACACAAACCATACCAGTGGACTTCTTCGTCGCTAAGGTCCCTTCATCCTATAACATTCTTCTGGGAAGTCCTACCTTAAACGCTCTTCGGGTCCAGATCTCGACTTATCTCCTTGCAATCAAATTTCCTTTGGATCAAGGGGGAATAGGCCGGGCCTACGGAGACAATCAAATCTCCCAGGACGCTAATACAATGCCCGAGTTAAACATCGGGCCTGTAGGGTGTTTTTCGTCATCCCATTGAGATGGGAATGCGCGCGCGCTTGTCAGGCGCATTACAGATTCTCCCTGCCTAGGATAGGTTAGGGTTTATTGATTGTGGGGATCCGAATCTCCGACAGCCGCGGACTAATCTGCCGTTAATTACCCATCGCCTTTGGAGCGAGAGAACC
Source organism: Agapanthus africanus (assembly GCA_030015575.1). Taxonomy (NCBI): domain Eukaryota; kingdom Viridiplantae; phylum Streptophyta; class Magnoliopsida; order Asparagales; family Amaryllidaceae; genus Agapanthus; species Agapanthus africanus. Next base: position 239,229,563 of record JASDDO010000019.1, read on the forward strand.
TCCGATTGACGGGTTAAACAGGTCATGCGAACTCAATGTACAGTGTTGTGTTTTGAAGGGGTTTTGGATATATCGGGGTCCCCGCAGAGTTTTTACAGGGGTCCCGCTACCCGGATAGCGGACTGAGGGTCAAGAGGGCTAGCAGCCCCCTTGCGGGGTGCGGGGCAGCATCCCGTTAGAAATTTTTTCTAACGGGAACAACGTGGTGGAGTATATGTGTGTGTGTGTGTATAAGGGAAAGGGCATCCAAAGGATGCGTGGGAGAAGGCGCTAGCGCCACGCGCCTGGCACGCGGGCGCCGGGCGCCAGAGCGCCCGCGCGCCACGCGCCTGGCACGCAGGCGCCGAGCGCCAGAGCGCCGGCGTCCCACGCGCCTGGCACGCGGGCGTCGGGCGCCAGAGCGCCGGCGCACCACGCGCCTGGTACGCGGGCGCCAGGCGTCAGCAGCAGAAGGGACTTGGTCCCTGCGCGGGGAGCTGTGCTCCAGAAAGGAAATATTTATTATTTTGTATATATATGTATATATATTTTTGAGGAGTTGAACTCCTAAGATGTTTTGGAGCTGATGAAGAGGCTTCTCCCTTGAGCCATGGATCTTCCCCAAAGTGGGATTTTTAGGGATGGGTCTCCTTCCTCCTCTTCTGTCGGCTGGATCTTGAAGAACAAGATGTATGGGATTTTAAAAATCTCTTATTTTTGAGATCTGATGGAAGATCTAAGTTCCTCTTTGTGTTTTTTGTGGTTAAAAACTATTTAGTTTTGGAAAAGGAAGAGTAAAACTCTTGATTTAATTCAAAAGAAAGAAGAAGGTTTAGAACCTTGAGAAAGGAGAAGGAGGCATAAAACCCTAACCTTTTTGAGAGGAATGAAAAGTATCTTAGATATTTTCATCATGTTGCCTCTTATAGGCTTACACATTTACATATAGCCCCTTAGGCTTTATAAATTGGCATTTTGCCCTTTCCATGCTCATGTGCCATTTCTTTTTGCACATAAGCCATGGGCTTTATAAAGATTTACTTTATGCCCATTCATGCATAAAAAAATTACATAAAAATTATTTATTACATGATTTCATTTTGGTATGGGGGAAGGCTGACCGCGGGGCTCGACTTGTGCATGGGCCCACTTGACCTGGGCTTGGGCCCACCTGGCTTGTGGTTGACCTTGACTTTGACTTGGTCAACCGGGGTGCAAATTTTGACCCCAACAAAGTGCCCCCCATCAATGAATGCACACCACGCATTTGAGTTGTGTGCATGAAATTGATGGATCTTGAACCTGGACTTCGAGGTGGAACATCATTCCGGGGGCGGAGCATCCCTCGGGGAGCATGATTCCCGGGGATCGGAGCATCATTCCGAAGAGCGGAGCATGATTCCAGGGATCGGAGCATGATTCCGAAGAGTCGGAGCATAATTCCGAGGGTTGGAGCATAATTCCGGGATCGGAGCATCATTCCTGAAGAGCGGAGCATGATTCCAGGGATCGGAGCATGATTCTGAAGAGCCGGAGCATAATTCTGAGGGTTGGAGCATAATTCCGGGATCGGAGCATCATTCCTGAAGAGTGGAGCATGATTCCAGGGATCGGAGCATGATTCCGAAGGGCGGGTCGCTTGTTGACTTGGTTCCAGGGCGGAGCATAATTCCGACGAGGTCGCTGGTTGACTTGTCCCCGGAACAGAATGTCTGTGGTCGACGTTTCCCCTGCACGGAGTGTCACTGGTTTTGATGTAGAGGATGATTCCCATGCGAAGCATAATTCCAACAGGGAAGGTAGATACTCCGAGGCGAAGCATGATTTCTATATGGGGTACATTCTGAGATGAAGCATGATTCCGCCACAGGGGTTGTTGGTTTGATTTGATTTGGGTTGACATCAGTATCGCTACACTGGAATATGGTACCAGGAGCGAATCATCATTTGCCATGAGAGGATTTGGAGATTTTGGTTTGGCATTTGCATTGCTGCAGTGCAATATGGTACCGGGAGCGAATCATCATTTGCGTTTGCTTCTTAGGAAGCGATGGCTTAGGAGACAGGTTTTAGGTCCCTATCATCTAAGACTTTTCAATTTTGTGAGCTGTAAGGGTCTCACAAAGCACTTTCTCCCTACGGGTCGTAAGGATCCCGTACGTGTATTTTCTCCTTAGGAGTCGTGGGGACTCCTAAGTGTGTTGCTCTTTTGTGAGTCGTAAGGATCTCATGCGGGAATTTTCTCCTCACAAAGTCGAGAGGACTTTGTGAGTGCATTTCATCTCTTTTTCATGAGTTTGCACCCTTTCGGGTTTTCACAAACTCGCCGACAGTCCAGCTGTTTTTACTCACGGAGTCCTTTCGGGTTTTCATCCGTGCCCATTTTGCTTGTGGACATACCTTTTTTTCTATTTTTTTATTTATCTTTTCTTTTTGAATCTTCATTGCCGGTGGGACTTTGAATGTGGTCTCGCCGGTAGGACTTGGGAGAGATTGGGATCGTTTTACGCCCGTGGATTGTATACGGTTTTGCAGGATGTATGATCCAGACCGTAGGGCCGGAAAAATTTCGGGACTTTGTTGGCGTCTGCATCGCTGCATTAGAATATGGTACCAGGAGCGACTCATCATTCGCCGTCGGGGTATGGGATTTGGAATTTGGTTGGCGTCTGCATCGCTGCACTGGAATATGGTATCAGGAGCGACTCATCATTCGCCACTTGGGGTATGGGGTTTGGAATTTGGTTGGCGTCTGCATCGCTACATTGGAATATGGTACCAGGAGCGACTCATCATTCGCTACTTGGGGTATGGGGTTTGGAATTTGGTTGGCGTTTGCATCTCTGCACTGGAATATGGTACCATGAGCGACTCATCATTCGCCACTTGGGGTATAGGGTTTGGAATTTGGTTGGCGTCTGCATCGCTGCACTGGAATATGGTACCAGGAGCGACTCATCATTCGCCACTTGGGGTATAGGGTTTGGAATTTGGTTGGCGTCTGCATCGCTGCACTGGAATATGGTACCAGGAGCGACTCATCATTCTCCATTGGGATTTGGAATTTGGTTGGCGTCTGCATCGCTGCACTGGAATATGGTATCAGGAGCGACTCATCATTCGCTACTGGGATTTGGAATTTGGTTGGCGTCTGCATCGCTGCACTGGAATATGGTACCAGGAGCGACTCATCATTCGCCATTAGGATTTGGAATTTGGTTGGTGTCTGCATCGCTGCACTGGAATATGGTACCAGGAGCGACTCATCATTCGCTATTGGGATTTGGAATTTGGTTGGCGTGTGCATCGCTGCACTGGAATATGGTACCAGGAGCGACTCATCATTCACCATTGGGATATTCGGAGATTTGAAATTTTGGTTGGTGTCTGCATCGCTGCACTGGAATATGGTACCAGGAGCAACTCATCATTCGCCATTGGGACATTCGGAGATTTGAAATTTTGGTTGGCGTCTGCATTGCTGCACTGGAATATGGTACCAGGAGCGACTCATCATTCGCCGTTTTTTTTACCGCGATTGCTCTATCATTTCAGCTTTTCTTATTGCGAAGGTCGCGATTGCCCTATCATTTCGGCTTTTATTCGCAGTTGCCCTATCATTTCGGCTTTATTTTTTCTCTTTATTTTACTCGCTGATTTTTATTGCGAGTTGCCCCATCATTTCAGATTTTCTTTTTATTTATTTATTTACACATTCCTTTTTTTATTTACACATTTTTTTACATTCCCAGTTTAACGTCTGTTCACACCAGAATATCGCATTATTATATTCCCCATTCTTATTCTTTTTATAAATAAACAGGTACTTTTGACGCATGTCTGCTACATGTTACAGGTTACAGGTTCTTGGACAGAAAACAGTGTAAATGATGTAAAGACGATGAAAATGTGGATTTTAACCAACAAACAGAGAATCTTGATCAAGCCTACATAAGGAACAATTCACAAAGCAAGATTCAAGACATCGACTCAAAGTGAACGGTTAAAAATTCATTGCAAATTGTTCACTGAAGATCTGGAACCAACCTGGAAGCCCAAATGGAAAAAGATATATAGATACAGGAAGCCCAAAACAACCAGAGCCTGCCCACAAAAGCACATGGGCTAACTCCATTGTTTGGCCGCGGAACCGCGGCCAAACCATGCCTCGGACCGCGGTTCCGCGGCCATATAGGGCCCATATGCAAAATATTTTTTACCAAAATGCAGTGTCGGCGTTGACTGGTCTTTCTAGGGCTATTTATGTAATTGTAGACATGCGGGTCAAATGTAATCTAGGGTTTCCTATTCTTTTTAAATAGGAACTCTAATCATTGTAATTCTTTATGCCTCCTTTTAATAAAAATTTCAAAATTCTTTATGGAGAGCATCGGTGCCTCTCTTTAATTCTGAAATTCAGATCTGACAACCCTACATGGATGATTGGAGAAATGCATCTATAAAGTAAGTAGATTTGTTTATTTTCTTGCCCTAGATAATTTCAATTCATGCCCTAGATTAAATTTATTTTCTTGCCCTAGTATAGATTTTATTTATCTGCCCTAGTTATAACTTTCAATTAATTGCCCTAAGTAGAATAATTTAGGATTTTAGATTTAATAATCAATCCGAACACCCTTCGGAATTAACTCGTTAGCACGAATCGGAAATTCACAACATTCCTGTGGACCGACCCGTACTCACCGGCTAGCTTCATGCGACGCCGTTCTTGATTGCGGTTAATAGATAGTTTTTGACATACAAATCAAATGGTGCCGTTGCCGGGGATGGCATAGAACTTTCCTTTTTGCGATTTCGGGTTAATCTTAAAATTAAAAAATCATAAAAATCCGAAAAATCCAAAAAATTATAAAAATATATCAATTGTTATTTTTTGGAAAGGGGATACTTTGTTGTTTTAATTTTTGCAGGATATACAAACTCGGATCTAGAAATTTCCAGAAAGCAAAACAGAAAACGTGATATCGGAACAGAAAGGATTTTAAACAACAGAAGAGCACAAAAATTTTGGAGACCCAAATCCCCCAACCCGCCGCGATTCCGCGGCCAAAACCCACCTTAGGCCGCGGAACCGCGGCCGTCTCGTCGAATCAGCGCACCAAAATTTTTCTGGGGATCTGCGCCGCTTAGACCGCCGCCCTTCCGCCGCGGTAGACCCCCTTTGACCGTGGAAACACGCTCTTTTGGTGTCTTCAGTTGATGGAATTTGCACTGTAAGCTCCCTGTTATTTTTCCTCTGTAAATTTTGAGATATTTTCTGTGAATTGCCTGCAGAATTTTGCGCGCTTGAAAAAAAATCTTTCCCTTCCAAATAACGATCTTGTGCAGGATTTTTGTGCCTTGCTTAAAATGAAATTAGATTGCAAGTAATATTTTGCTGTTGCATATCTTGTGTTGAAAATCTTTTTGAAACAAAATTTTCCTAATAAAGAGAATAAATAAAAAAAAAGAATAAGGAAAATTTTATAGAAACTTGCAAAGTTTTTTTTAGCCGCAAATAAATCCTTGCACCACAAACTTTCTTTCTTTTTCCCCTTCTTTTAACATGGGTATCCCACATAATAAATCATTAGCTGAACTTTGGTATCCCGAACCTAATCTTGCGTCGTACGTCAATTTGTTCGGTCAATTTAAAGACGATCCTTCCTTACCTAAAAAATCTTTGAAAGATCAAATAGAGGCGTCTAGGAGAAACAGTTTGACTTTTCAACCCATTTTGTGTCAACCAAGTCAACCTTCACCACCTTCGTATGTTGACACCATTTTTTCAAGTCCTGCCGTAGCTCCTAGACCGATGTCCATTGCTGGGCATATTGCTCAATCTCGCAGCCGATCTTTCACCCCTCTCCACTCATCTAGTTCTAGAGATCCGCACGATTATTCACCTTGTTATCCACATGTTGACCCTACCCCTGCCCAACCCCCCACTTCCTACCAGTCTTACCCGACCTTCCCACCTTCACTAGACACTGTTTCTACACAGCCTGTTGGGAGTTTTGCATATCCACACCATTTTGAATCTTTTACCGAAACCCTCTCACCACCTAAGTCTAGTTTGGAAGAGTCGTTGGAGGCATATATTACAGCAAAAAATAAAATGACTAGGAATGTGGAAGCGTCCGTAGCCGCCCTTATGCAACCTACTGAACCAGTAGCTAGTTTCCCGCTAGCTTCAAATTTTTCAAGGTATAAGGAGGCGGTTGGACAGAGTGAGAATGAGAGAGGATTTTCAAATCAAACCTACCCTGAAGCCCACAACTCCTGTTTTCCATCGATTGCCCTAAATAGTTCACCTGTTGAAAATAAAAATGAGTTATGTGATTTTGTAGTGCTTGATTTGCCAAATTGTGAAGAACCCCTTTCGAGTGAAACCGCACCTAATCCGTTTGACCTTTACACCTCCACTCTAGAACCTAAATTGATACATGTCCATGCTTTTGATGAGGTGTCTAAAGAAATTGATTTTCACTTGATTGAGGATATAGACGCCGGGAATATTTCGGATGATGAACCTATCGATTTAATTGAAATTTTATGTTCAAATCATCATCCCGAGTTATTAAATGTTTCTCCCGAATTTCATATGCGTCTAGATTTTGATGATAATGGCATGGATGAGTTGAATTTTGAGGAGAATAATAAGGATAGTATTGAGGAGAGTTTTGAGGACCATATCGAGATTGAACCATTTTTATTTGATGTGTCTGATTTTCCAATTCATCCTCCTGAATCTTTGACTGTTATATCACCCTCCCTCCTTCCCATCGTTCCGATCCCGCTTGAAGACTGTGAGCTTGAAACCTTTTCCTTTGAATCTGACACAATTCTCACAGACGATAACACCTACGAGTGTTTCAATTTTTTGGACGATGTTGATGACTCACCGCCCGATTTTGAGTCCTTTACATTTTCAGATGAGCCATCAGACTCGGTTGATTATAGTAGTTTCGAACCATTAATGGAATCTTTCAAGTTCGAAACAGTTTACTACGGTGAGAAAGATACTATCCCTAATTCACTCCCTTTCGTGTTTCCCATTGTTCCGACCGAACAAGAGACCGTTACGCTTTCATCTCCTATACCAAGTTCGGCATACCCTTGTTTTCTTGCGAATCTTGAGGGATTTGACCCTATTTCTCGATGGGTTGATAGGTTAGCGCAATCGCTTTTAACACATCGGTCATCACAAATTGCGCTAATTTATTCACTCAATTTACACCCTCAAGATCGTACTCCACTTCTTTCTTCTTTCCGCCATTCTTCTCCTCCGCCGAGACCATCTTCCATTCTTCTTTCCACACGGTCTCGTGTACTTTTCATCTCTTTTCATTCCACCCCATTCTTGCACCAACTATACCATTACCACGATAAGATTTTTGAATGGTTGGTGCTAACTTTTGGCTTGTGTAAGGCCAAGCTTAAGTTTGGGGGGAACTTTGTTGTATATAAGTACATATATTTTTTTGTTTTCTTTTTCAATAAAAATAAAATAAAAAAAATTAAAAATGAAAAAAAAATTTGTAAATAAATAAACAGGGGAGTGCTGACATTTTGACCCTCTTGGTTTAGCATGACAGTGAGGACACTGTCAAGTTCAAGTTTGGGGGTATGCTCGGTATGTTTTCTTCCTTCGCATTCATTTGTACATATTTTTGCATTTGCATATTTATTTGAAAACCCATAAAAATTTGAAAAATTTCAAAAATTATAAAAATTAATGTATTCAATTTTGGCTAATTGACTTGAGTTTGACAAATAGGGTAACTGGCTAGGAACAACTAGATCTTAAACTTAGTAAATTAAAAACCCTAAAAATAACCTTCCTTAAAGTTTAACGGCAGAAAGTATATGCCTTGTAGTTTATTTAGAAATAGGCAAATTTTGGGTTCACTTCATGGGCTAAGTCAAAATGAGGGAAGAGTATTGATGTTCTTATTAGAGTATAAGTTTGAAAAATAGTTCCTAGCTTAAGTCTAGATTCTGAAAACGTATACCCTATAATTTGCACAATCACGCACCTTGAAACTTAGAATAGTAGAAGAGACCTTGAAATGCTCTTGTCTAAAGTCCTTAGTACAATGAAAATAAAAAAATATATAAGTGTGAATAAAGAATAAAAAAAATGAACACTGGTTTTTGTGATTACTTAAGGCTGCATTAATAGAAAAATATTTAGCGAGGGTGCTTCATCACCTAGTGCCTTAGACCAACTGGTTTGAGAGTCACTGCTAAAAGCCTTGGATGTTGCAAGACTAGAAATTACGCTTAAATGTGCAAACACATTTTGTAATCGGTCGTTGGTACCTCAAGAAATATTAACAGTCGCATGAAGGATGTGTAAGCAAAATTCAATTAAAAATTCACCTACTAATAAGTGCTTAGGACAACGGACGAGAGTATGATTGCTTGATTTGAATTTCCAAGTATAGGGGTGATCTATACACACACGTAAGGGGTATGTGATTGGAATTTAGATAAGAGAGAGGAATGAAGAATAGAACTTGTATCTTTAGTAGAGTTGATAGAAATTCCTAAGTGGAGATGGAACCCTAGAAGGAAAACTTAAGAGATGCCGAAGGCTAAGTAGGTCTGCAGAACATATATAATCTTAAGTTAGATGATGAGGAAGTGTGAAGAATGTGGGTGGATAATTTACGAGTATAAGATAATAGAATTTCTTGTTGGAAAACTTAATTGAAGAACAAAAGTCGAAAGGACGAATTGATAGGATTTTGTGGGTGTAATCCGCTGAAAACTCTCAGGAGACAACACTCCTCCTACTAGGGACACCTAGAGATTTAATAGCTTGTTGCACGTGCTCAGTGCAATCGCGTTTCCCTGCGAAAGTGTGGTTAGGATTTTAGTGAATAAAAATAAGTTTGCTCGAGAACGAGCAAAAGATAAGTTTGGGGGTATTTGTTCACACCAGAATATCGCATTATTATATTCCCTATTCTTATTCTTTTTATAAATAAACAGGTACTTTTGACGCATGTCTGCTACATTTTACAGGTTACAGGTTCTTGGACAGAAAACAATGCAAACGATGTAAAGACGATGAAAATGTGGACTTTAACCAACAAACAGAGAATCTTGATCAAGCCTACATAAGGAACAATTAACAAAGGAAGATTCAAGACATCGACTCAAAGCGAACGGTTAAAAATTCATTGCAAATTGGTCATTGAAGATCTGGAACCAACTTGGAAGCCCAAATGGAAAAAGATATATAGATACAGGAAGCCCAAAACAACCAGAGCCTGCCCACAAAAGCACATGGGCCAACTCCAATGTTTGGCCGCGGAACCGCGGCCAAACCATGCCTCGGACCGCGGTTCCGCGGCCATATAGGGCCCATATGCAAAATATTTTTTACCAAAATGCAGTGTCGGCGTTGACTGGTCTTTCTAGGGCTATTTATGTAATTGTAGACATGCGGGTCAAATATAACCTAGGGTTTCCTATTCTTTATAAATAGGAACTCTAATCATTGTAATTCTTTATGCCTCCTTTTAATAAAAATTCCAAAATTCTTTATGGAGAGCATCGGTGCCTCTTTTCAATTCTGAAATTCAGATCTGACAACCCTGCATGGATGATTGGAGAAATGCATCTATAAAGTAAGTAGATTTTTTTATTTTCTTGCCCTAGATAATTTCAATTCATGCCCTAGATTAAATTTATTTTCTTGCCCTAGTATAGATTTTATTTATCTGCCCTAATTATAACTTTCAATTAATTGCCCTAGGTAGAATAATTTAGGATTTTAGATTTAATAATCAATCCGAACACCCTTCGGAATTAACTCGTTAGCGCGAATCGGAAATTCACAACATCCCTGTGGACCGACCCGTACTCACCGGCTAGCTTCATACGACGCCGTTCTTGATTGCGGTTAATAGATAGTTTTTGACATACAAATCAACGACTTAGAGGTCGACTGTTCCCAGTTTAATGATGTGGTGGTCGACTGTTCCCAGTTTAATGACGTGGTGGTCGATTGTTTTCAGAGAAAGGCAGATGTCTGAGAGAATCAGTTTTGCGAAGAACTTCGGTCTCCGTTTGTATGAAATTGGCGGTCGCAGCTGAACTGTTTGTTAACACGCCTTTAGACAGTTCTATCTCTCCTGTCTTGTATTGCTTTTCTACCCAATCTTTAAAGACGAAGCAGTCCTCAATGGCATGACCTATCACTCTGTGATGGGGGCAGTATTTGGGGTCGTTGTTCATATTCGTTTCTTGCGGTCTTTTTGATTCTGGCAATTGTAGACCGTTCCTCAGGGTGTCTTTGAATATTTTACAGATTTTGTCCCTTCTAAAGGAATAGACCTTATCCAGCTTCTCTTTCAGTGGAGATTCTCCTCCCTCTCCGAACACTGGCTTCCGAGACTGGTTGGCATTGGGCCTGCTCATCCCCTGCTTATTTCGGTTAGCCGAAGCGTTAAAAGATTCAGAATCGTCGGAATTTCCGCCTTTGCGATTATCGTCCTTTCGGTTTCTCCAGGATTTATTGTTATTTTGGGAATCCGATGAGGACTCCTTCTTTGAGCGCTCCAACATCTGGACTTTTCTGGTCAGCTCTTGGAATGTTTTAAGACCCGCGATACATAGAAACGGGGCCATCCAATTGTTGAGATTTCTGACGAGGAGACTGACAGATTGGTCCTGCTCTATCGACGGTTCGCATTTGACGGAGATATTGCGCTATCGGGTTATAAAATCCGTGCTGCTTTCGTTGTTCTTTGGCTTGGTCCTTACAAGATCAGTGATGGTGATCTTATCGCTGACGCTCATGAAGCTCTACCGAAACAGAGACTCCATTTGGACGAAAGTTGTGACGGAGCCATCCGGTATGCTCGCGTACCAGTCGAAAGCAACATCGGCCAAGCTATTAACGATCTGGCAGAAGAGAAGCGCATCATTTCCCCCAGTGTTCCCGCATGAGGTTTTAAAGTGGGCGATGTGGTGATTCGCATTTCCCGTCCCATCGAATCTTCTGAATTTGGGGATGACATAGCCGATAGGAAATTCTACCAGATCATACCGAGCAGGATATGGTCTCCCACTACTGCTGATATCTTTTTGCGCTTCGGCTTCGGCTACCAATTTTTTGACTTTGTTGGTAACCAAATCCATGATTTGATCTTGAGTTAGCGGGCTATTGTCATCGGTAGCCAAGAAATTTCCTGAGATAGGATGCAAATGGCTTTCGTGCGGTCCACCCACCTTTGGATTTGGGGGAATAGGTGTCGGCCGTCTCGGGACACCGTTTCCCAGTTCATGAGCAGAGCCCTGCGCTTGATTGTGCGGCTGAGAGGCAAGCTGGGCCGTGAGCTGTAAGACGACGTTTGTCAAGTCATCAATTTTTGAGTAGAGCTTGGCCATCTCCTTGTCTTTGTTTCTAAGCTGCTTTCGGAGCTCCTGGAGAAGTTGCTGCTCTGCGGTCATAGGATGGAAAGTTGGCTCATCTTCGCTTTCCGAGCCCGACTCCCTGTAAACTGAGGGCTCTCTTTGCCTATCAATCTCACTGGAAGGATTTTCATCACCCTCCGGAGGATGCTGGTCTTGAGAAGTGACAGCTATATTCACACCAGGTTGGATTTGAGATGTGGTGGCCCCGTCCTTGCTCTTGCTGCGCGTGCCTACCATATAGACAATGTGGACTACATATCCAGCCATCTCTTTATCTTTGGCGGGGTAACCTGTTCCCCAAACCTCATGAAGTTCAGCCTAGCAGGAGCCCTAGCCCTTTTGTTAGCTCTGTACCTGAGCCTTTTCTGTCTTAGCTTCTCAATTTTGAAGGCTTGGCGGGCATCCATCATCCAGGAAGCCATCGTGAGCCGATTAACGGGGAGCTTAGAGAAGATACCCAATTGAACAGTTGTCAGGGGCGCCGCTGGAGCTTGCCCGAGATACCTTGTTGCTTTGTTGGTGTTGATGGCCTTGCCCCCAGTTGGGGCCAAGGAAAGTCGTTTAGACACCGACTTGCGTTTGGGTAGTGGTGCCCTCGAGATCGCCACATTTGGCCTCTTACCTTTCGAGGCCGGTTTGTCTGTTATCGGAGCTTGAGGAGCAGCGACGGCGTTAGCTGGCATGAACAAAATAGAGCCAAATGGTAGCGGCAGCTCCTCCCACTGTCGCCCGAGACTGGCCGGAAGGACCGTCCTGGCGTCCATCTTCATCGTGTAGGAGATGGGAGCAGTGCTGAGAGCTGAGTTCATCATTGGAGACATTGTTGAAAAGTGATTGCTTGAAAACATGCATGAAAGAGCATTATTTTAGTATAAATATAGATGTGTATATTGATTGAGTTCGCAGGAATGTTTAACCCGAAATATGGGAGGAGAGATTGGTCCTACCGGGCGTGCCAGAATCTGTAGGGTGTTTTTTGTCACCCTATTAAGATGGGAATGCGCGCGCGCTTATCAGGCGCATTACAGATTCCCCTTGCTTAGGGTAGGCTGGGGTTTATTGATTATGGGGATCCGTATCTCTGGCAGCCGCGGACTAAGCTGCCGTTAATTACCCCTCACCTTTGGAGCGAGAGAACCTCCGATTGACGGGTTAAACAGGTCATGTGAACTCAATGTGCAGTGTTGTGTTTTGAAGGCGTTTTGGATATATCGGGATCCCCGCAGAGTTTTTACGGGGGTCCCGCTACCTGGATAGCGGGCTGGGGGTCAAGGGGGCTAGCAGCCCCCTTGCGGGGTGAGGAGCAGCACCCCGTTAGAAATTTTTTCTAATTGGAACAGTGTGGTGGAGTATGTGTGTGTGTGTGTGTGGGAAAGGGCATCCAAAGGATGCGTGGGAGAAGGCGCAAGCGCCCCACGTGCCCGGCACGCGGGCACTGGGCTCCAGAGCGCCAGCGCCCCACATGCCCGCCACGCGGGCGTCGGGTGCCAGAAGGGACTTGGTCCCTGCGCGGGGAGCTGTGCTCCAGAAAGGAAATATTTATTATTTTGTATATATATGTATATATCTTTTTGAGGAGTTGAACTCCTAAGATGTTTTGGAGCTGATGAAGGGGCTACTCCCTTGAGCCCTGGATCTTCCCCAAAGTGGGATTTTTGGAGATAGGTCTCCTTCCTCCTCTTCTGTCGGCTAAATCTTGAAAAACAAGATGTATGAGATTTTAAAAATCTCTTATTTTTGAGATTTGATGGGATATCTGAGTTCCCCTTTATGGGTTTTGTGGTGAAAAACTATTTAGTTTTGGAAAAAAAAGAGTAAAACTCTTGATTTAATTCAAAAGAAAGATGAAGATTTAGAACCTTGAGGAAGGAGAAGGAAGCACAAAAACCCTAAACTTTTTGAGAGGAATGAAAAGTATCTTAGATATTTTCATCATGTTGCCTCTTATAGGCTTACACATTTACATATAGCCCCTTGGGCTTCACAAAATGGCATTTTGCCCATCCCATGGCTCATGTGCCATTTCTTTTTGCACATAAGCCATGGGCTTTACAAAGATTTGGCTTTATGCCCATTCTGCATAAAAAAATTACATAAAAATTATTTATTACATGATTTCATTTTGGCATGGGAGAGGCTGGCCGCGGGGCTTGACTTGGGCATGGGCCCACTTGACCTGGGCTTGGGCCCACCTGGCTTGGGGTTGACCTTGACTTTGACTTGGTCAACCGGGGTACAAATTTTGACCCCAACAAGGCCTTCAAAATGGGAGACCTGGTCTTACGAAGAAACGATTTTTTGGACCAAGGGAGACTGCATAAGTTCTCCCCGAAGTGGGACAAACCATTCCTGTAACGGAAGCATTGCCCGATGGAGCATATCGCCTGTAAGACGCCGGAGGGCATACTTTTCCTCGGCCCTATAATGCCGAAAAGCTTAAATTGTATAAATAAACATGTATCATCTTTTAAAATAATGTAATTCCTTTTTGCATTTAAATGAGTCTTCCGGGCTAGGTCCTCTTGCGGAAAAGGCTTTGTGTACCTCCGCAGGGCTCTAGCCCGTTGATTCTTTTCTCGGTTTCAAGACTCCGAAGTTTTTAAGAAAACATAAAATATATATCAAGGATAGGACAAGAGACGATCAAAGACAAATTTATTTATTTAAGAGGTATTATGGGCTCCCCAGCCTTACAACAATTACAACAAAGGAGGGCGAGTGTTAAGGAAACATTGTCGGTGATACACCGAAAAAAGATCCTCCAGCCCATCCTAAGCAGCTTTGATCCGTTCCCTCCGACGGTACTCGCGGACTCTAGAAGCCACGGACTCCCCAGGATTCTCCTCCGCCGAGAAGGATGCGACGACTAACCTTTGATGAAAACTTTCAAGCAAAAGGTCCACCGAGCGGTCCCGCCTGCTCTTCGAGATCAGACCAAGCCTATGGACCGTGTGCATTTTGTTGAACGCCTCGTCCATCAACTGCAGAGACAACGTGTTGTACAAACCCGGGGAAGTCCTCCATATCGTGTAAATCAGCACGTGAAGCAGAGGAGATCGCCGGGGATGTAAGCAGCAGTGGCCTTCCAAGCGGCTTATCACCGCCTCGTACGTCTCCTCGGAACAATCAAGGTTATAAAAATATACGCCATCGTGAGAAACGGTCTCTCTGATGGTGTACACTCGGCCGGTCATCTTCAGAAACACAAGGCTAGGAAGAAACCAATATGCCTCCGGTATTTATAGTCTTAACAAAAATCTTCCAACGACCGAGATTTACTCGCACAACGACGTAAATCATGGCATATCGCACTTTCCCGATATGGCACTGCCACATGTCACCCGCGACGGTCACTATTCCCGTCCTTTACGGGTCAAGGGAGGTTGAACGATGCCCCAAGAAGATACTATAGAGTCAGTAAAGCCCTCGTTGTGAGTCGACCGAGTAGCTTCTTGCTCGGCCCATCCGCAGTGGGTAGCTTCCTGCCTGAACGCTGTGGATCTAAAGCCCTCGTCCCGAGGCCACCGAGTAGCTTCCTGCTGGGTCCATCCGCAGTGGGTAGCTTCTTGCCCAACAACGCTGTGGATCTAAAGCCCTCGTCCCGAGGCCACCGAGTAGCTTCTTGTTCGGTCCATCCGCAGTGGGTAGCTTCCTGCTTGTTTCATCTTCAGCGGGTAGTTTCCTACCCAACAACGCTGTGGATCCAAAAGCCCTCATCCCGAGGCCACCGAGTAGCTTCCTGCTTGGTCCATCCGCAGTGGGTAGCTTCCTGCCCAACAACGTTGTGGATCCAAAGCCCTCGTCCTGAGGTCACCGAGTAGCTTCTTGCTCGGTCCATTCACAGTGGGTAGCTTCCTTCTCAACAACACTATGGATCCAAAGCCCTCATCCCGAGGCTACGGAGTAACTTCCTGCTCGGTCCATCCCCAGCGGGTAGTTTCCTGCCCAACAATGCTGTGGATCCAAAAGCCTTCATCACGAGGTCGCCGAGTAGCTTCCTGCTCGGCCCATCCGTAGCGGGTAGCTTCCTTCCCAACAACGGTGTGGATCTAAAGCCCTCGACGTCGAGGCAACCGAGTAGCTTCCTGCTCGATCCATCCGCAGCGGGTAGATTCCTGCCCTACAAAGAAGTGGATAAAAAAGCCCTCCTCATGAGGCCGCCGAGCAGATTCCTGCTCGGCCCATCAATCGGTTCATACTCGACGCGCGATCGTCACTGTTCGCCGCCGAATACAGAGACGAAACCGCGTAGGTCGTCTTGCCTGAATTTTGGGGTTAGATGCTATTTGGGTTTTATCTGTCCACCTCTCCGAAGATGCCAAATTGATTTATGGCACCGTATATCGGAGGTTTAGACAGATGCGGTCGTTGTATAAGACTTCGTCAGATTCCCCCTCGTCTACAAGGGGTTTTTGATTGTGGGGACGCTCTTCTCTGCAGGCGCAACCCCTGCAGTTAATTACGCTACCGCGTAACGGTAACCGTTTTCTCCTCCAGATGGTCACTTCGTGTCGTGTGCGTTTGTTTTATTTTTGGTTGCTCGTGGATTGTATACGGAGACTAATGTATATTGTCGCCCGTAGGGCGTGGATAAGTCCAAATCCGTATTTTCTTAGATTTAGTTTTGGTTTGGGTTTAAGGATCGTTTTTCTTATTGAGATTAAGATCAACTTAAACGTTTGTTGAGAATACGTTAGTCTAATTTTAGACTAAGATCTACTCAACAAGATTTTCGGATCATTTAGATCCAACGAAAGAGTATTTGGACTCTATCGTTTTAATTTAGGGACATTACGGTCCACCGTTTAAGGACATCATAGTCCATGAGTTTAAGGACCTCATAGTCCGTAAAGTTTAAGGACGTCATAGTCCATGAGTTTAGGGACGTCATGGTCCATTGGGTTTAAGGACATCATAGTCCGTAAAATTTAAGGACATCTTAGTCCATGAGTTTAAGGACCTCATAGTCCGTAAAGTTTAAGGACATCATAGTCCATGAGTTTAAGGACCTCATAGTCCGGTTTAAAGACATCATAGTCTGGTATTTTGGTTTCACAATTTAAGGACGCGCCAAAAGTTTTTTGGTTATCGGGACCCTCCATCTCTCTGAAGACGTTGAAGAATTACAACGACATGTATCAGAGGTATAAAGAGATGTACCCTTGAACCAATATTGGTTGAGAGATCTATAGTCAGGTTTGGGACTAAGACCAATTAAAAAGATTATGAGCACAGGGGCTCAGTTGATCTGAATTAGGGATTTGTAGCCAACTTAGGCCCAGCCCGCTCAGATTTGAATAAAATGTTGAACATTTGTTTGGGCTCAGTCCCTTTTCGGTTCAATAATACTGAGCATTAAATTGGGTTTTGACACCCCTTTTTCTTTTGTCTTTATTGAGTGTTGAACACTCTTTGTAGCGCAGAGCGCTTTATATACAGAGCCTTTATGTACAGAGCACTTGGCGCTGAGCGCCAGACCAGGAGCGCTGAGACGCTTCTTATGAAATAGCGCACATGTGAGGAGCACGTGGCACGCTTGGCGCTGAGTGCCAGACCTGGGGCGCTAAAGCGCTTCTTATGAAATAGCGCACACGTGAGGAGCACGTGGCGCGCTTGGCGCTGAGTGCCAGACTTGGAGCGCTAAGGCGCTGCTTATGAAAATGGCGCACACGTGAGGAGCACGTGGCGCGCTTGGCGCTGAGAGCCAGACTTGGAGCGCTAAGGCGTTGCTTATGAAAATGGCGCACACGTGAGGAGCACGTGGCGTGCTTGGCGCTGAGCGCCTGCCAATGAGTGTAGAGCGCTCTTTATTAAGTAGCGCCCACGTAAGGAGTACGTGGCGCGCTTGGTGCTGAGCGCTAGCCAATGAATACAAAGCGCTCTTGATCAATTCTGTGCTCGGAGAATTAAGAGACTTTTTCTCGTGGATCCAAGAACTAAGTTCTTATTTTAATAGGAGATGCTATGATCTCTTCTGTTTTTTTGTGAAAGACTTTGTCTTTGTCTTATAGATCTGTGATCTAAAGAGAACTAAGTTCTTCTCCCACATTTCTTTTTTTTATTTTTATTTTTATGATGAGATGCTCCAATCTCTTCTACTCTTATGAAAGACTTCTATCTTTGTAGATCTATGATCTAGAAAAAGAACTAAGTTCTTCTTTTTGATGAGATGCTTTGATCTCTCTGTTTTATTTACCTTGAAGAAATTCTTCTTTTCAGAGCTTGCTCTTCTCTTTTTTCTTTTCTTTTTTTCGGTTTGAGAACTTATAGGGAGGTCTCTCTCTCTAAGACCTGAAGTCTTGGGTCCTTTATATAGTGGAGGCTGATTTGTTAAATCAGTTAAGGAAATCTTTCTCTGATTGATTTGGGGATGTTTTCCCACCATTGGATCTTTAATCCTAGGGTTTCTGTTTTACAGAAGACAATCTTCTTATTTTTAATAAGATCGGGAAAATATTTTCCTATACAGAACTTATTCTGTATCTTGGTGATTTTTAGTCACCATTGGATCTTTGATCCAACGGTACTCTGATTTACATAGCACAATCTTTCCTGTTTGGAAAGATTTGAGGTGTATTTCTTGAACAGAATTTTATTATGAATTTTGATGATTTATCATCTTCGTTGGATTTGTGATCCAACGGTGGAGAACATTTAGTTCTGGCGCCAGCGCTCTCGTGCTTTGCACGTGATGTGCTGTCACAGAGTCTTTGACTCTTAGTGCTTGGCGCTCATCGCTCTCGTGCTTTGCACGTGATGCGCTGCTTCAGAGTCTTTGACTCTTTAGCATTGACGCTCTTAGCGTTTTCGTGCTTTGCACGTGAGGCGCTGCCTCAGATTCTTTGACTCTTTAGCGCTGGCACTCAGCGCTCTCGTGCTTTGCACGTGATGCGCTGCCTCAGAGTCTTTGACTCTTTAGCGCTGGCGCTCAGCGCTCAGCGCTCAGCGCTCTCATGCTTTGCACGTGAGGCGTTGCTTCATAGTCTTTGACTTAAAGCCTCGGTGCTCAGCGCTCTCGTGCTTTGCACGTGAGGCGCTTCCTCATTACTGAAGGTGCCTTTTCACCTTCCTTCTCCTCTTTTCCTGAGTCAGGCTTCTTTTTCCCAGAGCTTGGAAATAGTTCCATTATGCACAACATTTTCTGTGTTTAGGCTTAAATGTCTCCCTTCATAATCTGAAGCATTACTTCTTTTCTCTCTCATTTTCAGAAAGTCATTTTAACAGAGAAGAGCTATGGATTGTAATCGCCCACATGCTCGCCGTCAGCCATGGGAGGGGCCCATTAAGGAAGTTGTTCCTTGTTTTGCTGCGCGCTTGGTGAACCCTACTCTTACGGACGAACAATGCGACACGAGCTCTTGACTCGTATAGGATCTCCTCTCCCCATCGGCTCTATTTGGCTCTGGATGGTTTTCTTGTCTGTGATCAATGATATTCCCCCTCCTCCGGTGGAGATGACTCCGGCAATGCTCGACGCCGCGGAGGACAAGATCGAGTGCTTCCACGAGGCACTTTTGATCACCACAGCTCTGAGGGATCGCTCTGTTCGGCTGCTAAGCCAGATACGGGCTCAGCGGGTCGTCATGTCTGCCTTTGCTGATGGGTGCGGTGTTGACCGATGGGTAGCTACTCTTTGTGAAGATCGTCGTTTTGTCATGGTGGAGAAGGCAGAGAGGGAGTTAGATAATTTTATCCATAGTTTTGTAAATCTCTGTACTTTCGATCTCATGTTTAGTGATCTATTTCCTGTAGAATAAAAGGTTCAATTAAATGCTTTGTTTTTATCGTTGAACACCTGTTCTTCCCCTGATGTTTACATGTGCGTATATGAATGAGCCTGGTTTCACACATGTCTGTAAACGAAACTTAAGCCGGCATAAACAGGAACAAATAGCTCTTGGCCGAAGATTTTTGCGGGAACAAATGCCCCCCACTACTTTGCCCACGTAAGTATGTACGTGGGTGAAGTAGTGCAGAGTAATTCATAGCATATGACCGGTTTCAATTCGGTATAAAATTTTCAGAATCTTGATCTAAGAAGATAGTGAGTGGTCACAAGCGTCGTCATTTATCATTGACTCAAATCTCAACTCTTAAGGGATATAGTTCCAAACCCTCAGCCCCATGAGCTGCACCCTTCGATTTCTTTATGTCGTAATCTGGCGTGAAGTAATTTACTTGCTCATGAGTAACTCCTCCATTTCAGTGGCATGTAACTGTCACGACCCGAAAGTACGGAACATGATCGGCACTTAGACTACGAACGTCTCGATACGTACATACTCTAAGTAAGCCGAACCCAGAAATCCAAACCAAGAAAAGTAGTAGAGAGTAGGAAGAACCATATCAAAACAACCAGTTAGCAACCTAATATACAACGCCTAAAGGCGAGGATCACAACAGAAAGAGCACTCCAACCACAAGAAATCCACATAAATATAACGCATGACTCTCAGGTCGAAAGAATAAACATCACTGGCCTCTATCTCAAATAAATATATGTTTGGTTGATGGAACTTCTAGATACAACTGAAATGTAATATACAATGTATAATGATGGGTACGATACAATAAACCCACCTACTGGTAAGTCACCCGAAAGGAACAGTGCCCGTAAAGCCGTAATGAACTCTGTACGGCAACACCTGCAAGAAACTGGGGCACAACGGGGGTGAGTAGCCAACTCGTGAGTAGAAAAAGATCTACAAACAGAAAATCGCATGTATGACGCAACCTAGGTCATACGATCATAATATATAATCCTCAAATATAAAATAACCAGCAACCTATACAATGGTTAGGGTAACTAGCTAACCCAAATGTAATCCCATGTACCCGTGTCAGTGCATCAGGTGGCAATGTATCATATGAATGATGTATGAATGCATGAAACAGAATGCATGTACTGAAGAAAAAACTGCTTTCATAAATTTGTGAGATTTCTGTATCTTTAAAATGGGGTATCATAATGAAATCAGCATAAAATAGTGCCTAGCATCGGCACAAAACATAAATCTCAATATCTCGATATCTCTGTATCACAATCTCTGTACCTCAATATCTCAAATCTCAATGTCTCAATCATAATATCCAGGGCGCCGTCAGTCCAGATCGGCCCCTAACATCCATCTCATGACCACGACGGTATCCTCCGGATATCCGACGTGTCGGGTAATATCACCGGTCGGTCGTGCTCCCCTGCCAGGCTCAACGCCATCTCCTGCGATCTTCTTGCCCCGGGATACCACACCGGGCCCACCATGTACCCGAAACGGTTCATCCGCCTCCTCGAATCGGGTCTCGAAATCCATCAGCAAAACTCATGGTGGACGACTCATACATCATGGAAAACCGCATTTTTATTAAAAAGAGAAAGCAGTTTATATGTATGTTTTGCGGTTTTCCTCCAAATCCAGAAAATTTCATGGAAACCCGAATCCAAATCATCAATAGCATGTGAAATCATGAATATAAGCATGAGAATCCATGAATGCAGCATATAATGAATAACAGTATGCATGAAGTGACAAGTAATAACTACAATGTCAAGCTGGTATATATGGCAAGTACACTAATATCATGTCACTGCTAGCTATCAAGCTAAATCAAGCAATAATATTCTCTAAGTGTGCGTGATATGGCAATTACCGATGAAGATGTGTGTGCGCTGGCAAATAAGTGTATGTGGAACATACGCATCATCGGTAATGGTGCTGGTGTCCTAACAACATGAAATCAATAATGGAATATGAATCATAATAAGTATGCAAGGCGGAGTAACAACAATAATATGCAGGAGCTGAAATACTGAACACCATGATCGCCAAACTACATCTAATGTCATAAGAGTCATATAGCTACACCACTACAAGGCTGAGCTAAAGCTAACAGTAGGTAAGGGACACCGCCTAACCTCTGAGTCGATACATATATATACATATATAGTCGGTGATCCTGCCTCGATCATATCACATCTGATACCATATCTCTATAATTGGTTATTCCCAAGTCAAGTAGGCGGATCAAACATAAAAATACAGCTCGTACGTAAATCCGTTGTACGGCATCCCCAAATCTGGGTACGGGTCCATATCACATTTGTCATATCATTCATCTAGTATTCTCTTTATCAAGATCATCATCTGGGTACTGACCTACGTCTAGTACAATACTAACATCATCACTAAAATCAAGGTCTGACTACTGATCGACAGTCTAGTATAAATCGATATTATCATCATATATCATCACAAGAGTATACATCGCCCAAGGCGGCCTATCACAAGTATCCTGTCATATCATATCATATCATAACATAATCACATGTCGACCACATAATATATATGTCACTATTACTATGGCATCATCATCCCCAAAATCCTCTAAGCATCAAGACGTATCTCAATTATGAATTTTATCATATCACCGACATCATGATCTCATATCAAACTCATCGACTAATATCAATCCCATGTGTCATCCTTAAATCCGTATGTGAACACAAAATCCCAAACCCATGTGAACACATATCTATATAGAATCCCATAACCACATATGAAATATGGATGTATGCAAGCATGTATATGTGTGTATGTATGTGTAGTGCACCCAATACCCTAAGGTTTCGTAACCTTTCACCAATCCAACATACCAATATCCATTTAAACATCAATAATTAATCCCAACAACATATATAATTATAGGCGTGTATACGCATCCGTATACATCACCACGGACTGCGGGGGTGCTATACGCCATCCACCCGACTTCTCCCCGTAGATATAAATCTACTCACATTGCTTATGTATGCCGGTGCCGATGTCGCCATTTGCATCTTCAACGTATCGACGCCACATGGGGTACCTACAAGGATATCACATGCTAAAACTCATGAAAACCATGTCGGAAATAAAAATGGTGTACACTACGCCCATAGGTAAAAATCTGTGACCTTGTGTGCAAACACAGCCAATCACCACTGTCGTTGACATCCAAACGCCACCCGACGGAAATGAATCATCGAATACCAAAAACTATACGAAAACAAGTCGTAAATCATACGCCAACTCATGAAAATGAACCCAGATTTTACCCTAACTGGAAACAGTCAAAACTAGACATACAGGGGGTCAAGTTTTCATGAAATAGAGCCGTGCACGCAAAACGAGGGGGTTTCACCCTGGTCTGGCCGCAAATTGCGGCCAAGGGGAATAAAACTGCGGCCGGGGTTTTGAGATGAGGGCTAGGGCTTTGGGTAGTGGTTCCAGGGTTCCTGCACAGCTCACTTCCAAGTCAATTTTACTCTAGGAGTTCCCGGGTGAAAGTAGGTCTCAGAAAGGTCTATAAGTCGACAAAAACGCTAAGTACGCCAAGTATAGAAAATCTGGTATTCTAACTAGAAATCTGGGGTTTCTTGGTTAAACTGGCTTCACATACACCCAATAAGACTATACTAACATTGCAAACCATCTCTTGGCCAAATCTCACTCAAAATCCCTAAACTAGCACTAAGTTATGGATATAACAGTAACTTTCAGTTTTAACTAACCATAACTTGACAAAAAGGAGTTGGGTTGCAAGATTATACCTCAAGAGTGTCCTAGGATGTAGGAGAAGGGGAAGATGAAGGAAGGAGGAGGGGTGGTTGCTGCTGAAGTGCTCCCTTGGCTGTTTTCTCTTTGCTGATGTTGCTCAGGTTACTGCTGCTGTTGCTGTAGTTATTTTGCTTGTGTTGTGTGATGTTGTGATATGGTGAAGTGTGAGGTTGTTTTGAAATGAAGTTGCTGCTGTTGTGGCTGTTTTTTCACAGCAGTGCTGATGTTGTTGGGCTAAAATGTGGCTGATCAGTTGCCAGGAAATGGGGCTGAATCTGTGCTGATGTAGCTGCTGATGTGAGGGGTTTGGGGTGTAGGTTTTGGGCTATGGTGCTAGGGTGGCTGCAGCTAATGGATTGGGGGCTGATGTGGTGTTTGTGTGGCTGTTGCAGCTGAATTTAGGGGATGGGGTGGCTGCTGATGCAGCTGATGTTTTTGTTGCTGTTTTTTTTTGGAGTTAGGGTGGCTGTAGCAATATTTCAGCTGCTGTAATTTTCTGGGCTAGAGCTGTTTTAGTAGTGGTGGTGGCTTTGGTGAAGTGTGAGAGTGGTGTGGTGTGGCTGGGGTGTGTGAGTGAGAGAGGGAGAAATATGAGATGAGAAGGAGTTGCAATAAGTGTTTAAGAGGCACACAAAAAGTTTTGAAATGAAATGAGGTTAACTCCCATCACTAATCACCATGAACAAAACCAAAACCCTGATTAAGCCAATTAACCTAATCAAATGGTTCAACCCACCATGGTTGGCTAAACAAGGCAACCCTAGACTTAACCCAAGATAACATGCACAAGTGTGTGCAGTCCAGATAAAATTCCGATAAAATATCCTTAAAACCAGATAAAATATTTAAAAGCCATTTTGGTAAACTTTTGACCAAAAAACCCCACATTAACACACAATTACCACTAAACATAAACTCAGGTGTTACAGTAACTTTAGCAAGTGTGGCCTGTAGACGATAGATAACGGTTCATCTTGACCTCTTTGTAAGGTGGCGATGGCTTAGGAAGCAGGTTCAGGTCTGCCGCCTAAGACTTTTCAACATTATGATCTGTGAGGGTCTCATAAAGACTTTTCTCCCTACGAGTCGAGAGGATCCCGTAGGTGTATTTTCTCCTTAAGGGTCGTGAGGACCCCTAAGTGCGTTTTCTCTTGAGAATCGTAGGGATCTCGCAAGAGAATTTTCTTTTTATGCGCAGAGACACTAATTTCCCTGAGGTCAAGACGAATCGAGAGATTCCTGTAAAGATACTGTTTTCTTTGCGGGTCGACGCGAATCGAGAGGTTCTCGTCAAGGACGCTGATTTCCTTGGAGGTCGAGACGAATCGAGGTATTCCTGCAAAGACACTGATTTCCTCACGGGTCTATGCGAATCGAGATGTTCTCTTCAAGGACGCTGATTTTCCTGAATCGAGGTTTTGCCAAGGACAATGATTTCCCTGGAGGTCGAGACGAATCGAGGTATTCCTGCAAAGACACTGATTTCCTTACGGGTCGACACGAATCAAGAGGTTCTCGTCAAGGACGCTGATTTCCCTGAATCGAGAGATTTTTGCCAAGGAAACTGATTTCCCTGGAGGTCGAGACGAACTGAGTTATTCCTGCAAAGACACCGATTTCCTTGCGGGTCGACGCGAATCGAGATGTTCTCGTCAAGGATGCTGATTTCCCTGAATCGAGAGATTTTTGCCAAGGACACTGATTTCCCTGGAGGTCGAGATGAATCGAGGTATTCCTGCAAAGACACTGATTTCCTTGCGGGTCGATGCGAATCGAAATGTTCTTGTTAAAGACGCTGATTTCCCTGAATCGAGGTTTTGCCAAGGACACTGATTTCCCTGGAGGTCGAGACGAATCGAGGTATTTCTGCAAAGACACCGATTTCTCTGTGGGTCGATGCGAATCGAGATGCTCTCGTCGAGGACGCTGATTTCCCTGAATCGAGGTTTTGCCAAGGACACTGATTTCCCTGGAGGTCGATATGAATCGAGGTATTCCTGCAAAGACATTGATTTCCTTGCGGGTAGACGCGAATCGAGATGTTCTCGTCAAGGACGCTGATTTCCCTGAGTCGAGGTTTTTACCAAGGACACTGATTTCCCGGAGATTGGTTGACTTGTTTCCGAGACGGAGCGTTGATCTGGCGGGGAGGTCATTGGTTGACTCTAGGTTGTCTGTGAACCGCAGAGTCTTAGAACTGGGGACTTTCCGTGGATTTGATTGGTAGTGTCGCGTCCGTGTCCTGCTGGCATGAGGAGGAACGCCGTTGCTGATCTTTAGGCTGTAGATGTTGCCGCTGAGATCCGGCTTCCCTTTGATAGGGTCTGGTGGGGAAATGCGGTCCCCTTTTTATTTATGCCCATGGATTGTATACAGAAGTCAGTATGGACTTACCTGCAGGGAAAAAGTTTCATTTATATGTATTTTTTGTTTTCTTTCCGCGATGCTCTATCGTTTCAGCTTTTTGTATCTCGAAAGTCGCGATTGCCCAATCATTTCGGCTATTTTTTGTGGTGCCTAATCATTTCGGCTATTTTTTCCTTTTTTACTCGCTGTTTTTTACTGCGAGTTGCCTAATCATTTCGGCTATTTTTGTATGCATGTATTTTACGTGCTGATTTTGTTGCAAGTTGCCCAAACATTTCGGCTATTTCATATGCATTTTTTTTAGTATGGAACTCAAGGTCTGATACCAATCTTGCATTAGTATCGCTGCGAATGGAATGTTGCCAGGAGCGAATCATCATTTGCCATGAAAGGACTTGGAATTTGATACCGATTTAGGCATTAGCATCGCTACAACTGAGATATTTCCAGGAGCGAATCATCATTTGCCTTTGTCGGTTCGAACAAAGGTGGCTTTGCAAACAGGGTTAAGATCCTGTCGACTAAGGCTTTTGACTTCATGAGCCGTAAGGGTCTCATAAAGGTGTTTCTCCATAGGAGTCGTGAGGCTCTCATAGTTGTGTTTTTCCTTAAGAATTGTGAGGATTCTTAAGTGTATGTTCTCTTGTAAGTCGTAAGGATCTTGCAAGAGTGTTTTTTCCTTGTATATCGAGAGGACTTACAAGTGTTTGTTCATCAAACGAGGGCATTCCTCGTCGTCGGTGGGACTCGGCAAGGAAATGATTATTTGTGCCCGTGGATTGTATACAAAGGTCAGTATTGAACCGCTTATAGGGCAGTCAGGGAAATATGATGGCTTAAGAACATGTTCAGATCCCTGTAGCTTAAGGCTTTTGAATCTTATGAGCCGTGAGGGTCTCATAAGAGAGTTCTCTTTACGAGTCGTGAGGATCTCGTAAGTGTAATTTCTCCTTAGGAATCATGGGGATCCCTAAGTGTGTCTCTCCTTTGTGAGTCGTAAGGATCTCACACAGGAGTTTTCTCTTTACAAGGTCGAGAGGACCTCGCAAGTGTGCACGAATTTTTTTACGAGCCTGCGCCCTTTCGGGTTTTCACAAACTCGCCGGTAGCCCTGCTGTTTTTACTCACGGAGCCCTTTCGGGTTTTCATCCATGCCCATCTTGCTTATGGACGTACCCTTTTTTTTACGAGTATGCGCCCTTTCGGGTTTTCACAAACATCGCCAGTAGCCTTGCTGTTTTTACTCACGGAGCCCTTTCGGGTTTTCATCCGTGCTCATTTTGCTTACGAACGTACCGTTTTATTTCTTTTTTATGAGTCTGTGGCCTTTCGGGTTTTCACAAATATCGCCGGTAGTCTTGCTATTTTTACTCACGGAGCCCTTTCGGGTTTTCATCCGTATCCATTTTGCTTATGGACGTACCATTTTTTTTACCACGTCGGCCTGGGGATGCCGGGGGTTTGTAGTAGTTTAAGGACGTTTCGGTCCGTCGCTAGTTTTAGGACATTGCGGTCCACTATTAGTTTAGGGATGTTTCAGTCCATAGCTAGTTTAGGAACGTTTCGGTCCGTGGTTCATCCTGTATGCACGTGTATCTGTCACGTCACGGGATGCATAACGATAAAGTGGGATACACCCATTTAGGGTGTGATTTGGTTTGGTTGGGGTGTTTTGTGATCCATCCCTACTGCGACTTCTTCGACTTGACGCCGACGCCTGGCTTTTTCGAATATGGCCATTTTGCGTTCTCAATCAACTTTGTTCTTCTGACGGGCTTCGTTTAGCAGCACATCAATCAGCTCATCGGATGGTTCCAAGGATTTTGGTGCCGATTCTGCCCCCATCTTCTCTGCATCAGGAAATTCTTTATCATCTATTTGACGAGTGAGAGATCATGTGACAACTTGCCACTTAATCTTCGAGTTCTTCTGACGAGTCGTCTCCCTCGTCATTGTCATTATCTCCGTTCTCAAGGATATGGTTGAGAAACTCTTGGAGTGTGACTGGGGTCCGCGCCTTCTGGTTGTATTCCTCCAGCGCGTCAATATGCTTTTGTAGGTCCGTGCGCTTGTCATCAGGCTGCGCGGGCTTTTTGGTCTTCTTCTTCTTTTTCGAAGACTTCGACGCCTGGGCCTGGGAATTTTACCCATTGCTACCAACTCTCGGTGTCGAGCGCGGTTTCAGCATTCCCTCAATGATCTCAGGCTCTAACGGGCTTTTCCACCTGATTGCGGGGCTTGCTTGAAGATCCTTCAGCATTCTTTTCGTTTTTGCCGAAAGAACTACTTCCCATGGAGCTTCCTCTATGAATGAGCATGATGCCCCCGGCTTGTCTACCATTTTAGGAGTGTGCCGTTGTGGCGGATTTACCTTTCAGTTTTCGGACAGCGTGAACTTACCTTGTTGGTACTGGTCTTCAACCCAGTTTTTGAAGACGTAGCAGTCTTCGATCGGATGGCCCAATATTTGGTGATAGGGGCAGTAATTGGGATTGGTGACGTCGTTCGGTTGTAGTGGGTGTCTCGACTCCGGTTGAGTGATGAGTCCGTTGTACACTGCCAGTTCGAACAGTCTCCTTGTTTTATCCCGGGAAAACGAGTAAGGACGTCTCAACTTCTCATCGAGGGATTGCCGCTTATTGCTTTGGCGAACAACCGGTCTCGGGCCACTCAGTTGTTGTTGAGCGTTGGCGACGAAGGTTGCTTTCCCATTGCTCTTTTCATTTCGCGGCTCCGTTTTTGAGGAGGACGGTCTATGGCCCATCTGGTCCATTTGGGCCAGCTTGTTGATCAAGGCCTGGAAGGTGGCCGGCTTGAAAAACATCATGAATTGGGATATGGTCGCCTGAGGATCGAGGGTTCCCACAAACATGCCCACGGTAGGAGCTTCCTCTATGCGCTGTTCGCACTTCGACCATAGGTTGCGCCACCGAATTGCATACTGAACCCATGTCTCCCCTGGCTTTACTCGGGCATTGATTAACGCCGTGATTGGCGTGCGTTCGATAGCGCTTGCGAAACGCTGAGTGAATAACAACTCCATCTCTGTAAACGTTTTGACGGAGTCGTTCGGAAGCTCCGAATACCATTCGAAGTCCGTCTCCACTAGGCTACCGACGAATTGGCAAAGTAACAGCTTATCGTCACCTCCAGTATTGCCGCAGAGAGCCCTGAACTGGGAGACATGCCGGTGGGGGTTTCCTGTCCCCTTATATACATGAAATTTAGGGATTGTGTATCCTGGCAGGTACTTAATCTGATCATACCAGCTGGAATAGGGTCGCCCGGTTTTGACGACTTGGCCAGCAGCTTCGTTCGCTTGATGGGCTCGTATCTATTGAGCTATATAGTCGTCAAGGGCGGCTTTAGAGATGGTCTCTTCCCTGGCTGCTGATAAAACCGGAAGAGGGTTTGATGTCTCCCCTCTATCGCCTTCAATTATTACTGGAGGATCTTCGGCTGGGTGGTCTTGATGGATCATCATGCCCACCATATCTTGGAACAATAGCACCATTTGTTTTATGTTGGCCTCTTGTTCCGCGACCTCTTTATCTTTCTTTTCTAGCATCCTCCGGAGGAACTCGGCATCTGTTTCCTATTCCTGGCGCTGATCTGGCGATGCTTCGGGGCTTTCCTTATGTCCCGTGAGTGCAACCATCTTCGTTAACATCTCCTGGAGCTTCTGTTGTTGCTCCTAAGATTTTGTTATCGATCGGCTGAGTGGTCGATGACCCCCAGAGGTATGGCTCTCCTCCTTCCCGGAAGCCATATAAACAGTATGCACCACCATGCCCCCATACTTGGAGCGTCTGGGTTCAATGCCCTTTAGATTCGTCGCATGCCTAGGAATCTTCTCCGCCCTCCTCTTTTTATGGACGATTGAAGTTGAGGGGGT
Organism: Agapanthus africanus; assembly: GCA_030015575.1. NCBI lineage: Eukaryota > Viridiplantae > Streptophyta > Magnoliopsida > Asparagales > Amaryllidaceae > Agapanthus > Agapanthus africanus. The sequence continues at coordinate 239,258,831 of JASDDO010000019.1, forward strand.
TGTTGATGTAGGCACCCGCGCTGACGAAACTTTTCATGGCGTGGCGGAGGGATGGTCCTCCTTTTGCTGAATCTTTATTTTCTACGGTTGGCGGGATTAGTCTTGGTTAATCACAGAGTCTTGGACCCTTCGCCAAACCCTGTAGATTTTGGAGGACAGCCGCTGAGGGGGATGTTCCGGCTTCGCCTTTGTGATGTTTTCAGCAGGCGCAGGAGACCTTTTTAGCACATCAATTGGAGAATTCTTGCGCACCCTCCTGAGCGGCTCAAAGTTGTTCTCAGTTGGAACAGCAGCGTCAATTTCCATCATCGGAGCTGATGGAAAAAAAACAGAAGGGGAACTGCTCCCAGCTTTCCTCACTCGGCGCCAGTGGCGATGTCGAGCATGTTTTGCAAAGGGGACTGGCTCAGTTATGGGGGTGGTTTCATCATGCCCACTGTTCTGGTGAAGAGCTGCCGTTGGTGTCAGCTTATCGAAGACTGACGTCCGCTGAGAAGAAATGTCCAACCTGTCGAAGACTGACCTTTGGGCAGGGGAAGTAGTTTGGATGACCTCACCCGAAGCAGGAATTGGGGTGGCCAGTCTCACAAAGACCGATCCTTTAGCAGGAGAATCCCCTATGATGACTTCATTTACTGGAGCTAGAATAGCTATCCGCTTCGGGATAACTCCTTCGGGTGTTGCAGGCTTCCTCATAGGCCCACTGGAGCTCAGGCTCAGCCTGTCGAAAACTGATGCATAGACTTGGAGTTGGACGGCCAGTTGAGAGAGGCCGTGGTAGTGGTAAGCCGATCAAAAACTGACTTCTTTGGATTTTTTGTAACGGTATTGGGACACTGAAGCTTGCCGGTGGGATCATGGTCCCAAAGAACAGTCCAGTGGTGGCCTGAATCACCTGTTCCACTCTCATGGCGAAGATGGAGGCCGCTTGAGGCCAATAGGTCACTCCTCCAGCGAGGACGGAGTGGGAGTTGCTGTCGCAGTTGGTGCAGCTTGAAGCCATTGTTCTTCTTTTCTCTGAACGGAGCAAGACACTAAATCTTAGTACCTCGAATCTAGGGGCAATCATATTAAACCGCGATTTGTTCCTGAACACGATACACGAAGTATGGAGTGGAAAGAGGAAAAGGTCCCACTGGGCGTGCCAGAATCTGTTCGCCGCCGAATACAGAGACGAAACCGCGTAAGTCGTCTTGCCTGAATTTTGGAGGCAGATGCTATCTGGGTTTTATCTGTCCACCTCTCTTAAGATGCCAAATTGATTTATGCCACCATATATCAGAGGTTTAGACAGATGCGTCCATTGTAGAAGACTTCGTCAGATTCCCCCTCGTCTATGAGGGGTTTTTGATTGTGGGGACGCTCTTTCCTGCTGGCGCAAGCCCCTGCAGTTAATTACTCTACCGCGTAACGGTAACCACTTTCTCTTTCTCCAGATGGTCACTTCGTGTCGTGTGCGTTTGTTTTATTTTTGGTTGCCCGTGAATTGTATACGGAGACTAATGTATGTTGTCGCCCGTAGGGCTTGGATTAGTCCAAATCCGTATTTTCTTAGATTCGGTTTTGGTTTGAGTTTAAGGATGATTATTCTCATTGAGATGAAGATCAACTTAAACGTTTGTTGAGGATACGTTAGTCTAATTTTAGACTAAGATCTACTCAACAAGATTATGGGATCATTTAGATCCAACGAAAGAGTATTTGGACTCTATCGTATTAGTTTAGGGACATTGCGGTCCACCGTTTAAGGACATCATAGTCCATGAGTTTAAGGACCTCATAGTCCGTAAAGTTTAAGGACGTCATAGTCCATGAGTTTAGGGACATCATGGTCCATTGGGTTTAAGGACATCATAGTCCGTAAAGTTTAAGGACATCATAATCCATGAGTTTAAGGACCTCATAGTCCGTAAAGTTTAAGGACATCATAGTCCATGAGTTTAAGGATCTCATAGTCCGGTTTAAAGAAATCATAGTCTGGTATTTTGGTTTCAAAATTTAAGGATGCGCCAAAAGTTTTTAGGTTATTGGGACCCTCCATCTCTCTAAAGACGTTGAAGAATTACAACGACATGTATCAAAGATATGAAGAGATGTATACTTGAACCAATATTGGTTGAGAGATCTATAGTCAGGTTTGGGACCAAGACCAATTAAGAAGATTATGAGCACATGGGCTCAGTTGATCTGAATTAGGGATTTGTAGCCAACTGTCACGACCCAAAATTTAGCTCGTGACTGGCACTCGAATCACGCAACGTCTAAAGGCGTAACGTAATTCAATGTTTTCTAAATGCATAAGTTTTGAAATTTAAACCTTCTTAAGAAAATAAAAGAGATGAAGTTTTGAAATAAAGGTAGGGTGAAATCAATGTTTTCTAAATGTATAAGTAAAAGAACATGAAAAATGCAAGTGGAATTTATTAGTTGAAAAACATGTTTCGTCTTTTAAAAATTTGGGCAGCATCTCCTTTGTATATTTTGATCCAAAACCACAAATACATAATGAAATAAAAGGCATCCCCAAGCGGGAGCTAGCTCTTCGCCAAACGGCGGATCCACAACCACGCAAAGCATAAATATAAGTATACGACGCCCAACGGCGAAGTTCACCACAAAAGATAAAGAAATAAGCAAGACATCAAAACCACAAGTAGCGGAATACCCCTCGTCCTAAGCTTCGAAACCATAAGTCTCACTAAGCCTCGAAACCATAAGTCTCACTAAGCCTCATTACTTATACAAATACTAGTTTGATTGATAGAGTTGACTAGATACAATATGAAATATAATACAAGAGTACATACGATACAAATGTCCCACCTACCAAGCAAATCACCTAAAAGTAGCTATGTGCCAGCGATGCCGCTACTGATCAGTGCGGTAAACCTGCAAGAACTGTGGCAAAACGGGGGTGAGTTGCCAACTCGTGAGTAGAAAACATCAACAGGTAGAAATCGAATAAAATAATGATTTTCTAGGTCAACTATATCATAAAGGTAATACTATGATATCTAGGGTGACCATCTGTATATGTGCCAGCACTATAAGTAAATTCCTATCAGCATGTGGATATCATCCAACAATATAATCAATGTATGTTTGCATACGGATCTCGTCCAACCATATAATCAATGTCTGTAGGCATGTGGATCTCATCCACGTGTTAACCAATGACACAACAACATCAAGCATGTAAATATCATAAAAGCATATGCATGAAAATATAAGAATATAATCAACCTGTGTCCCTCGCGACACATTAAATCATGGAACCTGAATGTCCAGTATCGACACTCGAAACATCATGAAACCCGTGCCCAGCATCGGCACGTAAATCCTCATATCTCTCGGGCTCTGTCAGTCCGGATCGGCCCATAACATCTCTAGACTTCGGTCGGTATCCTCCGGATAGCCACCAGGTCCAACCAATCACCGGTAGGTATCAGCCACCCTGCCAGGCTCATCGTCTACTCCACGAAAAACATTTCTTGTCCCGGGGAACCATACCGGGTCCACCATGAACCCGCAAACGGATCATCCACCTTCTCGAATCGGGTTTCACATATCACACACCTCATAACCGAGAAAACGCATGGTGGACACACTGAAATATCATATCAAGAGAAACCGGGTTTTTAAAACAATACTTATTTTCATCGAAATACCCACGGTTCTCAAATCCAGAAATCTCATGAAACAGCATATCTTAATGCGTATAATCATAAAGCATGATGTATGCGACATATAACAGAACTGTAAGCATATCCATATATCATGCAACATGGAGCAGTGATGTGACAGTATCAGTATATCATGCGACATATCCAAATGACGCGAACAAAGAAAGTCTATCATGCAAGGAGTCATATCATGATGCAGCAATTCTACTGCGTAGTGACATGGCAATTATCGATGATGAAGTGTGTGAGTCGGCAAAATCTGTGTAAGTGTAACATACGCATCATCGATAATGGTGTAAGTGTACTAGCACATGTATAAGCAATGTAATGAGAATAACATGAATGCAGCATAAGGTAAATCATCAGCTAAAAGCTATAAGATATATGCATCTAACATGATCGAGTCGATGAATCTATCAGTCAGCATCCAGCCTCACAACATCACGTACGGTATAATCTATCGTACGACATCCTCTAGTCAAGAGTATGGATCAATCATCAAGTCAAACTTATCACGTACGGAAAATCATCGTACGGCGGCATTAAACTATTAGGGATCCTATCAACCTTTATGACAACGAGGGTATGGACCTAAGGTCTCGCACGGCAAATCAATCAAGATTCTCAACATATATAAATATATTTATATACCCATGTCCCAGTTCACATCCATAACAATCTCATATCAGGGGACCGGCAAGGCATCGATCATCTCAATCGACTCGCATCCGTATACCAACATATCACATTGTATATTCTTTTAATCACATTTATACCCTACATCAAGTCATTTCCATTTATACATTCACACACGAACAATACGATCAGTTTTTTTTAAATGATGCGAATCGTAGTTTTGAAAGTAGGGGCTACGGTGTCTTTAAGAAAAAGATATCATTTGAAAATCCGTAACGTCCCTCAAGGTATCTGTTTAAAAGATGCATACGATTCTTCAGTTTTGAAAAAGGTATGGTTCGTATGACACAATTACGTCGGCTATCTAGTCTTATAGTATCCAATACAGCAATATCATCGAACTTCATCCTCAAATCTCGTCATCACGCATTAATCGTATCATATCACTTCTAACTATCCTTTAGTTTATAATATGGTTTCTCTAACTATCTTTTAACTCTATCCATATTTTTCTATTAAAGGTTCCCTTAACCATATTCTATATATAAATCGGTTTCCATCAAAATTTGCGGGGGTGCTATACGCCATCCACCCGACTTCCCCTGTAGATATAGATCTACTCACCTTGATCCTCGATTGCCGAATTCGATGACGCCATACTCCGTCGCCTCGGAATCCACGCGAGGGTACCTACAATATCAGCACAATCGCAATCGCTATTAACATCAAGTCCGGAAACCAAAACGGCACACGGATCGCCTATAGGTTAGAACCTATAGCCTATGCATGCAAAACCAACAAATTACCCCTAGTCGTTGATGTACAAATATCCAACAACCAATTACAAATCCAAATATCAAAACTCATCATTTCAAATACGGAAAACATATCCAAAAATCACACTATTGTGCTCCCAGATTTTGACTCAGGCCAAAAGGAGTTGCACAAACAAGTATAGGGTGTTGTACATGGTGTATATGACCTACTGGACCAACCTAGGCACCAAATGCCACCAAGTGGCCGGCCACACCACTTGGAAATCTAGCGAGCTCGGCCAGGCTAGCTCCGTTGGGGTTTGTCTGGTCAGTGTGGTCTCCTAGTGCCCTAATTTGGTCCCCGGTATTGTTTGGTAAACTCAAAAATGTCTCAGGTCATCCCAGATTCCCCGTAGGCCTCTCAAATGTCACAAAACCGATACGGGAAAAATCCTAAATTTGTATTTTGGTTTCTAAACTCAACTCCAGGTCTTGTGATCAATCCCTAAGGTCTTTAAACACTCACTACAGATCATGGTTCCACAAAAACACCCAAACCCTCTCTAGAAATTTCCAAGTTCCCAATCCACCATCAAACCAATTCTAAACTAAAACTAGAATATAAAGAAGCTTAAGACTAACTAAATGGAAAAAGCTATACCTCATTTAGGCCGCTCTCGACAGCCCTAGCTCCCCAATGTTGTCAAAATCCCACTTTGTTTGGTCTATTTTGTAGAGGATGAAGAGGGGATCAATTTTAATGAAAGGGGTTTAGGGTTTTGATGGAGATTTGGAGATAATATTTGGGGTTGAAGGTGGAGGGAAATGAGCTTGAGGAGATGAAGAGGGAGATGTAAAATGGTGGAGGAAGAGAAATGTGGCAGCCCCTCTCTCTTCTCTTATTCTCATGCACTCTCTCACTAATTACCCTTTTGTCCTTTCTCATTTTCTTTTCTTTTTTAATTTCAAAACCAAATCACATAATGCCCATAAAACAACACCAATGCAACTACATGTAACCAAATGTAAAATGACATGGTACACTAGCCATGGAAAACTGTAGAAATACGGATTTGGCTTAATCGTGATTAGCAGCGTACTAATCGGGTTTTTATTTAAACCGCATATAATAAATTTTAAAAATGCCAGATCCAATAAATATATTTTTAAATGAATAAATCACAAATATTGGTATATATTTATACCCTTTTTCGAAAACTCCAATTCCGCAAATCGGACAGTTTTCGGGAAAAATATTATTTTAATATTAAATTCCAAAAATAATATTTTGTATTTTCTGAAATGCTACAATCTTCCCCCCTTAAATAAATTTGGTCTCCGAATTTAAATTTAAACCCCAACATACTAAAATATTTCAATGATCAACTCAAATCAACGGGGCTCCGAAATCACGGAAGATATGGAAACAACACAGCGCGTCAAGTGCGCTTGAAAACGAGTACAAAACTCAAAATCGAACTCCGTTAAGCGTCACGCAAATCACCAGATTTGCATGCATATCCTCGGAGTTACCATAGGGATACAGATCTCGAAATCCACTACTGAAATCTAATATGCACTAGTCAAATGCTATAATATGTACATAGTACGCATCCTTGAAAAATCTTCAAAATAGAATGACACACATGAAAAATTCTTTCTAAATCGCCGTGTGATGCGTAACTCACGGCATAAGTGACGGACACTCGTTTGTAAAGTAGTAAATGTATCTATACATGTCTTTGCTCAAATATGCGTTCCGCATTTTTGAAATATCCCAAGAGATTTTCCTTTGTAATTGTTCGTGTTACTCGCGAACACGTAGGAAATAGTGAGACTATAGCTCCTTTTTGAAAAGCTCTTTTTTAAAATTTTAATTCATGCAAAGCACTCAGGTACTATCCTCAGATCAGTCCAGTTCGGCTACTATATAATATATAGTACCTATCATGAAAACAAAGTGCTCAAAAGCAAAATCGGCCTTAAAGGCGTATCCAACAATCACGTGCATCTGGTGCGCACGGAAATCAAATCCAGATACAAATGCTATAAATGTACACAAAAGCAAAACTAAGTGCAATAGATGTGCACGAAAGTATCTGTCCAGTGCAACGGGTATGCACGACAACAATATCAAGTGCATCTAGAGTGCACGAAATCTCAATCCAGTGCCACTATCATGCATGAATCAAATCTCAACCGAGCGCATCAGGTGTGCATAAAATCCCATCTAAATCATGCGCCCAACATGCGCGAAAATCCAAATCAAGTGCATCCGATGCGCATAAAATCCAATATCAAGCGCCTAATATGCGCAAAAATCCAACCCAAGCGCGTCAGGTCCGTAAAAAGCGTCTTGTGCAGTAACATGCACGAAAACGAACATCAAGTACAAACGCGCCGGAAAACACGAATCTGGTAAAACGAATGCTCAAAGACATAAATCGGATGCAACCAAGGTACAGAGTATAAATCTAGTGCAACTAATGCATGAAATATCCATCCGGCGCAACAAATATACGAAATGAAAATCTAGTGCAACACTGCCCAAAAATACTAATCTGGTGCATCAAGTGCAAAAATATAAATCCGGTGCAGCAAATGCGCAAAATACAAATCCGGTGCATTAAATGCACAAAATACAATTCCGGTGCATCCAGTGCACGAAATATCAAATACAGTGCATCCAGTGCACAAAATACAAATACAGTGCATCCAGTGCACGAAAATGCATCAATAACTCAAACGCGTATAAAAACGACACCGAGTGTACCAAGGTGTATAAAATCATAAACGTGTGCCACTGCGTGCACAAAACACGTATCAATGCACTGCAAGCACATGCAAGCTATACCGAGTGTAAAAACCAAATCGAGTGCATACCACATGCACAAAATCGAATCAACCGTATGAAATCCACGAAATCATAAACATGTGCAGCCAAGGCACAAAACCGATATCAAGTGCAATAAATATGCACAAAATGTAAATACTCAGCAGGTGCAGCCATGGTGCACAAAAACCATATCACGAAACTCAATCATCAAAACTCAAATCCAAGCGATATAAGCGTGATACTCGGATCAGAAACGCAAATCGAAACAAATGACATTGAGGTACACCTCCTACAATGTCGAAAAAAGTCAGTACACCCAAAACTGGCAGAGCAAGATCATCCACTTGCCTCTTGCTCACGGTCTGGCGTCTTCTGTCTCTGGGTCCTCATTTCTCTGTGGATTACCAATCTCGCAATCCGTCGGCTCGTCGGCCCGGTCTGGTGTGCTAACGGAAACGATTCCACTCTGCCACTCCTCTGGTCATCTCTCGGCCAATTATCACGACCACTCGTAAAGCAGCACGTCTCTGGCGTTGGCCTCTGGCTCTCTGAATACACGTCACACATCTTATCCTTGGTGCAAATCTTATTGCAGAAGTGTCCTGGAAGGAACCTGCTCAGGGTCTCTTCCAATCTTGCCTATATCGAACTGTACGGAGGCTGTACTCTTTCATAATCTTTTCTCGTTTTCTGGACATCTGCATTCTTCGCACAACATTTTCTCGGGAACTAGTCGTATTTTAATGCCTCTGTACCCATATCTGATCTCTAATCTCGACGGGGAGAAACAACAGCTCGTCAGTATTTCACACGAACCTCTGGTTCCACTCGTCTGTATTATCGTCCGCTTCGACGTCACGGCGCGCTATCTGTGTACTATAAAGGTTCTTGACTACAGTCAACCCGGAGCCTCTCACACGGACTCAAAATCATGAACTCGGTATCTTCACCACTCTGTAGAAAATATCTAGCCGAACACGTCCTCGGGAACTCATCCCAACCATCGGAGGAATACTCCATACTCGTCCGCTCTCAATCAACCCACAACGCATCTAGCTGAGGTCCTTTATCCGAAGCTGGTCAGCTTACTGGTCTCCTATCACATGATATCCGAATGATGTCAAACTTTTCGATCGAATCATCAAAGTCCTATAATTCCCCGAAATCTCAACACCTAAGCACAGTCTAATAATATCCCGTACATGCCACAGTACCTATGGACCAACCGTAGAAGGGCAAACCTAAGCCTCACTGATGGCACCGCTGAACTGCTGCAAACCCTAAGGTTCAGAAGCGGTTCCATGATCATCCTGTCGAGTTAGGGTTTCATTCTTCTAGAGGGTCCACAGAATCACTTGCATGTTCCTTCGAATACTTTAAACTTGGAAAAATGGGTTTCTGACATTCGTACGAACTTTTTAACTTCGCCTGGACGACCTGTGAATACCCTTCGTCCGCAGGCTAAGCAATACCTCAATCCTCCAGGAAAGATGATACATTAACGGTCATCTCTGGATCGGTCTACACTAGATCTGAGTAAGACTCTCCACACTGGAAATCTTCAACTCAACTGGGCCTGTGTTGGCGCATCAAATCTGACGAATCGCCTTCATCTCTCAACTCAAGATAGACTAGCTATCATTTGTCGCATCTCTGCCTGGAAGCTCCCGCGATCTCAGCTCGTAAGCTCTGGGAGAGACATCCCGTCAATTTCAGCAACTGCTGGGTCATCTGTCTGCAAGGTAGACGACATCACAACTCTGAGGTAGGCTGTACATCAACAGTCCTCTCGCAACTAGCAGCTCTAACAATGGCCCGATCATCCGGTATAAAACCAAACACTCGCCTCAACAAGAGGTCACAACACAAATACTACATCGAGACGTTCCCATGTCACCAGAAAACACAATGGTCAGTCCTCGTCCCAGACGAGCTCGTCCTGACCATATCACTAGCAGCAGCTCAATCTGCGCTCAAACCATGGTGACAGGAACCTCAAACGTGTATCGATGAAACAGATCAAGGGCATGAAAGGAAACGACAGATCCAGAATGGATACATGATCATAAGAAGAAATAACATCAATGAAAGTATGATCATGGAAACGAAAAGAATCAAGGATCTCAAATGGATGTATGATCAAGAGAATGAAAAGAATCATAAGTCTCCAATATGTACATCCTAAGGTCTCTTAAGTGGAGTATCGTCAAATCATCATATCACATCGTATATTCTTTTATTCGCATTTATACCCCACAATAAGTCATTTCCATATATACATTCACACACGAACCATACGATCAGGTTTTTTTTTTAAATGATGCGAATCGTAGTTTTGAAAGTAGGGGCTACGGTGTTTTTAAGAAAAAGATATCATTTGAAAATTTGTAACGTCTCTCAAGGTATCTGTTTAAAAGATGCATACGATTCTTCAGTTTTGAAAAAGGTATGGTTCGCATGACATAATTACGTCGGCTATTTAGTCTTATAGTATCCAATACAGCAATATCATCGAATATCATCCTCAAATCTCGTCATCACGCATTAATCGTATCATATCACTTCTAACTATCCTTTAGTTTATAATATGGTTTCTCTAACTATCTTTTAACTCTATCCATATTTTTCTATTAAAGGTTCTCTTAACCATATTCTGTATATAAATCGGTTTCCATCAAAGTTTGCGGGGGTGCTATACGCCATCCACCCGAATTCCCCCGTAGATATAGATCTACTCACCTTGATTCTCGATTGCCGAATTCGATGACGCCATGCTCCGTCGCCTCAGAATCCATGCGAGGGTACCTACAATATCAGCAAAATCGCAATCGCTATTAACATCAAGTCCGGAAACCAAAACGACACACGGATCGCCTATAGGTTAGAACCTATAGCTCATGCATGCAAAACCAACAAATTACCCCTAGTCGTTGATGTACAAACATCCAACAACCAATTACAAATCCAAGTATCAAAACTCATCATTTCAAATACGGAAAACATATCCATAAATCACACTAATGTGCTCCCAGATATTGACTCAGGCCAAAAGGAGTTGCAGAAACAAGTATAGGTTGTTGTACATGGTGTATATGACCTACTGGACCAACCTAGGCACCAAATGCCACCAAGTGGCCGGCCACACCACTAGGAAATCCGGCGATCTCGGCCAAGCTAGCTCCGTTGGGGTTCGTCTGGTCAGTGTGGTCTCCTAGTGCCCTAATTTGGTCCCTGGTATTGTTTGGTAAACTCAAAAATGTCTCCGGCCATCCCAAATTCCCCGTAGGCCTCTCAAATGTCACAAAACCGATACGAGAAAAATCCTAAATTCGTATTTTGGTTTCTAAACTCAACTCCAGATCTTGTGATCAATCCCTAAGGTCTTTAAACACTCACTACAGATCATGGTTCCACAAAAACACCCAAACCCTCTCTAGAAATTTCCAAGTTCCCAATCCACCATCAAACCAATTCTAAACTAAAACTAGAATATAAAGAAGCTTAAGACTAACTAAATGGAAAAAGCTATACCTCATTTAGACCACTCTCGACAGCCCTAGCTCCCCAATGTTGTCAAAATCCCACTTTGTTTGGTCCATTTTGTAGAGAATGAAGAGGGGATCAATTTTAATGAAAGGGGTTTAGGGTTTTGATGGAGATTTGGAGATGATATTTGGGGTTGAAGGTGGAGGGAAATGAGCTTGAGGAGATGAAGAAAGAGATGTAAAATGGTGGAGGAAGAGAAATGTGGCAGCCCTCTCTATCTCTCTCCTCTCTTATTCTCACGCACTCTCTCACTAATTACCCTTTTGTCCTTTCTTATTTTCTCTTCTTTTTTAATTTCAAAACCAAATCACATAATGCCCATAAAACAACACAAATGCAACTACATGTAACCATATGTAACATGACATGGTGCACTAGCCATGGAAAACTGTAGAAACACGGATTTGGCTTAATCGCGATTAGCAGCGTACTAATCGGGGTTTTATTTAAACCGCATATAATAAATTTTAAAAATGCCAAATCCAATAAATATATTTTTAAATGAATAAATCATTTTAATCTCCAATTATATCACAAATATTGGTATATATTTATACCCTTTTTCGAAAACTCCAATTCCGTAAATCAGGCAGTTTTCGGGAAAAATATTATTTTAATATTAAATTCCAAAAATAATATTTTGTTTTTTCTGAAATGTTACACCAACTTGGGCTCAGCCCACTCAGATTTGAATAAAACGTTGAACATTTGTTTGGGCTCAGTCCCTTTTTGGTTCAATAATGCTGAGTATTAAATTGGGTTCTGACACCCCTTTTTCTTTTGTCTTTTATTGAGTGTTGAACACTCTTTGTAGCGCAGAGCGCTTTATGTACAGAGCCTTTATGTACAGAGCACTTGGCGCTGAGCGCCAGACCTGGAGCGCTGAGGCGCTTCATATGAAATAACGCACACGTGAGGAGCACGTGGCGCGCTTGGCGCTGAGCGCCAGACTTGGGGCGCTAAGGCGCTTCTTATGAAATAGAGCACACGTGAGGAGTACGTGGCGCACTTAGCGCTGAACGCCAGACGTGGAGCGCTAAGGCGCTGCTTATGAAAATGGCGCACACGTGAGGAGCACGTGGCATGCTTGATGCTGAGCGCTAGACTTGGAGCGCTAAGGCGTTGCTTATGAAAATGGCGCACACGTGAGGAGCACGTGGCGCGCTTGGTGCCGAGCGCCAACCAATGAGTGCAGAGTGCTCGTTTTTAAGTAGCGCCCATGTAAGGAGCACGTGTCGCGCTTGGCGCTGAGCGCTAGCCTATGAATACAAAGCGCTCTTGATCAATTCTGTGCTCGGAGAATTAAGAGACTTTGTCTCGTGGATCCAAGAACTAAGTTCTTATTTTAATAGGAGATGCTATGATCTCTTCTGTTTTTTATGAAAGACTGTCTTTGTCTTATAGATCCGTGATCTAAAGAGAACTAAGTTCTTCTCCCTCCATTCTTTTATTTTTATTTTTATGATGAGATGCTCCAATCTTTTCTACTCTTATGGAAGACTTCTGTCTTTGTAGATCTATGATCTAGAAAAAGAACTAAGTTCTTCTTTTTGGTGAGATGCTTTGATCTCTCTGTTTTATTTATCTTGAAGAAATTCTTCTTTTCAGAGCTTGCTCTTCTCTTTTTTCTTTTTTTTTCGATTTTAAACTTATAGGGAGGTCTCTCTCTCTAAGACTTGAAGTCTTGGGTTCTTTATATAGGGGACACTGATTTGTTGAATCAGTTAAGAAAATCTTTCTCTCATTGATTTGCGGATATTTCCCCACTATTGGATCTTTGATCCTAGGTCTTCTGTTTTACAGAAGACAAACTTCTTGTTTTTAACAAGATTGGGAAAATATTTTCCCATACAGTACTTATTCTGTATCTTGGTGATTTTTAGTCACCATTGGATCTTTGATCCAACGGTGCTTTGATTTACAGAGCACAATCTTTCCTATTTGGAAATATTTGAGGAGTATTTCCTCAACATAATTTTATTATGAATTTTGATGATTTATCATATTCGTTGAATCTTTGATCCAACGGTGGAGAACATTTAGTTCTGGCGCCAGCGCTCTCGTACTTTACATGTGATGTGCTGTTACAGAGTTTTTGACTCTTAGCACTTGGTGCTCAGCGCTCTCGTGCTTTGCACGTGATGCGCTGCTTCAGAGTCTTTGACTCTTTAGCGTTGACGCTCTCAGTGCTCTCGTGCTTTGCACGTGATGGGCTGCCTCAGAGTCTTTGACTCTTTAGCGCCGACGCTCAGCGCTCTCGTGCTTTGCACGTGATGGGCTACCTCAGAGTCTTTGACTCTTTAGCGCTGGCGCTCAGCGCTCTCGTGCTTTGCATGTGAGGCGCTGCCTCAGAGTCTTTGACTTAAATCCTCGGTGCTCAACGCTCTCGTGCTTTGCACGTGAGGCGCTTCCTCATTACTGAAGGTGTCTTTTCACTTTCCTTCTCCGCTTTTCCTGAGTCAAGTTTCTCTTTCCCAGAGCTTGGAAATAGTTCCATCATGCACAACATTTTCTGTGTCTAGACTTAAATGTCTCCCTTCATAATCTGAAGCAATGCTTCTTTTCTCTCACATTTTCAGAGAATCATTTTAATAGAGAAGTGCTATGGCTTGTAATCGCCCACATGCTCGCCGTCAGCCATGGGAGGTGCCCATTTAGGAAATTGTTCCTCGTTTTTCTGCGCTCTTGGTGAACCCTACTCTTACGGATGACCAATGCGACACGGTGCTGCACGAGCTCTTGACTCGTATAGGATATCCTCTCCCCATCGGCTCCATTTGGCTCCGGATGGTTTTCTTGTCTGTAATCAATGATATCCTCCCTCCTCCGACGGAGATGACTCCGGAAATGCTCGACGCCGCGGAAGACAGGATCGAGTGCTTCCACGAGGCACTTTTGATCACCACAGCTCTGAGGGATCGCTCTGTTCGGCTGCTAAGACAGATACGGGCTCAGCGGGTCGTCATGTCTGTCTTTGCTAATGGGTGCAGTGCTAACCGATGGGTAGCTACTCTTTGTGAAGATCGCCGTTTTGTCATGGTGGAGAAGGCAGAGTTGGAGTTAGATAATTTTATCCATAGTTTTGTAAATCCCTGTACTTTTGATCCCATGTTTAGTGATCTATTTCCTGTAGAATAAAAGGTTCAATTAAATGCTTTTTTTTTGTCGTTGAACACCTGTTCTTCCCCTGATGTGTGCATGTGCATATATGAATGAGCATGGTTTCACACATATCTGTAAACTAAACTTAAACCGGCATAAACAGGAACAAATAGCTCTTGGCTGAAGATTTTGGCGGGAACAAATGCCCCCCACTACTTTGCCCACGTAAGTATGTACATGGGTGAAGTAGTGCAGGGTAATTCATAGCATATGACCGGTTTCAAGTCGGTATACAACTTTCAGAATCTTAATCTAAGAAGATAGCGAGCGGTTACAAGCGTCGTCATTTATCATTGACTCAAATCTCAACTCTTAAGGGATATAGTTCCAAACCCTCAGCCCCATGAGCTGCACCCTTCGATTTCTTTGTGTCTTAATCTGATGTGAAGTAATTTACTTGCTCATGAGTAACTCCTCCATTTCAGTGGCATGTAATTTTGGCAAGTGTGGCATGTAGACGATAGATAACAGTTCATCTTGACCTCTTTGTAGGGTGCGATGGCTTAGAAAGCAGGTTCGGGTCTGCCGCCTAAGACTTTTTCAACTTTATGAGCCGTGAGGGTCTCATAAAGACTTTTCTCCCTACGAGTCGAGAGGATCCCGTAGGTGTATTTTCTCCTTAAGGGTCGTGAGGACCCCTAAGTGCGTTTTCTCTTGAGAATCGTAAGGATCTCGTAAAAGAATTTTCTTTTCATGCGCAGGGACACTAATTTCCCTGAGGTCAAGGCGAATCGAGAGATTCCTGCAATGACACTGTTTTCCTTGCGGGTCGACACGAATCGAGAGGTTCGCGTCAAGGATGCTGATTTCCCTGAATCGAGAGATTTTTTCCAAGGACACTGATTTCCCTGGAGGTCGAGACAAATCGAGGTATTCCTGCAAAGACACTGATTTCCTTGCGGGTCGACGCGAATGGAGATGTTCTCGTCAAGGACGCTGATTTTTCTGAATCGAGGTTTTTCCAAGGACACTGATTTCACTGGAGGTCGAGATGAATCGAGGTATTCCTGCAATGACACTGATTTCCTTACGGGTCGACGCGAATCGAGAGGTTCTCGTCAAGGACGCTGATTTCCTGAATCGAGAGTTTTTTGCCAAGGACACCGATTTCCCTGGAGGTCGAGACGAATCGAGGTATTCCTGTAAAGACACTGATTTCCTTGCGGGTCGACGTGAATCGAGATGTTCTCGTCAAGGATGCTGATTTCCCTGAATCGAGAGATTTTTGCCAAGGACACTGATTTTCCTGGAGGTCGAGATGAATCGAGGTATTCTTGCAAAAACACCGATTTCTTTGCGGGTCGATGCGAATCGAGATGTTCTCGTCAAAGACGCTGATTTCCCTGAATCGAGGTTTTGCCAAGGACACTGATTTCCCTGGAGGTTGAGATGAATCGAGGTATTCCTGCAAAGACACTGATTTCTCAGCGTCCTCACCGGGGACCAGAATGGTGACTTCAGGGTCGGCGCTCCCACCGACTACCTCGCCTCCTACGGCCTGCTCGACGCCTCCCCCTGTGGTGCTTCCTCGGTGAGGGGGTACTTGGCATGGAGCTCGCGGTCGACGAACTCCGGCATGAACTCCTTGATGGCTTTGAGGGCGCCGTGCCACACGACGGCCGCAGATTCGGCGAGATCAAGGTAGAATTGATCAGACGCCTTGTATTCCTCCATGACCTTCACTGCCCGGCCCTCTGCAAGCTTCGCCACGTCTAAGGCCGCACAAGCATCCTTCTTGGTGGCATCCCTTGACCTCTTCAACGCGTTGTAGAGGCCTTTCGTCTCTTCCAACATAGCTTGGATAGCCCGGTTGGACTCGTTCAGGAGCCGATGGGACTCCTTCAGCCTGGAGGTCGTCAGCCCCTCCGCGACCAATCTCGATTCGAGACTAGTCGCTTTCTCTTCCGCCTGCTGCAATTGGAGACGAAGTTCCTCCTCCCACGAGGAGGATTCACCCGCCTTCTTCATGGCCGGGGCTACCTCCTCGGACTCCATGGCAACGAGGAGAGCACAGTAATGAAGGAGCTGAGGAAAGCAGCAAACAGGTTAGAAAGCTCAAACCGAGAAAATAAGACTTAAGAAATTTTAAGAAAAGTCAAGTACCAATCTGAACCGCCTTCTGCGCTATGGCGGCCACCTGGGCCTTCATGGTCCCCCAGGGAATCTTGCCCCTAGCTACCTGCTCCATGTCCAAAAGCAAGCTGTCGGCGACGGAGATCCCCGAGGGCACCTCAATACAGAAATCTCCCTCCTGCACTGGAATCCCGATAGGTGGTGGCCGAGAGACCACCTGCTTCAGTCTTTTGATGGGGACCTCGGAGGGCTCCTCCTCCTTCTCCCTTACCCGGGGCGCCGGGTCCCACACGTGCTTCTGACCCCCCCCACGGCGCTCTTCCCGGACTGGAGGTGCTGTGGAAGGTTTGGGCGGAGGTGTTTGCCTTGGGGCCAAGCTCGGACCGGGGCAGGACGAGCTTGCACCCCCAGCCTTCTTTCCTTGGGTCTTGGCGGCCATGGAGGCCAGGATTTTTGATCGGTCCATGGGCTCTGCAAAAAAGAACACACAAACAGAAGGGGGTTAGTGACACTGAAACGACAAAGGAAATTTACTAAAGTCTAAATAGATCGCCGAAAGCCTTAACTTACCCAAGAAATGCGTAGGACTGAGCCCAGCCCAACTTAGTACCTGCTCGGAAAGCAAGACATCTGTCCGCCGGATCGGTTCCCACTAGGACACCACCCTCGCCTCGGGGGAAGTTGACTGCTTTGCCTTCGGACAGTCGGCCCTGTGCCACTGTGTAGGCACAGACCAATCCTCACTCTTCGGTGGCCCGACGAATACATACTTCTCCTTCCATTCATGAATGGAAGAAGGGACGACCACTACCCCCGACTCGGTCGCCCCACCCTTATGTTTTTTAAACGAAAAGTATACCCAGCTCAGCTCCTCCTTACTTGTACCGGGGTGATTTTTATAACAAAGGAAAGACATGAGGAGGGTCAAATTGAAGGGGATCTGATCTAATTTCAACCGGACCAGAAACCCTAAGAGGATCCTCCACGAGTTCGGCGTTAGCTGGCCCGAGAAAAGATTGAAGTATCGAAGTACCGCACTATCCTCGGGTGAGAAGGGCCAACGCATTCAAGCCCGGAATGCTTCCAGATACAGGGCAACCTTCTTTCCCTGCACCTGATTTGCCCGCTCACCCTCCCTAGCCAAACGAAGGGAATAATCACAGGGAACATGGAATCGAGTCCGGATATTGGAAAGCTCGACCATGCGATTCAAGACAGAGGGTGCATCGCGGGTATTCCCGATGCGCACCTTGGGAACCCTTATCGTCGCCCGACGGCGAGTGACAAGGGCGGCACTGACTCTAGGGGGCGAACCCGACACAGAAGACGAAGAAGAGGAAGAACCCTCTTGGCTATCCGAAGCCGAAGAAGAGGAAGATCTACTGGACTCGGCCCCAGCAACTGGAACCTTATCGTTCGACTCTACCCCTACTATATGAAACTGTGTCTTAGCTCTACCACTAGGTTTATACAAACATCAAGTATGCAATTTAAAAAAATCTAGAGTGCTAAGTTGCACTAACCTAGAATCTAACTAGAGTATTAGGGTTTACAAAGCATGAAAGCAAGTTCTATACTAAGTGAAGAGGGTTACAACCTTTGTAGACCGGTTTTTCACTTCTAATGCTCCAAGTAGTAGTCCCTAAGCTCTAAGTAGTAGTCCCTAGAACTCTTCTTGGCTCCACTTGAAAATAGGATCGAGCATGCTTTGCGATCTTCGAGGCCGAAGATGATCCATCTTGAAGTCTCTCTAGGTCATGCTACCTCTTCACTAATCAAATATTAGTAAAGGAAACAACCTAATCTAAAGGGCTAGTTTAGAGTAGGTTGATGAAGTGGGAATTTTGCTCATTTTAGAAATCTCTTTCTTTTTTTATTTCCAATTCAAGAAAAACCCTAGTAATCTTTTGGAAGGAAGAAGATGAACTTGGGTGAGAAAATGAATTAAGTGATGAAGCGAGAGAGTGAACCATGAGTTAAATATAAGGGTTGGATGAGAAAATATCTAGAGTAAAAACAAAAATGAGAGATGAGTCATGACTTCCACATGCTTCCACATGCTTCCACAAGCATCTAAGCCATGCTCACTAATCCACTCATTTTTATTTTCCTCTTAATAAATAATCACCTAATAATCTTTAGGTCATAGCGTGAGTCTCATACACCCATGTTCAATGTATCATCAAGTATGATACAATATATAAATACATATATTAAGATATATCACATATATATTAAATATATTAGAAGAGAAGAAAATCTTTAGTGAGCACAATATTAGTTAATATATAAATATATCAAATATAAATATATATTAAATTATTAAATCAATACTTGATTCAATAATCCGGTTATATCATATATAACCGACTAATATCATTTATATGTATATCAAATTATCAAATCAACACTTGATTCAATAACCCGGTCATATCACATATAACCGACAACATTCAATATACTATATCAAATCAACACTTGATTCAATAACCCGGTCATATCACATATAACCGACAACATTCAATATACTATATCAAATCAACACTTGATTCAATAATCCGGTCATATCATATATAACGGCCAATATCAAATATATATACATATAACATATCATTGAATTAACACTTGATTCAACAATCTGGTTATATCATATATAACCTAACCGATATCAAATATCATGAGATTAGAATATAGTATCACATGCTCGTATTTAATCAAGCTCCCGCACATATCACCATATGTGCCCTACTTCGTTTCGCTTGAGCTAGGAAACCTCTGTGTGGGACTTTAAAGACTCGTCAATACGCCAGCAGTAGGTAATGATCACATCAGTCACCTACAAGCCGTTAGCAGTATTAGCTGGACGTAACGGCTATCCAGGTATTGAGCGAATAGAAAATCAACAAACAAGCTTGTCCAAACTCCCGCAAAGCCTATAAGCAACACTTACCGTACAGTCCGGTCTCTTCGTATGATATGTCGCATATCGAGTCTAGGGGTAGAATCGTCAGACCCCAATAACTTGATAAGTCATGCCGATTTATGGCCTATAACCTTTCGAGAAACTACCGATAACACTTACCAGTAAATCTCATCAACCATGGCCAGAGACTTGCTGTTATAGCCAATCAAGCATAGCGCAATATCAACTCCCTATACCGGAAGAGACGAAACCCCTCCTATCGCTCAATACCTCCATGTGACTCGGGACTGTACCAAAAATCTACCTGTTTGCACGACTCCTTTGAGCCATGGTAGGGAGGAAATCAAAGCATAGTGGGAACCACACAAGACTCTATGACGATTTCTGGTCTATAGACTAACTTGTACAAGTGTCACCAGAGAATTGCTATCTGACGATAGGTATGGTACCATCTAGGAGTACTCGGCGAGTCCTGTTCGATGTACCCATTCTGTCACGCCCCGCTTCCCAGAGTACGCTAGATTGGGCACGTGACATAGCCAACAATGCTACCTGTGGGTAGAAAGTATCCATCCACAGTCACATTACGGCTGTAGAGATATCAAGAACAAGATAAAACTATCTAAAACATGTCCATAATCCAGAATAACAGGAGTCAATAATAAATAAATGCGGAAGCAAATGATCCAATACAAATAACTGAAAAGTATGTCCCATAATGCGGGTTCACATCAGAAAATAAATGCAGGAAATAAAACTAACTACTACTGAACTCACAGCTCAGCCTGCTGGCTGAAGTACCCCTGCTCGGACTGCAACGGCGGTACGGAATCTGGGCCATGCAAAACCCAGACGTCAGCGCGTCATGTCAACAAGTAATATAATATGAACAGTGTAGCAGGCAATGCAATATAAACATGAATAAAACGAGAGTAGCAATAATATGAATCAAGCAGTGCAGGGTAGTGTGCAGTGGGTAACTAAACTGTTCTATCAGGTTTTCTATTTTAGAGTCTTTGAAACCAAATTGATGAATCATCGATGTAACTCAATAGTATCCTGTGCATGCCCGGGACCACGGTCAAGACCCTCGGGGCTGAATCCGAGACGTGCCGCTAGGCAGTAACAGGTAGCAGGATGGGCGAGTGATGTCAGCATCATCACTCCGGGGCTGGCCTAGCCCGTAAGACTGATCAGAACAGGTATCGAACTGTTGAGTTACAAGTCAGGTTTCACCTTTGATTTCCCCATACCCCCAAGTTATGTATGTTGAGTCAGGTATTCAGTAATCAAGAACTAATGCCAACACAGGATCAGGTAAAAGCAGGTTTGTCTGGATAGACAACAGGAAGGGTCCATGAGGACTACATGTCAGGTTTGTTGGCATTAGACACAAGATCAGGTAACGGGTCGGGTCATGGTACATCAGGTCAAGTCAACAGTATACGGTACCATGTCAGGTATATCAATATATATATATATATGTGTAGCAATGTCAGGTCAAGATGTAAACAATATCGTGGGTGTGCTCACAATCAGATATATAATCAAACATGGGTATTAACAACATGAGATAAGCAATGAATTAAGTAATAAGCAGTTTCATTCAATTTGCAATACAGATATCAATTTGTTACAGAGATGATTACAAGAGTACAGTAAGACAAATATAGCCGTTTAGTCATGTTAACAGGTTTAAAAACCCTTAGAGGTGCAATAATTTATGTAACGGTTCAGTACAACTATTTCAGGTTAAATGCATACGAGTGTCCGAATGTAACAGAACTACAGGGATAAATGCCACAAGCTATTTTAACAGTAAAATGTGATTGAACAGGTAAATATAATTATTAGGTTCAATTTGCAAACTGTAAGTTCCATGTTTAACAGTAAAATGATATAATGCAATATTGTACCCGAAAATGGGAAACGATTGTACCAAGTTAAATTTTACAGGTTTAGGGTGTCAATATATATATGTAAATATTGTATAGCATGTAGCAAGGGGTACTTGCCTCGACGGGTCGTGAACCGGGAAAAACGGAACGTAACGTCGGCGGGGAAACCCGCGACGGACGCACGGTTCACGGATTGAACCCAAACAACGAACAATGGAACCACACGAGTCGGGATACCTCGCTGGAATGTCGGGTCACGCCGTCGGCACGGCCGGATTCCGGCTTGAAAGTGAACAGTGAATGCCAAGAACTTTGCAACAAGAAAGGAATGAAGAAGAAGAAGAGGAGGCTTACAATGGGTTGCTCTGTGGTTACAGAGAGGAGACGCGAGAACGACGACGAGGTCGACGGGCTCCGATGGTGGCCAACAGTGACCGCGGGGGAGAAAAACTGCCGATTAAGAATGCATTAGCCGAGAAAGAAAGAAGAAGGGAAGAGAGGAGGGAAGTATCTTACCGAGGAGCGTGCGAGGTCGGGGACAAGAGGACGGGGTCGTCAGCGGCGACAGACGGCGGTCCGACGGTGTGCATGGGCTGTGGGTGGCTGCGGCTGGTGTGCAGGTGGTCACGGGTCCGGTCGGGGTGCACCAGGAGAAGGGAGGAGGATGGTGAGGGAAAGACGAGGACGATGGCGGGGGCGACGACGAGGTGATCGTCGTCGGCGAGACGCTGGAATGGTTGCAGGGAACTGTAGGCGGCCGCGGCGGGGTGCACAGGTGGCTGCGAGGGTGGAAGAATGAGGATATGGGTGAGACGAGGAAGAGGAGGCGAGGGTGCCGGTGCCGGTGTCGTCGGCGTTGGGGTCGCGGCGGCGAGGAAGGAGACGGCGGTGGCTCGTGCTCGAGGAGGGAGGTGGTTCTACTGTGTTGCGTGAAGAATAGAGGAGGGAAAGATTTAAAGAAAGAAAGGAGGAGAGAGAGAGAGAATATGTGGATAGAGATAGAGAGAGAGAGAGAGAGAGAGAGATGAAGGGCCCACGGAAAATAAATGGGGGGAGTTGATTGGTTGAGGCAAGATTTAAATGTATAGAAAATTTTTAAAAAGATTTAAAGATTTAACTTAAACAGTAAGATTTAATATGGTTAAAGGAAATATACGACGTTTAAAAATTATTAAAATTTGGGATTTTGGCGCTAAATAAAACATTTCCAAATCGCGCCCGGGTCGGGTCCAAAAATTTGAAATTTAAATAATAGGATTTTAAGCGGGTTCCAAATTTTAAAATTAAGTGTCTTATGAATAAAAAGCATACCCCCAAAACGGACACATGTACGCGCGCGTAGCCGTCCAAACTCGCCCGTTTCACTGAACGGGACGAGAACACGATGCACGGACGCTACAACGGGGTTAGGGGTGTCAAGTAGGCCAAGATGGATATTTTTAATTTTATTTTAGATGCCAAAAATTGTTATATGCAGAAATGACTTTACCAGGTAAAAATTTACAGTAAGCCACAAACAAGCAAGACAAATGAAATGAGTACCACATTATGCTCAAACAGTAACTGAAAATAGTAGCATTGGGCTCGGGTGTTACATTATACCCAACTACAAAAGAATTTCGTCCTCGAAATTCCAAGAATACAAGATAGATAACTACAAGAAAAGGTGAGGAAACTTCTGCCGAATTTCATCTTCTCGTTCCCAAGTGGACTCTGCATGCGAGCGATTACCCCAAGAAACAAGCACAAGGGGGATAACCCTGTTCTTAAGAACCTTTTCCCTTCGATCCATAATTTCAACCAGTCGCTCCTCAAAAGTCAAGTCTTCCCGTACTGTTAGCTCCGAATGATCCAAAATGTGCGTTTCATCTCGAACATACCTTCATAGTTGAGATACGTGAAACACATCATGCACACTTGCCAAGGACTGCGGTAACGCCAAACGGTACGCTACCTCATCAACACGCTCCAAGATCTCAAAGGGTCCAACGAATCGAGGACTAAGCTTTCTTCGACTCCCAAAACGAATCACCCCTCTAGTCGGTGATATCTTCAAGAATACCAAATCACCCAGGGCGAACTCTAGAGGTCTTCTTGACGTGTCGGCCCAACTCTTCTGTCTGTCTTGAGCTGCCTTCATATGGTTCATGATAGTGTTAACCTTCTCAACTGTCTGCACAACCAAATCTGGTCCCAATAATTTTCGTTCACCGACATCATCCCAACAAACAGGTGAACGACATTTACGACCATACAATGCTTCAAATGGAGCCATCTGGATAGTTTCCTGAAAACTGTTGTTGTAAGAAAACTCCACCAAATGTAGATGATCCTCCCACGAACCCTTGAAGTCCAACATGCATGCTCTCAATATATCTTCAAGAGTTTGGATCGTTCTCTCCGACTGGCCATCAGTTTGAGGATGATAAGCTATGCTAAACTTCAATTGAGTCCCCAAACTTTCCTGTAAACTCCTCCATAAGTGTGATAAGAACCGAGTGTCCCAATCGGACACGATGCTCACCGGTACCCCATGCAATCTTACAATCTCCTGCATGTACCGCTCTGCCAAGGTCTCTGTTGATTGACCAACCCGAAAAGGAATAAAGTGAGCCGCCTTGGTCAACCGATCAACAATTACCCATACTGCATTGTTGCCTTTTGGACTCCGCGGTAAAGCCGTCACGAAATCCATGGTTATATGTTCCCACTTCCACTGAGGAATCGGAAGTGGTTGCAATAAACCAGCAACCCTTTGATGTTCAGCCTTAACTTTCTGACACACCAAGCACTTAGCCACAAAGCGAGCAATCTCTCGTTTCATGCCTTCCCACCAGAAATGCTGTCGAATATCTCGGTACATCTTTGTGCCTCCTGGATGTACAGAATAAGCTGAACTGTGTGCCTCCTTCATAAGCTCTTCACGAACATCTCCCTTTGGCACACATAAACGGCTACCATACCTCAACGAACCATCTTCACGAATCAGCAAATCTGTTTGTAGTCCGGCTTCAACCTGCTCTCGAAACTTTTGCAGTTTAGGATCCTGCGATTGTGCTGCTTTAATTTTCTCAATCAAAGACGAATGTACTTGCAGCTGCATCAACTGTCCCGTAGAACGCGGTAGCACAACCTCCAAGTCAAATCTTCGAAAATCTGCGACGATCTCCTTCTGCGTAGTTAACATCTGAATTGCTGGTAACCGACTAAGCGCATCCGGCACAACATTAACCTTCCCCGGATGGTACTTAAGATCAAGATCGTAGTCAGCCATCAGCTCCAACCATCTACGCTGCCTCATGTTAAGCTCCTTCTGTGTGAACACATACTTCAAGCTCTTATGATCTGTAAAAACTTCGACCCTTTCGTCTAAAAGGTAATGTCTCCAAATCTTCAAAGCGAAAATCACAGCCGCAAGCTCCAAATCATGAGTTGGATAATTCTTCTCATGGGTCTTCAATTGTTTCGATGCGTACGCTACAACCTTCCATGCTGCATCAAAACACATCCCAATCCTTTCCCAGATGCGTCGCTGTGAATCACCAATCCTCCGGAATTGTCTGGCACGATCAAAATAGGGGCGGTTATTAACTTCTGCTTCAACGTCTCGAAAGCTAACGCACACTTATCCGTCCATGCAAAAGGTACCTCCTTACGCGTAAGCTTGGTTAACGGCTCAGCTATACGAGCAAAGTTCTCCACAAATCTTCTGTAGTATCCGGCTAATCCAAGGAAACTTCTTATCTCCGCAACATTCTTTGGAATTGGCCAATCACGAACGGCTGCAATCTTTTCGGGATCGACGGCAATTCCATTGCCCGACATAACATGCCCCAAAAACTTCACTTCCTCCAGCCAAAACTCGCACTTACTCATCTTCGCATACAATTTCTCCTGTCTCAACGTCTGCCGTGCGATCTTCAAATGCTCAGCATGCTCTTCAAAACTCTTCGAGTAAACCAGAATATCGTCAATGAATACCACAATGAACTAATCCAAGAACGGTGAAAAGATTTGGTTCATCAAGTCCATGAATACTGCTGGCGCATTCGTTACTCCGAAGGGCATCACTAAATATTCGTAATGTCCATACCGAGTTCGGAACGCTGTCTTGCAAATATCTTCTGCTTTCACTCGAACCTGATGATATCCGGATCGCAAATCCAGCTTCGAGAATACCCTCGTGTCACTAAGCTGCTCAAAAAGTTTTCCAATGCGAGGAATAGGGTACTTGTTCTTAATAGTCACCCGGTTTAATTCTCGATAGTCGATGCACATCCTTCTCGTGCCATCCTTCTTCTTTACTAGAAGAACTGGAGCTCCCCAAGGCGAGTTACTGCTTCGAATCCAACCCTTTTCAAGCAATTCAGCAACCTATTTCTTGACTTCTTCCAACTCTACTGGTGCCATTGGATAATATGCTTTGGATACTGGCGCTGCACCAGGAATAAGATCAATTGCGAACTCCACGTCTCGCTTCGGCGGTAAACCCGATATATCTTCAAACACATCCATAAAATCGCGAACAACCGCCGGCTCTTCACCACTATCAACTTCCATTGCTGCAAGAATATCATTTATCGGCCTAGCCCTAAACTCGACTGGCCCGACAGAACTGCTTCCTTCAGTGAAGGTAAACTCAGGATGTCCGGGAATCTGGAAAATTACTTTCTTTGCCCTACAGTCAATGTGAGCGTGTAAAGTGCCAAGAAAATCCATCCCCAAAACGACTTCATAGCTGCCCGTATCAATCACCAAGAAATCTGCAAAAAGCTCCTGTCCGCACACAACAACTGTACAATCTTTACATTCCCTACTAGATATGATTTTCCCATTCCCAGTGTGTATGTCCCAGAAACTAGATAGGGTCGCGCAGGCAATCGAGTGTGTAGTTATAAACTTGGATGACATAAAACAGTGGGATGCACCAGAATCAAATAATGCTAATGCGGGAAAACCATGAACGAGTAGAATACCTGAAACGACTTCTCCTGACGCCTTAGCTTCCTCTGCCGTCAAGATAAAAGCTCGAGCCTGATTAGGTCCTTGAGTCAGCTGTTTCTGTCCTTGGAACGGTTTCTACGGAGGCTTCTGAATATCATCCCTCGTACGAAGCTTCGACGGACAAGCACCAACTGCGTGATCAGCCGCTCCACAAACCAAACAAAGTCCCAGCCTCCTACGACACTCCTTCTGCATTTGCCCAGGTAAACGACAGTAGTCACAAATCACGCTCTTTCTTCGATCAACGATCACAGGCTTCTTCATGGGTGCTACACCTCGATGGTCTACTGGAATACCTCTGCGACCAAGAGCTCGGTTAGGTACAAATGCGGGCTTTCTTGCCGCAACTGCTGTCTGCTGCAAGCTCCCTTTCATCCCAGATAAACTCTGCTGTTCCCGAGCTGCCGTAAGAACCTGTGAGAAAGTGGTCAAACCCAGGAAGACAATCTGCCTCTGGATGTCCACATCCAAACTTCGCATGAACCTTCGTGCCCTGTCCGCATCGTTGGCGACTAAAGGTCCAGCGAATCTGCTGAATCTCGCCCATTCTGCTGCATGCACATCCACGGGTGCTCCATTCTGCCTTAGCCCAATAAACTTCTCTTCCATTTCCTCCCGTGCAGTCCGCGGGAAGAACTTCTCCAGGAAACTCTTAGAAAAATCCGCCCACTTGATCGGCTTGGGCAAGCGGGTCTCCTCCATAAGCCACCATTCTCGGGCGTAGTCCACTAGCTGAATGCGTACCACATCAACCCTTTTGTCATCTGGAATCTGTGCCGCAATCAGCAAATTCTCCGTGTCAACTAGCCACTGCTCGGCTGGCAACGTCTCCTCCAAACCAGTAAATGTAGACGGACCCAAGCGCCTGAAATCTGCCACGGTCCCTACTTGGTCGACTGGTTGAGCTTCAACCCTGTCTACGGACTGCTGAACGGTCCGCAAACCTTCCTGGAATGATTCTGCTTGCTGCTGGATTAGCTCAGTCTGCCTCTTTTGATTCTCCAGCATTCCTCTTATCACTCCAAGCATGGCGGCTTCGTCCACACGCCTCTGGTACGTCTTGAAATTCTTATCTGCCATATTCCTGAAATCAAAACGCCCAACATTAGCATGATGATAGATCAATATATAGATCAAAGCTAGAACTCCAAGATACTTAAATAGAGTACCGCATTGTAACTATGCCGCGGTATCATAGCCACAATTACTTAACTCCACCCAAGTCACCTAAGTCCTAGAGATAACAAGAAATCAGGTTTTTCGAGTCGATATGCAAAGGAAGTTTGCACATCGTAAAAGATATAATCAGGAAGAATGTGATTCAAGAATGGTAAACGGTAAAGTGGCAGGACATGTTTTCTAAACACGGGTATTCTGATTCGTGTATTGGGTACAATACCCAACTACAAAAGAATCAACCCAACTAACCTATGGTTTTGATACCAAAAGAACCATGTCACGCCCCGCTTCCCAGAGTACGCTAGATTGGGCACGTGACATAGCCAACCATGCTACCTGTGGGTAGGAAGTATCCATCCACAGTCACATTACGGCTGTAGAGATATCAAGAACAAGATAAAACTATCTAAAACATGTCCATAATCCAGAATAACAGGAGTCAATAATAAATAAATGCGGAAGCAAATGATCCAATACAAATAACTGAAAAGTATGTCCCATAATGCGGGCTCACATCAGAAAATAAATGCAGGAAATAAAACTAACTACTACTGAACTCAAAGCTCAGCCTGCTGGCTGAAGTACTCCTGCTCGGACTGCAACGGCGGTACGGAATCTGGGCCATGCAAAACCCAGACGTCAGCGCGTCATGTCAACAAGTAATATAATATGAACAGTGTAGCAGGCAATGCAATATAAACATGAATAAAACGAGAGTAGCAATAATATGAATCAAGCAAAGCAGGGTAGTGTGCAGTGGTTAACTAAACTGTTCTATCAGGTTTTCTATTCTAGAGTCTTTGAAACCAAATTGATGAATCATCGATGTAACTCAATAGAATCCCGTGCATGCCCGGGACCACGGTCAAGACCCTCGGGGCTGAATCCGAGACATGCCGCTAGGCAGTAACAGGTAGCAGGATGGGCGAGTGATGTCAGCATCATCACTCCGGGGCTGGCCTAGCCCTTAAGACTGATCAGAACAGGTATCGAACTGTTGAGTTACAAGTCAGGTTTCACCTTTGATTTCCCCATACCCCCAAGTTATGTATGTCGAGTCAGGTATTCAGTAATCAAGAACTAATGCCAACACAGGATCAGGTAAAAGCAGGTTTGTCTGGATAGACAACAGGAATGGTCCATGAGGACTACATGTCAGGTTTGTTGGTATTAGACACAAGATCAGGTAACGGGTCGGGTCATGGTACATCAGGTCAAGTCAACAGTATACAGTACCATGTCAGGTATATCAATATATATATGTGTAGCAATGTCAGGTCAAGATGTAAACAATATCGTGGGTGTGCTCACAATCAGATATATAATCAAACATGGGTATTAACAACATGAGATAAGCAATGAATTAAGTAATAAGAAGTTTCATTCAATTTGCAATACAGATATCAATTTGTTACAGAAATGATTACAAGAGTGCAGTAAGACAAATATAGCCGTTTAGTCATGTTAACAGGTTTAAGAACCCTTAGAGGTGCAATAATTTATGTAACGGTTCAGTACAGCTATTTCAGGTTAAATGCATACGAGTGTCCGAATGTAACAGAATTACAGGGATAAATGCCACAAGCTATTTTAACAGTAAAATATGATTGAACAGGTAAATATAATTATTAGGTTCAATTTGCAAACTGTAAGTTCCATGTTTAACGGTAAAATGATATAATGCAATATTGTACCCGAAAATGGGAAACGATTGTACCAAGTTAAATTTTACAGGTTTAGGGTGTCAATATATATATGTAAATATTGTATAGCATGTAGCAAGGGGTACTTACCTCGACGGGTCGTGAACCGGGAAAAACGGAACGTAACGTCGGCGGGGAAACCCGCGACGGACGCACGGTTCACGGATTGAACCCAAACAACGAACAATGGAACCACACGAGTCGGGGTACCTCGCTGGAATGTCGGGTCATGCCGTCGGCACGGCCGGATTCCGGCGAGAAAGTGAACAGTGAATGCCAAGAACTTTGCAACAAGAAAGGAATGAAGAAGAAGAAGAAGAGGAGGCTTACAATGGATTGCTCTGTGGTTACAGAGAGGAGACGCGAGAACGACGATGAGGTCGACGGGCTCCGGTGGTGGCCAACAGTGATCACGGGGGAGGGGGGGGAGGGGAACTGCCGATTAAGAATGCATTAGCCGAGAAAGAAAGAAGATGGGAAGAGAGGAGGGAAGTATCTTACCGAAGAGCGTGCGAGGTCGGCGACAAGAGGACGGGGCCGTCAGCGGCGACAGACGGCGGTCCGACGGTGTGTAGGGGCTGCGGGTGGCTGCGGCTGGTGTGCAGGTGGTCGCGGGTCCGGTCGGGGTGCACCGGGAGAAGGGAGGAGGATGGTGAGGGAAAGACGAGGACGATGGCGGGGGCAACGACGAGGTGATCGTCGGCGGCGAGACGCTGGAACGGTTGTAGGGAACTGTAGGCGGCCGCGGCGGGGTGCACAGGTGGCTGCGAGGGTGGAAGAATGAGGATATGGGTGAGACGTGGAAGAAGAGGCGAGGGTGCTGGTGCCGGTGTCGTCGGCGTTGGGGTCGCGGCGGCGAGAAAGGTGACGGCGGTGGCTCGGGCTCGAGGAAGGAGGTGGTTCTGCTGTGTTGCGTGAAGAATATAGGAGGGAAAGATTTAAAGAAAGAAAGGAGGAGAGAGAGAGATTATGTGGATATAGAGAGAGAGAGAGATAGAGAAAGAGAGAGAGAGAGAAATGAAGGGCCCACGGAAAATAAATGGTGGGAGTTGATTGGTTGAGGCAAGATTTAAACGTTTAGAAATTTTTTAAAAAGATTTAAAGATTTAACTTAAACAGTAAGATTTAATATGGTTAAAGGAAATATACGACGTTTAAAAATTATTAAAATTTGGAATTTTGGCGCCAAATAAAACATTTCCAAATCGTGCCCGGGTCGGGTCCAAAAATTTGAAATTTAAATAATAGGATTTTAAGCGGGTTCCAAATTTTAAAATTAAGTGTCTTATGAATAAAAAGCATACCCCCAAAACGGACACATGTACGCGCATGTAGACGTCCAAACTCGCCCGTTTCACTGAACGGGACGAGAACACGATGAACGGACACTACAACGGGGTTAGGGGTGTCAAGTAGGCCAAGATGGATATTTTTAATTTTATTTTAGATGCCAAAAATTGTTATATGCAGAAATGACTTTACGGGGAAAAAATTTACAGTAAGCCACAAACAAGCAAGACAAATAAAATGAGTACCACATTATGCTCAAACAGTAACTGAAATTAGTAGCATTGGGCTCGGGTGTTACGCATTCTCTAATGAGCACCTGTGTACAATCTTTAATGTCAAACACCAATGGATGTGGGATCAACCATCGCCCCATACAGAGTCAAGAAACATATAAACTAGTCTACTCTGGAATATCGATGCCCTGTTTCG
This sequence comes from Agapanthus africanus, assembly GCA_030015575.1. Taxonomy (NCBI): domain Eukaryota; kingdom Viridiplantae; phylum Streptophyta; class Magnoliopsida; order Asparagales; family Amaryllidaceae; genus Agapanthus; species Agapanthus africanus. The sequence continues at coordinate 239,289,948 of JASDDO010000019.1, forward strand.
ATATTCTCTCGACTAGGAACTGTTAAAGGATGTACTTGCGGACTACACAAGCCCCACTAGTATGATCTGCATCATAGTCCTGGTAGTCAAGTCAACATCCTAAGGGCTTTATCAACATGTATCAGAGAGGCAGTATAACAATACAAGTGTACATGTTAAGATAAAGAGTAACCAGATAACATACTATCATGTCGAGCAAGAAAGTCCTCTCTAAATATGTCCAAGCATCCACTATATCATACAATAATGGCCTCTAGGGCATATATATTCCTAACAATCTCCCACTTGCACTAATGCCAGTTGTTGCAGTATCTCATACCCAACATCCCAAAAAGTCTCTCAAATTGCATCTGGGGGAGGGCCTTCATGAGTGGATACGCTGTGTTATCCTTTGTGTCAACTCTCCTGATCTCGATCTCCCGGCGATCTACTATCTCTCGGATCAGGTGATACCGCCGAAGAATATGTCTGGATCGTTGATGGGACTGGGGTTCCTTGGCCAAAGCCACAGCTCCATTGTTATCATAATACAAGGGTATTGGATCCTCAATGGATGGAACCACACCAAGTTCAGTAATGAACTTCTTCATCCAGACAGCTTCTTTAGCAGCATCGTTAGCATCAATGTATTCAGCCTCCATCATTGAGTCTGCGACGGTATCTTGCTTGGAACTCTTCCAACATACCGTCCTCCATTGTGGGTGAAGACAAAACCCGAGACCGACTTACTGTCGTCCTTATCACTCTGGAAGCTCGAATCGGTAAAGGACTCCACCTGGAGTTCTCTATTACCATACACCAAGAACATCTCTTTAGTCCTTCTCAAGTACTTAAGAATATTCTTCACAGCTGTCTAGTGCTTCTCCTCAGGATCTGATTGATACTTGCTTACCACACCCAGTGCATAAGCTACATCTAGTCTGGTACATAACATCGCGTACATGATTGACCCAACTGCAGAAGTATATGGTATCTCTTGCATGCGAGCCCTCTCTAAATCAGTCTTGGAAGACATCTCTTTGGAGAGAGTGATTCCTGAGCAAGTGGGTAAATTACCACACTTAGAATCTTCCATATTAAATCTCTTCAGTATGGTGTCTATGTATTTGGATTGGGACAATCCCAACATCCGCTTAGATCTATCTCTATAGATCTTAATCCCCGGGATGTATGCGGTATCACCTAGATCTTTCATGGAGAACTTTTGTGATAAGAAGAGCTTGACCGAGTGAAGCATAGGAACATCATTTCCTATCAAGAGTATGCCATCCATGTACAATACGAGGAAGGCAAACTTACTCTCTACAACCTTCTGTATATATAAGGTTCATCTATATTTTTGATGAAGTCAAACTCTTTGACTGCCACATCAAAATAGATGTTCCAGCTCTGCGATGCCTGCTTCAATCCGTAGATCGATTTAAACAGATTGCACACCTTACCGCTGTTTCCACTGTCTATGAAGCCCTCTGGCTGTGTCATGTACACGCTCTCTTCTAAATCACCATTTAGAAAAGTGGTCTTAACGTCCATTTGCCAGATTTCGTAGTCATGGTATGTAACAATGGCAAGTTGGATACTAATGGACTTAAGCATAGCCACTAGAGAAAAGATTTCATCATAATCGACACCTGGTCGTTGACGAAAACCTTTTGCTACAAGTTTAGCTTTGAAGGTCTCAACCTTTCCATTTACACCAAGTTTCTTCTTAAAGATCCACTTCCCCCCGATAGGTTTTACCCCTTCAGGAGTAACTTCCAAAGTCTATACTTTGTTGGTGTACATGGATTCCATCTCAGATCGCATAGCATCCAGCCATTTCACAGAGTTCCCACTTGTGATGGCCTGCTCGAAACTAGTTGGGTCATCATCTTCCATGATGCAATCCTCGCTCCCACCGTCAATAAGAAAACTGTAGTATCTCTCAGGATGATGAGGAACCCTATAAGATATGCAGAGTGGCTGAGGTTTTTCGGGGACTATTGAATCCTCCGGTTCTACCAAATCATCAGTTGTAGTTTGTGTAGCTGGAATTTCTTCCAGTTCTACCTCATTACCATTAATTTCTTTCACAAGAAATTCCTTTTCTAAAAAGGTGGCATGTTGAGAAACAAACACTTTTTGTTCCTCAGAGTGGTAGAAAAAATATCCATATGAATTCTTTGGATATCCCACAAACTTGCACAAAACAGACCTTTCCTCGAGCTTGTCCGGATTTTTCCTTTTAATATAGGCCGGACAACCCCATATCTTAACTCGTTTAAGAGATGGTCTCTTCCCATACCATATCTTATATGGAGTGGTAGGCACAGATTTGGTTGGAACCCTATTCAATAGGTATGCAGCTGTCTCAAGTGCATAACTCCAAAAGGAAATAGGCAACTCAGTAACACTCATCGTACAACACACCATATCTAATAGGGTGCGATTCCTCCGCTCTGATACTCCATTGTACTGTGGTGTATACGGAGGAGTAAGCTGAGAGAGAATCCCATTCTCTTTTAAGTAGTCTCGGAATTCCGTGCTTAAGTATTCTCCTCCCCGATCATATCGAAGGATTTTAATACTTTTATCCGTCTGGTTCTCAACTTCGTACTTATATTTCTTGAATTTCTCAAAAACTTCAGATTTGTATTTCAACAGGAATACATGTCCGAATCTTGGGAGATCATCGGTGAATGTAATAAAGTACGAGAAACCATTCCTGGCATGTGTAGACATAGGACTGCATACATCACTATGTATCAGTCCCAGGAGTTGAGTAACTCTTTCTCCGTGTCCAGTAAACGGAGTTTTGGTCATCTTGCTTTTGATACATGACTGGCAAGTTTCATAAGATGTAAATTCGAACTGATTCAGATATCCATCTTTATGCAACTTAGCTAGGCTGGTCGCATTGATATGACCAAGTCTACAATGCCATAAGAAGGTTTCGTTCATTTTTGAACTTTTCCTCTTGTGTGTGTTCTGTATGTTTAGAACTGTAGTTTGATTTAGAACATATATACCGTTATACAATGTACCAAACCCAATCAACACTTGATTTAAGAAAATATTCATAACATTTTTCTCTAGTACAAAGTTATATCCTTCTTTATCTAATAAAAAAATTGATATTATATTGCACATCATTTTTGGTACGAAATAACAGTCGTTCAGAATCAATGTATTACCATTTAGTAATACAAGTTGGTATTCGCCAATTACTTTGGCTGCAACAATTGCACCATTCCCTACTACGAGAGACTTATCACCCTTTCCCAGTTCTCTACTTTTTCTTAACCCATGTAACAAATTACAAACGTGGGATCCTGATCCGGTATCCAATACCCAGGACGTAGAGCATACTGAGAAACAATTCTCGGTAACGAACACACCCGAAGAAGATGCATCATCATGCTCTTTCTTCGTTCGGGTTGCATGGGAATTCTGGTATTCTCTTATTCCTTGCTCAGACTTATGACAATTATAAGAAAAAGCGGAACCAACGTTCCCCAGCTCAGTATAATAAGCAGGTTCGATCAATACATCCATATTATTATCTTGATTAAGACGTGTCATGGTCGCTACCTGAAGAGAGAAAAAAGAAAACTCTTTAGCGTGCGCTCTTGAAAAATTAGATTGGTTATTATCTTATCCAATCAGGATGGTTCCTACCGTTTTATTAAATCTTCCTTCAAATCCTAAAAGATAAAATTAGCCGGCATTAATTACACCCTACAAGTTCGCCAATCGGTCAGCCAGGCAGTTATTGGTACTTCGAGGGAGTCTCCCCATGCTTTAGTATGGAACTAATTAAATAATCTCGTTTCCACAGGGGCATAACCCCGTTAACACCTTTCTTAGACACCTACTGGATCAGCTATTCGTAAAGTAGAAAACTCTCCCAGGAGTAACACTTACTCGCAATGGGTATCGGGATCCAACTATCTCATAGAAGGTATGCAATCTCATTGCAAATTTTAACACTTGAAATTCTTGATACATGTTTTTACCTCCAGCGACTTATGATCATGGCTATGATTAACAAATCATAAGCGCTAACCAAGTTCAACCCGTCATTTCGTGATTGAATTAAACCCACCCGTGCAACCCTTGGCTATGGTCAACAAATCCGTACGACTACCCTAATCCAATCGCATCACATGCGGCAGATAAGCACTAATCATCTACCGCACACTACGCCTTGACTATGGTCAACAAAGCAGCACGAATACTAAATATCACTTATCTGAAATGACGGAGGGCTACAACTGGTTTTGAAGAAAACATTTATCATAATGAACTTGATATCGTTGTAGAATCTAGTGATTTGAAAAAGGAGTGGTCTAAGTTCCGCTTTTAAAATCGAGTAGTTTTCAAAACAAACTGAGTGGGTTGTAGAATTTGCTTGTTTCGCTAAAGAGGTCACTCCCGGTGAAGTGATCTAGGCTCTTTCCTTATCGAATGAGGTGCTAGATATTCATCAAGGAATACCACTATGCAAAGCAAGAAATAGATCTATCTTTTTGAAAAATTTGATTCTACAACATCTTTAGGTTTCTTTTCTTTTCATTAATCTCATTAATGACGTCCTATCATTTATTTTTCCTAAACATCACAGAAGAAACGAAAAATAGAACGTACGCTTATGCCATCCGCATTCGTATGGGGCCCCATCATGCACCGTTAGGTTACTTAGCTAACGGCAGAGCGGGGGCTGGACTAGCGCGGGTGCAAAACATATGTAACATTTATTATATATATATATATACCATTCGTCTCACGCAGTTATATGATCACATCACAGAACTCAAGCAGCAGAAGTTAACATATGAAATATCGGATATTCTAGGAGGTCCGTATTTTAAATTAATCCAGTAATGAAAAACACGGATTCCACAGTCGTGAGGAATAGCCAAACCTACATCCCTAGACCCCTACGAGAGAGGCAAGCAACCCTGCCGATTCTAGAGTTAGGAGACCCTGTATTGACTCTTCAAGATGGCCTCCTACTGGACTCTAGAACCCGGTTACTTGTGCTCCCCACCTTGGGTCTATCCTAATGCGAAAAAGTAAATAATATACATCAATGGTGACATCATCCACAACCCGGAAGTGTCCCAATAAAAAAATATCATATACAACTTTTTACATGAATGAAAATAGAAAAACTCTCATCTCACGTAAAAAAACCCCGGCTATTCATTCACGATGATCCAATAAAAACATATCACAAGCAACACATAATATCACATGTCATCAACGTAAGTAAATATGCGTATTCCTAATGTCGTTGACGTATAGAAACGATATCGGGGATACACCATATATTACACTTACGGTCGCAGAAAAGAAATGAAAAACTACAATGTCACGCCCTGCTTCCCAGAGTACGCTAAGGTAGCGAACTGTCGAGTTACAAGTCAGGTTTCATCATTGATTTCCCCATACCCCAAGGTTATATGTATTCAAGTCAGGTATTAAATAATCTATAGCTAATGCCAACACAGGATCAGGCAGGTACAGGTTTGTCTTGATAGACAACAGGAACGGTCCGTAAGGACAACAGGTCAGGTTTGTTGGTATTAGGCACAAGATCAGGAAACAGGTAAAGCCATGGTACATCAGGTCAAGTCAAGTAGTGTATTTAGGTGTCATGTCATGTCAAGAGTGTACGGTACCATGTCATGTCAAGTAGGAAGTGTAACAGATCATGTCAGGAGTGCACAGAGTGTCCTGTGGGTGCTCCTAATCAACTAACGTACGCATGGGTATATATATAAACAAGCATGGGTACTAATGAAGCAATAAAATGAATCATGATGATGATATATGCAAGATACAGATTAAAGCATGGGGATGCACCGTTATAGATTAGAGTTAGGGTTGTGGTTCCAACGTTAACTAAAATACACTTAAATCAGTATAGAATTGTTAAATCTCGTTATTATGGGTTAAATGGTCTAGGGATGCAATGATATATAAAATATGTTCAATGGATGCAACCGGGTATTCGGGGTAGAAACTATTTAAAAGTGCTATGGGTTATGCAGTTAATTAGTAAGTAGTTTAACCACGGACGTGGGTACACAATATTGTACTTTAAGGTGCAACAAGTTATAACTTAAGATCCGAATCTACAATGATATAATCTGACATCGAAATGCAAGAATGGAAACTAATAGCCTTAGGTTCAATTTATAGGTTCAATCATGAAATAATATGTATAAATAATATAGTAGCATGTAGCAAGTTTCACTTGCCTCGACGGATCACGAAGCGGTATACGGAACGTCTCACGTCGGCGAGAAAAGTCGCGACGCTCGCACGGTACACGGAATGAGTCCAGACAACGCACGATGGGACCACACGGGTTAGAGGTGCCTGCTGGGTCATCGTGATCGTCGCCGGCACGGTCGGATTCCGGCAATCAAGAAACACAGTGAATAACCTCCAAGAGAAATGTATGGAAAGAAATGAGAAATATGGAAGGAGAATAGAGAAGTTGAGAAGATGAGGCTTACCCACTGGATTTTCAGAGGGGCGATGGCGTCGACGGTGATGGTCGGCGAAGCTCCGGTGAGGGTGCAGGGTGCTCGGGTGATGGGTCGCGGTTGCTGTGGGGTGTGCAGGGTTTAACAGAAGAAGAGAAAGATGAAGGAGAAGAAGAGAAGGAAGATGAGGAGGAGAGGAGAGTAGGGTGAGATCGGGGTGGTGATCGGCGGTGAGTTGAGTCGAGGAGTTAGGGTTTAGGTTACCGGGTTTTGATGAAAGGTTTCTGGGTTTGGAGGGGAAGCAGAGGAGAGGAAGGAGATGAGGTCGAGGAAGGAGACGGTGATGAGGGATGAGGAGCGAGGTCGAGGGAGGAGGAGGCAGAGGAGTAAGGGTTAGGGTTTACTCTGGTAGGTTCGTGGCGAGGGATGCATGGGGTTTAAATAAGAATGAAGGAAATGAAACGAGGAGAAGAAGAAAGAGAGAAGAGAGGTGACCAGATCATAAGGGCGGTGACGGGAGTCGAGGAGTGAACAATATTCGCGAGATGAGCGAGAGAGGGCGCGAGAGGAGAGAGAAAGAGGATAGAGAGCTGCGTAGAAGAGGGAGAAAGAGAAAAGGAAAAGAAGAGAGAGGGATCTGTGGGGCCCAGCGAAAATAAAAGATGATTCTGATTGGTTGAGGAAATAAAAGAGAGAGATAAAAGGGAGATAGCTCGGTGGTGGGGCCCGGTGCACTAAAGAGCTCTGATTGGCTCGCGGAAAAAATTGATAAAATTTATAAAAGATTTTAAAACTAAAAGATTTTCTCAGTTCCCCAAATTCTTTAACAGAAAATCTAAAATAAATAAAATTAAATAATTAATTTGAATTTAGGATGACTACAAAATATATCAGAAATGCGCCCGGGTCGGGTCCAAAATTTTGAATTTGAAATATGAAAATTATCAGCAAGTTCCAAAAATTAAAATGAAAGATTATTTAACAGAAATACATATCCCCAAGAACGGACGCACGTACGTGCGCGTAACCATCCAAACACGTCCGTTACACTGAACGGGACGAGAACACGATGCAAGAATTCTACCACAGGGTTAGGGGTATCATGCAGGCCATGTCAAGATGGGGAAACTTCTGCCGGACTTCATCTTCTCGTTCCTAAGTTGACTCTCCATGTGAGCGATTACCCCAAGAAACAAGTACAAGGGGGATAATCTTGTTCTTAAGAACCTTTTCCCTTCGATCCACAATCGCAATCGGTCGCTCCTCGAAAGTCAAGTCTTCTCATACAGTTAGCTCCGAATGATCCAACACATGTGTTTCATCTTGCACATACTTACGGAGTTGAGATACGTGAAACACATCATGCACATTCGCTAAGGATTGCGGTAACGCCAATCGATACGCTACCTCACCAACACGCTCCAAAATCTCTATGGGTCCGACGAATCGAGGACTGAGCTTTCCTCGACTTCCGAAACGAATCACCCCTCTAGTCGGTGATATCTTCAAGAATACCAAATCACCCACGGCGAACTCTAGAGGTCTTCTCGACGTATATGCCCAACTCTTCTGTCAGTCTTGTGCTGCTTTCATATGATTCCTGATAGCGTTAACTTTCTCAACTGTCTGCACAACCAAATCTGGTCCCAACAATCTTCGTTCACCGACATCTGAATGACACTTGTGTCCATATAAAGTTTCGAATGGAGCCATCTGAATAGTTGCCTGGAAACTATTGTTGTAAGAAAACTCCACCAAATGTAGATGATCCTCCCATGAACCCTTGAAGTCCAACATGCAAGCTCTCAACATATCTTCAAGAGTTTGGATTGTTTTCTCCGACTGGCCATCTGTTTGAGGATGATAAGCTGTGCTAAACTTCAATCGAGTCCCCAAACTTTCCTGTAAGCTCCTCCAAAAGTGTGATAAGAACCGAGTGTCACGGCCGGATACGATGCTCACTGGTACTCCATGCAATCTTACAATCTCCTGCATGTACCGTTTTGCCAAAGTTTCTGTTGATTGACCAACCCGAAAAGGAATGAAATGAGTTGCCTTGGTCAAACGATCAACAATCACCCATACTGCATTGTTGCCTTTTGGACTCCGCGGTAGAGCTGTCACGAAATCCATGGTTATGTGCTCCAACTTCCACTGAGGAATCGGAAGTGGTTGCAATAAACCAACATCCCTCTGATGTTCAGCCTTAACTTGCTGACACACCAAGCATTTTGACACAAAGCGGGCAATTTCCCGTTTCATGCCTTCCCACCAGAAACGCTGCCGTATATCTCGGTACATCTTCGTGCCTCCTGGATGTACGGAATATGCTGAACTATGTGCCTCCTTCATAAGTTCTTCGCGAATATCTCCCTTTGGCACACATAAACGGCTATCATATTTCAACGAACCATCTTCATGGATTTGTAAGTCAGTTCGAAGTCCAGCTTCAACCTGTTCTCGGAACTTTTGCAATCTAGGGTCCTGCGATTGCACTGCCTTAAATTCTCGATCAACGACGAATGTACCTGCAGCTGCATCAACTGTCCCGAAGAATGCGGTAGCACAACCTCCAAATCAAATCTTCGAAAGTCTTCAATGAGTTCCCTCTGTGCAGTCAACGTCTGAATTGCTGGTAACCAACCGAGCGCATCCGGCACAACATTAACTTTCCCCGGATGGTACTTAAGATGAAGATCGTAGTCAGCCATCAGTTCCAACCATCTACGTTGCCTCATATTAAGCTTCTACTGCGTGAACACATACTTCAAGCTTTTATGATCAGTGAAAACCTCGACCCTTTCGCTCAAAAGGTAGTGTCTCCAAATCTTCAAAGCGAAGATCACAGCCGCAAGTTCCAAGTCATGAGTTGGGTAATTCTTTTCTTGGGACTTCAATTGTCTCGATGCGTATGTTATAACCTTCCCATGCTGCATCAATACATATCCCAATCCTTTCCCAGAAGTGTCGCTGTGAATCACTAATCCTCCGGAACGGTCTGGCATGGTCAGAATAGGAGCGGTTATCAATTTCTGCTTCAACGCCTCAAAAGCCGACGCACACCTATCCGTCCACACAAAAGGTACCTCCTTGCGCGTAAACTTGGTCAACGGCTCCTCCAGACGAGCAAAGTTCTCCACGAACCATCTGTAATACCCGGCGAGTCCAAGGAAGCTTCTTATCTCCGCAACATTCTTCGGAATCGGCCAATCTCGAACCGCTACAATCTTTTCGGGATCGACGGCGATTCCATCGCCTGACACGACATGCCCCAAAAACTTTACTTCTTTCAGACAAAACTCACACTTGCTCATCTTTGCATATAATTTTTCTTGCCTCAGCGTCTGCAGTGCGAAGCTTCGACGGACAAGAGTTAATAGTATGATCCGCCGATCCACAAACCAAAAAAAGACCCTGCCTCCATCGACAATCTCTTTGCACATGTCCGGGTAAATGGCAGTAGTTACAAGTCACGCTCTTTCTCCGATCAACGACAGCAGGCCTCTTCATAGGTGTTACACTACAACGGTTCACTGGAATACCTCTGTGTCCATGTGCTCGGTTCGGTGCAAAAGCCGGCTTCCGTACTGTGATTGCTGTCTGCTGTGAACTCCCAGTCTTCCCAAATAAGCTCTGCTGTTCTCGGGCCGCCGTAAGTACCTGTGAGAAAGTGGTCAAACCCAGGGAGACAATCCGCCTCTGGATGTCCACATCCAAACTACGCATGAACCTCCTTGCCCTATCCGCATCGTTGGCAACTAAAGGTCCAGCGAACCTACTGAGCCGCGTCCACTCAGCTGCATGTACATCTATAGGTGCACCGTTCTGCCTTAGATTGATGAACTTCTCTTCCATTTCCTCCCGTGCAGTCCGCGGAAAGAACTTCTCCAGGAAACTCTTTGAAAAATCTGCCCACTTAATCGGCTTGGACAAGCGGGTCTCTTCCACAAGCCACCATTCACGGGCGTAATCCACCAACTGGATGCGTACCACATCCACCCTCTTATCTTCGGGGATCTACGCCGCGATGAGTAAATTCTCCTTGTCAACCAGCCACTGCTCCGCTCGAAACGGTTCCTCCAAACCAATAAAGACAGACGGACCCAGCCTTCTGAAATCCGCTACGGTTCCCATACGATCCACTGGTCTGGCCACAACGTTGTTCACAGACTGCTGAACGGTCCGTAAACCTTCCTGTAAGGAGTCAGCTTGCTGCTGGTTCAGCTCGGTCTGCCGCCTTTGGTTCTCCAACATCCCACGTATTACCCCAAGTATAGCAGCTTCGTCAACACGCGTTTGGTACGTCTTCAGATTCTTGTCTGCCATATTCATGAAATCAAAACACCCAAGTATTAGCATGATAACAGAAGCAAAATGTAGATCAAGGCTAGAACTCCAAGTTACTTAAATAGAGTACCGCATTGTAACCATGCCGCGGTATCATAGCTACAATTACATAACTCCACCCAAGTCGCCTAAGTTCTAGAGATAAACAAGGAACCATGTTTTGAGTCGATATGCAAAGGAGGTTTGCATATCGTAAAAGTATAATCAGGAGGAGGTTAAGATTCAAGAACGGTAAAACGGTAAGGTGGCAGGACATGTTTCCTAATCACGAGTATTCTGATTCGCGTATTGGGTCCAATACCCAACTACAAAAGAATTAACCCGATTAACCTATAACCTATGGCTCTGATACCAAAAGAACCAAGTCACGCCCCGCTTTCCAGAGTACGCTAAGGTAGGCACGTGACATAGCCAACCATGCTACCTGTGTTTAGGAATTATTCTTCCATAGTCACATTACGGCTGTAGAGATAGCAAGAACAATAATATAACTATCTAGCACATATCCATAAGCCAAAATAAAGTGAGTCAAGAATAAATAACGCGGAAGCAAGAGATCCAATACAAGAATAACTGGAATGTATGCCCCATAATGCGGGCTCACATCAGGAATAAAAATACTGAAAAGTAAAAGAACTAACTACAAATGAGTCCTCACTGCTCAGCCTGCTGGCTGAAGTACTCCTACTCGGACAGCAGCAAAGGTAGGGAATCTGGGCCATGCAAAACCCAGAAGTCAATGCGTCATAACATCAAGCAATAACATATAAGCAGGGTAGCAAGACATGAAAGTATAATCATAAATGGTAAAGCAGGTGTAACAACAATATAAATCAGGGCAGTGAACGGTAGTGCATAGTGAGTAATCTAAACTGGTCTATTGGATTAACTACTCTCAAGTCATTGAAATCAATTTGATGAATCATCGATGTAACTCAATAATATCCCGTGTGTGCCCGGGATCACGGTGAAGATTCTCGGGCTGAAACCGAGACATGCCGCTAGGCACTGAAGGAAAAGGGGTAATGATGAATGATGTCCATAGCATCATCCCAAGGCTGGCCTAGCCTCTAAAAAGGTAATGGATAACGATGGATGATGTCAGCAACATCATCCTAAGGCTGGCCTAGCCTCTATAACTGATCGGTAAAGGTAGCGAACTGTCGAGTTACAAGTCAGGTTTCATCATTGATTTCCCCATACCCCTAAGTTATATGTATTCAAGTCAGGTATTAAATAATCTACAGCTAATGCCAACATAGGATCAGGCAGGTACATGTTTGTCTTGATAGACAACAGGAACGGTCCGTAAGGACAACAGGTCAGGTTTGTTGGCGTTAGACACAAGATCAGGTAACAAGTAAAGTCATGGTACATCAGGTCAAGTCAAGTAGTGTATTTAGGTGTCATGTCATGTCAAGAGTGTACGGTACCATGTCATGTCAAGTAGGAAGTGTAACAGATCATGTCAGGGGTGCACAGAGTGTCCTGTGGGTGCTCTTAATCGACTAACGTACGCATGGGTATATATATAAATAAGCATGGGTACTAATGAAGCAATAAAATGAATCATGATGATGATATATGCAAGATACAGATTAAAGCATGAGGATGCACCGTTATAGATTAGAGTTTGAGTTGTGGTTCCAACGTTAACTAAAATACACTTAAATTAGTATAAAATTGTTAAATCTCGTTATTATGGGTTAAATGGTCTAGGGATGCAATGATATATAAAATATGTTCAATGGATGCAACCGGGTATTCGGGGTAGAAACTATTTAAAAGTGCTATGGGTTATGCAGTTAATTAGTAAGTAGTTTAACCACGGATGTGGGTACACGATATTGTATTTTAAGGTGCAACAAGTAATAATTTAAGATCCGAGTCTACAATGATATAATCTGACATCGAAATGCAAGAATGGAAACTAATAGCCTTAGGTTCAATCTACAGGTTCAATCATGAAATAATATGTATAAATAATATAGTAGCATGTAGCAAGTTTCACTTGCCTCGACGGATCGTGAAGCGGTATACAGAACGTCTCTCGTCGGCGAGAAAAGTCGCAACGCGCGCACGGTACACGGAATGAGTCCATACAACGCACGATGGGACCACACGGGTTAGAGATGCCTGCTGGGTCGTCGTGATCGTCGCCGGCACGGTCGGATTCCAGCAATCAAGAAACACAGTGAATAACCACCAAGAGAAATGTATGGAAAGAAATGAGAAACATGGAAGGAGAATAGAGAAGTTGAGAAGATGAGGCTTACCCACTGGATTTTCAGAGGGGCGATGGTGTCGACGGTGATGGTCGGCGAAGCTCCGGCGAGGGTGCAGGGTGCTCGGGTGATGGGTCGCGGTTGCTGTGGGGTGTGCAGGGTTTAACAGAAGAAGAGAAAGATGAAGGAGAATCAGAGAAGGAAGATGAGGAAGAGAGGAGAGTGGGGTGAGATCGGGGTGGTGATCGGCGGTGAGTTGAGTCGAGGAGTTAGGGTTTAGGTTACCGGGTTTTGATGAAAGGTTTCTGGGTTTGGAGGGGAAGCAGAGGAGAGGAAGGAGATGAGGTCGAGGAAGGAGACGGTGATGAGGGATGAGGAGCGAGGTCGAGGGAGGAGGAGGCAGAGGAGTAAGGGTTAGGGTTTACTCTGGTGGGTTCGTGACGAGGGATGCATGGGGTTTAAATAAGAATGAAGGAAATGAAACGTGGAGAAGAAGAAAGAGAGAAGAGAGGTGACCAGATCATAAGGGCGGTGACGTGAGTCGAGGAGTGAACAGTATTCGCGAGATGAGCGAGAGAGGGCGCGAGAGGAGAGAGAAAGAGGATAGAGAGCTGTGTAGAAGAGAGAAAGAGAAAAGGAAAAGAAGAGAGAGGGATCTGTGGGGCCCAGCGAAAATAAAAGATGATTCTGATTGGTTGAGGAAATAAGAGAGAGAGAGAAGAGGGAGATAGCTCGGTGGTGGGGCCCGGTGCACTAAAGAGCTCTGATTGGCTCGCGGAAAAAATTGATAAAATTTATAAAAGATTTTAAAACTAAAAGATTTTCTCAGTTCCCCAAATTCTTTAACAGAAAATCTAAAATAAATAAAATAAAATAATTAATTTGAATTTAGGCGGACTACAAAATATGTCAGAAATGCGCCCGGGTCGGGTCCAAAATTTTGAATTTGAAATATGAAAATTATTAGCAAGTTCCAAAAATTAAAATGAAAGATTATTTAACAGAAATACATACCCCCAAGAACGGACGCACGTACGTGCGCGTAGCCATCCAAACACGTCCGTTTCACTGAACGGGACGAGAACACGATGCAAGGATGCTACCACAGGGTTAGGGGTATCATGCAGGCCATGTCATGTCTTTTTAAATTATTTTAATTGACTTAAATTGTTATATGCGAATATGTAATGCTAGGGTATTCTATAACTATGAAACAACAAGCTCAAGCAAGCGGGTCGAACGTAAAGTTACCTACCATTTGCATCCAAACATGGTAAATGAAATAAACACCACAACAACACATACGGCAACAGAAATTGGTATAATTGAACTTGGTTGTTACATTATACCCAACTACAAAAGAATTTCGTCCTCGAAATTCCAAGAACACAAAAAGATAAACGACCAACAACTACAAGAAAAGATGGGGAAATTTCTGCCGGACTTCATCTTCTAGTTCCTAAGTTGACTCTCCATGTGAGCGATTACCCCAAGAAACAAGTACAAGGTGGATAATCTTGTTCTTAAGAACCTTTTCCCTTTGATCCACAATCGCAATCGGTCGCTCCTCGAAAGTCAAGTCTTCTCATACAGTTAGCTCCGAATGATCCAACACATGTGTTTCATCTCGCACATACTTACGGAGTTGAGATACGTGAAACACATCATGCACATTCGCTAAGGATTGCGGTAACGCCAATCGATACGCTACCTCACCAACACGCTCCAAAATCTCAAAGGGTCCGACGGATCGAGGACTGAGCTTTCCTCGACTTCCGAAACGAATCACCCTTCTAGTTGGTGATATCTTCAAGAATACCAAATCACCTACGGCGAACTCTAGTGGTCTTCTCGACGTATCTGCCCAAATCTTCTGTCGGTCTTGTGCTGCTTTCATATGATTCCTGATAGCGTTAACTTTCTCAACTGTCTGCACAACCAAATCTGGTCCCAACAATCTTCGTTCACCGACATCGTCCCAACAAACAGGTGAATGACACTTGCGACCATATAAAGCTTCGAATGGAGCCATCTGAATAGTTGCCTGGAAACTGTTGTTGTAAGAAAACTCCACCAAATGTAGATGATCCTCCCATGAACCCTTGAAGTCCAACATGCAAGCTCTCAACATATCTTCAAGAGTTTGGATTGTTTTCTCTGACTGGCCATCTGTTTGAGGATGATAAGCTGTGCTAAACTTCAATCGAGTCCCCAAACTTTCCTGTAAGCTCCTCCAAAAGTGTGATAAGAACCGAGTGTCACGGTCGGATACGATGCTCACTGGTACTCCATGCAATCTTACAATCTCCTGCATGTACCGTTTTGCCAAAGTTTCTGTTGATTGACCAACCCGAAAAGGAATGAAATGAGTTGCCTTGGTCAAACGATCAACAATCACCCATACTGCATTGTTGCCTTTTGGACTCCGCGGTAGAGCTGTCACGAAATCCATGGTTATGTGCTCCCACTTCCACTGAGGAATCGAAAGTGGTTGCAATAAACCAACAAAACTCTGATGTTCAGCCTTAACTTGCTGACACACCAAGCATTTTGCCACAAAGCGGGCAATTTCCCGTTTCATGCCTTCCTACCAGAAATGCTGCCGTATATCTCGGTACATCTTCGTGCCTCCTGGATGTACGGAATATGCTGAACTATGTGCCTCCTTCATAAGTTCTTCGCGAATATCTCCCTTTGGCACACATAAACGGCTACCATATCTCAACGAACCATCTTCATGGATTTGTAAGTCAGTTCGAAGTCCAACTTCAACCTGTTCTCGGAACTTTTACAATCTAGGGTCCTGCGATTGCACTGCCTTAAATTCTCGATCAACGACGAATGTACCTGCAGCTGCATCAACTGTCCCGAAGAATGCGGTAGCACAACCTCCAAAATCAAATCTTCGAAATTCTTCAATGAGTTCCCTCTGTGCAGTCAACGTCTGAATTGCTGGTAACCGACTGAGCGCATCCGGCACAACATTAACCTTCCTCGGATGGTACTTAAGATGAAGACCGTAGTCAGCCATCAGCTCCAACCATCTACGTTGCCTCATATTAAGCTTCTACTGCGTGAACACATACTTCAAGCTTTTATGATCAGTGAAAATCTCGACCCTTTCGCCCAAAAGGTAGTGTCTCTAAATCTTCAAAGCGAAAATCACAGCCGCAAGCTCCAAGTCATGAGTTGGGTAATTCTTTTCATGGGTCTTCAATTGTCTCGATGCGTACGTTATAACCTTCCCATGCTGCATCAATACATATCCCAATCCTTTCCCAGAAGCGTCGCTGTGAATCACTAATCCTCCGGAACGGTCTGGCACGGTCAGAATAGGAGTGGTTATCAATTTCTGCTTCAACGCCTCAAAAGCTGACGCACACCTATCCGTCCACACAAAAGGTACCTCCTTGCGCGTAAGCTTGGTCAACGGCTCCTCCAGACGAGCAAAGTTCTCCACGAACCGTCTGTAATACCCGGCGAGTCCAAGGAAGCTTCTTATCTCCGCAACATTCTTCGGAATCGGCCAATCTCAAACTGCTGCAATCTTTTCGGGATCGACGGCGATTCCATCGCCTGACACGACATGCCCCAAAAACATTACTTCTTTCAGACAAAACTCGCACTTGCTCATCTTTGCATATAATTTTTCTTTCCTCAGCGTCTGCAGTGCGAAGCTTCGACGGACAAGAGTTAATAGTATGATCCGCCGATCCACAAACCAAAAAAAGACCCTGCCTCCTTCGACAATCTCTTTGCACATGTCCGGGTAAATGGCAGTAGTTACAAGTCACACTCTTTCTCTGATCAACGACAGCAGGCCTCTTCATAGGTGTTACACTACGACGGTTCACTGGAATACCTCTGTGTCCATGTGCTCGGTTCGGTGCAAAAGCCGGCTTCCGTACCGTGATTACTGTCTGCTGTGAACTCCCAGTCTTCCCAAATAAGCTCTGCTGTTCTCGGGCCGCCGTAAGTACCTGTGAGAAAGTGGTCAAACCCAGGGAGACAATCTGCCTCTGGATGTCCACATCCAAACTACGCATGAACCTCCTTGCCCTATCCGCATCGTTGGCAACTAAAGGTCCAGCGAACCTACTGAGCCGCGTCCACTCAGCTGCATGTATATCTATAGGTGCACCGTTCTGCCTTAGATTGATGAACTTCTCTTCCATTTCCTCCCATGCAGTCCGCGGAAAGAACTTCTCCAGGAAACTCTTTGAAAAATCTGCCCACTTAATCGGCTTGGACAAGCGGGTCTCTTCCACAAGCCACCATTCACGGGCGTAATCCACCAACTGGATGCGTACCACATCCACCCTCTTATCTTCGGGGATCTACGCCGCGATGAGTAAATTCTCCGTGTCAACCAGCCACTGCTCCGCTCGAAACGGTTCCTCCAAACCAATAAAGACAGACGGACCCAGCCTTCTGAAATCCGCTACGGTTCCCATACGATCCACTGGTCTGGCCACAACGTTGTTCACGGACTGCTGAACGGTCCGTAAACCTTCCTGTAAGGAGTCAGCTTGCTGCTGGTTCAGCTCGGTCTGCCGCCTTTGGTTCTCCAACATCCCACGTATTACCCCAAGTATAGCGGCTTCGTCAACACGCCTTTGGTACGTCTTAAGATTCTTGTCTTCCATATTTCTGAAATCAAAACACCCAAGTATTAGCATGATAACAGATTCAAAATGTAGATCAAGGCTAGAACTCCAAGTTACTTAAATAGAGTACCGAATTGTAACCATGCCGCGGTATCATAGCTACAATTACATAACTCCACCCAAGTCGCCTAAGTTCTAGAGATAAACAAGGAACCATGTTTTGAGTCGATATGCAAAGGAGGTTTGCATATCGTAAAAGTATAATCAGGAGGAGGTTAAGATTCAAGAACGGTAAAACGGTAAGGTGGCAGGACATGTTTCCTAATCATGAGTATTTTGATTCGCGTATTGGGTCCAATACCCAACTACAAAAGAATCAACCCGATTAACCTATAACCTATGGTTCTGATACCAAAAGAACCAAGTCACGCCCCGCTTCCCAGAGTACGCTAAGGTAGGCACGCGACATAGCCAACCATGCTACCAGTGGATATGAATTATTCTTCCACAGTCACATTACAGCTGCAGAGATAGCAAGAACAATAATATAACTATATAGCACATGTCCATAAGCCAAAATAAAGCGAGTCAAGAATAAATAATGCGGAAGCAAGAGATCCAATACAAGAATAACTGGAATGTATGCCCCATAATGCGGGCTCACATCAGGAATAAAAATATTGAAAAGTAAAAGAACTAACTACTAATGAATCCTCACTGCTCAGCCTGCTGGCTG
Source organism: Agapanthus africanus (assembly GCA_030015575.1). NCBI lineage: Eukaryota > Viridiplantae > Streptophyta > Magnoliopsida > Asparagales > Amaryllidaceae > Agapanthus > Agapanthus africanus. Next base: position 239,308,339 of record JASDDO010000019.1, read on the forward strand.
AAGTACTCCTGCTCGGACTGCAGCAAAGGTACGGAATCTGGGCCATGCAAAACCCAGACGTCAGCGCGTCATAACATCAAGCAATAACATATTAGTAGGGTAGCAAGACATGAAAGTATAATCATAAATGGTAAAGAAGGTGTAACAGCAATATAAATCAGGGCAGTGAAAGGTAGTGCGCAGTGAGTAATCTAAACTGGTCTATTGGATTAACTACTCTCAAGTCTTTGAAATCAATTTGATGAATCATCGATGTAACTCAATAGTATCCCGTGCGTGTCCGGGATCACGGTGAAGATTCTCGGGCTGAAACTAAGACATGCCGCTAGGCACTAAAGGAAAAGGGGTAATGATGAATGATGTCCATGGCATCATCCTAAGGCTGGCCTAGCCTCTAAAAAGGTAATGGATAACGATGGATGATGTCAGCAACATCATTCCAAGGCTAGCCTAGCCTCTATAACTGATCGGTAAAGGTAGCGAACTGTCGAGTTACAAGTCAGGTTTCATTATTGATTTCCCCATACCCCTAAGTTATATGTATTCAAGTCAGGTATTAAATAATCTAGAGCTAATGCCAACACAGGATCAGGCAGGTACAGGTTTGTCTTGATAGACAACAGGAACGGTCCGTAAGGACAACAGGTCAGGTTTGTTGGCATTAGGCACAAGATCAGGTAACAAGTAAAGCCATGGTACATCAGGTCAAGTCAAGTAGTGTATTTAGGTGTCATGTCATGTCAAGAGTGTACGGTACTATGTCATGTCAAGTAGGAAGTGTAACAGATCATGTCAGGGGTGCACAGAGTGTCATGTGGGTGCTCCTAATCAACTAACGTACGCATGGGTATATATATAAACAAGCATGGGTACTAATGAAGCAATAAAATGAATCGTGATGATGATATATGCAAGATACAGATTAAAGCATGGGGATGCACCGTTATAGATTAGAGTTAGGGTTGTGGTTCCAACGTTAACTAAAATACACTTAAATCAGTATAGAATTGTTAAATCTCGTTATTATGGGTTAAATGGTCTAGGGATGCAATGATATATAAAATATGTTCAATGGATGCAACCGGGTATTCGGGGTAGAAACTATTTAAAAGTGCTATGGGTTATGCAGTTAATTAGTAAGTAGTTTAACCACGGATGTGGGTACACGATATTGTACTTTAAGGTGCAACAAGTTATAATTTAAGATCCGAGTCTACAATGATATAATCTGACATCGAAATGCAAGAATGGAAACTAATAGCCTTAGGTTCAATTTACAGGTTCAATCATGAAATAATATGTATAAATAATATAGTAGCATGTAGCAAGTTTCACTTGCCTCGACGGATCGCGAAGTGGTATACGGAACGTCTCACGTCGGCGAGAAAAGTCGCGACGCTCGCACGGTACACGGAATGAGTCCAGACAACGCACGATCGGACCACACGGGTTAGAGATGCCTGCTGGGTCGTCGTGATCGTCGCCGACACGGTCAGATTCCGGTAATCAAGAAACACAGTGAATAACCACCAAGAGAAATGTATGGAAAGAAATGAGAAACATGGAAGGAGAATAGAGGAGTTGAGAAGATGAGGCTTACCCACTGGATTTTCAGAGGGGCGATGGCGTCGACGGTGATGGTCGGCGAAGCTCCGGCGAGGGTGCAGGGTGCTCGGGTGATGGGTCACGGTTGCTGTGGGGTGTGCAGGGTTTAACAGAAGAAGAGAAAGATGAAGAAGAAGAGAAGGAAGATGAGGTGGAGAGGAGAGTGGGGTGAGATCGGGTGGTGATCGGCGGTAAGTTGAGTCGAGGAGTTAGGGTTTAGGTTACCGGGTTTTGATGAAAGGTTTCTGGGTTTGGAGGGGAAGCAGAGGAGAGGAAGGAGATGAGATCGAGGAAGGAGACGGTGATGAGGGATGAGGAGCGAGTTCGAGGGAGGAGGAGGCAGAGGAGTAAGGGTTAGGGTTTACTCTGGTGGGTTCGTGGCGAGGGATGCATGGGGTTTAAATAAGAATGAAGGAAATGAAATGAGGAGAAGAAGAAAGAGAGAAGAGAGGTGACTAGATCATAAGGGCGGTGACGGGAGTTGAGGAGTGAACAGTATTCGCGAGATGAGCGAGAGAGGGCGTGAGAGGAGAGAGAAAGAGGATAGAGAGCTGCGTAGAAGAGAGAGAAAGAGAAAAGGAAAAGAAGAGAGAGGGATCTGTGGGGCCCAGCGAAAATAAAAGATGATTCTGATTGGTTGAGGAAATAAAAGAGAGGAAGAAGAGGGAGAGACGGAGATAGCTCGGTGGTGGGGCCCGGTGCACTAAAGAGCTCTGATTGGCTCGCGGAAAAAATTGATAAAATTTATAAAGGATTTTAAAACTAAAAGATTTTCTCAGTTCCCCAAATTCTTTAACAGAAAATCTAAAATAAATAAAATAAAATAATTAATTTGAATTTAGGCGGACTACAAAATATATCAGAAATGCTCCCGGGTCGGGTCCAAAATTTTGAATTTGAAATATGAAAATTATTAGCAAGTTCCAAAAATTTAAATGAAAGATTATTTAACATAAATACATACCCCCAAGAACGGACGCACGTACGTGCGCGTAGCCATCCAAACACGTCCGTTTCACTGAACGGGACGAGAACACGATGCAAGGACGCTACCACAGGGTTATGGGTATCATGCAGGCCATGTCATGTCTTTTTAAATTATTTTAATTGACTTAAATTGTTATATGCGAAATATGTAATGCTTGGGTATTCTATAACTATGAAACAACAAGCTCAAGCAAGCGGGTCGAATGTAAAGTAACCTACCATTCGCATCCAAACACGGTAAATGACATAAACACCACAACAACACATACGGCAACAGAAATTGGTATAATTGAACTCGGTTGTTACATACACTAATTAGAATCTGCATATTCCTTAGACATTATAAATCCGGAATATCTCATATTTCGGATTTCATGCCTAACCCCATAAACCTTGCATTTAAGTCTCGAATTGAAAATACTTTTCAATAACAAGTCGGGTAATTCAACAAGATTCCCGATTAAATGATCGAATGCTCGTCGGGAACTTTAGTAGATTGCCGCACCCCCGATGCCGTCAACGAAGTGCACTTGGGCTCAACACCGCGGCTGTGAGCACCCGAGCAGATGCTTTTGGCAACGGGGTTCTCCTATAGTCACTTGGTCGGGGCTATGGGGCGTGGCTATCTAGTAGTGTTTCCCGGTGACTATTCGCGTACAATACGAGATTGCGATGGAGTTTTGATCCGAATCGAAACTCCGTGGCAACCAATCAAATGAGACTAAAATGCAAGATTTACAAAACACAGACTAGTTTTCACAAAACTAATTAATGTGGATTCCAAATATTGTATCACATATCATAAATATTTAGATGATGTTAAACATTTCGATCGATATATCAAACACCCACAAACCACAGAGACCTCAACAACTTGAGCCGCATTAAAAATCCCCAGAGAGTTCAAATAACAAAATGGAGCAGCACAAGAAAGAAGTGCCATCAACTCCTCAAGCTTGCGGCGGAACCGCGGCCAAACCATGTGTTTGGCGGCGGTTCTGCGGCAACTTGATGGAAATGGGGCCTCGAACTTCTTGGGGCTCCATCAAATAACCTGCATGATTTTCTGAGAATTTTTAATCTGTAAAATATCAACTTTTGAAAAATGGATAGAAACTTGGTAAAATGCGGGTTTCGAAGTTCGATCGAACACTTTAACGTCGTCTAGATATCACCTAATTCTCTAGCTTGGCTCTGATACCATGAAAGTGTGTCTTAGCACCACCACTAGATTTATAAAAGCATCATGTATGCATTTTAAAAAAATCTAGAGTGCTAAGCTACACTAACCTAGAATCTAACTGGAGTATTAGGGTTTACAAAGTATGAAAGCAAGTTCTATACTAAGTGAAGAGGGTTACAACCTTTGTAGACCGGTCCTTCACTTATAAAGCTCCAAGTAGTAGTCACTAAGCTCCAAGTAGTAGTCCCTAGAACTCTTCTTGGCTCCACTTGAAGAAAGGATCGAGCTTGCTTTGCGATCTTCGATGACGAAGATGATCCACCTTGAAGTCTCTCTAGGTCAAGATACCTCTTCACTAATCAAGTATTAGTGAAGAAAACAACCTAATTTAAATGGCTAGTTTAGAGTAGGTTAATGAAGTAGGAATTTTGCTCATTTTAGAAATCTCTTTCTCTTTTTATTTTCAACTCTAGAAAAATCCTAGTAAGCTCTTAAGAGGAAGAAGATGAACTTGGGTGAGAAAATGAATCAAATGATGAAGCGAGAGAGTGAACCATGAGTTAAAGATAAGGGTTGGGTGATAAAATATCTAGAGTAAAAACAAAAATGAGATATGAGTCATGGCTTCTATATGCTTCCACAAGTATCCAAGCCATGCTCACTAATCCACTCATTTTTATTTTCCTCTTAATTAATAATCACCCAATAATCTTTCGGTCATGGTGTGAGTCTCATACACCCATGTTCAATGTATCATCAAGCATGATACAATATATAAATACATATATTAATATATATCACATATATATTAAATGTATCATAAGAGAAGAAAATCTTTAGTGAGCACAATATTAGTTAATATATAAATATATCAAATATAAATATATATTAAATTATTAAATCAACACTTGATTGAATAATTCGGTTATATCATATATTACCGACTAATATCATTCATATATATATCAAATTATCAAATCAACACCTGATTCAATAACCCGGTCATATCACATATAACCAACAACATTCAATATACTATATCAAATCAACACTTGATTCTATAATCTGGTTATATCATATATAACCGGACAATATCAAATATATATACATATAATATATCATTGAATCAACACTTGATTCAACAGTCTGGTTATATCATATATAAGCTAACCGATATCAAATATCGCGAGATTAGAATACGGTATCACATACTCGTATTTAATCAAGCTCCTACACATATCACCATATATGACCTACTTCGTTTAGCTTGAGCTAGGAAACCTCTGTGTGGGACTCTAAAGACTCGTCAATATGCCAGCAGTAGGTAATGATCACATCAGTCACCCACAAGCCGTCAGTGGTACTAGCTGGACGTAATGGCCAGGTATTGAGTGAATAGAAGATCAACAAGCAAGCTTGTCCAAACTCCTGCAAACCTATAAGAAACTCTTATCGTACAGTCCAGTCTCTTCGTCTAATATGTTGCATATCGAGTCTAGGGGTGGAATCGTTAGACCCCAGTAACTTGATAAGTCATGCCGATGTGTGACCTATAACCTTTCGAGAAACTACTGATAACACTTACCAGAAAATCTCATCAGCTTTGGCCAGGGACTTACTGTTATAGCCAATCGAGCATAGCGCTGTTTCCTCCAATAATAAGTGCAAAGCTCTGTTCAAAATTTAAGAAGCAGCGCCTCACGTGCCTTCCACGAGGGAGCCAGCGCCAGAGTTAAAAACACCTATATTGGCGCTGAACGTGCTCCTCATGTGGGCGCCGATGTGTAAGCACATAAAGGAATTAATACCTTAATTAGCGCCTACGTGCACAACATGTGAGCGCCGGCGCGCAGGTAGAATTAAATTCTACTATCTGTTAAACAGAGCCGTTGGATCAAGGATCTAACGGAGATGATAAATTATCAGAAATACAGAATTAAATTCTGTCAGGAGAAAACATTCCCCAAATTAAATTATAGAATAAAATTCTATTTTCGGGATATATTCCCTCAATCTTTCTAAACAAGAAGGATTGCCCTCTGTAAAACAGAGAGCCGCTGGATTAAAAATCTAACGGTGATTAAAAAAAATCACCGTTTTACAGAATAAATTCCGTGCAAGGTAAAATATTTCCCCAATCTTGTTCTGTAAAACAAAAACCCTTGATCAAAAATCCAATGGTGGGTAAAAATCCCCAAATCAATTAGGATCTCTTAATGAGAGATTTCTTCAACTAATCAACAAACTTGCCTCTACTATATAAAGAACTCAAGACTTCAAGTCTAAAGAGGATGAACCCCCATAAGCTTCTAAAAACAAAGCAGAAAGCTTCAAAAAAGAAGAAAGAAGAAGATCTCCCTTCTCAGAAAATAACCCTAGGTAAATAAAAAGAAGAGAGATCAAAGCATCTCATTTACCTATTGAAGGGTTTAACCCTTTTAAAAAAACTTAGTTCTTTCTCTGGATCTGAGATCCACAAGACAAGTCTCCCACAAGTTGAGAATTTAATTCTCATCGGGAAGAACTTGTTCTTGAGAATCAAAAATTCAGAAAAGAATTAGGAAATTGAATTCCTCAAAACAAAACATATAAGGAAAAAGCTAGCGCCCAGCGCCTCTTGTGCCTCTCACATGGGCGCCAAAAAAGGGAGTGCTTAGCACACAATGAGCGGCGGTCAGCGCCTCACGTGGGCGCCATAGAAGAAAGAGTACTTCGCATTCAATGGACGGCGCCCAGCGCCCCACGTGTTCCTCACATGGGCGCCATAGAAGAGAAGAGTGCTTAGGACTCATTGGGCAGCGCCCAGCGCCTCACGTGTCCCTCACGTGGGTGCTATAAAAAAAGGGAGAGTGCCCAGCGCCTAGTGCCTCACGTATTTCTCACGTGGGCGCCATAAAGAGTGCCTAGCACCCCATACAAAGACAAAAAAAGGGTAAAGTGTTTAACACTTATTGGGCAATCCCCATGATTAAAAGTCCACATGATTATATGTGAGCGTCAGAACTTACATAAGTGCTCAACACACTTTGTACAAAAAGGGGACAGATTATACAGAGCCCAAACAAGTGCTTGGCACTTTTCAAACAAAAACTGAATGGACCAAGCTCAAATTGGCTAGGTCCGCTCGAGGATAGAACCTCCTTTGCTCGGACCATCTGAGCCCATGTGCTCATGACTTCCCAAGCCGACCTTAGTCCCAAATATGACTATTGATCTTCCAACTGATGATATCCAAAACGATACTCATCCCACATCCTCTCGAGGAAATCTTAGTCTCAAAATATGACTAATGATTTCCGGGTTTACCACTAACTCCTGTTTCCCTCAAATACGGGAATTGGTTCAAGGGTACATCTCTCCACACCTGTGTTATATGTCGTTGTAATTCCTCAACGTCTTCAGAGAGGTGGCGGGTCCCGACAACCAACAATTCTTCGGTGCACTTCCAAACTGATGTGCACACCTCAAATCAAACTGCACCCCAAACTGAGTGCATCCCAAATCATCATCGTTCATCCCATCACGTAACAAATACACGTGCGCGCAAGATAGACAGCGGACTGAAACATCCTTAAACTAAAATCTCACCTTCAAAATGGTGATCAATAGACTGAGACGTCCTTAAATTAAAATCTCACCTCCAAAATGGCGATCAAAGGACCGAGATGTCCTTAAACTAAAATCTCACCTCCAAAATGGTGATCAACGGATCGAGATATCCTCAAACTAGAATTTCGCCCCCCCAAAATGGCGATAATGGACCGAAATGTCCCTAAACTAACACAACAGAGCCCAAATGCTCTCTTGTTGGATCTGAAACAAAAATGATCCTGAAACCCCGTTAAGTGGATCTTAGTCTCAAATTAGACTAATGTATCCTTAACAAAAGACTAACCGAGCCCCAACCGCTCACATATATTTAAGTCGATCTTAACCTCAAACCAGATTAACGATCCTTAAATAAAACAAACTCAAATCTAAGATATATGGATTTGGACTAATCCATGCCTTACGGGCGACAACATAAATTAGTCTCCGTATATAATCTACGGGCAACTTAAACAAATAAAAACACACACGACACTAAGTGAACTTCTGGAGCAGGAGAAAGTGGTTATCGTGATGCGGTAACGTAATTAACTGCAGGGGCTTGTGCCTGCAGGGAGGAGCGTCCCCACAATCAAAAAACCCCTCGCAAACAAGGGGGAATCTGACGAAGTCTGCTACAACGGCCGCATCCGCCCAAACCTCCGATATACGGTGCCTTAAATCAACTTGGCATCTTCGGAGAGTTGGACGGATAAATCCAAATAGCATCTTCCCCCAAATTCAGGCAAGACGATCCATCCCGGTTCGTCTCGCGTCTTTCGGCGGTGAACAGATTCTGGCACGCCCGGTCGGACCTTTTCCTTTTTCCACTCCACACTTCGTGTGTCGTGTTTCGCGAACAAAATCGCGGTTTGCTATGGTTGCTCTTGGATTCAAAGTACTAAGATTTGGTGTCTTGCCCCTGTTTAGGAAAAAGGACAATGGCTTCCAGCTGCACAAACTGCAACATCAACTCCTGCTCCACCCCAACAGGAGGAGTGACTTACAGGCCCAATGCCACCGCCATCTTTTCAATGCCGGTGGGGCAGGTGACTCATGCCACCACTGGATTGTTCTTCGGGACCATGCTCCCGCCAGCAATCTTCAGCACCCCAGTGCCACCACAGGAAGCTCCCAAGAAGTCGGTCTTCGATCGATTTACAACCACCACGGCCCCTCTCAACGGATCGTCCAAGTCTGCCACCTCAGTCTTCAACAGGCTGTGTCGAAGCTCAAGTGGGCCCGCAAAGAGGATTGCGATACCTGAAGTAGCTATCCTAAAACGAATAGTCCTTACAACTCCTGCTGTGGGTGAAGTCGTCAAAGTTGCTTCTCGTACCATAAAATCGGCCTTCGAAAGATTGGCCGTTCCCTCTCAACGGACGTCAGTCTTCGACAGGCTGACACCAACAATAGCCCCTCATCAAAGCCGGGGGAATGACAGAGCCACTTTCACAACTGAGGTGGTCCCATCTACAAGACACGCTCGACGTCGCCACTGGCGCCGGGTGAGAAGAGCTGGGGGAAACTCCCCCTCTGGACTTACTCCACCAGCTCTAATGGTGGGAGTTGACGCTGCTGTTCCAACTGGGAACAGCTTTGAACCGTTAAAGAGGGTGCAGAAGAACTCCCCAACCGCAGTGTTGAAGAAATCTCCACTTCCTGCTGAAAATGTGACGCATGCAAAGCCAGAGCAGCCCCTTAGCGGCTGTCCTCCCAAATCTACAGGGTCTGACGGAAAGTCCAAGATTCTGTGATCAACAAGAACTACTCTCGTCAAACAGAGAAAATGAAGGTTCGACAAGAGGAAAGTCATCCCTCCACCATACAACGAGGGACTTCTTTCACACAGGCGCCTGCTACAAAGGCCCTTGAAACTTCAACCACCCACAAAAGGACGAGGCTGGAGAAAATACCACCACCGGCGGCAAATCCTAAAGGTGATGGATCCAAACGCCCCAAGTCTGGGGGAATGATCGTGCACTCGATTTACATGGCTTCCGGAAAAGAGGAAAACCGTGCTTCTATGGGTCATCGGCCGCAAACTCGGTCGTTGGCAAAAGCTCAGGAGCAGCAACAAAAGCTCCAGGCGATGCTGACAAAAATGGCAGCACTCACTGGGAAAAAATAAAGCCCGTAAGTAGCGTCTGAACAACGCCATGAACAGGAGACCGATACAGAGTTCCTGTGAAAGGTACTGGAAAGAAAGGATAAGGAGGCTGTGGAACAGGCTGCTAATATAAAACAGATGGCGCTCCTGTTCCAAGACATGGTTGGAATGATGATCCAGCCAGAACCTCCAGCTGAAGACCCGCCGATAATTATCGAGGACGGCAGAGGGAAAACATCAAACCCTCTTCCAGCTTTATCGACAGCTTGGGAGGAAACGATCTCCAAATCTTATCTTGATGATTACATAGCTCAACAAATACGAGCTCATGAGGCAAGTGAAGCGGCGGGCCAAGTCTTCAGAACTTGGCGACCGTACTCAGGCTGGTATGATCAAATCAAGTACCTGCCGGGATATACGATCTCCAAATCTATGTGTACAAAGGGATAGGCAACCCGCATCAGCACGTCACTCAGTTCAGAGCTTTATGCAGCAATACTGGAGGCGACGACAAATTGCTGCTTTGCCAGTTCATTGGCAGCCTATCAGAGACGGTGTTTGAATAGTACTCGAAGCTTCCAAATGACTCCATCAAAACATTCACAGAGATGGAACTTCTATTCACGCAGCGGTTTGCCAGCGCATCCTGATCACGACATTAATCAATGCCAGGGTGAAGCCAGGAGAGACCTGGGTTCAATACGCAATCCAATGGCGGAACCTATGGTCAAAATACGAACAACGCATCGAAGAAGCTCCTGCCGTAGGCATGTTCGTAGGGAACCTGGATCCTCAGGAGACTGTGTCCCAGTTTATGACGTTCTTTAAGATGACCATCTTTCAGGATCTGATCGACAAGTTGGCCCAAATGGACCAGATGGGCCACGGACCTTCCTCTTCAAAAATGGACCCTCGGAATGCAAAGGGTAAAGCGAAAGTGGCCTTCGTTGCTAACACTCAACAATAACTGAGTGACCCGAAACCGGTTGCTCGCCAAAACAACGCACGCCCGCTCCAATCCCTGGAAGAGAAGCTTGGACGTGCTTACTCGTTTCCTCGTGATAAAACGAGGAGACTGTTTGAACTGGAAGTGCGCAACAAACTCATCACTTTGCCAGAACCAAAATGTCCACCCCAACCCGGTGACGTCAACAATCTCAACTACTACTCCTATCACCGAATGGTGAGCCACCCCATTGAGGATTGCTATATCTTCAAGAACTGGGTCGGGGACCAGTACCTTAAGGGAAATTCGCGCTGTCCGAGAACTGGAGGGTGAACCCGCCACAGAGACACACTCCTAATAAGGTGGATACGCCGGGGGCATCATGTTCGTTTGTGGAAGAAGCTCCATGGGAAGTTATCCTTTCAGCTAAAACTAAAAGAATGCTGAAAGATCTTCAGGCGTGTCCGATGATCAGATGGAAAAGCCCGCTGGAGCCCAAGATTATTGAAGGGATGCTGAAACCGCATTCCACACTGAAAACAGTTGACAAAGGGCAAAACCCCCAGGTCAAGCCTTCAAAGTCTTCAAAGGGAAAGAAGAAGACCAAGAAGCCCGTTCAGCTTGATAACACATGCACGGACCTGCAAAAGTACATCGACATGCTGGAGGAGTACAACTAGAAGGCGCGGATCTCAGTCACCCTCGAAGAGTTTCTCAACCATATCCTTGAAAATGAAGATAATGACGATGATGAGGAACATGACTCATCAGGAGGAACCCAAGACTGTATAGCAAGTTGCCGCATGGTTTCTTTTAGTTGTCAAATGGCGAAGAAGCTCCATCGGCATTAGAAAACAACACAGAGGAACTGGGGGCAGGACCGATGCCAAAATCCCTGGAACTTTCTGAAGACACAATTGACAGGCTGCTAAACGAAGCCTTTCAAAAGAGCAAAACTGACCGAGAACGTGAAACGGCCATATACGAAAAGGCCAAGCATCGGCGTCAGGATGAAGAAGACGCAGCAAGGAAGAGTCACAAACTACTCCAACCAGACCGAAGCAGACCCGTGGCAAACAAAAGCAGTTTTAAGACGGAGAAACGGTTTGCCAAACCTCTATCAATGGGAATGAAGCTGCCATCGCTCGAGGGAAATATTCCCCGGGCCACATGCCTCAATGGAGAGATTTCACATCTGAACTATTGCCTTTATAATCGGAGGGTCACCCACCCCATCGAAGAGTGCAATGCCTTCAATAACTGGTGGCAAGGATACGTTGCTCACCGACAACACTTCAAGCGGATGAAGCGCAAAGCTCGTCGACAGCAAAGAAGCGCGACAGATGAGCGTGAAAGAACGGCTAGCAACTGTCATATGGTTGGTATTAGTTCGACAAAAGGAAAATCCCAAGTTCTTACATTCGGGAGTGATTCTGAGGAAGAAACAACCCTCGGCCCTTTCTTCAAAGAATCCACCTCCGGAAAAGAGGAGGAGGAGAAAAACTGTGAGAACATTCAGCTGCGTAATTGCATGCTGCCTGAGAAGAACCTCGGGCCTACAAACAAAGGTTCGAGCAAAAGAGACAAGGGAAAGGAAAAAGTCTCTGAGGAAATTGCCCTCAATGATAGAGTCGTCGAAGAGCTCGCAGCCATGAACCCGCCTAAGAAAAACAAGGTGGATTACAATGTCCTGGCACATCTGAGGAAGATACTGTAACATCCTAGTTCATTTATACCAGTTCTATTTTGGGTATTTCTTTATTTAAAGTATTTCCTGATTTATTGTGTTTTGGGTGTGAATAGTGTATTTGACATTTGTATTTGCATCCGACCTGACCCGCTTGCTGGAAACCTGTCCAGATTCCCGTTTATGATTTATCCTGCCTTATTATATGGATCCGTGCACTTTCATTATTGTATACTGCATACTGGCATCATATCTGACATCTGCATTTTTTTAGTATAACAAATAAAGTCAAGTAAAATATTTTAAAAATATCTAGTATAGCCTGCATCATACCCTGACCCTGTGGTAGCATCCGTACATCGTGTTCTCGTCCCGTTCAGTAAAACAGACTCGTTTGGATGGCTACATGAATGTGTGTGCATCCGTTCTTGGGGGTATGCGTTTTCGTTACCCGGATATCAAATTTTGGTTTTGGTTGACACGTATATTTTCCATATTTTAAAACTGGATTTTTAGACCCGACCCGGACGTGTTTTGGACTATTTTTGTATTAGCCAAATATTAAATATTTTACTAATTTCATATTTTTATGTATACAACTGTTACGTTAGATTTTTCCCTTCAAAAAATCTTTTAAAGATTTTTAAAAAAAATAAATCTTTTGTTTGTTGCACGTCCCTCTCTCTCTTTCTCTCTCTTTCTCATGGGTCTCGCGATCCCTGTTCACCAGGAATCCTATCACCTCCCTTCACACCTTACGCTCATCTCCCTTCTTCGTTCTTTCTTCTTCTTTTCATATTTCTTCTTCCCGTCTCGTTCTCGCTTGAACCCACGCCCGTGCCGCTCGCTCCCCTCCACCATCGTATACAACACCTCCGCTCACCTCATCTCTCCAAAACCCGACCAGTACCCCGAGCTCTTCTCCTTCCCGACATCCTAAAACCCCTGCACACCCAAACCAACCCAAGAACCACCAACCCAACCGCCGATCACCACCTCGACCTCACCCCATTCTCCTCTCCTCCTCATCTTCATTCTCTCCTCCTCCTTCATTTCTTTTCTTCTTCTGTTAAAACCCTGCACACCCCAACTACCAAACCCCGACCACCTTGAAACCCTAACCGAGCCCGAGCACCCTGCACACCTTACCTCGCCGGAGCTCCATTAACCCTACGACCTCACACCATCATCACCCTCTCGCCTCCTCTGTCCCATATCCAGTGAGCACATTCCCTCTCTTCTTCTTCTTCCTCTTCTTTCTCTTTTTCTTGATTTTTCCCCAGCCTTCGCCAGATTCGTATCGCCGCCGCTGATCCAGGAGATCCAGTGAACGTCCCTTGCTCGCGTGTTTACCGTCTTGCCTTGCCTGGACCCGTCCCGCGTACCGTGTGTGCGTTGCGATGATTACCCGACGTCGGACATGCCGTACGTATCCGTCGTGTGATCTGATCGAGGCAAGTTGATCTTGCTACATCCTATGATATATTTTACAACCATATTAATAATTATATTACATGTTTAGTGTATTGTGCATCCCCTATTACCATTTTACTATTTTACGACGTCCGTGTGCATCCATATCGTTATTTACATATCAAGTTGCATGCTAATTCATCTTGCTACATGCTAGGTATATTATTATGCATCCAAGTCTATTTGTGTATCCATACCATTAATTCTACATTCCTAGTTGCACCCCATATTACATTAACTCATATTATTAATACATTAGTACCCCATGCTAGATAATGTGCATCCCATTTAGTCTTGGAACTATAGTTGTAACCCCTGATAGTTAGTTATGCATCCATGTCTATTTGTGTATCCATACCATTAATTCTGCATACCTAGTTGCACCCCATATTACACTAACTCATATTATTAATACATTAGTACCCTATATTTGATATTGTGCATCCTGCTTAGTCATGGTGTAACCCCTGGTAGATATTTATGCACTCATGCTTTTATCGTACATCCATATTCTACTCTAATTCAATACTGCTACATTTTACTGTTGGGCACCCACTTGATACATGTACACTACCTGACATGACCTGATATATCATTACTTGACTTGATACCTGATCCTGTTCTTAATGCCGACAATCCTGACATGTTGTCCCGATGGACATATCCTGTTGTCTGTATAGACAAACCTGTTCCTGCTTGATCCTGTATTGGCATTAGCTCCAGATTTCTCAATACCTGACTTGAACACATAACTTGGGGGTATGGGAAAATCAATGATGAAACCTGACTTGTAACTCGACAGTTCGATGCTTATACTGATCAGTTTTACGAGCTAGGCCAGCCCGGGGATGCTGCTGCTGACATCATTCATCTGTACATATTTCCAGTTTAGTGCCTAGCGGCATGTCTCGGATTCAGCCCCGAGAGTTTGGACCGTGGTCTCGGGTATGCACGGGATACTATTGAGTTACATCGATGATTCATTAAATTGATTTCACAGAATTAAGAGTAGTTAACCCAGTAGCACAATTTAGTTTCACCGCTGCACTTCACATATACTGTTACACTTCACTGTTCTATATCCCTGCTCACTTATTACATTCATGTTACCTTTTTATAATTCATGCCTGCATTCCTGTAACCCCCTATTTATATTATTGTTGATATTTTGACGCTCTGACGTCTGGGTTTTGCATGGCCCAGATCCTCTACCCCTGTCGCAGGCCGAGCAGGAGTACTTCGGCCGATAGACCGAGCAGTGAGGACCTGCTAGTATTCTAGTTTAGTTTCCTTTCAGCATTTCGATTTCCTGATGTGAGCCCGTATTTGGGACGTACTTTCCAGATTGTTATTGTTACTTGGATTTATTGCTTCCGCATATTATTTCTTGACTTTATTCTGGCTCATGGATATGTACTAGATAGTTTATTTTATTTTCCTATTCTTGATATCTCTAGACAGCCGTAATGTGACTGTGGAGAGATATTTCCTAGCCACAGGTAGTATGGTTGGCTCTGTCACATGCCGATCTTAGCGCACTCAGGGAAGTGGGGCGTGACAAGCTTTGTTTGGTATCAGAGCCATGAGATTTAGGTTAATCGAGTTTGGTTCTTTTGTAGTTGGGTATTGGTCCCAATACATGAATCAGAAAACTCGTAATTAGGAACATGTCCCGCCACATTGTTCTCGTGATTCTTGAATCTTATCTTTCTCTTGATTCTTTGTCTTGATGATATGCAAACAACTTTGCATCTAGACTTGAAACCTTCCGGTTCCCTATTGTTTCTTTCTATTCTGATACTAGGATTTGTGCGACTTGAACGGAGTTATGTGATTGTACTCATGAACCGCAGCATGGTCATAATGCGGTACTCTATTTAAGTAATTTGGAGTCCTGCTCTTGATTCATTTCCTTGTTCCATGGTCGTTTTATTACCTTGGTTCTCTCAGTTTCATTGCTTACCAGTTCATGTTTTGCATATTTCTTGGTGATCGATACCGGTAGTTATGATGTTGTCTTGGGAATGGACTTTCTTAGCACTTTCCACGCCTACATTGATTGTAGGGCAAAGAAAGTGGTTTTCCAGATTCCGGGACATCCGGAGTTTGTTTTTGCTGGAAGTAACAGTTCTGTCGGGCCATTCGAGTTTAGGTCTAGGCCAACAAATATCGTTCTTGCGTCGATGGAAGTTGATAAGGAGGAAGCGCCAGCTGTAGTTCGAGAGTTCATGGACGTGTTCGAGGACATCTCAAGTTTACCACCAAAACGAGATGTGGAGTTCGCGATCGATCTTGTTCCTGGCGCAGCGCCAATTTCAAAGGCATATTATCCAATAGCACCAGTGGAGTTGGAAGAAGTAAAGAAGCAGGTTACCGAATTGCTAGAGAAGGGTTGGATTTGCAGCAGCAATTCACCTTGGGGAGCTCCAGTTCTTCAGTCAAGAAGAAAGATGGCACAAGGAGGATGTGCATCGATTATCGAGAATTAAACCGGGTGACTGTTAAGAACAAGTACCCGATCCCTCGCATTGGAGAATTGTTCGAGCAGCTTAGTGGCGCGAGAGTATTCTCGAAGCTGGATTTGCGATCCGGATATCATCAGGTCCGAGTTAAGTCAGAGGATATTTGCAAGACTGCGTTCCGAACTCGGTATAGACATTACGAGTATTTAGTGATGCCATTCGGAGTCACGAATGCACCGGCGATATTTATGGACTTGATGAACCGAATCCTTTCACCGTTCTTGGACCAGTTTATAGTGGTGTTCATCGATGATATTCTGGTCTACTTGTCACTGACATCAAATTACTATCTCTGGGTTCGACTCACAGTCATCACGGACGCTTGGGTCCGTAATATTGACGTTACGCTTTGGGCTACTTGTCACTGACATCAAATTTTATGTCATCGATGCCAAAACTTGCTACAACGCTTTGCTCGGCAGGCCTTGGTTGCACGAGTACAACGTCATCTCTTCTACATAACACCAGTGTATGAAGCATTTCAAAGATAGCCTCGAGTATGCCATTGCGGGGGAGCCAAATCCATTCTCCGTAAACGAAGTCTGAAAATATGAAGACGCAAAGAACTTCCTACCAGATTTCAAAGACACGGAAAGATGTCATAAGCCGGAGAATAAACAAAAAGCCGTCACCACTATCTCGATCTTTAGGAGTGATACCGAGGAGGATGAAGAGATAGTCTACTCGGGGCAACCCCAAGGCAACAGGCCCGACCCATCTTCTCCTATTTTGGTCATCAACAGTGAATTTGAGGACGAGGCCAACCCTGTGTTCTCCACTCGCCCATCAGCACAAACCGTTACTGGAACTGATCAGAGTTTATAAATCACCATGGTTCCGCAGCGGCATCACAGGGAAATTGATGCACTCAATACATACGGCGTACAAGAGCTGCGGACTTTTTACGTCCCTCCCAGGAGAAGAAGTGAAAAGATGATACTCTTCTACCAATCTACGCAAACCAGGGTAGAAAAAGAAGTCTGGAATGGCACTGATTTCATGCTTGACGGGATTCAACCAATCCGTCTGCCCAGATATTACACAGAGGGATTGAAAAGGTTATTAAGATACTAAGGCGTACCTTTCAAAAAAACCACTCGACAAGCCCAGTTCTACAAAAAGATCTGGGACGTTCTCGGGACTCAGCAAAAAATGCCCAATGGAAGGATAGAGATGACTGTGCTAGGATACGTTCGGTCAAATAAGCGGGAGCAATTCCATAGCTGCCGCACCATAAATAACTCCGGTGGAGATATGAATGCTTTTCCAGATAGCTGTGACGTTGAAACGAAGCAAAATCCCGCAATAAGAACGTCAAGTCCATCATTCGGAGAGCAAGTTGACAAGCTAATAAGAGAAGCCGGTCAAAAGGTTCGGGATGATCACAACCGCGAAATGGCTATTTATGAAAAGGCCAGGAATCAGTGTCTCAATCAGCAATCTGCGAAAAGAGAAGATTACGATGCTCTTCACCCTCAGCCCGCTGTACGTTCTCGTGAAAAGAGAAAGGACCTACACAGAGGCAAAAACATGGTGGAGAACGAGAATGACATTCGAAAACAGCGAAGCAGACCCAAGAAGCCACGAGATCGAGTAAAAGTCAGCTGGAATCCGTCTTTCATAAAGAAGATGGGTCGGAAATACTCTTCCCCCAAGACAAGACAAGGAAAATATTCGACCTTGTCATTTAGTATCAAATGATGACGCTCCCGGAAGCTCGGTACCCCGAATAGATAAATAAGGTTCATTACCCAGAGTATTGCTCCTACCATCGAGAAATAGGACATTCCCTTGAAGACTGATTCACCTTCAAAAATTGGGTCAAAAACCAGTATCAACAAGGCATGTTCGCTCTATCCGACAGTTGGAGGGTAACCCCACCGCGAAAGCATGAGCCAAAAGCAACCTATATTGAGAGAGTAGGGCCAGATCAACATCGAGCCTGTAAACGAACTCGTACCTGCCACGTGATAACATTCTCAAAAGAGGGGAACCACGAGACTATAGATGACTCCTTCAGGTGCTTCGCAAATGAAGACGAGGATGAGGTGATCTCAGAGTTTCCACCAGCACCAAAAGAGTTGGAAGATGGGATACCCACTACGACGGACAACCTGAGAAAAATCGGCTTGGGGACGGAAAACGAGCCGAGACCAACGTTCGTAAGTGAGCTTTTGTCTAAAGAACAGGTGGCCACACTAAAAGATGTGCTTATGCAATATAAAGACCGCTTTGCATGAAACTATTCCGAGATGCCGAGACTGGATCCAAATATAGCGGTGAATAAACTGGCTATATCGCCGGACGTCAAGCCAGTCAAACAGGCGCTAAGAAGAATGTGGCTCGAACTCGAGATGAGTACTAATGCCGAAGTCAAGAAAGTAATTGATTCCGTCTTCATCCAAGAAGTTCAGTATCCCGATTGGATTTTCAACATTTTTCCCGTGATGAAGAAAAATGGAACAATGCGCATCTGCGTGGACATTTGAGACCTTAACAAAGCTTGTCCGAAGGATGACTTCCCAGTACCTGTTACCGAGCTGATGATCGATAACACGTCCACTCATGAGGTCTTCTCCTTCATGGATGGATCTTCAGGCTACAATCAAATAAAAATGCATCATGACGACCAAAAGCACACCGCATTCCGGACTCCGCTAGGCGTATTCTGCTATAAGGTGATGCCCTTCGGTTTGAAGAATGCAGGCGCTACCTACCAAAAGGCCATGACGAAGATCTTCGATGACCTCATACATGAGATTGTTTAATGCTATATTGACGACCTTATGGTGAAAATAAAATCGTACGAGGAGCACTGGGAACATCTGAATATAGTGTTCCAGCATCTTCGGAAATACAATCTAAAGATGAATTCTCTGAAATGCGCGTTTGGAGTCTCCTCAGGAAAATTCCTAGGATTCTTCATACGACACCGAGGCATCGAAATAGACCCACCAAAGATCAAGGCGATTATGGAAATTCCTATGCTAAGAACTCTTAAACAACTGTGGTCTCTCCAAGGCTCGCGTATATCCGGCGGTTCATAGCCAATCTCTCCGGCAAATGCCGTCCCTACAGCCATCTAATGAAGAAGGGGACCCCGTTCGTTTAAGATCACAAATGCTAAAGTGCACTGGATGAAATCAAGCAATACCTGCAGAACCCGCCGGTACTGACCACTCTGGTCAAAGGAAAGCCCCTCATCCTGTACACAATGGCTATTGAAGGTTCTCTAAGCGAGCTATGGGCATAAGAGAACGACCAGGGGAAGGAGAGATCTTTCTACTATTTGAGTCGAGTTCTTCTGGGGGCAGAAAAAAACTACTCCCCCATCGAAAAGCATTGCCTGGCACTGATCTTCGCTATAACGAAGCTCAGACACTACGTCTTGGCACATGAGGTCCATCTCATATCAAAGGTGGATCCTTTCAAATATTTGATGTTAAGAGCCATACTAACAAGAAGGCTAGCCAAATGGGCCCTCCTCTTGATAGAATTCTTGATAACGCATCGACCCCTCAAAGCAGTGAAAGGCCAGGCCATCGCCGACTTTCTCGCTGAGCATCCGATACCAGCGGATTCTTCCTTAAATTGCGAATTGCCAGACGAACATGTGTTTGACACAATTGAAGGGGAGAAGGAAGAAAATAATATCCAATGGGAACTCTACTTCGATGGAGTATCTTCTATGAAGAAGCGGAGGAATAACACTCCTATAATCGAAGCCGGGGTGGGCCTCATCTTCGTGACTCCGCAAGGAGGGATAATATGTTTCACCCTTTCCTTAACGGAGCCAAGAACAAACAACGAGCCTGAATATGAAGCTTTGATAGCGGGTCTTGAGATCGCTTTCGATATGGGTATCGAAAACAACCTCATATATGGAGACTCCCAGCTGGTTATTAGCCAAGTAAATGGCGACTATCAGATGTGCAAACTAGAATTGATAAAATATGGTAGGAGAGTGCAGCAACTGCTAACACAAAAGCATATCGCATGCGGAAAATAGCAAAGCGGATGCGTTAGCCAAGCTTACTAAAGAGTTGGCCGACGAAAACCTCGATGACGTAAGGATTGTTGTGCAAAGCCGCCAGGTTCTCGCGCCAGCCGAAATATCTTCAGAGGATTCAATGGAGCCATCTGAAGGAAAAGAAACGACCAAACAAGCGGTCCTCCAAATAGAAGACGAAGAAAAGGTCAAGGATTGGAGGGAAGTCTTCATAGACTACTTCAAATCCCATCGAAAGCCCGAAAACGAGTCGTCAAGACATCAGCTTATGAAACGGGCTCTGTTTTTCACTTTCGTCAATGATACTCTATTTAAGAGATCATTCGACTGCCTGTGGCTGAGATTCCTGGGACCAGAAGAATAAAAAAGAGTCATTCAGGAAACTCACGACGGACTCTGCGGTTCTCATTAAGCCGGGCCAAAGATGAAACTTAAGATCAAAAGAATGGGTTACTATTGGTCTACAATGATTCGGGACTGTTTCATATATACTAAGCAGTGTCACTCGTGCTAGATTCACGGGGATTTCATCCACCAATATCCAAATCCTCTACACCCAACAGTAGCTAGGTGGCCGTTCGAAATGTGGGGAACCGATATAATCGACCCCATTGAACTAGCGTTATCCAAAGGACATCGGTTCATACTGGCAACGACCGACTACTTTTCTAAGTGGGCGGAAGAAGTACCACTAAGGGAGGCGAAGACAGATAATATTATCCATTTCTTTAAGACACATGTCATCTACCGGTTTGGCACTCCGCGACAGATAATCTCGGATAATGGGCCAGCCTACAGGAGCTATAAAATCAGCCGCTTCGCAAATCAACATAAAATAGATTGGAGATACTCCTCTATCTATAATCCCCGAGCCAACGGTCTAGCTGAAGCTTTCAACAAGACCTTGACCAAGATTATAAGAAAACGGTGTTCAGAAACAAAAAGGACTGGCACGAGAGACTATAAGAAGCTCTTTGGGCGTACCGGACGGCATTGAAGATAGCCACGAATATAACCCCATATGCGTTGGTCTTCGGCACTGAAGCAGTCCTTCCTTTGGAAATAGAACTCCTTTCTCTCCGTGTAATGGTTCGATACGAGCTAACAGATGATGAAAATGCCCATCTTCGGCTTGAGGAGCTCGATGCCCTCGATGAAACTCGTCTCATGGCGCAGCAAAACCTAGAAGCTTACATAGCAAGGATGACGCGCTCATACGAAAAACTGACTAGGCCGAGAACATTCTGCCAATGTGAACTCATGCTAGTCGTTAAAAGACCTATGATCCCCAATTGTGCAAAATGAGGAAAATTCGAGCCAAACTATGAAGGCCCGTACATCATAGACAAGGTCTACCAAGGCGGGAACTATTTGCTCATAGATATGCATGGCGAAAGACCTTTTCGACCAATAAACGACCGATTCCTCAAGAAATACCACGCATGACGAGCCACTACTTAGGTCAATGATAGATGACGACGCTCGTGTTCGCCGATATCTTAGTGAGTCAAAACTCTAAGTGGTATTCGGAAAAACTTCGCCTCAAACATGTCGACAACGGACCGTAATGTTCTTAAACTAAAGCTTCACCTCAAAAATGGTGATAATGGACCTAAATGTTCCTAAACTAACAACGGACCGTAATGTCTTTAAACTAAAGCCTCACCTCAAAAATGATGATAATAGACTACTACATCCTTAAACTGGCAACGGACCGAGATATCCCTAAACTAACAATGAACCGAAATGTCCTAAAACTAGTGCGACGTCTCAAACATGGTGCATCGTCCCAAATATAGTGATATTCTCTATTGAGATCTATATTGCAATCAAAGCTCCAGCGGCGAAGACTGCAACTCAAGTCCCATTGAAAAACAGATGTAAAAAAAAACAAAAAAATGGTACGTCCACAAGCGAAATGGGCACGGATGAAAACCCAAAAATGCGCCGTGAGTAAAATGTAGCAGGGCTACCGGAGAGCTTGTGAAAACCTGAATGGCCGCAATCTCGTTGTTAAAAAAAAGGTACGTCCATAAGCAAAATAGGCACGGATGAAAACCCGAAAGGGCGCCGTGAGTAACAACAGCAGGGCTACTGGCGAGCTTGTGAAAACCCGAAAGGGCACAATCTCGTAAAATTTTCACTTATGAGATCCTCTCGACTCGTAAGGAGAACTCCCCTATGAAATCCTCACGGCTCATAGAATTTGAAAGTATTAAGTTACAGAGATCCAAACATGTTCTTAAACCGTCGTATTCCCCAAGTTGCCCTACAGGCGGTCCAATATTGGCCCTTATATACAATCCACGGGCACAAATAAACGATTCCTCCACCAAGTTCCACCAATGAAGAGAAATGTCCTCATATGGTGTATGACACTTATAAGTCCTCTCGACTTATAAGGAGAAAACTCTCTTGTAAGATCCTTACGACTTATAAGTGAACACACACTTAGGAATCCCCATGATTCTTAAGGAGAAAATACGCCTACGAGATCCTCACGACCCGTAGGGAGAAATAACTTTATGAAACCTTTACGGCTCATAAATTCGAAAAGTCTCAGTCGACAGGATCCTAACCCTGTTTGCTAAGCCACCTTTGTTCAAATCGACAAAGGCAAATGATGATTCGCTCCTGGAAATATCCTATTTGTAACGATGCTGATGCCTATATCGGTATCAAATTCCATGTCCTCTCGAGGCAAATGATGATTTGCTCCTGGGAATATTCCAGTCGTAGCGATGCTGATGCCTAAATCGGTGTCAAACTCCAAGTCCTTTCACGGCAAATGATGATTCGCTCCTAGTAATATTCCAGTCCCAGCGATGCTGATGCCAAGATTGGTATCAGATTTTAAGTTCCATACTCGCAATAAAAACCAACGAGCAAAAAATGTATGTAAAAATAGCCGAAATGATGGGGCAATTCGCAATAAAAATCAACGAGCAAAAATATATGCATATGAAATAGCCGAAATGTTTGGGCAACTCGCAATAAGAAGCAGCGAGTAAAAATATAAAAATAGTCGAAATGATTGGGCACCGCGATAAATAGCCGAAATGATTAGATAATCACGACTTTCGCGATATGAAAAGCTGAAAAGATACAGCATCACAGAAATAAAGAATAAAATAAAATAAAATTTCCTTGGCCCTGCAGGTGAGTTTACACCGACCCCTCTATAAAATATATGGGCAAAAATGAAAAAGAGAACCATATTTCCCACCAAGCTCTGTCAAAAAGAGAACCAGATCTCGACGGTGGCAACCGCAGTCTGGAAATCAGTTCGGCGTTCCCTCTCACTCCAGCAGGATGCAGACGCGACATCCATAAAGGCTCCAGGGTCAAAACAAAACGGTGCAATGGCAAAACTCCTAGCTCCAAGTATTAACGATTCACAAAACAACTTAAATACTATCCCGACATTCATCTTTTTACAGCAGACGCAATGTCAACAACGGTGTTCCCTTTCACTCTAGCAGGATGCAGACGCGACGTCCATAAAGACTTTAGGGTCAAAACGAAACGGAGCCATGGAAAAATTCCTAGCTCCAAGTCTTAACGGTTCACAAAACAACCTAAAGACTATCCCGGCATTCGTCTTGTTACAGCAGACGCAATGTCAACAACGACGTTCCCTCTCACTCCAACAGGATGCAGACGCGATGTCAACAAAGACTCCAGGGTCGAAACAAAACGGAGCTATGGCAAAATTCCTAGCTCTAAGTCTTAACGGTTCACAAAACAACCTAAATACTATCCCGACATTTGTCTCATTACAGCAGATGCAATGTCAACAACGGTGTTCTCTCTCACTCCAGTAGGATGCAGACGCGATGTCAACAAAGACTTTTGGGTCAAAACTAAACGGAGCCATGTCAAAATTCCTAGCTCCAAGTCTTAACGGTTCACAAAACAACCTAAAGACTGTCCCGACATTCTTCTCGTTACGGCAGACGCAATGTCAACAACGGCATTCCCTCTCACTCCAGCAGGATGTAGATGTGACGTCAACAAAGACCCCAGGGTCAAAACAAAACGGAGCCATGGCAAAATTCCTAGCTCCAAGTCTTAACGGTTCACAAAAACAACCTAAAGACTATCCCGACATTCTTCTTGTTACAGCAGACGCAATGTCAACAAAGGCTCCAAAATAGCCAGTTCAAAAGAAAGTGAAGGCAAAATTCCTAACTTCAGGGTCTTGACGGTAACTCAAATAAAACCTGAAAGACTATCGGAGATCATCCCACACCAGTGCGGAGTGGTTGAGACTCATTGGGGCTCCTAAACTGAGCCTAACCTCAACTAAAATGCGGCATGGTAAAATTCCTAACGCTTGCTATTCTGACGGTCAAACTGCCTAAGAAGATTACTTGAAGACGTCTTGTCCATCCCCCGAAGGGATCAAAGATACGACAGTCGCGAGGCTACTCAAACAGCAGTATAAAAACTGTATATCGGGGAATGCATCAGCCAACACGACGGTACCACGGACTAAAACCCTAGTACCACAGAATCTAATGGACCTTTGTCGCAAAGAGTAGGGTTATCTATAACGTTAGGACGAGTTTGCCTATTAAGCCCAAGGGAGGTAAACTAAAAAATCTCCGAAATGAGTCCATAAATTAGAGACTCCAGAATGAGTGAATAAACTACAAACTCCGAAATGAGTCCATAAACTAGAGACTTGTTCATACCATAATGTTGCATTATTATATTCCCCATTCTTATTCTTTTTATAAATAAACAGGTGCTTTTGACACATGTCTGCTATATATAATAGGTTACAGGTTCTTGGACAGAAAACAGTGAAAAAGATGAAAAGACGATGCAAAAGTGGACTTTGACCAACAAACAGAAGACTCTTGATCAAGTCTACATCAAAAATAAAATTCACAAAGTACAAGGCAATGCAAGGTCCAAGATTACAAAGCGAACGATTAAAAGTCCACCGCAATTATTCACTGGAGATCTGGAAGAAACATAGAAGCTATTTTAATAAAAGAACCAAATAATAGGGAAGCCCAAAGATTCAAGGCCTAATACTTCCTTTTAAAGAGACAGAGACATAAAATTTTACCAAAGCATGAAGTCTACTTTGACTAGGTCTTCCTAAGGATATTTTGGTAAATGTAGACATGTAAATCAATTGTAACCTAGGGTTTCCTATCCTCTATAAATAGGAACTCTAAATCATTGTAAAGGCTATGCCTCCTTTTAATAATAAATTCAAAATTCTTTATGGAGAGCATCATGCCTCTTTTCATTTCAGAAATTCAGATCTGACAAGTCTTGTGTTGATGTTTGGAGAGAGCCATCTGTAAAATAAGTAGGTAATTTCAATTCTTGCCCTAGGTAATTTTTCATTCTCTGCCCTAGATTAAATTTAATTCCTTGCCCTAGTTAGATCTTTAATTCCTTGCCCTAGTTAAATTTAATTCATGCCCTAGATTAAATTTATTTTCCTGCCCTAGTATAGATTTTATTTATCTGCCCTAGTTATAACTTTCAATTAATTGCCCTAGGTAGAATAATTAGGTTTTAAGATTTAATAATCAATCCGAACACCCTTCGGAATTAACTCATAAGAGTGAATCGAAAATTCACAACATCCCTGTGGACCGACCCGTACTCACCGGCTAGCTTCATGCGACACCGTTCTTGATTGCGGTTAATAGATAGTTTTTGACATACAAATCAAATGGCGCCGTTGCCGGGGATGGCGTAGAACTTTCTTTTTTGCGATTTCGGGTTAATCTTAAAATTAAAAATCAAAAAAATCTGAAAAATAAAATAAAAAATATAAAAATAGATCAATTGTTATTTTTTGGAAGGGATACTCTGTTGTGTGAAATCTTGCAGGAACAAACTCAGATCTGGAAATTTTCAGAAAGCAAAACAGAAAACAAGATATCGGAACAGAAGGGATTTTAAACAACAGAAGTGCACAAAAATTTTGGAGTCTTGAACCACCCAAACCGCCGCCTTTCCGCGGCCAAAACCTGCTTTAGGCCGCGGAACCGCGACCACCTTGTCGAATCAGAGCGTCAAAAAAATTCTTAGGACTCGATCCAGCAAAACGATCGCGGAAACGCCGCGGGAGGTAGCCTCAGACTGCGAAAACGCGGCATCTTGGTGACTTTAGCTCTTGAAAATTGCACTGTAAGTCTTCTCTGTTCCTTCTCTGTATATTTTAAAATATCTTTTCTGAAAATTCCTGCAGGATTCCGTGCGTTATAAAAATATTTCCGCTTCCAAATAACAATTTTGTGCAGGATTTTTGGGCCCCGCTCAAAATAGAAACTGATTGCAAGTAATCTTTTTTGTTGCATATCTTTTCTCGAATATCTTTTTGCAACAATTTTGTCCAAATAACGATTCTTGTGATATGCTTAAAATAATAACCGATTGCAAGTAATATTTTTTCTGTTGCATATCTTATATTAAAAATCTTTTTGCAACAATTTCCAAACAAAGAGAGAAAAAGAAAAAGGAAATTTTTTTAGAAAACTTTCAAATTTTTTTTGCCGTAAATAAATCCTTGCACCACCACAAACCTTCTTTCTTTTCACCCTTTTTTACAATATGGGTACCCCACATAATAAATCATTAGCCGAACTTTGGTATCCCGAACCTAACTTTGCGTCGTACGTCAATTTGTTCGGTCAATTTAAAGACGATCCTTCCTTGCCTAAAAAATCTTTGAAAGATCAAATAGAGACATCTAGGAGAAACAATTTGACTTTTCAACCCACTTTGTGTCAACCAAGTCAACCTTTACCACCTACATATGTTGATACCACTTCTTCAAGTCCTTCTGTCACTCCTAGGCCGATGTCCATTAGTGAGCATATTGCTCAATCTCCCAGTCGATCTTTTACCTCTCTCCACTCATCTAGTTTTAGGAATCCGCATGATTATTCACCATTTTATCCACATGTTGACCCTATCCCTGCCCAACCATCCACTTCCTACAAGTCATACCTGACCTTCCCATCTTCACTAGACACTGTTTCTACACAGCCTGTTGGGAGTTTTGCATATCCACACCATTTTGAATCTTTTACCGAAGCCCCCTCACCACCTAAGTCTTGTTTGGAAGAATCGTTGGAAGCGTACATTGCAGCAACGAATAAAATGACTAGGAATGTGGAAGCGTTTTTAGCCGCCCTTATGCAACCTACCGAACCGGTAGCTAGTTTCCCGCTAGCTCAAAAATTTTCAATATATAAGGAGGCGGTTGGACAGAATGAGAATTTGAGAGGATTTCCAAATCAAACCTACCCTTACCCAATTGAAGCCCACAACTCCAGTTTTCCATCGAATGTCCTAAATGATTCACAAGTTCAAAATAAAAATGAGTTGTGTGATTTTGTAGTGTTTGATTTGCCAAATTGTGAGGAACCCCTTTCGAGTGAAACCGCACCTAATTCTTTCGATCTTTACACCTCCCATCTAGAACCTAAATCGATAGATATCCATACTTTTGATGAGGTGTCTAAGAAAATTGATTTTCACTTGATTGAGGATATAGACGCCGGGAATATTTCGGATGATGAACCTGTCGATTTAATTGAGATTTTATGTTCAAATCATCATCCCGAGTTATTAAATGTTTCTCCCGAACCTCATATGCGTCTTGATTTTGATGATAATGGCATGGATGACTTAAATATTGAGGATAGTATTGAGGAGAGTTTTGAGGATCTTATTGAGGTTGAACCATTTTTGTTTGATGTGTCTGATTTTTCAATTCATCCTCTTGAACCTTTAACTAAATCACCCTCCCTCCGTTCCATCGTTCCGACCACGCTTGAAGACTGTGAGCTTGAAAATTTTTCTTTTGAATCTGACACACTTCTCACAGACGTTAACACTTACGAGTGTTTCACTTTTTCGGACGATGTTGATGACTCACCGCCCGAGTTTGAGTCCTTTACATTTTCAGATGGGTTAGTTGAACCATCAGACTCGGTTGATTACAGTAGGAATCTTTCAAGTTCGAGACAGTTTACTACGGTGAGAATGATACTATCCCTCAATCACTCCCTTTCGTTCTTCCTATTGTTCCGACTGTACAAAAGACCGTTACGCTTTCATCTTCTATACCAAGTTCGGCGTACCCATGTTTTCTTACGAATCTTGAGGGATTTGACCCTATTGCACGACGAGTTGATAGATTAGCACAATCAGTTTTCACACTTCGGTCATCCCAAATTGCGCTAATTTATTCACTTGATTTACACCCTCGAGATCGCGCGCCACTTCTTTCTCTTTTCCGCCATTCTTCTCCCCCACCGAGACCATATTCTACCATTCTTCTTTCCACACGGTCTCGCGTATTTCTCATTTTCTTGCACCAGCTATACCATTACCACGATAATATTTTTGAATGGTTGGTGCTAACCTTTGGCTTGTGTAAGGCCAAGCTTAAGTTTGGGGGAATCTTGTTGTATATGTATATATATTTTTGTTCTCTTTTTCTATAAAAAAAAATTTCAAAACAATAAAATAAATTTTTTTTTATTATAAATAAATAAACAGGGGAGTGCCGGTATTTTGACCCTCTTGGTTTAGCATGACAGTGAGGACACTGTCAAGTTCAAGTTTGGGGGTATGCTCAGTACGTCTTCTTCCTTCGCATTCATCTGTACATATTTTTGCATTTGCATACTTATTTGAAAACCCATAAAAATTAAAAAATTTTGAAAAATTATGTATTCAATTTTGGCTAATTGACTTGAGTTTAACAAATAGGTTAACTGGCTAGGAACAACCAGATCTTAGGCTTAGTGAATTAAAAACCCTAAAGATAAGCTTCCTTAAAGTTTAACGGTAGAAAGTATATGCCTTTGTAGTTTATTTAGAAATAGGCAAATTTTGGGTTCACTTCTTGGGCTGAGTCAAAATAAGGGAAGAGTATTGATTTTCTTATTAGAGTATAAGTTTGAAAAATAATTCCTAGTTTAAGTCTAGATTCTGAAAATGTATACCCTACAATTTGCACAACCACGCACCTTGAAACTTGGAATAGTAGAAGAGACCTTGAAATGCTCTTGTCTAAAGTCCTTAGTACGAAGAAAATAAAAAAAATATACATAAGTGTGAATGAAGAATAAAAAAATGGACACTGGTTTTTGTGATTACTTAAGGCTGCAAAAATAGAAAAATATTTAGCGAGGGTGCTTCATCACCTAGTGCCTTAGACCAACTGGTTTGGGAGTCACTGCTAAAAGCCTTGGGTGTTGCAAGACTAGGAATTACGCTTAAATGTGCAAACACATTTTGTAATCGGTCGTTGGTACCTCAAGAAGTATTAACGGTCGCATGAAGGATGTGTAAGCAAAATTCAATTAAAAATTCACCAATTAATAAGTACTTTGGACAACGGACAAGGGTATGATTGCTTGATTTGAATTTCCAAGTGTAGGGGTGATCTATATACACACGTGGAGGGTATGTGATTGGAGTTTAGATGAGGGAAAGGGATGAAGAATAGAACTTGTATCTTTAGTAGAGTTGATAGAAATTCCTAAGTGGAGATGGAACTTTAGAAGAAAAACTTAAGAGATGCCGAAAGCTAAGTAAGTTTATAGAACATATATAATTTTAAGTTAAATGATGAGGAAGTGTGAAGAATATGGGTGGATAATTTACGGGTCGACGATTATAGAATTCCTTGTTAGAAAACCTAATTGGAGAACAAAAGTCGAAAAAGCCAAGTTGATAGGATTTTGTGGGTGTAATCCGCTGAAAACCCTCAGGAGAAAACACTCCTCCTACTAGGGACACCTAGAGGTTTAACGGCTTGTTGCACGTGCTCAGTGCAATCGCGTTTCCCTGCGAAAGTGTGGTTAGGATTTTAGTGAATAAAAATAAGTTTGCTCGAGGACGAGCAAAAGATAAGTTTGGGGGTATTTGTTCACACCATAATATTGTATTATTATATTCCCCATTCTTATTCTTTTTATAAATAAACAAGTGCTTTTGACGCATGTTTGCTACATGTTACAGGTTACAGGTCCTTGGAGCGAAAACAGTGAAAACAATGTAAAGACGATGAAAAAGTGGATTTTGACCAACAAACAGAAGGATCTTGATCAAGCCTACATCAAAGATAAAGTTCACAATGTACAAGGCAACGCAAGGTCCAAAATTACAAAGCGAACGGTTAAAAATCCATGGCAAATTATTCACTGGAAATCCGGATCCAATATAGAAGCCAATTGATAAAAGAACCAAATAAATGAGAAGCCTACACAACAGGGAAAAAGCACAGAAAATATCACTCTCCAAGTCGACTATTGGGCCGCGGAACCGCGGCCCAAGCCCACCAATGCCGCGGTTCCGCGGCCATAAAATGCCCAAAGAGAAAATAGTTTTTACCTAAATGTGTAGCATGCTCTGACTAGTCAATCTAAGGGCAAATTTGTAAATGTAGATGTGCGGATCAAAATGTAACCTAGAGTTTCCTATTCTCTATAAATAGGAACTCTAAAGATTGTAAACCTTATGCCTCCTTTTAATAATAAATTCCAGAATTCTTTATGGAGAGCATCGGTGTTTCTTTTCCATTCAGAAATTCAGACCTGACAACCCTGAGCTGATGATTAGAGAAATGCATCTGTAAGTAGATTTATTTCCTTGCCCTAGTTTAGATTTAAATTCTTTGCCCTAGGTAGATTTATTTCCTTGCCGTAGATAAATTGCTTAGAGTTAGCTTTGGGGAAGGATTTTGAGAGATGGGATCTCTCATCCCTTTTTTACCCATAATATATTTTCAATAGGACTTCATGCATACACGCACACATCGTGCCCTACGGCACCCTATCCCTCAAGGTAGCGGTGATACCGTAGTATAAAATCCCGGTTGCGCGCGTTTTCCATGGAGGTTAGGGTAAGGATCTCTAAAGGAAGGACAAGAACCTAGAGGAAGGAACATCTTCCCGAATGGACCTAATCCCCTTTATTGATAATTACCATAACTTCTCATAGATCTTCATATGGGTATAGAAAGCATTGGGATTTATTTGCATTTCCAAACCATCCCTAATCCTAACCCTAGCAAGAATAGATCTAGACAATCGTAGGTAGATTTAATTTAGGTTTTTAGATTTAATAACCAATCTGAACACCCTTCGGAATTAACTCGTTAGCGCGAATCAGAAATTCACAACATCCCTGTGGACCGACCCGTACTCACCGGCTAGCTTCATGCGACGCCGTTCTTGATTGCGGTAATAGAGATAGTTTTTGAGATCAATCAAGACTCCGGAATGAGTGAATAAACTCCAAACTCCAAAATGAGTACGTAAACTAGAGACTCCGGAATGAGTGAATAAACTACAAACTCCGAAATGAGTACGTAAACTAGAAGCTCCGAAACGAGTGAATAAACTACAAGCTCCGAAATGAGTACATAAACTACTTCACGTCATGTCAAGACAGAAAGTTGCAACCCATGGACCTCAGGGCTCAGAACTATATCTGATTAGTGCATTTGATTCACACCCGTTTAAGCGCTTGTTTACAATCACATACGTTCTTGAATGGAAATAGCGTTCAAAGCGACCCGATTTATACATGCATGAGAAGGATCGGTGGATGACACGGGCACAACAGCGGCGTGTTACACTTAGCAAAAATTCCTAAGGGTAAAGTATAAAGCACATGCGCAGATGCAGGATGCACATACAAATATGTGATGAAGATGAAACATGCAAAGGTCAACGATAAAGAGATACATTTAAATAAGCATCTTACTCTACAGGAAAGAGATCACCAAAAATGGGATTAGAGATACAGGGGTTAAAAAAACAATAAACAAAATTCTCCAACTCCCTTTCTGCCTTCTCCACCATGTCGAAACGACGATCTTCATGAGGAGTCGCTCCGCATCAGTCAGCGCCGTGCTCATTAGCGAAGGCAGACATGATAGCTTGTTGAGCCTGTATCTGGCTTAGCAACTGAACTGAACGGTCCTTCAGAGGCTAGGTAATCAAACGTGCCTCATGGAAGCACTCGATCTTGTCCTCCGCCGCATCGAGAATCGTCGGAGTCATCTCTGCCGGATGAGGGAGGATGTCGGCAAGCACGGATAGGAAAATCATTCGGAGCCAAACGGAGCCCATAGGAATAGGAGAGCCCCTACGAGTCAGGAGCTCATGTATCAATGTATATCATTGATCATCGGTGAGAAGGGGATTCGCTAGACGTGCAACAAAATGAGGAATAATCTCCTCGATAGGTACCTCTTATGGTTGCCAATGAGCGTGAGGACGATTGCAAGACATAACTATTAAAATGGTCACTTTAAGATCTGTTAAGAGAAATGGTTCTTTCTGTGAGAAGAGGAGGAAAACATGGCCTCAGGTTATAAAGAGAAGCATTCAAGCCGAGGTGCAGAAAATTACGTGCATGGTGGAACTATTTCCAAGGCTAGGAAAAAGGGCATGGGAAAATAAGATAGTTGACCCATAGGAATCAGAGCAAGAAGGTGAACTGATTCCAGCATTTTATGAACGGTGGAAAAGATGCCCACCGCTGCACTCACGTGCGAGCCATTTGAGCGCAACGGGGGGGGGGGGGTATTTGTTCCCCCAATAATAAGAGCAAAGCTCTGTTCAAAATTTAAGAGGCAGTGCCTCACGTGCCTTCTACGAGGGCGCCAACGCCAGAGTTAAAAACTCTTATATTGGCACCGCATGTGCTCCTCATGTGGGCGCTGATATGCAAGCACATAAAGGAATTAAAACCTTAATTAGCGTCCACGTGCATAACACTTGAGCGCCGACGTCCAGGTAGAATTAAATTCTACTATCTGTTAAACAGAGCCGTTGGATCAAGGATCCAACGGAGATGATAAATCATCAGAAATGCAGAATTAAATTCTGTCAGAAGAAAACATTCCCCAAATTAAATTATAGAATAAATGTTTACCGCCGAAAGACGCGACCGGGACGTTAGGACGTCTGGCTTGAATTTTGGGGGCAGAGGCTATTTGGATTTATCCGTCCACCTCTCCGAAGATGCCAAGCTGATTTATTGCACCGTGTATCGGAGGTCTGGACGGATGTGGCCGTTGTAGCAGAATTTGTCAGATCCCCCCTCGTTAAGGATACGTTAATCCGACGTTGGACTAAGATCTACTTAACGGGGTTTGGGATCATTTTTGATCCAACGAAGGAGCATTTGGGCTTTATCGTTTTAGTTTAGGGACGTTGCGGTCCATAGATCACATTTTTGGTATGAGGGTTTAGTTTAAGGACGTTGCGGTCCACTGCTAGTTTAAGAACACTATGGTCCATGGCTAGTTTAAGGACATTGCGGTCCATGGAATTGTTGGTTGTCGGGACCCGCCACCTCTCTGAAGACATTGAAGAATTACAACGACATGTATCAGAGGTGTGGGGAGATGTACCTTTGAACCAATGTCAGTTGGGAGATCTGTAGTTGGGTTTGGGACTAAGACCAATTTGGAAAAATTGTGAGGACATGTGCTTGCTTGATCTGAATTAGGGACTTTTGGTTAACTTGGACTCAGCCCACTCTGTTTTTGAATAAAGTGTTAAGCACTTGTATGGGCTCGGTCCCTTTTCCTGTGCAACAGTGTTGAGCATTGATATGGGCTCTGACGCTCACCCTATTTTTTTGTTTTTTATGGACTGTTAAACACTCTTTATGGCGCTGGGCTCTATTTGCATGGCGCTTTATGTTAAACAGCGCCCACGTGAGGGGCACATGAGGCATTTGGCGCTGGGCGCCAACCATTGAGTGCAGAGCACTCTTGATTTTAGCAGCGCCAACGTGAGGGGCACGTGGGGCGCTTGGCGCTGGATGCCAACCACTGAGCGCTAGGCACTCTTTATTTTAGCAGCGTCTACGTGAGGGGCACGTGGGGCGCTTGGCGCTGAGCGCCCACCACTGAGTGCTAAGCACTCTTTATTTTAGCAGCGCCCACATGAGGGGCACGTGGAGAGCTTGGCGCTGAGCGCCCACTACTAAGTGCTAAGCACTCTTTATTTAGGCAGCGCCCATGTTAGGGGCACGTGAGGCGCTTGGCGCTGTCTTTTTTTTTGAAGAGTCCAATTCTTTGTTCTCCCCTGGATCTTCAGTCCCCAAGAACAAATTCATCTCTACGAGAATTAAATTCTTATTTGTGGGAGACTTGTCTTATGGATCTCAGATCCAGGAAAAGAACTATGTTCTTTTATGAGGGTTAAACCCTTGGGTATGCAGATGAGATATTATGATCTCTATTTATCTTGAAGAAAGTTTTTCTTCTTTCCTCACTCTTAAAGCTCTTTTTTCTTGCTCTTCTTTTTGAACTTGAAGTTTATGGAGGGGGGGGTTTCTCTGTACAAGACTTGAAGTCTTGGGGCCTTTATATAGTGGAGGCAAGTTTGCTGACTTAGTTATAGAAATCTCTCATTGAGAGATCCTCAATTGATTTGGGGATTTTATCCACCGTTGGATATTTGATCCAAGAACTTCTTTTTTACAAATGACATTTTTCTTGTTTTTAACAAGATTGGGAAAATATTTTCCAATACAAAGCTTATTCTATAATTTGGTGATTTTTTAATCACCATTGGATCTTTAATCCAACGGTGCTCTATTTTACAGAGCGTAATCTTTCTTTTTTAGAAAGATTGGGGAAAATATTTTCCCCTATAGAGCTTATTCTGTAACTTGGTGATTTTTAATCACCATTGGATTTTTGATCCAACGGTGCTCTGTTTTACAGAGCATAATCTTTCTTGTTTAGAAAGATTGGGGAAAATGTTTTCCCCTACAGAGCTTATTCTGTAGCTTTGTGATTTTTAATCACCATTGGATATTTAATCCAACGGTGATCTATTTTACAGAGCAAAATCTTTCTTGTTTAGAAAGAATTTAGGAGTATTTCCTCAATCAGAATTTAATTATGTGCTTTGATGATTTATCATCTCCATTGGATTTTTGATCCAACGGCAGAGAACTTTTAGTTCTGGCGCCAGTGCCCTGGTGCGGGCACGTGAGGCGCTGCCTCAGTGTTTTTTTAACTCTTGGCGCTGACGTCCTCGTGCAAGGCACGTGAGGCGCTGCCTCAGAGTTTTTCTAACTCTTGGCGCTGGCGCCCACGTGCAAGGTATGTGAGGCGCTAGCTCTTTTAAATTTTGAACAGAACTTTGCTCTTTTATTGGGGGGAAACAAATGCCCCCCACCGTTGCGCTCACATGACTTACGTAAGTGCAGCGGTGGCGGGTTTTCCACCGTTGGATTTTCTTGGAAGTTGGATCGTCTTCCCATGCCTATAAGTAGGGCTTTTGGCCCCTGAGATGACTGCTGTTCATCTTCCATTTTTCTTCTTTCTGATAATTCAATTCTCTTTCCAGAGCTTAGATCTCTGCCCAAGGAAACTTTTTTAGAGTTATAACTTTGCCCCCCATTAAACAGAGCTTTGCTCTTCTTAGATCACCGATCTTTTAAGATGTATTTTAGGGTTTTTTTAAACTGTTAATTAGAACAGAGATTTGCTCTTCTTAGATCATAGATGTAAAGAAATCTTTTTTAGGGTTTCTTAATCCATTAATGAAGAACTCTTAGAGTTTCTAGGATTTTTACTTCAGATCTTTAAAGATCTTGGGGTTTTATAGAGCATAGCTCTTTCGAAAATTTTTGGGGAATTTTATTCCCTTCTTAATTACATTTGACAGATATGATTTCTGTCTGCAGAGCACTGTTCTCGAGAGAGTTCAACTTCTTGGCCCAATGAGGATCCTCTTAGGATTCCATCCTTAATGAGTGAATGCCCCATCAATGATGGACCGTCACTATTGTTTTTATTTTAGACACTAAGAATCTTGATATTTAAATGCTAATCTTTTACTGAATTTTCTTTCCAGATACCATGGCTACTTATCTGTATGATCTTGACGAAATTATCTCTTATGAAGACATTCGCGTCCAAGGCCGCTGTCAAAACCAAGAGTTTACGAATGCCCAATGCGCTGAGATTATGCGTCGCTTCGATGAATATAACGGTCGACTACTCCCCCATCGTTCTGCTCTTTTGAAGATCATCATAGGGGCGATTTGGGAAGCACTCCCTGGCTTTAACGAAACCATGCCGCTCGAAGCACTCGATGATGCCGAGGACAAGGTGCATTCAGTATACCTGATGGGCCTAATCTCGAAGAGGCGGCGAGATAATCTTGTCGATATCTTGCATCAAGTTTTCCAACAGACAACAATAATCTCCACCTACTAGAGGACGGACGATATTAGTGAGAATCCTGACGCTTGCATTCGTAAGAAAATGCATCAGAGAATGGTCAGAGAAGCCAGAAGCATTTTACTCGGCCTTGCTTCTGAATTCCTCAATCTATGACCGGGATTTAGTGTTTTACCATTGTAAACGTTTTTATGATATTTTGTTTTGTTGCTACCGCTGATGTATAAATTCCTTCAAGTATGAATGGCAAAATTTCCCTTTCTTTTATACCATTGCTCATAGGTGCCTCATGTGAAGTAATAGTCACTCGTATATAAAATGCCGGGGACCCCTGTGTTATACGTGCAAGGCATGTGAGGCGCCACCTTAGAGTTTTTAACTCTCGGCGCTGGCGCCCTTGTGCAAGGCACGTGAGGCACTGCCTTACTACTGCAAGGCATGTGAGGCGCTGCTCATAACTGAAGGGGTCTTTTCACCTTCTTTCTCTATTTCCTATAGGCTAACTATCTTGTTCCCCATGCCCCTTTTTCCGGCATTGGAAATAGTTCCACTGTGCACCAAATTTTACATGCGTTGATTTGAACGTATCTATTTATAACCCAAAGCTATGTCTTCCTTCTTCTCTTCAAAGAGAAACCCATATTTTATTAACAAAACTCAAACAAACAAGAGCTATGGCCTGCAATCTCCCTCACGCTTGTCGGCAACCATGGGAGGTGCCCATCGAGGAAACGATTCCTCGCCTTGCTGCACGGTTAGTAGATCCCCTTCTCACCAACACTCGATGTGACGCGGTGATGTATGAGCTCCTGACTCGTAGGGGCTGTCCTCTTCCTATAGGTTCCACTTGACTCCGGATATTATGATCTCTATTTATCTTGAAGAAAGTTTTTCTTCTTTCCTCACTCTTAAAGCTCTTTTTTCTTGCTCTTCTTTTTGAACTTGAAGTTTATGGGGGGGGGGGGGTGGTCTCTGTATAAGACTTGAAGTCTTGGGGCTTTTATATAATGGAGGCAAGTTTGCTGATTTAGTTAAAGAAATCCCTCATTGAGAGATCCTCAATTGATTTGGGGATTTTATCCACCGTTGGATATTTGATCCAAGGACTTCTGTTTTACAGAAGTTATTTTTCTTGTTTTTAACAAGATTGGGAAAATATTTTCCCATACAGAGCTTATTCTGTAATTTGGTGATTTTTTAATCAAAATTGGATCTTTAATCCAACGGTGCTCTGTTTTACAGAGCGTAATCTTTCTTGTTTAGAAAGATTGGGGAAAATATTTTCCCTTACAGAGCTTACTCTGTAGCTTGGTGATTTTTAATCACCATTGGATCTTTGATCCAACGGTGCTCTATTTTACAGAGCATAATCTTTTTTGTTTAGAAAGATTGGGGAAAATGTTTTCTCCTACAGAGCTTATTCTGTAGCTTGGTGATTTTTAATCACCATTGGATTTTTAATCCAACGGTGCTCTGTTTTACAGAGCATAATCTTTCTTGTTTAGAAATATTTGAGGAGTATTTCCTCAATCAGAATTTAATTCTTTGCTGTGATGATTTATCATCTCCGTTGGATCTTTGATCAAAGGCAGAGAACTTTTAGATCTGGCGTCAGCGCCCTCGTACGGGGCACGTGAAGCGCTGCCTTAGAGTTTTTTTAACTCTTGGTGCTGGCGCCCTCGTGCAAAGCACGTGAGACGTTGCCTCAGTGTTTTTTAACTCTTGGCGCTGGCGTCCTCGTGCAAGACACGTGGGGCGCTGCCTCTTTTAAATTTTGAACAGAGCTTTGCTCTTTTATTAGGGAAACAATAAAATTCTATTTTCGGGATATATTCTCTCAATCTTTCTAAACAAGAAGGATTGCCCTCTGTAAAACAGAGAGCTGTTGGATTAAAAACCCAACGGTGATTAAAAAAAATCACCGTTTTACAGAAGAAATTCTGTACAATGGAAAATATTTCCCCAATCTTGTTCTATAAAACAGAAGCTCTTGGATCAAAAGATCCAAAGGTGGGTAAAAATCCCCAAATCAATTAGGATCTCTTATTGAGAGATTTCTTCAACTAATCAACAAACTTGCCTCTAAAATATAAAGGACCCAAGACTTCAAGTCTAAAGAGGTGGAACCCCCCATAAGTTTCTAAAAACAAAGCAGAAAGCTTCAAAAAACTAGAAAGAAGAAGATCTCCCTTCTCAGAAAAAAAACCCTAGGTAAATAAAAAGAAGAGAGATCGAAGCATCTCATTTACTTATTGAAGGGTTTAACCCTTTTAAAAGAACTTAGTTCTTTCTCCGGATTTGAGATCCACAAGACAAGTCTTCCACAAGTTGAGAATTTAATTCTCATCTAGAAAAACTTGTTCTTGAGGATCCAAAATTTAGAAAAGAATTAGAAAATCGAATTCCTCAAAACAAAGCATATAAGGAAAAAAGCTAGCGCCCATCGCCTTACGTGCCCCTCACATGGGCGCCAAAAAAGAGGGTGCTTAGCATTCAATAAGCGGCGGTCCGCGCCCAGCGCCTCACGTGCCCCTCACGTGGGCGCCATAGAAGAAAGAGTACTTCACACTCAATGAGCAGCGCCCAACGCCCAGTGCCCCACGTGTTCCTCACGTGGACGCCATAGAAGGGAAGAGAGCTTAGCATTCATTAGGCAGCGCCCAGCTCCTCACGTGTCCCTCACGTGGGCGCCATAAAAAAGGGAGAGTGCCCAGCGCCCAGCGCCTTTCGCGTTTCTCACGTGGGCGCCATAATGAGTGCCTAGCACTCCATACAAATACAAAATGGGTAAAGTGGTTAACACTTATTGGGCAATCCCCGTGATTAAAACCCCACATGATTATATGTGAGAGTCAGAACTTACATAAGTGCTCAGCACTCTTTGTACAAAAATGGGATGATTATACAGAGCCCAAACAAGTGCTTGGTACTTTTCAAACAAAAACTGAATGGACCAAACCCAAATTAGCTAGGTCCCTTCGAGGATAGATCCTCCTTGATTCGGACCATCCGAGCCCATGTGCTCATGACTTCCCAATATGACCTTAGTCCCAAATACTACAATAGATCTTCCAACTGATGATATCCAAAACGATATCCATCCCACATCCTCTCGAGAAAATTTTAGTCTCAAAATATGACTAATGATTTCCGGGTTTACCACTAACTCCTTTTTCCTTCAAATACGGAAATTGGTTCAAGGGTACATCTCTCCACACCTCTGATATATGTCATTGTAATTTCTCAACGTCTTCAGAGAGGTGGTAAGTCCTGACAACCAACAATACTTTGGTGCACTTCCAAACTGACGTGCACACCTCAAATCAAACCGCACCCCAAACTGGGTGCCTCCCAAATCATCATCGTTCATCCCATCACGTAACAAATACACGTGCGCGCAAGATGGACAGCGGACCGA
Source organism: Agapanthus africanus (assembly GCA_030015575.1). NCBI lineage: Eukaryota > Viridiplantae > Streptophyta > Magnoliopsida > Asparagales > Amaryllidaceae > Agapanthus > Agapanthus africanus. The sequence goes on from JASDDO010000019.1 coordinate 239,348,083, forward strand.
GAAGTCCTTAGACTAAAATCTCACCTCCAAAATGGTGATCAACGGACCGAGACGTTATTAAACTAAAATCTCACCTCCAAAATGGTGATCAAAAGACCGAGACGTCCTTTAACTAAAATCTCACCTCCAAAATGGTGATCAAAGGACCGAGATGTCCTTAAACTAAAAGCTTACCTCCAAAATGGTGATCAACGGATCGAGACGTCCTTAAACTAAAAATCTCACCTCCAAAATGGTGATCAACGGACTGAGACGTCCTTAAATTAAAATCTCACCTCCAAAATGGTGATCAACAGACCGAGATGTCCTCAAACTAGAACTTCGCCCTCCCAAAATGACAATAATGGACCGAAATGTCCTTAAACTAAGACAACAGAGCCCAAATGCTCTCTTGTTCGATCTGAAACAAAAATGATCCTGAAACCCCGTTAAGTGGATCTTAGTCTCAAATTGGACTAACGTATCCTTAACAAAAGACCAACCGAGCCCCAACCGCTCACATACATTTAAGTTGATCTTAATCTCAAGCCAGATTAACGATCCTTAAATAAAACAAACCCAAATCTAAGATATACGGATTTGGACTAATCCATGCCCTACGGGCGACAACATAAATTAATCTCCGTATACAATCCACGGGCGACCTAAACAAATAAAAACACACACGACACGAAATGAACTTCCGGAGCAGGAGAAAGTGGTTATCGCGATGTGGTAACGTAATTAACTGTAGGGGCTCGCGTCCGCAGGGAAGAGCATCCCCACAATCAAAAAATCCCTCGCAAATGAGGGGAACCCGACGAAGTTTTCTACAACGTCCGCATCCGTCCAAACCTCCGATATACGGTGCCATAAATCAACTTGGTATCTTCGGAGAGTTGGATGGATAAATCCAAAAAGCATCTGCCCCCAAATTCAGGCAAGACGATCCATCCCGGTTCGTCTCCGTTTTCGGCGGTGAACAAGCGCAACATCAACTCCTATACCGGGAGAGACGAAACCCCTCCTATCGCTCATTGCCTCCATGTGACTCGGGACTGTACCCAAAATCCACCTATTTGCGCGACTCTTTTGCGCCATGGTAGGAGGAAATCAAAGCATAGTGGGAACCACACAAGACTCTATGATGATCTCAGGTCTACAGACTAATCTGTACAAGTGTCAGCAGAGAACTGCTATCTGACGATAGGTATGGTACCATCTAGGAGTTCTCGGCGAGTCCTGTTCGGTGTATCCATTCTCTAATGAGCACCTGTGTACAATCTTTGATGTCAAACACCAATGGATATGGTATCAACCATCGCCCCATACAGGGTCAATAAACGTACACACTAGTCTCCTCTGGAATATCAATGCCCTGTCTTGATATTCCCTCGACTAGGAACTGCTAAAGTATGTGCTTGCGGACTACACAAGCCCCACTAGTATGATCTGCATCATAGTCCTGGTAGTCAATTCAACATCCTGAGGGCTTTATCAAGATATATCAGAGAGACAATATAACAATACAAGTATACATGTTAAGATAAAGAGCAATCAGATAGCATACTATCATATCGAGTAAGAAAGTCCTATATATATATGTCTAAGCATCCATTATATCATACAATAATGGCCTCTAAGGCATACATATTCCTACCAGTATATCTATAGACAACTCGGAGGAAGACATCTCACCCGATTCAAAGAAAAGGGACTCGCCGAGGAAAAACCAACAGAAGATCCAATCTATGCGGAGGAGCGCCGAGCAATCTTCAAGCAACCAAAGAAAGTTAAGGCAAAGTGTTGGCCATAGGATGGCCCCCTCCTATATACACCCCCAAAGAGAACATCCTACGGCCCAGATTGATTTTCGCCAAAACGAAACGTCGCGTCTAAGCAGTAATCGAAGATCCAAGTGGCGGTCGACCATTGGGGATGTCTCTTCGTTTCAGGGGTTAGGGATAGCCTGTCATGCTTGCCAACCGACGTCCGACATATGGCCCGTACCCCAACTGACGAATCAACTGAAACGGCGCCCCCTCTTTAAAGCGCAATCATTTCACTGATCCGCTGACGCCATCGGCGATACGCGCACGACGATACGACACGTGGGCCTAAAGATCGAAATGACGCAACCGCCAAACGCTATGTCGTTTCCGGGCGATCCACATTATGATTCTCGACGCCAAACTGAGCAGAAGAAAAACCGAGCAGGCCACTCTCGATCCGACCCATGAATAGGTCGGAACGAGAGTGGGGGGCTAATGTTGATGCTCACAAGTGGTATTTTCTCAGATTACGACACGTGGCGGATGACGTGTCCTGAAAGCTATGGAGGTAGAATAAATGAGTTGCATAAGGGGTGTTCCTTGGGATCTCGCCTCCGAAGACGTATCCGACCTTTTAGGAGACCCTCCTGAATACTTTCCACCTTCACCTAGCAAACGGCCAACAGCTCGTCTCCTAGCTTCCTTCGTCTTCTAGCCCGTCTCCAAGCCATCTGACAGGCCGAGCTCCCTCGGCCTCCTTGCTCATCTCCAAGCCATCTGTCAGGCCGAGCTTCCTCAACCTCCCTGATCAACCGAGAGCGCAGGACCCAAGCGTCCCCTCAATTGCTCCACGTATCTCGCCAGGACGAGATATCCGCCTCTCCACGTTTCGCGTCCCACGCTAGCTTATCCTCCATTAATTGGCGTATCTCGCCATTAAATGCGAGGATAACGCAAGGGCGTAACCGACGGCGATGATCTCGTGCCTGCTCGCTCCACGCGACCACTATATAAATCCCTCTCCCAGACGACTCAGGTAACTCGAACTCATTCTAATACGCCGTTATTCTGCTCCTATTTTTCGACACTAACTTGATCGTCGGAGGGTCCTACGATGGTCATCCACCTCAGGACTTCTTTTGCAGATTGCTTGGCGTTAACATCAACCCATTGAGATCTACACGCTCAACAACTCACAAACCAAATCTCTGCCGTCAAAGACCGCCATCACGGGATCGACGGATGACAACATCTGAAGGAGATCACAGCCTCGATCAGTACCCGATCTTTTTCATATAAAATTATTATGATAAAAAAATGAGAACACCTTTCATATTCTAGAAATATAGCTGATAATATACAGGGGGTTTACAAATGATAGAAAAATAAAATGACATCAACTCATTTAAACCCCATTATTCATAGGTTAGCCAAAATCAAAATTGCAATGGGCTAATGGCCTTAAAGTGCCACCATCGCTCCAATGAATAATAGCCATGCATAACTCACCAACTGCTATATTAATCAATAAAAATAATAGGCTCGTAAAACAGTACCATGATCGACGATAATTTAGAGCTCATAAAAATTGCCAAAGGCAATGTGCAGAAAAGGCATGAACCAAGCTCTCATTAGCAACAGTGACTAATTATTATTGGATTAAAATACTAATGCAAATAAATACTCCAACAATCCCCCAGCCATTAAATACAAAAATAAAACATCATGCCAAAAATTATTTATCAAAAGATACCCAGCAAATATATGCATAATTATATTTTTATTAAAATTTCCAACAACCCCCACAAATTTTAATAAAATTAGAAACGATGCAACAATCAAATTATAACACAGATAAAAATTAGAATGATAGAAATTAGAATAAAATAATTGTAACGGTGCGTGGGTGGGTGGAGATGGACTACTATGAATTGTGAAGCCATGCCATGTATTGAATTTTTCACTCAGCAGTCAAGAACTTTCACTCTAGAGTCATAGTGAATCTGGCCTGGCCTTAAATTATGACCGCTTAGAGGAAATGAAACGTTGTGTCGTGTACATAGTATTCCAGATATCTAATCGAGCCCATAAACCAGCATGTTACGACTTTGTGCTTGATCCTGGTTTTCATGATTTGTTTCAGAAAATAAGCCTATATTCTCTTAAGAGTGAGTCCCCACTTTTGAACTCATATAGGTGAAATCCGTTAAGAGTGCTCCTGTAACATTTTGCACTCCGTTTATAAAAGACACGTATTTTCATTAAGAGTTTAACTCAACCCTCTATTTGTTACATGATAGACACATCTACAACATAGGGATGGACTGCGAGTGTAAACTGGAAATTGGTGCATCCCAACTCCGACTTATTCTATGATTCGTTTTTCTTATTGAACCCGTCTCTCGGTTCTTAGGTCCCAGGGTTGGGTATGTTGCAGTATATTATTATTGGAATTATTACTTATATCTATAAAAATTGCTGGAAATTTAAATAAAAATATAATGGGGAGTGCTCCATTACAAACCGGTCCGCGTTTTATTAAAAAATGGAACTCTCGATTCACGTCATATTTGAACGATCCAAACTGTTCAAGTTAATCACCCTACCTTCGAGTCTAAGTGTATGAAAAATCAAAAGATTTGAAGACCTTTAACCCATGTATCGAATGCGTGCAAAATGAACGTCTTTCAACATAGCAACATAAACTTCATCCGATGCATGGATTAGAGGTCTTCAAATACTTTGGTTTTTCATACACATAGACTCGAAGGTAGGATGATCAACTTGAACGGTTCGGATCGTTCAGATATGTCGTGGATCAAGAGTTTCCGTTTTTACAAAACGCGGACCGGTTTGCAATGGAGCACTTTCCGAAAAATAATTATACATATAATTGCTGGGATATCTTTTGATATATAATTTTTGGCATCATGTTTTATTTTTGTATTTAATGGCTCAATACGATTTTGCCTCTTCAATATTTTTTCTTATAGGTCATTAAACCTATTTATTTGCATTAGTATTTTAGTGGAATAATAATTAGTCATTGTCGCTAATGAGAGCTTGGTTCATTCCTTTGCTGCACATGTCCTTTGGTAATTTTTATGAGCTCGAAATTATCATCATGGTAATATTCTACGAGCCTATTATTTTTATTGATTAATATAGTTGTTTGTGAGGTATGCATGGCTATTATTCACTAGAGTTATGGTGACGCACTTTAAGGCCATTAGTTCGTTGTAATTTTGATTTTGGCTAACCTATGAATAATGGGGTTTAATGAGATGATGTCATTTTATTTTCTATCATTTGTAAACCCCCTGTATATCAGCTATATTTCTAGAATATGAAAGCTGTTCTCATTTTTTTTATCATAATAATTTTATATAAAAATGGTCGGGTTGAGAAAAGATATGGGCAAAGATCTTGTTTTTTTACTATGTACAGGAATAAAGAGCGAAACAGTATTGTTCGTTAGCTGTTGTATCCTGAGGGCAATGTGTCGAGACCCGCTGCATCGGTTTTAGAACCACTAGATTCTTACCGCGGTGACATGAATTTCCTTAAAAAAGCGAGATACCCGTGCATTAGTCGACGACTTCACCATCTATTATTTTTGTGCTTCTTTTTATATTATGTAATTTTATTTTATGTTATTAAATTATATTTAACTTTGGTTTCATTGTATACCATCCGGGAACAACAATTTTAAGGCAATTCAAGGACAATGGAACTACTTCATGAAAAGCTGCAGTTCATGTTTAACAATATGTTTTGCTTCAGAGATGTCCGCATTGAAAAACATAAAAAGATATGTAAATTTTTTTTATCTTAGATTTGTATCTATAAAATTAGTTTTTGATACATAGTTTTTTTATTAGTACAAAGGCACTTATTGTGTTGACGATATTTTGGTGCAAAATAAACAATCTTTGATAACCATAAATTTAAATTTAAGTAGAAGTGAAACCATGATCAAGACAATTTTATCGCATGAAAGTTAAAGTGTATTTTGAGGTATAACATTTTTTTATTGATCAATATTTGTAATTCAAATACTCATTTAAAGCGTACAGAGAGATGGACATGAAAAAAATTTAGAAATTCTCTCGCCCAAATAATAATGTTGAAGAACCGTATGCCGTCCTGAATTGTTTAGTTCCAAAAATCGTGTTCCAAAAATCGTGTTGTGCATGTGGGAACTTGAACCAGCAACATGACGCAGACCAACGCGAACAAGAAGCCATTATGATAATTAATTTTTTTTATTTTTGGTGATGAGTTATACGATGGTAGACAAATTTGGTTCTAATTATTAGACAAATTTATTATGATGATAATTGGTTCTAAATGTATTTTTCATATGAATTTTTTTAATGGAATCATACTAGACTACTCTAATATGATTTGTGCGATTGCAAAGTTCAATATAACTTTAATTTTGGGAATTTGAAAAATTAAAAATATTTTTTGGACTCATTATATAAGTAAAATGCTCATGTCGTTTTCTCTTTAATATGGCTAAAATTTGAATAAATTTTACCAATGTGTTAAAAAAAATTGTCTGATAAATGTTATGCTTTGAGTTTTGGAGTCATTTATTCTAAAATCACTTTATTTTATATGAATGTTGATATTTACATTTCTTTTTCCAAATAATTTATGTTTATACTCTTAAACATAAAATTGAGGCTTTTGGAAAAGTTTTAACTTCATAAATATACTCGACAATAAATTTGTTAAAGAAATATCAAATAATGTTGAGAAATGATTTTTTATTTCTATTGATCAAACTCTATATGATTGCACTTGTAATCTTTTGAATCTTCACTATATGATTATAGTAATCGAGTGAGATGCTATTTTTTGAAAATAACTTCTCTTCTAAAACTATGAAATTAGTGGGGTTTTTATGTAAATCTCTTTTTGATGATTGAGGGTTAAATGAGCATTTTATGAAATATTCCATTTGGAATATATGAATTGTTTTATCCAAAATATTTATGTAATGATCCTAAATTCCTGTACACTTTTGTTAATTCAATAATTATAAAAGAGTGTATTTCTTTTCTGATTAAAGGTTATAAACAATTCTTATTAAATAAGTGCAAGAAACAACTTATAGGTCACTAGTTAAGCCTCTATACTGCTTTTCCATAACTTGAATTCTTACGGCCATAATTATTTTTATCATATTTTCTTTTGACGTTTTTGAGCCCTGAAAGTTTCACGTGCATTTTACAGATTTCAGGAACTTTATAAAAGAAAAGATAGATGTTTTTGGACTAGTCAAACCAACCTGAACCCACGACATGAAAACCAAGGCCTGGAGCAAACTTGGACCCACCCAGGTTGGTCAAAAGCGGGGTTTGGTTGGCCCAAACATTGGTGCCCGTGCCTCGCCCATGGATGTGTAAGTCGATGTCGCACATCCCACAGGGTTTGTGGGGAGGCGGAATTAGCGAACAATAATTTTGCAGTAAGCAACATCGACCTAAACCCTAGGATCGTATCGGAAACCTTAACTAGCAATACTAACAAAGGTTCTAATTTTCTATGAAGCGATTTATACCTTCGTGTACAAGTCTTTCGTGTCTTTTTATCCTCTTCTTAAGCTCCTCGAGTGTACGCATCGAGCTTGGTTATTGGTCTTCTCGTGTCGAAGAAGAATCACCCGAGAGTTTATGGTTCAAGCTTTAACCTTTAAAATGAGGTAACTAAAGTATCTAGTTTGCTAATCTAGATAGCTTAGGAGATGTAGAGAATGTTTATAGATTAATTTGTCTCAATTACCCTAGGTTTCTCAACTCATGAGAGTGTTTAGGGTTTGAGAAAGAAAAAGAGAGCCAAGGAGGAGAGAGAGTGTTGAAGTGATAATGATATCAAGAATGGCTAAGTGTTGATGACTATGAACCATATCATTTCAATAATAATAACATAATACAACCATTCCTCAATAGTTATCCAAATGATAATGAGTCATCAAAATAGACATGCTTCAATAATGATCAAATAATACCTCATACCTCCACCTCATTATCCATTTAAATAAATGGATTAAACACAAATGAAGTGTCTTCCTCTAAAAGCACTATTGTGAAATTACAAAAATACCCCTCACCGTATATACATACCCGTATTCGTACCACGAATACTAAGAGATGAAAATAATCCAATATTATAATACTAGAATGCGGCTTAATCTTAAGCCCGCTAGTATTATCCGTCCGATCAAAAATACGTATAGCCAGTACACGTATATGATCGAAACCCTGCACGTAAAACCATATGGCCTCTACATCGTTTCGCCTAAACCAGAAAAACCCTCTGTGTGGGACTCTAAAGACTTGATAGTACGCCGGCAGTGGGTTTAACCACAAGCATATCAGTGGCACTAGCTATACGTAACGGCTACCCATGCATCTATCGAAAAGAAGGCCGACGAGCAAACTCGTCCGAACTCCTACTGAGCCTATCCGTGACAATCTTCGTACAGTCTGGTCTGTTCTTCAGAGAGTATCGCATGCCAGGTCTAGGGGGTGGAAAATGTCAAACCCCTAATAACCTGACAAGTCGTGCCGATGTGGCTCAAGACCATCCGAGAATCTACTGGTCCAATTACCAGTAATTCTCAACCGCCCTAGCCAGGGGCGTATGGTGTTGGCCAACCGAACACAACGCGATATCGACTGCCTATACCGGGAGAGACGAATTCCCAACAATTGCTCACTGCCTTCATGTGGCTCAGGACTGTACCCAATTAAAATCTGTTTGCACGACTCAGTAGATCCGTGGTAGGGTAGTAATCAAAGCACAAAGGAACTCACACGAGATAAATGACGACCTCAGGTCAACAGACTATCTGTACTCATGTCACCTGAGAACTGCTATCTGACGATAGGTATAATACCATCTAACCAGTTCTCGGCGAGTCCGTCCGGTGTACTCACCCTTAGTGAGCACCTGTATACAATATTAGGTACACCATACTATTGGCCGCGAGACCAATCCATTACCCCTCGTCAGGGTCTAGATATGTATACACTAGTCTATTTAGGAGTATCGATACCCAATCTCGATACTCCCATGACTAGGGAAATTTAAGGATGTGCTTATCGACTACCCAGCTCTTATAAGTGTGACTGTCATAACAACGCTGGTAGTCAAGCAAAGATCCTAAGGGCTCTACGAACACGTATTAGCGATGTGTTAAAAGAAACATATACACATGTTGAGGTAGAATCAAATCAGATAGTATACTATTATATTGAGCAAGACTGTTATTATATCTGTGTATATCCCAAGCTTTCAAAATGTAATATACAATCCAGTACTATACAATAATGGCCTCTAGGACATATATCACTCACAGGGTGTGCGACTCTTGGATTGAAAACATTCATCCACCAAAACTCCCCATTTAATCCAGAGACTCTGCAGTCCTTTCATATACCAAATTAGCCCATTTTTTAATGCATTTTAATTCATTTTAATTATTTTTTTAATTTACCATACACATATATTTCTTCCTTACAAATACCAAGCTATCCTAGCATCCTTCCCCTTCTGAAATTACACTAAAAATTCCTCTTAAAGTTCATCTCTCAAGTCCAAGTTCCATTAAGTTCACTCAAACTCTAGAAGCCTTCAAGCTTGCCTTCCTCTAGCCTCGTTGGTCTCAGTTCTTCCAATCGAGGCTTCTTCCTCTAGCCTCGTTGGTCCCTTCGATCTCTCTCTTTTGCTTCTCCTCTCACCATTGTCACAATACGAAACAGTAAAGTTTAACCATATATATATATATATATATATATATATATATATATATATATATTCGTTGCAAACTTGACATGTTCATTATAAATTTCATGCTAATGTTAACGAGAACATATTAATTTCCAATTTATCGTCCTTGTAATCCAAGTCTCACATAATTATATATATATTTTTTATGGAAATTGCCATGTTAAAACCATAGTAGAATGCATGTAACGTGAAAATACTATATTTTATTATTTCTTGTTAAAGCACTAGTTTTATGACATGTGAATATAGATAGCGCACGGGGTAATGACCTACCCCACATGCACACTTGAAACCTTAAAACCATTGATTTTGATTTTAACCCAAAGAAAAGATTTGCCCTAAAATACCTTCAGATTATAAAAGAGAATTTAATTTTTAATCCCTTTTCCTTTGCGTTTTGCCTCATAACTCTCTTTAGGGGAACCCCGTTGTGATGGTGCGCATTAACGCACATTTTGGATTTAGTGAGTGAGATGCAGAGCTCTTCATGGAGCGTGACCTCGAAAGGAAAATATGGGTTTTAAAACAAAACAAAAAATCATCTCAACAATATTTAAATAATTAAATAGTTTAAAAATGTAACTTAAAGAAAACAAATTTGCAAAATAGATTTTTTTATAAAATACCCCTTAATTGAAAATGTTAAATTTCTATTAAAATACCTTAAGTTTTCCAAAAGATAGATTTTTCATTAAAATACTATAAACTCTTAAAAGCCAGGTCTTGTGATTATGATACCATAAAATCTAAAATATATTTTTATTAAAAACTCTCGACATTATAATTAACATATTTTTACGAAAAACAACTTCGAGGTTTAGAAATAATGTATTTTACATAAATCCCACTCGAGCTTTCAAATGGCATAATTTAAATAAATACTTTAAAATTCCAAATGATATTATTTCACATAAATACCTAAAACTATACAACTAGTAACTAGTGAGTATGTAGATTGCAAATGGATTTAAGTGACATATTCTGTCTTGAACTTCAGAGAGCCGGAGACAATCAGTGTTATCACTTGCTTATCTCCCAATATAAAATTCATATATTCACAGAAATCATATTATCTTAATATTGAATCAAACATAACCCGACACATGAATACATGACTTGATGTGTATACTTGCACTTGTCATGACCACTTGATCTTGGCAGAAACTCAATTGTATCTACATGACTTACTAGATCAAACCTATTAAATGCTTGACCTGAATCATGGATACGTAATGACTTGATCTGAACATTTGACATGAATACTCGAACTTAACATGAATGCATAAACTCGACTTGAATCCTGAAATGGTACACTTCTTATATATTCATTGATTCGGGCAAGACTTGTGACTATAATTGTAAATTAGATTACGCGGGGTGTTATGGTAGTTTAAGTATGAATCCAACGAAATCTCAGGAGTTCTCCTAGTATATGAATCCATGAATACTAACACATGCAATCTATCATGAGGGCCCGTGTTTCCAAGCCCCTGGACGATAGCATTTTGGTTTTGGAATATTTCAACAATAGGTTGAAGTCCCGTTACTAACACCCTTGATTCAGGCCCGTTACCCCTAGACGATAACCAGTTGGGTTTAAGAATACTCTTGAGATTTGGTTGACATTCATACTTAAACTCACGTTAGTTAGCTTATCCTTTTAGTGATCTCTTTAGGACACATTACCATTCATTATATGTTCAGCACTTTTAACTATTATATGTATATGATAACAGACATATTACCTACACTATACAGCCATGTTATGTAGAAATGCCATGCTACATAGAATTGTTATGTTATTACCATGTTTAATTACCATATCACACTTGTTTACTGTTTCACGATTTCCATTCATGTTATATCACATATCACCTTGCACTTTAATCATATAATTAACACCCATCCTGGAGACTTACCGAGCATAAGTTCACTGACGGGTATTCCACCAATCTCTTTGTTTTTTTGGAATGTTCTTCAGGTGATTTAGAGACTGAGGAGGTGGATCCGACTGCTGAAGATTACGACCAGCTTGCCACACAAGCCGATCTTTAGTTTCTTTCCAGCTTTTAAGTTTCAGTATACCACTTGTTTAGGCACTTTATGTTCATATTTCTTGTTCAAAAATCTTCTATCGTTTCTAACTTGTGAAATTTGAAATGTAAATATATAAAATTGGAGTTTCATTATTATGTTCATTCTTGTCATTTATATATTGCTTATATATGCTTAGCGTATTTGTTTCGAGAAATGACCTTCTCAGAATAAATACGTCGCGGGCTTGTCATATACCCGTTACAACTCTTTTGGGAAGTGGGGCATAACAGGTTTTATTGATAGCCCATGTAGGTCAGTTCTGCATGAACATCGTAAGAAATATATTGCAAGAATTATAAAACCCAACTATTATATTCAACTTTTCCTTTGAATTTTAGCCAAATCCATAAATCCATCTTGAGCTTCAATTTCAACTTCCTTAAATATCATCTCTCGACTTTTGATTTCATTTGGATCCATATTTGAATCACACACTTTCATATCAATTAGAGTACCGACTGATGGAGCGTGACGACGCAAAGCGAACGGATTATCCTACCCTTGTTTCCTTGCTCTGTTACAACATCTTTCTTGTGCAAATTTCGAGGACGAAATGTTTTGAAGGAGGATAGAATATAACGACCCTAAAATCCCTATACACTTTTGTTAATCTAATATTAATGATGGGAATTTTATTAGTCTCCAAATTTAACCGCAAGTATACAGTTTATCGCAGTCATATTTGAGGATCATTCCTAAAGAAAGGTGTGTTAATTACTTTTAAACTAAGTTAAAATTGAGTTGTTTTTAAAATCTAACAATTTAAATGCGTATAATAAAAAGTTAGTTTTCTAGGAGAGAAAAAGTTTTAGGGTTTTTATTTGCTTTATTTCTATGGTTGATTTAAAGAATTCATCTTCTTTTCTAATCTAGTTCTAATATATTTCCATTTATTATAACTAAGCATAAGTTATATTTAAATTATAAATATAGCCTATCAAAATTATAACATCATCAAGATCATATTAAAACCCTAGTTCTAGTTAATTAAAAGCAATCTAGATTTAACTTTTCACAAAAATCTGTAGGTTAGAGTCAACAATTAATGTCTTATCGATTAATTTAGATCCCTTTAAATTACCTAGGTTGAATATCTTATATTTAAATTAGTATATTACCTTTCTTAATTAAGTTTCTAGGTGTCAATTATCATCAACTTAATTAAATTATCGGTGTTATCACCTTTATCTAATCTCGTTCAAGGCGTCATCTTTCATTAATAGATCCGTTTTTTAGATGTATAACTACAAAGATAATAATAAAGACATAAAAGATTCACAATCAAAATATAGAAAAGAAGAGAAATAAGAAAATCAACCCATAGAAATTGCAAATAAAAACACCTAAAAGAAATATTAGTTGCTCATGATATTAAATAAAACAAAAGTTTTATTAATATTCATAAGAAAACTTACAATATAACTCGATCTCTTCTCCTTGAAAATCCTAACTTGAATGCTATGAGAGAGATATGAAACCCTAGGGCTATACAAGTACTTATATAGGGTTAAGAAAGTTTGGAGAACAAGTAATAAAAGATACAAGAGAATCAAACTTGCTAATAATTATGAAAATTTAACCTAATTGCTCTGTTGGATGTTGTTGTGTGCCTTCAGAATTTTTGAAAAATAAATAAAACGATGTATGAGAAAAAAAGATCGTGACCATAAAAAATCTTATCGAACGGCTCAAAATAGACCGCCGATCCGCCGCCGTTTTATGGTGTCGTGTTTCCATTTTTTTGTGCGTTTTCTTTGCTGATTTAGAGGGATTTGAGCATATAATATCTTGAATATTTCGCTGTTTTTTTGTAGTTGCGTAGATCTCCGAATTATTCCTAAAGTTGGCATATAATTAGACAGGTTGATTGGTTCTTTTGATTTGGTTTGGTTTCTCCAACTGATTTATTATTGTGATAATTAATTCATCTCTATTTGTTTTAACCTTTGCTGATTTGCAATGATATTCCAAAATTTGTTCCGAATTTGCAAATTATTCTTTTGATTTTCTGAATAACTCCCTTAAGTCTCTAATTTGCAAATTATTCTTTTGATTTTCTGAACAACTCCCTTAAGTCTCTATTGTACGTACATAATCCTCATTTTAGGATAATTTTCTGCCTTTTTACGTCCAAACCCTGTTATCTGTAATAATTCACAAAAGATACCTATAACAGCATAATATATGACAATAAAATGATAAATGGGTTAGAAAAATGTGCAATAAATTACACCTATCAATTAATAAAAGAATATATTTCTGTTCTGATTAGGAGTTATAAGCAGTCCTTGTTAAATAAGTGAAAGAAACAACTTGTAGCTCACTGGTTAAGCCTTTACACTGCTGTCCTAAAACCCACGTGTTCGAATCCTTACAGCTACAATTATTTTCCCTATATTTTCTTTTGGTGTTTTTGAGCCCTGAAAGTTTCACTTGTGTTTCACGGAGTTCAGGAACTTTATAAAATAAAAGATAGATGTTTCAACCCGAACCTACGAAACGAAAATTGAAACGTGGAGCCAACTTGGACCCGCCCAGGTCGATCAAAAGGGGGGTTTGGTCAGCCCAAACAATGGTGACCGTGCCCCACCCATGGGTGTGCGACTCTTGGACTGAAAATTCTTTATTTTCATCTACCAAAACTCCCCATTTAATTTAGAGACTCTGCAGTCCTTTCATCTATCCTATTAACCCACTTTTTAATGCATTTTAATTATCTTTTTAATTCACCATAAACCTATATTCCTTCTTTATAAATACCAAGCTATCCTAGCATTTTTCCCCTTCTGAAATTACATTAAAAATTCCTCTCAAAGTTCATCTCTCAAGTCCAAGTTTCATCAAGTTCACTAAAGCTGTAGAAGCCTTCAAGCTCGCCTCGTCGGTCTCAATTCTTCCAACCGAGGCTTCTTCTCCCTGTTCTCTTACATCTAGAACCCGTAAGTCCCCCTCGATCTCTCTCTCTCGTTTGCTTCTCCTCTCACCATTGTCACAATATGAAATAGTAAAGTTTAACTTTATATATATTCGTTGCAAACTTGACATGTTCATTATAAATTTCATGCTAATGTTAATGAGAACATATCAATTTCCAATCTATCATCCTTGTAATCCAAGTCTCACCTAATTTTATACATATTTTATATGGAAATTGCCATGTTAAAACCATACCAGAATGCATGTAACGTAAAAATACCATATTTTATTATTTCTTGTTAAAGTGCTAGTTTTATGACATGTGGAAGTAGATAGCGCACGAGATAATGACCTATCCTACATGCACACTTGAAACCTTAAATCCATTGATTTTGATTTTAACCTAAAGAAAAGAGTTGCACTAAAATACTCTCAAGTTATAAAAGAGAATTTAATTTTTAATCCCTTTTCTTTTGTGTGTTTTGCCTTACAACTCTCTCTAAGGGAACTCTGTTGTGATGGTGCGGATTATCGCACATATTGAGTTTAGTGAGTGAGATACAGAGCTTTTTGTGGAGCGTGGTCTCGAAAGGAAAATACGGTTTTAAAAAAAAACTAAAGATCATCTCAACTATATTTAAATAATGAAATAATTTAAGATGTAACTTAAAGAAAACAAATTTGCAAAATAGATTTTTTTAATAAAAAACCCCTAAATTGAAAATGTTAAATTTCTATTAAAATACCTTAAATTTTCCAAAAGATAGATTTTTCATTAAAACACCATAAACTCTTAAAAACTAGGTTTTGTTACTAAGATACCACAAAATATAAAATATATTTTTATTAAAAACCCTCGACATTTTAATTAATACATTTTTACAAAAACACCATCGAGATTTTTGAAATAAAGTATTTTACCATAAACTCTTAAAAGCTAGGTTTTGTCACTAAGATACCACAAAATCTAAAACATATTTTTATTAAAAACCCCTCAACATTTTAATTAATAAATTTTTACCAAAAACACCATCGAGATTTTGAAATAAAGTATTTTATATAAAACCCCTCGAGCTTTCAAATGTTTTAATTTAAATAAATACCTTAAAATTACAAAATAAAATATTTTCACATAAATACCTAGAACTATACAACTAGTAACTAGCGAGTATGTAGATTGCAAACGGGTTTAAGTGACCTATTCTCTCTTAAGTCTCGAGGAGCCGGAGATAATCGGTGTTATCACTTGCCTATCTTCCGATATAAAACTCATATATTTACAGAAAATCATATTACATTAATATTGAATCAAACATAACCCAACACATGACTTGACGTATATACTTGCATTTAATATGACTACTTGATCTTGACATGAACTCAATTGTATCTATTTGATTTTCTCGATCAAATCTATTACATACTTGACTAGACATGACCTGAATTATGAATACGTAATGACTTGACCTGAACACTTGACATGAATACTCGAACTTGACATGAATACATGAACTCGATATGAATCCTGAAATGGTACACTTCTTATGCATTCATTGAGTCGGGAAATACTTGTGACTGTGATTGTAAATTAGATTACGTGTGATGTTGGGGTAGTTTAAGTATGAATCCAACGAAATCTCAAGAGTCCTTCTAATACATGAATTCATGAATATTAAGACATGCAATCTATCATGAGGGCCTGTATTTCCAAGCCCCTGGACGATAGCCTGCTGGGTTTAGAAAATTTCAACAATAGATTGAAGTTCCATTATTAACACTCTTGATTCGGGCCCGTGGTTCCTTATCTCTAGACGATAGCCAGTTGGGTTCGGGAACACTCTTGAAATTTGGTTGACATTCATACTTGAACTCACGTTAGTTAGCTTACCCTTTTAGTGACCTCTTTAGAACACATTGCTATTCATTACATATTCAGCACTTTTAACTATTATATGCATATGATAATGGACAAATAACCTACACTATACAACTATGATATATAGAACTGCCATGCTATATAGAAATGTTATGTTATTACCGTGTTTAATCACCATATCACACTCGTTCACTGTTTCACGATATCCATTCATGCTATATCATATATTAGCTTGCACTTTAATCATATAATTCACACCTATCTTAAGGACTTACCGAGTGAAAATTCACTGACGGGCATTTGATTGATAGATTTTTTTGATATGCGTACTGTGTTCTACTTACCGCAATTAAGTCGGTTTCGCATGGTAGCTATCCGGTTGAGTCCGAGTCGATCCACGGAGAGATGATATGTATTTCCATTCTCGTTTTAGACGAGTCAAGTAAAGAATGTTTAGGTTTTTTCAATTCTATCATATGTGTTGTGTATATTTTTGTTCAAGAGAACTTGTTAGGATTAGAGTTGGTTAGTAGAGTTAGGAATTATCCTTGTTCTTTGTCTTATTCCATCATTGAAATGATATTTGAATAATCGGAAGTAACGAGAATTAGGAGGACATAAAAATGGTATTTGCGAGTTTAAGCAAGCTTTTCAATGCTAAATCCATTCCTAGTGCCCTTTGTTCATCCGTTCTATACTTTTATTTCCAACCCTATGCCAAACATATGCAATAAGTTTCAAATATTTCGCAACTACATATCACGTTGTAGTGCGTCTAAAGAAATTCTCAACTTAGGCCGCGACCATATGTCACGATAGTATGCCTAAGGTAGAGGGCTATGTTTTCTTAGTCTAGGTTCAATTTAAGTTGTTTGGCAAAGAGAAGCATAAGAGATTTTTCTATCTCTCATACCATCCTTTCCTACCCTAACAAGTGAGTGAACTACTCACCCATGATAAAAAGAAAATAAAATCGAAAAAAGGAAAAGAAATGAGAAGAAAGGCAAAAATAACTTCTTTGGATCTCACCTAAGCAAGAATCGCACTCGAGCATCTTAGTTTTGTAAAGGGTAAATAAAAGAGAAGAGAAGAAGAACAAATAAAAACCAAAAACCAGTTAACAAACATGTAGTAAAGTTAAGCTAAGAATCAAAAGACAATGCAAAGAAAATAAAAACACAAGGTAAGAAACTCAATCATCTAGCAGAAACTAATCGAGCTTCGTCTGATCTCCCAGAAGCGGAAGTTTGAAGGTTTCTTTTGCTTGCGATCAATCTAGTGATCTCTTTCAAGCTCATAGTAGGGCTTTAGGTTTTTATATCCACTCATCAAAAGCTCTGACAACAAAATTTCATGGCAACAATTGGAGAAGAAGACTAATCTAATTTATCACTAAATCTAGGGAAAATAATACATCCTTTGCTAGGCTCTGAACAAGAGTATTTATAGGCAGTGAATTGAAACCCTATGGCTGTTTTCTGAAACCTTGTATAATGACCAAAACACCCATATAAATTCATCACATGTTGTGTCACTGAGGCCGCGGATCCGCCGCCAAACCGACCAAAATTTCGTTGATCCGCAATCTTATTTTGGGATTGGTGCTCCGTTTTTCTTGTGGGCTCGTGTCGTTCTTTTCTTCTGTTTTGTAGGTTCAAATTTGAAAAATCATTTCAAAGTATTCTTAGATTTTTAACAGTCCAAAATGACAACTCTTTTTGTCTTTTTCTCATTTAAATTTTTGTGCCTTTGATCCCCCTCGAGCTCCGCGTTGCCGATTCTTATGCTGCCTTCCTCGTGCTTTGTGCTTGTCCTGAACATGAATGACCACCGCTTGATCTTATCCCTTGTACTGGTAAGCGGCACCTGATGGATATGGATGACCAGAACCCGTATTTTATCTGTCTGTCGGCAGTTGCCCTGAATTTATCATAACTGTAGAGAATGTGTGTGATTTGCATTGTTCTGGATTAAGAACCTGTAACCTGTAATCATGTTGCAAATATGGATCAAAAGAACCTATTTATATACCAATGTGTAGAAGAGTGAGCGGTATTAAATGCAATATTCTGATGTGAACAAATTCTCCTAAACTTATCCTTTGCTCATCTTGAGCAAACAATTTTATTTTCAAAAAGTCCCAAGCTCACTTTCGTAGGCGTCATGATTGCACTTAGCATGTGCAATGGGCCATTCAACTTCTAAGTGTCACTGGTAGGAGTGTTGTCTTCTAAGAGTTTTCAGCAGATACTACCCATAAAATCCCGTCAAACTAGTTTCATAAGTTAATATCGACTCTAATCCTATGGTTTACTATCTAAGTTAGAAACTCTATCATCCTAAATTAGAAATATCCATCTTTTATTCTTCAAACCTCTTACTCATTTAACTTAAGATCCTATACGTTATATCAGTTTATAAAGACCTTAGTTTCTCTTGAGTTTTCCTTCTAAAGTGCAGTCTCCAATTCGGAATTTTTATTATCTTTAAGGAAAATTTAAGACTTATTCTTCCTTCCTACCTCTCCTTCAAACATCGATTATATACTTCTACATGTGTGTAAATTCACTCCTACATTCATGAATTCAGTGCAAGCTATAGTATCCTTGCCCTAATACCCAGTACTACTTTTTTTTATAAATTATGGGCGGATTCGCTCACACATCTTTCATGCAACTACTACTGCTTTCTGAGGCATTAATCAGCCGATTACCGAATGCGTGAGCTTATTAAGGCGTAAATAGCAGTTTCCAGATCTTGCAATATTTTTTTCTTTTTCATCCTTTTTAAGGACCGGATATATTTTTGCAGCGACGCTCTTTTGGTGGTTAACTTTAAATACCGTTTTTTTTCATACTAGGTTTTCAGGCAAGAGCATTTTTAGATATTCTCTACTATACCATGTTTCAAGATGTGTGTAAGTGCAGTTTGTAGGGTAAATATTTTCTGAATTTGGACTTAAGAAAATAAACAATTTTTCAACTTATCCTTCAATAAAACTTTCAATACTTTCCTTTTATCTCAATTTAACTCAAGATTACTTAATTCTAAACAAACTGCAATGACGCATATTTACTACGGTTAAACTCAAGAAGGGTTATTTTTAGGGTTTCAATTCCTAAGTCTAAGATTTAGTTATTTCTAACCTATCAATCTAAACTGTCGGTTGAGTCTAAGTTTCCCCACTAGCTAACTTGACAATAAAGTTTTTATATTTTTTGAAAAAAATTCAAATTTTTATGGGGTTTTAAATTTTGTGATTCTTTTTGGCATTTTTAATATAATTGCCATGCAGAATTTAACATGATGCAATGCAGAATTTAACATGATGCAATGCAAAATTTTAAACATGCAAAAGAAAAGAAAATTTGCAAAAAAAGGAACATACTAATGCATGCGAAAAATAAATATGAATGCAAAAATAGAAAGCTCACCGATACCACCAAACTTAAACTTGACAGTGTCCTCACTGTCGTGCCACACAAAAAAATCCCAAAATTGTTGAGTTTTTAAAATTAGTGAATATTTTTTTTATAATAAGGGAATTCCACCGGATAAGAAATTTCCCAAAAGCAGACTATATATATACAAAAATGCCCCCCAAACATAAGTAAAATAGTGTTTCCACTGTTAAGCATTGAAGTTTAAAGTTAGGGGGATGTAACATCATCAGTTTATATAAGGCCTTACACAGACCAAAAGTTAAGACCAACCATTCAAAAATGTAATCATGATTAGACCTGGGTTGGTGAAAGAACGTGGAAAAGAACGATACAATGTGTAAGCGAAAGATTTTGCGTCACGATTGATGGAGACGAGAGAATGAGTGTGCATGGAAGCGAAATAGTAAAAGACAGGGGATGGACGAATGACTCGCATGCACAAATAGGGAAGTGGGAGAAAATGGCGGTTCCATCACTTCATGTGATAAGCGAGAATGATGGTGAATTGCTTTCCGTCTTGGTTGGTGTAGGCGGAAGAAATGGTGGGAATGAGATCGAGAGGGTGATCGAGAAGGAATTTCCGGGAGGATTGTGTAAGTGATTAGAGGATGATATGGTGGATTAGCTTCTTCGGCCTCAAGTGGAGGCACATGAAATATTGGCGGACCATGAACCATTCTCCCATCCAGCTCTGCAAGAAGTGTGAATTCCTCAGCAAATATGTCTTCGAACCTGTCATTGTAAAAGTCTATGTCCCGAGCATTGAGAATTTCATTAGAATGGAAGGAATCAGAATCGAATTCCCTATCGGTCGAATAGTCGGACTTGCTAGGGAACGTGAAAGACTTAAACTCGATTTGTGATATGTTCAAAGAACTTGGAAGAGTTAAACTTGGGTCCTCAGGAATCGGAAGAATGGGAGACTCGGATATCGGTATATCGGGAATACTAAAAGTCTCAGACGCACTCTCGTTCTCAGTATCAAAAGGATCACACAGTGTTTCGCTCTCGTTGTATAGATTATGAAGATCTATCGGAAGTTCAGATTCAGAAGCATTGGAATCAATATGCTCAATGGAACAAATGTCCAAAAAATGAGCACTTGGCTCAGAAGGTGGATGACCCATCTTGTCGATGTTGAGATTAATGGTCATTTTCCCAAAAGATAAGGACATGGATCTATTTCGACAGTTTATCATCGCATTTGACATCGCAGGAAAGGGACAACCAAGGATTACCGGAATTATATTTTTGGGGTTTGTTACAAGTTGTGTGTTTAAAACAATGAAATCTATAGGAAAAACAAATTACCCAATTTTGATTAGAACATTCTCCAACATTCCTCTAGGATGGGTGATAGAATGATCCGATCTACAATGTACAGCTTGAAGGTTTCAACTTACCTAAGTCAAGTTGCTCGTACACTGAGAATGGAAGCAAGTTCACACCGGTACCAAGGTCCAATAGATCACGATTGATATTCTTTTCCCCGATCATAATAGAAATGGTAGGACACCCGAGGTCCTTGCGTTTGGTCAGTAAGGAACTAGAAAGAACGTGATTCACATTGTTTGCAAAGAAACCATCTTGGGAAATTGTCGCATCCTCTTCTTCTTGCAAAGTTTTTTAAGAACTTTAGAATAAGAAGGAATTTGTTGGATTCCTTCAAGGAGTGGGATGTTAATTTTCACTTGTCGGAACATCTCCACATCCTTCTCCATTTATGGATTCAGTGTGTTGGGCCAAAACCTGTTTGGAAAAGGTGCGTTTGAAAAAGAAGTTGGGTCCAATATTTGTGGAGAAGGTTGCATAGACAGAATGGATCGCGAAACTGGTGTATGTGTGAGGTGAGAAGGAGGTCCATTCGAAAAAGTAGGTGGGAAACTAGAGCTTGGTGTAGAATGGAGAATAGGCTCAAAATAAGAGAGGGGTGGAACAGAAGAAGAAATTACAGCCGGAGACTCTTCATCAATATCGATTGGTATATCGTCCTCATCATTTAGCACTTTTCCGGATCTCAACGTAGTAATAGCGGCCACAACATGATTGGGATTCCCTTGAATCACATTCGCATAAGGTGGTGGATGCACAGGGTTTGTTATGGAAGCTTCCCTTCTCTCTCACTCATCGCCGCGTTTACTTGTGAAATTTGGGCTTCAATGGATTTTATACATTGTTCCTGAGAAGCCGTGTGTTGCACAAGCGACTAAATCGAAGATTGAATACTAGCAGTGGATTGAGTATATTGCTTTACAAAAACATCAAAACTCCGTTCAAGAGCGGAGACCTTATCATTACCAGACTGAACAAAGTTGTTGTTTTGAGAGAATGGATTTTTCGTCGGGGTTTAGGGTTATTGCGGTTGGAAAGGTTGTTGAAATTGTTGCTATGTTTGTTGCTGCTGAGGAGGAGGAGCCATTTGAATGCTATTTTTCTCTTGGAATAGGTTTTGGTTTTGGTTTTGGTTCTAGGAGAAATTAGGGTGATTCCTCTATCTAGGATTATATGTGGAAGAGTAAAGATCGTTTCTTTGCTGAAATGTAGTATTAGCCTGATCCTTTCCTTGAAATGGTGGATTCAAAGGACACTCTTTCGTCAAATATGATGGATTCGAACAACAAGCACACATGGTTCGAAGGGGAACAACAGGGCTAGGGGTAGGAGATGAAAATTTGCTTTCAATTGCTTCGAGTTTCCGCGTAATTGAGGCCAGTTCAGCTTTCATCGCAATTAAAACGTCAATATGGTGAACTCCTACCCTATATTGACCGGAAGAAGATGTAGAAGATGGAGCGGCCATTCGGGTACTTTCCCACTGCAGTGTTTTCTTAGCGAGTTCTTCTAGGAATAGCCATGCTTCCTCGTCGGATTTAGATAGGAAGTGGCTTTGACATATGGTTTCTAATAACTGTTTGGTTTCTGGAAGCAGGCCCTCGTATAAAGTATGACAAAGTTGCCATTTTTCAAAACCATGGTGAGGACACTGCACAAGGAGATTCTTGTACCATTCAAAATACTTCCAAAATGGCTTATTAGGAAGCCGTGTGAATAGATTGATCTTAGTTCTAATGCACGCGGTTTTATGATTTGGATAGAGCATCTTTACAGAGAGGCTTTAACAAACTCATTCCAACTAGATATAGAATGAGATGCGGTAGAGTAAAACCATTTTTCCGCTAAATTCCAAAAGGTAAAAGGGATCATCCTTAAGCGGATCGCATGATCAGAAAGCTGGGTGGTTTTCATCATGGCAAACTTGCTGAAATTTGTTGATGAAGACGTACGGATCATCATAATCAAGCCCATGAAATCTGGGCAGAATGTTGAGAAAATAGGGTTTAATCTCAAAATTATCCCCGTTGGCTGGTTGTATAGAAAGAAAGGTGGGAAGAGCTTTACGGATATGATAACATCGGTCTTGTAACACGATGTGTGGCGGTGTTCCTGTGGGAAGTGATGGAATACAGTGAGGTTTTGGATTATTCACATCGTGAAGTGGTGGAATTATGTTAGGAAATGCGAGATTATTTTGGTTGAGAAAAGGTGGATCTCCCGACATTTCATGAGAAGAGGTACGGGAAAAAGAAGGTGAAGATGTATGAATGAAATTTCAGTCAGCGTCAGAGTAGACCGGCAAAGTTAGAGGTGAAGGGTGCGTGGAGGAAGATGAATCGATTTTTGAGTCGATCGCATAGTCGGTAGGGACTAGTGAAACACGGACTAAACGAGCACTATTGTCCCGAGTCTAAGCGGACATACACTAAACAGGTTTAGTGTTGTCAAAGTGTGTTGGTAGAATGCGAGGGTAAGAAAACGACTATGAGAAATGTAGGTGAAAGATAGGTGAAATGGAAATTTGGTGTTAAATAGCAAGTTTTTATGAAAATTTTGGAATTATTTATTTATTTATTTTTATAGTTTTTGGATTGTTGAAATTTTTGTTTGGTTTTTGAAAGATACGGAATACGGAATTACGGGACTCGGCTTCAAACAATCACAATCAAAATATACACAATCACACCTAGAGTTAGGGCCCTCAAAGTCCAACTAGACTGCTCCTAACTGTTCCAAAATGACAAGTTGTGAGATAACCCTCGAATTGCCTCTTCACTTCCAATTGTGGCCAGGTAGCACAAATGAGATAAGGAGGGTTCCGCTCATGAATCACCATGAGACGGGCCTTTTAAAGTTACCTTTTCACTTGTCTAGCCTAAGCACCATAAAGTCAAGTTTAGATAAACGACCGAATACCCACAACCTTCCTCTGTCCTATTGAGCACGATAAGTCCTTAATTGGCTGAGTCTAAATATTTTTTAATTAAGCATAATGGTAATGCATATGCTTTTTATGATTTTTGGGGTCTTAGGAAGGGTGATGAAATCTCCACCCAATCTGAATTGGTGTTATAGCCCCTTAAAATCCGTATTATTTATGTAAAACAGTAAACAATCAAAATCTAAAACACTTGCAAAAAAATTTATTTAGCGGCGGCGCAAAAAATCCTGCACAAAAACAATTTATTGGAAAGGGGGAGAGAGTTTGCATAAAGAATACTGTTGAAAAGGCAATTCGGTAGAGCTCAGAAGGTGTTTATGAAGAAAAGTAGGACTCACAAAAGATTTGGGGCTCTGAAGCCAAATTTAGATCGTGTATTAGCGGTCCTTTCAGTAGTTCTAGCTGCGGTTTAGCGGTGTTATTTTGCAATTAGGTCTCCAAATTTTTTGGGTGCACTCCTCTTGTTTTGCTATTCTATTTTTTAGCTTCTGGTTCTTGATTGGATCACTGTATTTGCTCCATATTTTGGTACGGTTTCGTCTTGATCTGCCGCGGTGTAGCCGCGAGATGCGGGTCAAACTTTCCACGGTTTTGGCACCGAACTTGCTCTTCTCCCTATTTTGCACTCTCGCACACAAAGAATCAAATAATAACAAGATGATGTTTATGTTTTTTTTTGTTTTTTATATACAAATTAACCCGAATAATAAGAAAGAAATACGTTACCGTCTCTCCGGCAATGGCGCCATTTGTTTGGTAGATTTTTGTGATATGTGTTCTATGTGTTCTACTTACCGCAATCAAATAGGTTTCTCTTGGTAGCTAGCCGATTGAGTACGAGTCGATCCAGGAGAGATGATATGTATTTCCGTTCTCGTTTGAGATGAGTCAAGTAAAGAATGTCCAGGTTTGTTCTATTCTAACCTAAGTGCTATGTATATTTATATTCAAGAGAAATTGTTAGGCTTAGGGTTGGTTAGTAGAGTTAGTAATTATCCCTGTGCTTTGTTTTGTGTCATCATTAAAATGATGTTTGAATGTGACGACTCTGAAATCCCTGTACAAATGTAATTTGCTCTATATATAGAAAGGGTATTTCAGCTTGATTAGAAGTTATAAGTTAATATTGTTCAATAAAAACAAGAAAAAACTTATAGCTCACTGGTTAGTACTCTCTACTACCGTGTCATAGCCTGCGTGTTCGAATCCCATCAGTCCCAATTATTTTTAAATTTTTTCTTTTTAAATTTTTGGAAGCCCAATTTCTGAGAAATCAAACAGGATAAATGAGTTTTTAATTACGAGTTTAACACATACCCAAAGCCTCGAGACATGTGCCAAAAATTCGACTGCCGAAATTAGCCCAAAAACTGCCACCGACGGTTAGATTTGATCCAATCGTCTCCATGCTCGACCTGTGTGACCCTCTGACTTCTCTCTACTCTGTTTTATTGTTTGTTTTCTCTGATTTCGACCACAGACTTCACAACCTTTCAATTCCTCCATTAACACTATTTAATCTCTTTTTAATTCATTTTTTAACTCACACACTCTCTTCTTTTTACCCTATAGATACCACCCATTCCCTAGCTCTCTCCCATTCTGAAAATATAGAAAAATTCTTGAAATTCCTAAGTTCGAGAAAGGGTTAAGACTAGTCAAGTGGAGTTAGCTTGAGCTAAGTTCGTTTGTGAAGACCGGAGCCATCTTCGACGCTACAAAGATCTACGAAGACTCTCTCACTATCTTTTTCCTCACTTCTCAACGTTCCAAAACCCGTAAGTCATTATTCCTCTCTTTAGTTTCGACTTAAACCGCTTTCTAAAAGTATATCGACAAAAGTGGAGTTAACTTTTAATCTTTTCTTTTAAACAAATTTTTATCACTCTTACTATGTTACATAATTCACGCTAATACTTCTAAAGATTATTCATCTAAATTACTTTTAATGTGTTCACAATTTCATGCGAATTAAATATAAATCGAACCTTTTCATATAAATACCATGAACTTTAAAAGTAACCTTTTCATCGAAACGTAGAAATATATACCTATAGGAAATTCACGGGGTAACGACCTACCCCATCACATAAACTATAGATTCATAGCATGATATTTTAGATGCATGTTTAATTTGAAAAATACAATTTTCATTAAAATACCATTACTTTACAAAGATGCTTTTAATCGATATTTTTAAAAACCTTTATAATTATGCCTCTACAACCTTTTTAGGGGAACCCATTTATGGATGGTGTGGATTATCACATGTTCTTGGAATAGTAGAGCGGGATACAAAACTCTTCACGAAGAATTCGGTTTTGAAAGGATATAAAAAGATATGATTTTTAAAGAATACGTTTTTAACAAATTAAATCACTTGAAAATTTTCATAAATCTTAAATTCGTATTTTCTATGAAAACTAATTTTGAAAAAGATATATTATTACCTTGAAAAATTAAAATTTCACAAAAATGCCAACAATTTTCCAAAAGTATAGTTTTCATAAAAATACTATAAACTTATAAAAGTTAGGTTTTAGCACTAAAATACCATTGAAACTAAAATAACTTTTTATAAAAACTCTTAATATTATAAATCATCCTCGAAGTTTATTTGTAAACAATATTAAACATTTTACATAAAACCCCCTCGAGAAATGCAAACAATGTAAATACAATATAAACAACAAGAATAAATTTTTAAAAACCCTACATTAATATAGGTTTAATTGGTCTTATTTCTCTTGAGCCCCAGGGAGCCGGAGAAAGTGAGTGTTTGTCTATTCAGGTTAGACAACATTGAAAATTAACGGAGTTATCAATGGCAATCGTCTTGGAAAAAGACACAAATCCTGCCATCCATATGCAACAGTTATCTGATTACTTCCGAACTTAAGAATTTCAAAAGTTAAACCCATTCATAAGATATTAACCATAACCTGAATACAAACTCAAACTCGAATCCAACTCAAACTCAAAATTGAACACGTGAACTTGAACTTGAACACCAGAACTTGAACGTGAATATCCAAATTTGAATTTGAACACTTGACCTGACCATGAATATAACTTGAAATGAACTTGACATGAATACCTGAACACATGATTACATCTTGAACCTGACCTGGTACATCTTTATATTCATGGATTCGGTTAAGACCGGTAAACTTGAACTATACACAATAATACGCGGGGATAAGGGGTAGATTGGTACGGAACGTATATTGTGGCACGAGAGGTCACTTTAAAATATACTTATACGATTTCACGTGCCGTTGTCCCGTGGGTTATGACGGGGCCTTGTACTATATGTTACCATAATCCACGGGGTAAGTTGGATTCCTCTCGTATACATGAATACCTTCTTTATCAAACTACAAACAACCAAGTTAGAATATCTATCTTATACATATAAATAATTATTCTTAGATAATCTCACATACAACCTTACCTGTTCACATTTACTTGGTTTCTATTCACTTCATACACCTTTCTGTCATCTTACTTCTTTGGAGACTTACCGAGCGCTAGTTTGTTGACGACATTCCTCTCTGTTTCTTTTTCTTAGAATGTTTGTCAAGAGGACCGAACTCTGAGGAGATAGAGCCGAACTAGGAGGACTTAGACCAGTTCGCTACCCAGCCTGACTACTAGCTCCTTTCTGCATTTATCTTCTGTATGCCCATGTTTAGGCATTTGTTTAAATCATTGTATCTTTTTGTTTCCGACAGTTGTATTTGAAATTTGAATGTAAATAAAGTTGCTGTTTAATTTTATTACTCTGATTATTCTTGCACATTGTTATATTGCTTACATAAACTTAATGTATTTATTAAGGAAAATGACTTTCTCATAGAAAATACGTAGCGGGCTTGCCACGCCACCATTTCCGTCTACTGGTAAGCGGAGCATGACATGTTTTATTAGTGGCCTATTCAGGTCAGTTCTGCATGAAGTCTTAAGCAATATATCACAAGAATTATAAGAATCAGCAACTATATATTCCTTGCATTTTAAATTTCTTGAATCTATCATAACCTGTCTTTTCTATCAAGGTGATGGATTCTCCAAACAACACCAGCACCAACGTCAATGGCAATACACCACATACTACCCTACCACCTCCTCCTACCGTTGCAACACCAATCAACGAACAAACGATACTTCTCAAAGCCATCAAAAGCCTTCTGGAGGGTTAGCAGCTGTAGACTGCTATCCTTATGAACAGCCATGAAGCCAATGAACCTGGTGTAAAGCAATTTCAGGCATTGCGTCCAAAGAACTTCTCGAGGAAAGAGAGTCCTCTTGAGGCTGAAGAGTGGGCCCAAATTATCGAGGACGACCTTGCAACAGCACAGATACCAGAGATATGTTGGGTTCATGTGGCAAAGGTTCAGCTCACGGACAACGTAAGAGTCTGGTGGAAAGCCGAGGAGAGCCGTCTTGCATAACCAATAGAGTGGAAGACATTCCGCGACCTATTTGATGCGAGGTATTTCCCCAAGACGACCCGTTTTGAGATGGAACAACAGTTCATCCACCTGCAGTAAGGCTCTATGTGGTTAAAATCAGTGGATGAATATGATGATGAATTCATTATGCTTAGCGGGTAAAGAATTCGTCTTAAATTATGTTCCGTAAAACATGTAACTATCCTGACATCAACATCACATCAGGTTCACGGCACACCTAATCCCTACCGATGAGATTCGGGTTAGAAAATTCTAACAAGGCTTAGACCCGGAGATTCAAGAGGCATTATCCATAGGCGACTATCCAACTCATGAACTCGCTCTGAAAGAAGCGCGCCGTTTTGAAGCTGTGGTCAAGAAGAAGGGTAAGCCGCAATCAGCCGGAATCAAACGCCCTGCTATTCAGATGACAGGAGGAGCCTCTTCCAGGCCAAATTTTGCACCCAAGAGGCTAGGAGAATTATATAACCGATCTAGTCCAGATTTCTATTTCTACTGCAAGAGATCCAGACACTTGGCGAAGGACTGCAGGCGTGCAAATGACCTGTGTTTGATTTCTGGAGCATCTACTCATGCTATAGGAGTATGCCCATATTGAAGTAACACAACACCAGCACTCAGACCCACAATGCCAGCTCCACAGAGGCTTGCTATTTAGGAACCTGCAACCTGCCTAGCTCTTCCTGCACCAACTCAACGTGGACCGCCAGCACAGCCTCAACGTCAGTTCCATCAGGCATAAAGAAACGTGCCTCAAGGGCAGAGGAATGTGCCTCCGGTGAGGAGGAATGTGTCGAGACGTCAGGCATTCACAATGAAGATCGAAGAGGCCGAAGCCACAGGACAAGTCATCATCAGTAAATTCTTCCTATCCTTTCAACTATTCGATACTAGTACATCGTTATCTTTTCCTATACCTAAACTCCACCTCACACAACTTAGGTACTATACCAGTATCCACCCTTCCTGCACTTGCACTTTTCGACACTGGAGCTTCACATTACTTCATGTCACAACGGTTCATGAGAACGCATGCGATACCCGTTAAGTCTTTCATTTCAAGCTGGTATGTCAGTTCTGGAAATGGAGTTTTGAAGGAAACTTTGGGGTATGATCAGTACCCGGTTGTAGTTTGCGGCCGAGAATTCTACGCAAATTTCAAAGTGCTGGACATACCAAATTTTGATGTTGTGTTGAGAATGGATTGGCTGGGAGTATTTTATGCTACCATTGACTGCCGCCAAAGGAGAGTACTCTTTGAGATACCAGATCACACAGTCTTCCATTTCAAAAGTGTAGATAGAACCTTGGACACATGAAGCTACCAAGCCAAGCCAAAGACTGCAAAGTGTCCTCCCTACAAGTTGAAGGAGAAAAACCTGAAGTAGTTCGAAGATGTTTTTCTGAAGACATATCAGGTTTGCCTCCCGATAGAGCTCTTGAATTCAGTATTGATTTACAACCCGATACACAACCTTTAATAAAAGCTCCATATCAACTAAGTCCGAAAGGATTGAAAGAAATCCGTATCCGGTTATACGGGCTACTGAAGAAAGGTTGGATCAAACCCAGTACCTCAAGTTGGGGATCACCATTTTTACTAGTGAAGAAGAAGGAAGGTGCCTACCGGATGTGCATGGATTATCGAGCACTGAACAAAGTAACAATTAAGAAAAAGTATCCTCTAGCTCACATCGATGACCTTTTCGATCACCTAAGTGGATCTTGTGTCTTCTCCTTGTTAGATCTTTGCTCAGGCTATTATCAGGTGAAGGTCAAGGAGTCCGACATTCCGAAGATGGCGTTTAGGACTCGTTATGGTCATTATGAATATCTTGTAATGCCATTTGGAGTGACCAATGTACCGGCCATTTTTATGAACCTGATAAACCGAGTTTTCCATCGGTAGTTAGACAGGTTTGTTGTTATCTTCATCGACGACATCCTGGTGTATTCAAAGAATCGGAAGAAACACGCCGAGCACTTGCGCATTGTTCTGGAGACACCACGTCATCATCAACTCTACGCCAAATACAAAAAGTGTGAATTTTGGCTAGACCAAGTCGGATTTCTCGGGCACATCGTTTCAGGAGAAGGAATCTCTGTAA
This sequence comes from Agapanthus africanus, assembly GCA_030015575.1. Lineage (NCBI taxonomy): Eukaryota > Viridiplantae > Streptophyta > Magnoliopsida > Asparagales > Amaryllidaceae > Agapanthus > Agapanthus africanus. The sequence continues at coordinate 239,378,828 of JASDDO010000019.1, forward strand.
ATCCAGTTAAGGTGTTAGTTGTCAGCGAATGGCCTACACCGAAGTCCGTCAAAGATATAAGAAGTTTTCTGTGCTTAGCAGGATACTATAGACACTTCATCGAAGGATTCTCAAAGACCGCAGCACCCTGACCAAGCTTACATGTAAAGATGAAGCATTCGTGTGGTCAAAAGCATGTGAGAAGGATTTCGTAGAACTCAAGTCGAGGTTAACCTTTGCACCTATTATCGTAATACCGGATCGATCTAGCGGATTCGATGTACATTATGATGCGTCCGGTAAAATATTAGGATGTGTTCTACATCAACATAGAAAAGTTGTAGCTTTTGCATCAAGGTAGTTAAAAGTGTATGAGCGCAACTATCCAACACATGATCGGGAATTGGCAGCCGTGATCTTCACACTCATGATTTGGTGTCACTATCTTTTAGAAGAATAAGTGGATATATACATTGACTACAAGAGTCCGAAGTATGTATTTACTCAGAAGGAACTCAAAATGCGGCAGAGAAGATGGTTAGACCTCATGGCAAACTATGACATCAATCTACAATATCATCCTGGAAAGGTGAATGTAGTCCCCGATGCACTTAGTTGCCAGCTTTTAGCAATGAACCTCACCACTCAGTGGAGACCACAGCAAAAACTGCATGGATTAGAGTAGTTATGCTAGGTAACGTATCATCCTTGATGAACTTACAAGTCTAGTCCACTCTTGTCAATCAGATCAAGGTAGCTCAAGCAAATAATGCCAAGCTATAAAAGATCCGAGAACAAGTAGAAAGTGGTCTTCAAACTGACTTCATCATCCCATAAAGATGGATTCTTATGGTATGGGAGCCGTTTATGCGTGCCGGTCGGCCCTGTTTGAGAAGAGTTGATGAAAGAATCTCATAGCTCTCCGTATTCTGTACACCCCGATGATACGATGATGTACAAGGATCTACGACAACACTACTGGTGGCATGGAATGAAGCGAGAGAGTA